>JAECWJ010000696.1:2975000-3690000 GCA_018150375.1 Drosophila sturtevanti | reverse complement strand
TGCAGCTACATGAAAAATGGAAATTACATTAAAAAAATATAATAAGATGACTAATCGGCATAATTAATTAATCCGATAATACAGTTGACTAAACTAATTGCGTTGGTCAGGGGCATTAAAAATATTTGCTAGTTGCAAGTTATTGCTTTTATTTCAAAAGTTTTCTTAATTGGAATATTAAACCGATTCTCCTGATTCCACTATAATGGTATACGAAACTTAATTCTGAATTCGATAATTACTAAAGGAATTTGAATAAAGAAGAAGAAAAGTTAAATGTTCAACTCTCTACAATAGAAAACAAGATAAAATAACTTTAAAAAAATTCCTTTCTTCAAATAATTTTTCTTAACTATTTAACAAACAAATCACAAACATACACAAATTAAAATTTGAACTCCAAGTCGTAAAAAATATAGGCCAAACTATCTTTAAAAAAATAAAAAAAAAAAAACAAACATTTCTATTAAAATAACTTTAACTACCTCTCATCTATTTTGACTTTAAAATGTCTAAAAGTTTCGGTTTTAATTTAATGCAAATGCAACGAATGAACACAAGAGGCAAATGTCCTTTTAAACCCATTTAAGAGAAAAATGAGAATTTCCGGCAAACTAAAAACCGGAGAGCAAAAAACGACATCAAATAAAAACAACAGCAAAGTCAAACGGAAACTCCACGCAAATAATTCAAATTAAAATGGCGTTTGACCAAACTGGACAAAAAGCATATTGAACTAACCCAAACAACACACACACACACACACACACTCACGCACACACAAGCAAACAAACAACAAACACACAAGCACACACACATACACAAATAGAAAACTGATGTTAAATAAAATTTGTGATGTGTGTAAAAATAATAAAAATGATAATAAAAAAATTTACTTGGCATGTGATAAAAAATAATTGCTTAACCAATAGAAATAAGTCGAACAGTTTATACACTTTTTCAAGAAATAAATAGATCCAGATTTAGTAAAGAATAAGTCTAAAATATAATTTTGCAATAGTTTAGAATAAATGAAATTTCGTTACTGAAATGACAAATGTTCAAAGTGTTATTTCTATATTAAAGAAAGGAAAGAATTATCGGTGATTGAAATTGAATATTGGAATCGTTTGACCTTCTTGTTTTTTTAATTTTATACTAAGTATAATACCATACAAAATGAAGTCTATATTGCAAAGCAATAGAATAATTCAGATCTAGTTAACCAATATTTCTATATAGAAAATCTTTTTGAGAACTGTAAAGGAGAAAACTTTAATCATATTTTGCAATTATTCAAAGAACAGAATTATTTTGCAACTCTTAGTAAATTATTCTTATAAATAATATCTATATAAATTTCATTTAGTTACTACATAGTAAGAGAAATAAAACAAAATTTAAACATTTCCATACACAAATATTGAACTTCTTTAATACTTTGCTTACAATTCAAACCAAAGAAATTATTCAATTTAACAGATATGTACATATGTATATAGCTATAGATAGAAATATTTCACTGACTGATTGAGAGATTCTTTTAATATTAAATTCTGAATTGTCTTATATACAATCTAGATTCTTATTGTTATAGCTAATGTGCTTTAATTTTGCATTTTCTATAGTGTAGAGCATAATTACAAAGCGAAACGTCCACAATCAAACGACCGACTGAACGAGCAAACGACAAACAGACATTGCCTTTTGTCTGGCAGCAACAACAACAACAATACCAATAACAACTACAACAACAGCAACTACAACAATAACACCAACCACAGCAACAACAACAAGAACAATAAGAAAAAAGACAAGCGTTAAAAAATATTTAAAAATTCAATAAATTACTAAATAAAAATTCCTCGGCCATGTGTTTGGCTTTCTCTTCCTTTTCAATATTTTCCCTATTTTTTTTTTTTTTTTTTTTTCCGGTATTTTTATTTTTGTCTTTGTGTTGTGGCTGTGAAAATTTGTGTTTTTATGGCATTTTGTTAGCCATTTTTATTATAGCAAAAGAGCAAAAGAGATAGATAGCTAGTGCAGAAAGCGAAAGAGAGAGAGAGAGAGAGAGAAGTGAGTGGAAGTGAAATTGGATAATAAAAAATAATGTTTAATAGATTCGCAGATAGTTTAGTATAGACTAAAGCTAGACTTGGTTAAATTTAAAGAAAACCTAACAAATATGTAGGAAAATATATGCTAACTTGGCTAACGGGTGGCTACCAAGGGGGGGTAGTTAGGGGACGGCATACTAAAAGCAACAGTTGTTTACTCTGTAAAATCATGTGATAAATATGTCACAAGCACCTTGAGCTTAGAGAGAGACTGAAAGAGCGAAAGAGAGGGAGAGAGAAAGCGAGAGAGAGAGCGGAGCAGAACAGAGACCCCAAGTACCAACTAAATAGGACAGACAACGTTTCGACATTTTTATTACAGTGTCTTTCATATGTGAGTGTGTGCAAATGTGTGTATATATGCGTGTGTGTGTGTGTGTCACTGTTGAAGTGCTGGTTGGATCGTCGTTCTCAGCTTCACTTCAATAAAAATGTCGCGCATTCGCTTTTTTGAAATGCAAAAGAAAGAAGGCAACTGGCAGGCTGGCAGTCAGTCAGGCAAAAGGCAACCAAACGAGAGAACTTGTCTCCAATGTCTCGCGTCTTCTTCTTCTTATACTCGTTTCCTTCTAATAAAATATATTTTTACATAAAATATGCTCTTTGTAGTCTACAGAACCACATTTCATGGATTTGCCAAATGTGGGAAATTGCTTTTTATACCCCATACACCTATTACTCACACACGCACACACACACACACACACCAATACACACGCAATACACATACACATGAAGAGCAAAAGAGTGGTAAGGTGGGAAGTTGAGTGTGAGACAGAGAGAGAGAGAGAGAGATAGAACATTAATCAAGCCTTCGTCTCATTACGAAACAAGGATTTCCTCTCACTTTTTATACCGTGTACGCATAAGGAAATATATATTCTAATTATAAATATGTATATTATATTGAGCCTAATTTAAGTATGATCAATTTAAAAAGAATTTATAAGAATCTTCCTGTTTTTGAGTACTTTAAATTTTTATAAAGAATGAAATATTATCCCAAATAAAAGGGTTCAAATGGTTTTTCTTTTGTTGCAAAGCATTTCTTCTACCTTTTCGACAATGTTACAAATTTTAGACCAATCTGTAAACGATTTAAAATGATTTAAATAATCATTTCAATTTACAAATAAATGCTTAGTGGTAAAAATCAAGGGTATTTTCCAGTCGGGGCCCGAATACGTTAATGGGATTGCCTTTTTGTTGTTGTTGTTTTGTTTTTTCTTTCATTTTTGCTGTTGTTTAATCTTTGCTTTTTGGCCTTGTGCGTCTACAATTCTCATTTCTCTCCCCGCCCCCATCACTCTCACTCACCCCCTCCCTTTTTTTGGTTTTCTCTGTTTTTATCTGTGCACTTTATGCTTAATTGCTTCTTTTGCTACTCTTTCGTTTGGGTTTTCTTTTTTTTCATTTGAGTGAACACACAGAGAGAGAGAGAGAGAGAGAGAGAGAGAGGGAGGGAGAGAGGCAGGCGGCAATAGGATAGAGGATATAAGAGGACTCACTTTGAAATCGAACATAAGGTAAGTCCTTTTTTGCATATATAGAAAAGAAATGAAAGAGAAAAAAAAAAAGTTAGCGGCAAGTTAATCCTTTTGTTCCCTTCTCTCATTCTCTAACCAGGTCTCCGCTACCGCAACCCAAAACCAAAGACCAGGCATATTTTGTATATTTTCCTTTTTTTTTTTTTTTTTTTTTTGGTTCGGTTTTATTTGCAATGACTGTGGCAGTGGCAAAGGCAGCATCCTTGTGGCAACCGCAAAGAGCAATTCGTTGGTCATAAATTTGCAAAGCGGATTTAATTGCAAGACCAAGCCCCCCCGAAAAGGACAAAGTAGCAAAGTAGAGTGCAATCTCTTGTCCTTGTCCGTGTCCGTGCCGTGTCCTGGTGAGGCGGCAAAATAATATACATATAAAACTCATTAGCCGATGTTATATGCATAGAGACATATACATATACCTCCCACACACACACACACACACACACACACACACACACACTCATATATAATAAAAAGTGGGTATAAGTGTGTTATAAGCCCATTGTGAAGACTTTATGTATGTATGTATGAGTGTGTTTTGATCTGGCGTTAAAAGAGCCTTTTTGATATCCATTTCGAGGGCTTTTCAAAATTTATACCCTGAATACGGAGAGGGAGGGGGGGGGAGCGATGGCATAGCTTTGGGGTTGGGGATTTAAATAACAGCAAATTTCATATATTGGGAGCTTTCGATAGAATGAAAATTTGTTGATTAGTCTCACTCGCAATATGCATCATTCACGTGACACTTGACGGGTAAGGAAAATAGACAGGGGAAATTGGGGTAAGCAAATGCATAGAATTTCTTTTTTAAAGTTCTTTTGTGAATCAAAAAAAAAAAACAAAATATAATAGAGGAATAGGAGATATTTTACCACTCATTACGATAAAGTTAGTAATAAACGATAAAATTTCACACATAGTGAAAGAGAAACAAAGTAAACAATAAGAATATATAAGAGCCAAAATACAAAACTTAATTAACATTAACATATGGAATGAAGTTACATTTATATTGAATATTTTCACAATTATTCTATGGTAAAGACATTTTAAATTCCTTAAATGAATTCACAAGTCTTTAAGTTCAATGTGCATTTCAATTGATAAACTTTTTCATTTATGCAGTTAGAGCAAAAAATACACATAAATTTTTTGATATCTTAAATGTATTTCATACTCATAAATCGAGTCCTTTTCGACTTTGCCTACAGTTCTCTTGTTGTCTCCTCACCATCATCTCTTACCCAACCACCCAAAAAAAGCATTTTCAAGTTTTTAGGCCATTCCATTCGAAACCAAAGATAGAAATGGAAATTTCAATTATTGAAAACAATAAAAATAAAAAAAATAAAACAACAGTTGTGAATTGGTGTGTGGCAACGACTATAAGATACCCTAAATTAAGTTAAAGCAAGATGAATAATAAAAAATAAAGATATTGAACAACTTGTGGTTACTAAAGATGATCAAGAATATATACATATGTATATACATACGTATATGATATGATTTTATTATTATTTAGTCGATAAATTAATGCTTCAAACTGATCGCCCTATCATACTTTTGCTATAGCTACAGGGTAGTAAAACAGAATTCAACTTTTGCAATAGTTTTGTAAGTATGTGTGTGTATGTGTGTGTGTCTTGAATGTTTGCTAAAATTCATAACCAAAATTAAATTTTGCATAAAATAACAAAAAAAAAAAAATATATATATATATATATACAAAAAAACAACAGCAACAACAGAAACAAAGAACAACAAAAAAAAATAATAATAAATGAATAACAAAAACAACAAAGGAAAAGAGGAACAAGTTTATTGAATATGCAAAATTTTGGTTGCATTGTTATTGCAGCAGATGTAGTAAGAAACAAAAACCTTAACCCCACACCCCAAAAACCCCCAGCCTCCTCCCTCCCCTACTATCCTAGCTCTTCTTACTCCTCTACGTCACTCCATCCAAAACATAGATGGATAGATAGCCCTAGACGTCGGTTGGGCCTCTGTTGTTTTCATATTTTCTTTTGTCTACGAAAATTTGTGGTCGTTTTGTATAGAAATTTATTACATTTTCTTAGGCAACGCAACAAAACACAAGCATCAACTACAGAGAGAAAAAGTAAGAGAGGAGATAGAGAGAGAGAGAGAAGGTGGGAGAAAGAGAGAGATAGGAGGAGTGAGAAGTTTCCTTTTCTTTCTTCGAGAACTTTTAGTACGACCCTCTCACTTGTGTGGAAGTTTTTACTACAAGCCACTTCACCTCTAACTCTGCCTCTCTCTCCCCCCTCTCTCTTTCCTCTCTCTCTCACTCTCCACTTTTCATTATTGTAAGTTGTATGAAAGAAAGAGAGATGCTCTCAAAAGTCTTTTGTTGCTTTGCGTTGTCTCTGTGCCTTTTTAGCATAATCAATTTTTGTGTAATGTTAGAGCTCATTTTTAATTAACATCATCTCACAGAGAATAAACCAGAGTAAGAGAGAGACAGAGAGAGAGAGAGAGAGAGAGAGAGAAAGAGAAAGAGAGAGACACTTTACTTCAGTTTTCAAGGACTAAGAATTAAGAAAAGAAGTGAAACAAACGAAACAAAACAAAGCTCAACGATACGAATGAAAAAGAAAACCAAAAAACCCAAAACTTCACTTCACATGCCATCTACACTTATCAGTTTTCCGTTTTCCGCTTCAACATACTTTGGCAGCAAAGTTCTTGTGCAAATGAAATGCTTCTAGTCCGCCACAGAAAAGGAAACAGTTTAGCATAAAAATGAAAAGTCAAGTTGAGACAGCAAAAAAAAAAAAAAAAAAAAAAAAAATAGAAAAAATTGAAAATAAAAAAAAAAAGAAAAAATTAAAGAAGAAAAAACTAGGATAGAAAAGAGAATATCCTTCATGGCAACTGGCAGTTTGGGCTTTATCTGAATCTTATACGCTGCTTTGTCGTATTCAAATTTTCAAAATAAAAAAAAAAAAAAAAATTACTCCAAGTGACTAAGTGTGGGTGGGTTGGTTGGTTGTGTGTGTGTGTGTGTGTGTGTGTGCAGGAGGCGGCAAAGAGGAAATCATAACGGAAATTTTTTCGAAAATGAAAAAATATCTGCAACGAAGCGAATCCAACCAGGCAACCATCCAAACCAGCCCCGTCCACCAGGATGTGGGCAGTAACTTTGCACACATGCCAGGCAATCCTTAGACCAGGAAGTCTTGTCTACTAAAGAAATGCAAACGGAAAAGCTGCCCCCGAACACACAAAAATATGAAAGAAAGAAAAAAGAAACGACAAATAGAAAAGGCAGCAGCAAGAACGAGAGAGAATGAGAAGGGGGGTGGGAGAGAGAGAAAAGAATGAACATGAAAATATATGCAGTAAATAATAAAGGAGATATAACTTTAAGATTCCCCATAGCAAAATGCATAACTTCTAGCCAATTGATTAATGGCCATTGAGGCCTTTAGGCCAACTAATTCTCAGCTGTACTTGGTCGAAATGTACATGGAGTATACCTTTTACAAATCCAACAAAATATTTTTGCTTACATGGCCAAATAAGAGTAGAGCAACGCAGCCGAAAACTGTCGAAATCAGCATCAAAAAAAATTTATATATATACATATATATATATATATATCTCAGACAGTAATTTTGTTTGTAACGATTTTTATATGCACTCACAGCCATTTATGATTTTATCGTCCTAATTTGTGTTCAAAGAAGCTTAGATACGGGGTTTAATTTTTTCTGCCCCAGTTTTTAACAATTTTAATATACCCTTATGTTTGTAAGGGTATAGTAAGCAGAGCTTACCGCAGTCTGCAATTAATTAAGCACGCCCACATGTCTAGTCAGAGAAAAGGAACATTTTGATTGAACGACTAGCAAATACTCTGTCGAGCAACGAGTAACGAGTAGCGAGAGTTAAGTTATGACTGACTTACACTTAGTTAAAAGTTATCGCTCGATTTAAAAACTATATTCTAACACTATAAATTTAAATTTGATGCCAGTTGAGAAAAAAAGAAAAAGAAAAAATATTTTGCTTTCTTTTCGGAATTTATATGACGATAAATAAATTATTTACTTTTTATCTATGACAGTTCAGCGATTCTAAAAATTAAAACAAATACTGGAAAATTGCAAAATCTTTATGGTATTCCATTTACTTGATCAATTATTTTGAATTAAATCTAAAAGAAATGTGAAGATAAATTGATTGAACAAATTTATATAGCCTACGCTTAAGCTAGACTTTAATAATGAATAACGATTAGTAAGATCCAAAACGATTTAATCGTCTTTTGCCTACATATCGCAAAATCCAGCAACATTAGAATGCAGGGATTCCAATTATTTCAAGGAAAGCTTAGCTGGCCTTTCGTTACATTTTTTCCTCTTTCTTTTTTTGTTTATTCGCATTCCTCTCTGTCTCTCTCTATCTGCATCTATCTTCTGCTACCTTATAGTGCTGCCTGATGCAGTGCCTCATTCGAACGCTCTTATTCTTTTTGGCTGTTTGTTTGCCTTTGTTTTGGCTTTGTCAGATAATTTTTCAATAGACAAACGGCGAAAAAAAAAAAATGAAAAAGAAAGAAGAAAAACCAAAGGGAGATACTAGAAAAATTTACAAACAATTTTTGGGATGCTCTTTCCCTGCATCTATCTCACTCACTCATTTACATTGGACTGGCTAACTTGGAGTTTTGGGCCAGGCTCAACTCAATACCGATGCCGCTTCAATTTGGCAATTTATCTTTACCCATCTGCAGTTTGTTGATTTTGTGCCCGTTCGGCAACTGACTGCGCCGCAATGTATGCTATTGTCCAGCTTTTGCATAAGAGCTAACGAACTAGATTTTTTTTTCTCTCTCTCTCTCGCTTCTTAGAGCCCCAGTAACTTTGTGTGCATATTGGTGGGCCTTTACCGAAATTCAGCACCAGAGTCCAGAGAGGCAAAACCCAATGGCCGATACCGTGCCAGAGCAAGGGCTCAGTGTAGAGCCCAGAGCCTGTGCACTCCGTTGGCGTTCGCTTCATTGGCATATCAATCAACGGGCCAAAAGCGGGAAATGAATTCGCTTACTCACACTATCAAGTGGCATTGGCGAGCGGAGCAGCGTGCCAGCGTGGGTGGATTGGATGGTTGAATGTGTAGATGGGTAGATGGATGGATGGATGGATGGGTGGGTGGGTGTGTGGGTGGGTGGATGTTTGAGTATGCGGCATTTTTTCTGCTTGCCTCGGCCGGATGCCATTTTAATTAAGTGTTGGGCAAGGACGATGGTGGCTTGTTCTGTCTGTGTACATGTGTGTGTGTGTGTGTTGGTCTTACGTGTCCTAGCCATGAGGAATTTAACATTTAGAACGGAAGTTGCCTAGAAAAAAAAATAAAAGAAAAAAGAAAGCACTCAACGCGAGCAGCTGCGGCATGGTAAACGAAGTCATCCTCGCTCCAGATATTTCTCTTGCCACTGACTGGTTCTCTTGCCACTGACAGTTTAATTATTATTTTTGCAAATCAGTTAATTAATTAAGATGCCTGAAAGACATATGGGACGAAGAGGTAGAGAGTGGTAGAGGTAGAGAAAAACAAAATAAAAAGCCTGAAAAAAAAATCTGTCTTTCTCAGCTTAAATGGCAGTTGCTGATGGCATATTAGCCGGTAAGTTGGTTAAGTTGTTGGGGCAATCAATGTTAACATATTCATTAGGTAGCATGCAACAAGAGGCATCATCTCATTCATAAATAATCATAAGAAAATCATTAGCACATATGATTAATAAATAATTGTAATTGAAGAAAGAAAAGAAAAGAAATATTAAAAATTTAACTAAACCAAAATGATAAAGAGATAAATAATTGCCTATATAAACAATATACTATACTAGTATAGAATAGTTGGACTCATTAGTTAGTTCGTTTTTATATTATTCATTTTTAATCATGAAAATATATTTATGCAAATGGGCGATTTAGAAATACTTTGATTTTTGCATTCCCATTGAGGTTAAGGTGAAAACGAGTTGAACAATTTTCATTTCATTTAATTAAACAAATTTTATTATGTTCTTTTTTGTTTTTTTTTTTTTATACACAATCCATGGATTTTATTATATATTCTATTTGACGTTTATTTTTCCTAAATAACAATTTCAATTGGATTATTTTTGTGCATTTTCTCTCTACTAGTTCATTTTCACATTATTTGCTTTCTCCCCTCCCCCCAAAGGCTAATAAACAGACAAACATGGAAAAAAGTATATACATATATAAAAGGAAGGGAAGGAGGAAAATATGGTGAAAAACTAAAATCAAAATCATAAAACCGAAAACATACGTTAGTTAAAAACACAATTTACATGAAAATTTACACGTGTTGTGGAGAGACTCAATTTTGCAAAAACATTAACAAATATAAATCATTGAGTGAATGAGAGAGAGAGATAGAGAAACGGAGAGTGGAGAGGGGTCAGTGGTAAACTCGGAAAACCCCTTAATTTATTGACTGTGAAAATTGTTATAAATTCGACACATTTTGTTCTGCCTGGCTTGCTAATTGCCAAAATCAACACAATTAGAAAGAGATGAAGAGGGCAAAGACAGAGAGAGGCGAATGAGAGAGAGAGAGAGAGATGCGGAGATTCAAGAGAGTTGGGGGGAAAAGTGCACACAATTTTGCAAAAATAATTTATCACATTACAACAAATTCCATACATACACACGCACATATACATACATACACATACGTACAACATAGCACACACATACATATGTAGAAGAAAATAGTTTTGCTGCAATTTGTAGGGCTCAACATGCAGGTGAAATTTGGTTTTTCTAGTCATTGTCTTTTTTCTTTGTTTTTTTTTATTTTAAATTATAAACTTGCAGTCGATATATATATATATATATATATATATATCTAACATCTATACTTGATTTTTATCTTTAACTTAAATCAACTTTTAATCATATTTCTTATAGTAAATTGAAATTCGTGCACAGAACTTTGACTTTAAAAATAAATTTTTCTAATCCAACCGATATATTAGTTTAGTCTTAAAGTTTATCGTAAAAGTTTTACAGATTAAAGAACTTAGTCATTAAGTAAGTAATGATTTGCTTGACCAATTAGTTACATTAAATCTAAGCGAGAACCTGCATTTTCTGATGATAAGAATTGATAAATGAAAGTATAATTTTGTTTTATTATTTTATCGTTCGTTATCCAGATCTTAAAACAATTTTCTTTAATTTTTATTTTTGCTGACTTTCTGCAAGATTATAAAAACTTCAGTATACCGAAGTTTTATTTTACAAACATGCACAATTGATTAACCAAAAAGATAATACTTAAATCGATTGAGATTAGAACCAATATTGTGCTTATATTCTAAAAATAAAAATGCAATTAAAGTGCAAACGGTGGTGATGATAAATGTAAATGTATTAATACGACACTCAGAAGAGAAATTGTTTCCAAAAAAAAACAGAACAGACAATGTGAAGAAGTAAAAAAAAAATGGAATTATATATATGCATCTACTTACCCCTGTTAAAGCTTGTTTGTCATTATAGAGTGTTGCCTGTGTGGCCGATGTAGGTGAATTTGCGGCTGTTGTTGAGCTCTCCGGACTAAAATAGGTTAGAAAGGCGCAACCTGTGAATAAGAGCAAAAAAAATACAAAAGTAAGAATTAAAAAAAAATTAACTCTGATCAATTTTCCTTTTTTTTTTTTTTTTTTGAGTGAATGAACATTTGCAAGTGTATCATTAAGTTCCATTAGATATTTTCTATTTTTTGTTTTTGCATTTTTATTGGCCTCGCCCATATTACTAATAGGTTCCCTCTGTGACCGTTTCACGTCGAAATCCATTTGACAATTTGCCTTCATTTGCTTTGCTTAGTTTGCTAGAAAAGTTTTTATTTCAACTTGTTCTTCTTGTTGTTGTTGTTGTTGCTGTTGCTATTGCTGTTATTTTTGTTGTATTTTTTCTTTGTTTTGTTGTTCATTCTACTGTTGTTAGCTTGTCGTCCTTGTAGCTAGTACTCCTTGGTGGCACTTTGAAGAGGGTTAAACGTGGCGTATGCGTAACTAATTGCTTTGACCAGCAACTAACAACATTCTAGAAGCAGCTTTGTCATTGGTAGAAGGGGACTGAGACTATATATATATATATATATATATATATACTATATATATATATATATAGTATAGAGAGAGAGAGCGAGAGCGAGATTGCGAAAGAGAAAGAGAACTGGGACTAGTACTACCACTGGTTAGAGCCCCATTTAAACGATGCCAATTTGAAGGCACTCAACGAGGAGGCCAGAACGAGAACGATGGCACTCAAGTGCGACCCCAAAACGCACATGTTGCAAATTGTCGCACACAAAATGCGCGAATGGTAAAAGGCAAACACACAACAAAGCGTATAGAACAATAGCAAAATATACACCGAAAGAAATGCGAAGACATATCAATTGAATAGTTAAAATAGTTAACATTTTCTTATTATATATGTGTATATATCTATTTATTTGTCGGAATAGGATGAAAACATTTAATTAAAAATTGATTTAAATTGATTTTATTCAGTTCCCTAAAGTATGCTAAGAATAGATAACTATTTCTATATTCTTGATTAATGAAATGATATCTTTGATAAAATAGTTTTCAGTAAATATACTTCTAGCAAATTTAAATTTCTCTGTTAGTTTTTTCCATCTTAACTTTTCTCTTATAACCAAGTTTTAGTTAGTTCCTTTTGTTCTCTTTATCTTTCAGTGTGTTGACGGTTGTTGGAGTCACTTAGTTCCCTGGCACGTTATAAAAATTGTATTTTAAAAGTCATTAGCAGCTTTGCTCCTTGTCATTTTTTGAGCGAATGGGTTGATGGTATTGTAGATGATGGTACATACATAGGTTAGGTAGGTGGGTCTAAAAGAGAGATGGATGGGGGGAAAGAAAACAGGGGGTGGGGCGGGAAATGTGTGGATGTGTGGATGTGGACAAAAACGGACACGCACATATGTTTGGGCAATTGGTTTTTCTTTTTGTTTTTCGTAGACTATAATTCTCTATCTCTATCTCGTTTACCCACTTTATTTGTTGTATTATTTTGTTGTGTCTCTTTGCCTGTTTTTTTATTTTTTATTTTCTTTTTTTTTTTTTATTATTATATTTGGGGTTTTAGACTGTGCAATTAGTGTGTGAAATTTTGCACATATATGAAATATGGTGGAGAATGATTTTTAATTAATAAACTCATTAGGCTAAAATGGGGTCCTGGTCAACGTTTTACTCATTTTAATTACTAACAGGCAGCTGCTCTACACTTACAGACACACACACACACACACACATACATATATATATATACATATATATGTGTGTGTGTGTGTGTGCATACACACACACTTGAACAAGACCGATTCTCCCCCTCTGGTGTTGTTGCCCCGCTTTTCGGGTGGCTCACATAATTTCCTGGCATTTCAACAATGTGCCGACAATTTTTCTGTTTTTAGACGGCGCGTTGACGTCGCCGGTTGCCGCCTGTCGTTCAACTTTTGACGTGTTGCATGCTGTGTGTGTATATGTGTGTGTTGTATGTGTTGAGGCAGACAAAAGGCAAACCTGAAAACACATGGAATGTAGAAGAGAGAGGAGAGTACTGGATATAGGCGCATAGACCGAAGAGGGGTGGGGGAGGGGAAGGGGAAGTGGGAGACAGAGCAAAAAGGGCGGACGGACTCTAAAGTCCTGGGCTAAACGTGCGAGTTTGCCTAAAAATTAAATATAATTGTTGTTGTTGCTGTGGTTAGTCCCTGACATGAGAATGAGAGGGGTATTAAAAAGGAGAAGACGAGAGACAGAGTGAGGAAGAGAAAAACAGAGAGGGAGAGAAAGAGAGAGAGAGATGTGAAGGGAAATTATGACAGCAGACAGCAGAGTTTTGCTGGTTAAGCAGGTGGAGAGAGGTCCGGACCTCTTGTGTTATTGTGTGACGTTTTAGAACCGCATGTCATAGCTTGGTTGGGTTATGTGTTTGCTATATTGGTCTAGCCTGACATGTGCGCGTATAGGTTAGTTAGCGTTCCTGCAAGTCTCTATGTTGGAGTGTGTCTGTTTGTATGTGTGTGTGTATGTGTGTGTGTATGTGTGTGTGTGTGTGTATGTGTGTGTTGGGAGCTCACAGTGGCGGCGTTAAGAAGTTAATGAGCCTGAGAGGCTTTTAGCTACAATTAAGAAAAAGGACCCGAACAAATTGATTTAGGAATAAACTCTTTAATTGAAAAATTTAACAAAATAATTAAAGCTTAAATTTTTTATAATTGCCAGATCTTCTTCTTTACTATTCTATTTACTATTCTATTTAGATGAAAATTGCTTTTAGTTTTCCCACATATCCCTTTTTAGCGACATCTTTGAACTCTTGTACTATTTATTGTTATCTTCCTGTTTCGTTTTTCCACACACATACACAGACACACTTACAATACACTCATGGTAGGTAGACATGAAACAAAAAATCCCAGAAATCACGCCAAAAAAAAAAATTACACGGATTTATGAAAATGGCCACAAAACTGCGCTAAACACGTTGACGCGCTCCACACGCAAAAGCGACACGAAATTATGTGCGGTTTTTTTTTTTTGTTTTGCAACGAACAGGAGCAGAGAGCAAAAGCAAAGAGCAGGAGCAGGAGCAAGTGCCGGAGCAGTAACAGGAAGCAGGTGGCCAGAGGAGCTGAGCGGTAGTCTGGGAAGCTTTAATTGAGCAACAAAACGAACATGCATTAACATGAAAATGGTTTACGAGGATAGAGAGATAGAGAAATGGAGTGGGGAGAGAAGATGGGGAAACACAAAAAAAATTAGATATGATATGGAATAGCAGTTGGGTTAGAGGTTGTAGAAAATGAAAAGGTAACGTTTAATTAGAAAGCTGCTATATTTAACTTCATATCAGAAGAATATGAAAGGCAATTAACTTCGTGTTACAAATTTGTTCTGCGGCATCTTTTTGTCCAACATTTGCATTATATTCAAAGAATATTCAAATGCTTTAGCATTTCTCGACTGGGCTACCAATGGATACATTTTCTGTATGTGTATAACAATTTCTGTTGCCTACATTTGAGGGCAATCGGAATGTACTTTGCCTTCGCTTTAGCCTTGTTGCAAGGCCAAACCACCAATTTTAATTGCAACTCATCAAAGGTGGGTTACCGCCCATTACTGCTTTCTACCTCACTTTGCCCTTGCCACGCGCACAATGTTTGAAGTGCACTCGAAGAAACTTTTTCGGCTACATCTCTCGCTCTCTCTCTTCTCGTTCTACTTCCCCTTGGCCCGTAAGGGACGTTTCTTTAATTTGCCTGCTTTTTGCTTATTCTCTACCGCTTGCTAGCTCGCTCTCTCCCTCTCTCTCTCTCTTTCTCTCTTTGGCTCTTTCTCTCCGTTTGTTTTCCCTGTTTTCTACCATTATTCCTTTTCGCGTCCTTTATGCTCCTCTTCAAGTTAATTTTTTATGCATGCACTGAATTTCAATGACTTTGACAGAATACATATATATATATAAATATATATATATATGTATGTATATATATATAAAGTACACAAGTGGCCCAGGTTTGGAATGTTTGTTTGTTTGTATTTTTCCTGTTTTTGCAACTTTTAATAAAATAAACTTATTTGCACAAAAATGAAATGAGAGAGTGAGAAAGAGAATATATACATATAAATACATAAAACATTTTTGGTCTTTGATATTTCAATTTTTCAATGTTTCTAAAAAAGAAAAAAATTACAACAACTCTAAAAACAAGGGAGAGAGAAATAGCAAGCGAGTGGGCGTCAGGAAGAGACGAAAACTTATGCTAATTAAATTCTTCAGTTGTCGCTATGCTTTCAACTAGTTTCTTTTCTGTTCTGTTATTGTTTTGTTTTTTTTTTTGTTCCTTTTTTTCTTTTGCAACCGCAAAAGGCATAAATTTTACCGCACCCTAGTAGTCGAGTGGTTTACCCTTACTAACTTACTGACTATAACCCTCTCTGTCTCTGTCTCTGTCTCTGTCTCTGTCTTTCTATCTCTTTCTCCTTTACCCAAAAAAGTGCGGTCAGCGGACTGGCAAAAGTGATTCATTAACATTTCGCTTTAAAAGGTTAATATTCTTGCTAAATGTCAAACTTTTTTCTTTTCCTTTTTTATTTTTTTTTTTTTTTAATTTTTTGGGTTTTGTTAGCCGCAAAAAGATATTATGAATGTATGTCCTTATATAGTATAAGGGAAATGACAAAATGTGGCGGATTGACAAAAAAGGAAAACTTTTTCAAAACCTGCGGGTTGATATTATTGGAGCATATTGAAAGTATGTGTGTGTGTGTGTGTGTGTGTGGACGTTAAAAACTTTTACAAAATTTCATATTCAAAGCACTAATTGAAAGTAAAAGTTCATTTATATATATATTATACACTTTAATATATTGCTTAACTAAAATAGTTAGCAACAACAATGCAGCAGTTAATGTGGCTCTCCACACGGCAAGACAAGAATATCATAATGGAAAAGTCTGCACAAAATTATACAAATTTATTTTTTATCTAGCTCTGATCTCCATCAATATCGATATGTTTAATATATTGAACTATTGAATTATGGCATCAGGATTGAATATACTTTTATACCTATAACTGATCACATACTCATAAATTTTTCTATTCTTCTTTCAAAATGAAAGAAAGAATTATACAAATTTTTGTATTTTATTTTAACAAGCGGAATTTTTTTTTAATTAGCGACTAAATTTTATTGAAAAAGTAAATATTTTATCATCATTAAATACGTTCTAAGCTCATAAAGTTACTAGCTTTACACTTTTTAACCCTCAACTAATCCCTTTTTTCTTCTATTGAACAAATTACAATTACTTAATTTTTGGCAAATAGTTTAAAAGTGCTTTAAGTTAACCCTCATTTGGAAGATAAATTCCAAATAAAAAAGAAATCATAGAAGAAGAAAATAAAATAAAACCAAATCCATTTTCTTTGAGAGCCTTAGAATTTCACCTATTCTAATCCGCCACATAAATACCCACAAAAGTATGCAATAAAAGTTTACTTCTTTAGTGTTTGAAAGTGTGTGTGTGTGTATGTGTGTATTTTTATTTTTTTTTTTTTTTTTTTTTTAGCTGAAACTCAATTTAACTTTGTTCAGCTTAAGATATTGATCTTAAAGCCTGTAAACTACTTACACAGGCATAAGCCAAGCTAAAACCTTTTTATACCAGCAGAAAATTAACTTCTAAGCATGTAAAAAGCAGAACGCAGTCAGAAAATGTTAAAGGAGCAAGCGAGAGAAAATATCTAATCAAAATAATCCCTAAGACAGCCAAGGGACAGCGACATGGCTAAGGGGGGATGGGGAAGGGGAAGGGGAAGGGGTGGGAGGAAGGGGACGAGTAACCGAACATAAAAGCAAATAAAATCGAGAATAATTTAATTGCATAAGAAGGCAAAGAACACCAAAGTGAAGGAGCAGCAGGATAAAGCGGAGGAGCAAAATAAGAAAGCAAAATGCAATGAAAATAAAACAACAGCAAATCGAATAAATTATTAAAGGCTTAAAGCGCTTTCCACTCACTTACAACTACAACAACTAAAAAACCCATTAAGCATAACAATTTCCTGTATGTATATGTATATGTATATAAATGTGTGTGTGTGTGTGTGTGTGTGTGTGTAAGTGGGTATGTGGGCGGGTATAGAGAGGTTAAAATAAAAGCCCCTAAGAGGTGTGCAACAGCAACAAGCATAGCACAAGGCTGCACTTAAGACGTTTTAACAAGTAACTGAAAGTCGAGAGCTAAGAGCCAAGAGCCAAGAGTCGAGATCAAACATAAGAGAGAGAGAGAGAGAGAGAGAGACGAGTGAGAGAATAAAAATCCCAAGCATACACAGGTAGCAAGGTAGCATACAGGTGGACCAACAAAACGAAGCTTGCTCTTGCTGCCGCTGGTTAGCTTCATTTTATTTTTTTCCCTTTTTCCTTTTTTTTTTTTTTTTTTGGCCTGCCGCCTGCCAATAAACAATGAAAACTAAGAGGCAAACTTCTCTTTTTTTGCCTCTTCAAAGAGACCTTCTTGAAACCATTGTATGATTGTGTGAGGTTTAGACACATAATAACTTAATGAATAATATATGAAGAAGAAGGCGAATGAGTGGCAAAGCCACAATCAGTAGCAGCAGTAACAGCAGCAATAGCTTAAAGAGGGTAACTGAAGGGGAATCCCTCAATTATTTAACTAGACGCCTGTGGCATATTAGATAATATGAGTTTATTCTTTTGCTCTCCCTCTATATCGCTTCCTCTGACACTCTTTCTCTAACACTCTAACACAACTCTCCCTTTTTGTATGTGTGTTTGTGCATAATTCATAACTGACTAATAAGGCGGCAATTTTGGCTTAGCCACGCCTTTTGCCATGTCTTGGGTTTTGCAGGTTTTTCTATTTATTTAGTTCGGTTTAAGTCTTTTCTTTTCTTTTTTTTTTTTTTTTGTTTTTAGTTTTTCGTTTTTTTTTTTTCTTTCTTTTTTGGGGGTTTTGTTTTGAGTGCCACTTTTAAAGTTGAGTGGCACGCCCAGCCATTTTTCAGGTTTTTACTTTTGTTGCTGCCTTTTTTTTGTTGTTTTTTTTTTGTTTTGCTTTGCCACTTTGCCTGTTTGTGGTTTGGCATAGACTTTTTCTTTATTCTTCTTCCTTTTTTTTTTTTTTTTTTGAGAGGGTGCAGGGGATTTTCCTTTTGTTGTTGTTGTTGTTTTGCATGTAATAAAAGCAAAGTTCAGCGGCCATTATCAGCGTTGGCACAATCGAGTCGAGTCAAGTCGAGTCGAGTTGAGTTGAGTTGAGTTGAGTCTGGCTGGGTAGACACAACAGACAAATAGACAGACAAGCAGACAGACAGACACAACACACACACACACATCTACACACAAATATATACAATTGCAAGCAGGGACTACCCCACCCCCCCTCCCCCTCCCAAAAGTATGCTTTTACTTTTCGCAGACGGCCACCAAAACGTACAAAAAAAAAAAAACACACAGAAAAAAAATGAAAATAAAAAAGCAAAGGCAAGAGAAGGAAACTCCTCTTGTATTTTGGCAGCCGTTTTTCGTGTTTGCGCGTCGTTTTCTCAATTGTTCTTGTTGTTCTTTCTTATTGTGCCTTGTTGTTGTTGTTATTATTATTGTTGTTCTTGTTGTTGTTGTTGTTGTTGGCAGCTTATGAAATATTCAATTGAATTTAATGTACACGACCGACTGACTGACTAAGCCGCCTGCGAGTTCAGACTAAAGTTCAACACAATGATGAGGCGGCGAGCAAAATACAGGCTGACTTTCTTCTTCTTCTTCTTCTTCTTCGTCTTCTTCATTTGCATGCACTTTGCGTGTCTAATTTAAACAAAAATTTAACAATCACAATTTTATATTATTTATATTGAAAATTCATTTTTCATTTTTAGTAAGTGCAAAATGCAGCTTAAGGCGATGGCAAATGTTCTTGCCAACTTAATATTTAATTTGATAAAGAATATTTTTGCATGTGTATGTGTATATGTGTATATGTGTGTGTGTGTTTGTTTATGTAAAAGGAAGTAGCTCAATTTTAAAATAATTTTTGCAAGTTATAGGTAAAAACAAAATTTATAAAATTTGTATTTTGCTTTAATCTAAATAATTTAAGCTAATAATTATTATTTTAAAGTTAACGATTGATTAACTAGAATTTAAACTAGAACTGATATAATTATTTATGCTTTAAATACTTTAAAGTTAAACTTATATTTAAAGCTTGTCAATTTAATAAAAAGAATAATAAAAAAAAAATTAATCAAATAGAATATATTATAACAATTTGCTACCACAAATGCTTAAGTATTGTTATGTATGTATACCCATTTTATTGTTTAGTTAACTGGAATGTAATTATGGGTATTTTTGATAACTATTTTTTCACGTCTTCAATCGAAATGGAATCCCTCTCATACATGATTATATTATTTAAATAATAAAAATACCATTTCGGGCCAAAGGCAATCAAAAGAGAATTTTCTCCCCCCTTCGACATTATAACTACTATTATTATACACTTTCAAAAAAAAAGGGTTTATTAATTAAAGCCGGAAGTTGCAAAGCATAGAAGATAGCACGTCTAACGATTTATCAGGTATATATTAGTATGCGTATTTAGCATGTTAAGCCAAGCTTATATAGGCCTCTGGATGTTCGTTCCTCCAGATGTATACCATCCCTGAGACCTTTATAGATAGGCACATGGGTTTACCCCTGCTATAGTCTTTGTATATCTTGGAATTATTCTGAACGACCGATTATAGCATAAATAATCATTCATATACAATAGTTTCTGAAGTGATTGTTATGGTATATTTATACCGATCTATTGCCAAAAAATAAGTCAAACTATTCTAACTACAAATTTATATGGTAAATGTTTTTGCAAAACTATTTCGACTTTAATTATACAGCTCAAAGACTAACTTACAGATATTGGAAAATTAGTTTTACTTTAAAAGAGTGTTCGAAGTATCAGAAAAAAAAACTTGTTGAATTGTTTACATAGCTCTCAATGGATTACTAGGGGTGGAATGCAATCCCAATCCGATTCTATATACTTCAGCGGTCATAGCCATAAGTTCTTTATAATATAAGTAACCGAATGCAAGGGTATGCAACCTGAGGCATGATTGAAAATAGTTTTCTTTATTATTATTTTATTTTTCTTTTTTTTTCTTTTCTTCGCGATTCGTTCCGTACATTTCGTAAGTTTGTTTTCATTCGTTCGTTCGTTTGGGTTCTTCTTCTGTCTTTTTTTCTTTTTTGTTTTTTTTTTTAATCATAACATAATGGGGCAGCATTATAGTTAATGGATTGCAAGTGTTGCCAGGCCAGGCGTTGGCGGCATTCACTTTTTTAGCTTGCAAAAAGGACTTTTGCCTCTACTTGGTTGCTATTGCTTGCTTACATTGGGTGGCGGTGGCTCTTTGCTCTGCTTTCTGGCTGCTGATATTTGTAGAAGAGAGGTACGTAGTAGAGTAGCGGCGTATAGTCTCAACAACGGTCGATGGTCCCCATATGAGCAGCTGGCTCTGGGCTCCCGAGGCACATTGCTTAATGGCGCTAGTTGCCTTTTAAGTGTAATTGCCGTGTCCCAAGTGTTTGTAATGTGTACAAATTTCTACGATTTTTCCTCACAACAAGAGTCAGTGGGCGAAAGAGAGAGGGAGGGAGAGAGAGAGAGCGAGAGAGAGAGAGTGAGCAAGAGGTTGAAAGAAGGGCCCAGACTCAGCCTTCTCGTGTCTGTGCTTTTAAAATTATTACTATATTTGTAAATATGCCTTTACCCCATGCCATATCCCCCAACTTCAATGGCATTTTCTCCCTCTGTCTCTGTACCTCTCTCCATTACATTGAACCCCACACCGCCCCCCTTAAAGCTTAAAGTCCTTTAACTACACTATATGTAGGTATAAGTGTGTATGAGTGTGTGTGTGATTTTTTTTTTTATTTTTATTTTTAATACTCACTGGCAATGTGCTCGTTGTGAAAGGCCAACATGTTGGTTTGTTTCTTCTTTTTTTCTCTCTCTTTCTTTCTTTTTTTCGTTTGTTTGAGGGCTTTTTAACGGCTATTTTTCGCCCAAAATATTGTATTTTGTTGTATTTGTTACTCTATTTGCTTTTTTAAATGTTCTTTTTATTGGTGCTTTATAGTCCGTCTCACTCTCTTTTTGTATGAGAGAGAGTGTGTGAGTGTGTGTGTGTGTGTATGTATTAACAACAACAGCTGCTGCAGCTCCTTTTTTTTTGGTTGTGGCTGCGGTGAATTTCACACTTTGATTTTTACCCAGAAATAAACCGACAAAACTCTCGTATTTAAAGCCGTATCAATTTGTCGTTGCAAATGCCCTGAAATAAAAAGAGAGAAATATAATGTAAACAGAGGTTATTATTATATATATATATATATGTACACATATGTAGAGATACAGACATATGTAGACACCATATAGCAAGATATAAGAGAACAAAAGGCTTTGTCAATAATCAGCTTTAAATTTCAGCAATGCGTTTATATATTGAAAAAGATATAACATCCTTGATACATATATATACTTATCATTAATCAGTAACAAGATAAAAAGATAATAAATACATACTGTACTTTATGTTTCATTACTTTTTTCACAATCTTTAACTATCTGAGTTTCAAAGCAAATTGAAATCTCCAAAATTATTGTATATATATTTACTTCACTTATTCTTAACAACTGACTTAATACGATAATCTGTAGCTTCAACTTGTACAAGTTTGATTATAACTTTTATTTAGTTAATTTCTTAGCTTTCCATTCCATTCATGCCCTTTGCTATGCAATTAAGTATTTGTGTTATTGTTTGGCTGAACCCACTTCAGTTTCTATCTCTTTCACTCTCTTTCATTGGGCTTCTTTTTATTTTTGGCCTTAAGTCATAGATTTATGGGCGAAACGATAACCGGGCCAAATACAACACATACATAAAATTGCCTAGACTTCAATGGTAGTAGATGATTTACAGCCCTCCAATCCCATGGCTGGAGTTCTTCTTTAGCCATTCCATTCATAAGAAAACAAAATAAAACACAAGACTAACAAAATTAAAAGAACACTCATTCTCCCCTCTCTCTCTGTCTCTCTGTTCCTTTTTCTCCGCTGTTGTACTATCACATACTATTATTTAAAGGAATAACTTTAAACTGAAAAGGAAAAACAACAACGAAATATCATAAAATTGTAAACAAAATTGCATTGTGCATGGCACTTTTGCAAGGACTACTCCCAAAAATCCTTGTCCCATACAGCCTGGCAGGCTGGCTGGCACTACGGACCCACGGGCGGGCGGAAGAGAGAGAGAGAGAGAGAGAGAGAGAGAGAGAGAGAGAGAGAGAGAGAGAGAGAGTGAAGGCACCAGCAGCAAGGCAGTCAGGCAGGCTCAACGAAGCGCACACACACCAAACGGAAGCACATGCTGCGGAAGTGAATTTCTTCGCTTCCGTTTTTAGCACCGTGGAAGGGCTTTTAAACGGGGGTGCAGGGATAAGAGTAAGGGGCGACTCATACTTACATAAAAGTAACAGGAGGTGGATAGAGGAACTACATAGTTAAGCGCAGGCGTCTAACAATCAAAACTAAATGTCAAAAATACAATAAGATGGTATGTGATGGGTAGGGGGGAGGGCAAGTGAGCGGGGAAGGAGGGGCATACATTTCGCTTGACAGGCCAAAAAATCGTAAAACGAAGTCGAAACACTCAGTTTAGGTTAGGTTATGTGAGGTCAGAATGAAGAAGTGTGGGGGGGGGGGGGTTGACTTCAGGGTGTTTAGGTTAGGTCAGGTCAGTTTAGGTCAGGTGAGGTCAGCCAAATGTCGTTACCAAATTTGAAATACATTAACCAGAAACTATAAAGAATCGAACATGTCGAACATTTAACCAATGAAGGAAAAATATACATACTTTAAGAAGGAAAATCTATTTAAATTTCAAACTATTTTTTTGGGGAAATTTTCTATAGCAATGAAAAATAAAGTTAAACCATTAATTTAAGATCTTGCAAATATATTTTTCATTATTTCTTAACGATAAAGATTTTAAACGAGTGCGTAAGCAAGAGAAGTCTGTTAAACTTAAAGTTACAAAATTCCCTTGAAAAATCATTAAGTAAAAGCATTTTAACACAATCTCAATATTATTTATTTATATTTACTTAAGGAAAAGCATTCTATTCTAAGAAAATCGCTGTTTAAAATTTCAAATTTGATGATTCAATTAAATTTGTTGATATATATATATATACATACATACATATATATAGCGCTCAAATTGAAAACAATTTAATTTATGAACTTGAAATATTTCAAATCAAAATCTCCATTAACAAAAACCGCTAGCAAAAATGCGATAAAAATGCTTTGCCATTACATAAAATAGTAAGCAAGCGATTCACAGAAGTTGCAGTATTACAATATATATACTTTTAATATGACTATGTCTATGTGTTTTAGTGTGTGTTAGTGTGTGTGTTAGTGTGTGTGTGTGTGTGTGTGTTTTTGTGTGTTCCGTAAAGGAGCCCACTGAGTATGTCTGACTGCGCGACTTGTGTAGCACTTCCGTTTCCGTAACGGAAGCTAATGAACGTAGAGGGAGACAGAAAGCGAGGGAGAGAAGGGGAAGGTAGAAATGACTCTAAGAAAATGCGCCCAAGCAAAATGTTAAATTAATAATAGAAGAAGCTCTTCTCTCTCGCTGTCTCTCCCTCCCTCTCTCTATCTATCTATCTCCCTCCTTCCCCCACTCCTTATCTGTTTATCTCTTATTCTCTCTCTCTCTCTCTTTCTTTTTCTCTGTCTCTCTATATGCTCTTTGGTATCCTTGTCTCTATCTATGTTCTTACTCCTTGGCCTTCCTTTTGGCTGTTGGCATTTATGTGACTTTAATTTAAATAACTTTTGGGTACGGGCGGCGGCTTGTTTGTTGTTGGCACAAAATATGCCAACAATTTTCGCTGCCAAAAACCGCGAAAGTGCAAAGCAAAAGGTCCTGCGGCAAACTGAAGACTTTAACTTGACACACACGTGCACACACACACACACACACACACACACACAGAGAGAGAGAGAGAGCGAGATAGAGAGAGAGAGAGATAGAGGGATAGAAAGCGAGAAAGAGTGAGAGCATGGATGTTAGAGGGAAGCGGTGGGGTAAAAAATTAAAGACGAAAATGAAATTTGTAACGCTTTCGCTTTTCCAATTATAATTTTAGCTCTTGACGAGGTTTTCGTTGATTGCTTTTGTGTATGCTTGAGTGAAATTTGTAGTTATCTGTCCCAGGTCCGTGTGGTTGTGTCCTGGACCTAAGGTCTTGGTCTCTACTCCCAACTTTTCATTCAGACTGGATTTGACCTCAATTGAATGGCGTCCCACTTATCCAATCTGGGCCCAACAACTTTCTTCGCTTAACTGTGATTTTTTGGCTTAATTAGCAGTTTGACAGTCGCGACATGAATAGATAGTAAATTCTGTTTCATTCTGAACAATGAGTAGACGTATAATACATATATATATATACATACATATATATGTATGTTAATTAAATGATTCAACTAATTTCTCAATACAACATTTAAGAATTGTGGTTATTCAAGCTTTGTTTTAATTCTCAGAAATAAACGATTTCAATTAAAGCAGTCATCAATTCTTCAAATCTTAATTTAAGTTTCTTTTTTGATATAATTTATATTCTATAGTCATTGAAACTATGCATATTTAAACTTAAGACAAAATGAATTAAGTTATGCTATATATATGTATATATATTCCTGGACAAATAGAGATGATACCTCAGTATTTGCAAGAATTAATGCAAATAAGATTTATGCATAGATATTAGATTATGATACAGTATAATGTAATGAATTTCTCAGGGTATAGCAACTGCTGTTGCACTGCCAAAGTTAGCTCGACCCTTTTGGGTTTTTTGATTTGGCTTTGCTTTTGTTTTGTTTTGGTTTTTTTTTTTTTTTTTTTTTTTCCTGTTTGGCTAACAAACTTTTTGGACTACCTTTTTGTTTGCATGTAGTTACAATGTTTAGTTGCCAACAACTTTTCACTGACCATTCAACGAAAAATGGTCTAGGACATTGAAACCAAAAAAAAAAAAAAAAAAAACATTCTACAGAGCGACTTTTGCAAATCTAATCTGATGGAGAATAAAAATGCCCTGTAATAATTTTTATATAATTTTGTAATATGCATTAAATTAATATTAAATTTATTTTGTTATTTATAAAATGCACATTAAATTAACTAATACAAGTAAATTCATTAATAAAGTGTTTAAATGAAATCATTAAAATATGTATTGAGAAATTTCTAGGGTAACTTAAAGTTGAAATTCATTTTCAGAATATAGAGAATTGTTAGATTTCTGGTTTGTTACTTGTAACTCTGCCTCATGTGGCAAATAGAAAAACATATACATAGATGGAAAGGGGAAGTTCTCTTGTTGTTTGTGTCTGGCAAAAGTTAAAAGATTGTAAAACCCTTAATGATCACGTTCATCATCTACGTCAGCATCATCATTGAGATGAGGCAGTGAAAGGTAAACCAAGGGCTTGCCGCCTCGACTGCTGTCGACAATGCCTTTTGTTTTAGTTGTTTTCGTTTCGTTGCTGTTGTTGTTATCGTTGTTGGTTATTGGCTAACTGCTGTTGACTTATATTACATGAAGTTTTCATTGCTGTAACTCGTTAATCGAGAATAGGTCGTTACCTAAAGAGACAGAGGGAGAGAGAGAGAGAGAGAGAGAGAGCGAGAGCGAGAGCGAGACATAAAGAAAGAGATATTCAAAGATAATGCATTGTTTTGGGTTTTGTTGTCTAGCCTCAATGTGGTGCTGGTGGTGGTGAAGTGATGACGATGATGATGATGATGAGAATGCTTCTGTTACTCCTATTTGCTCCTTCACCTTTTCCTACTGGTCCATCTACTACCCTCTTTATTTACTATATATGCATATATATATATATACATATATCTATATATATATGCTATCTTTCTATCTCTTTTTCTCTCTCGTTCCCATTGACTGGGCAAACATAATGGAATTTTCATGTAAACAATTTGCATGTTTTACAACAGCTTCCATTTGCCAGACAACTCTATATACTGTAAATATATATATATGTATATGTATATCTACGAATAAATACATTGTGTGTTATATACATACATATATATATATATATATATATATATATATTTCGTATTGTACGAGTATAGCAAGAATCTTCATTTTAGCTTGTCTTAAAAATAGAAAGGCCAAATATACTTTATCAATTAAAACATCAATTTTAGTATCAATTTGCGAAGGTTGACATATTTAATTATCAATCTACAGGTCAAATAATAATTTGACAATTCATAACATAAATAGAGGAGAGGAGATCAGATGTAGCTAAACTATAGTTTATTATTAAGGGCAAGAATTAATTTTCCCTTTATGTAAACTCGAAATGGCTAAAATGGAGAGGTAAGAAAGCCAACGATTGGAAAAGAAAGAACAACTTTATTGCAGCTGGGCAAAAAATTTGGAATTTTCGGTAGATGTTTATTTAATTAAACATATTCAATCACTAAAGCCTTTAGATTTTAGCTTTGGCTTATAGAATTTTAACTTTATATGTAAGTCCTTAGTTGTTTTAACTTCTTTTGCAGAGCTTTGTATCAGTTAGGAACCAGTTTAAGTTAGAAGTCTAGACTTGAACAGTAGAGAACCTTGAATCGCTCCTTATGACGTTTACAATATAATATATATTTCATAATAAAAATCTTCTCTAAAGTTGAACAATTAAAAATCCAAATCTATAAACTTAATTTGTCCAATTTCATCTGTAAATATATTAGTGGGTAATGATTATAACCAATTTGTATCTGTCGATACATTTTATTATTAGTTCTTTTTTTTTTTGTTTTCTTTCTGCCTTAGAATTCATTTTTCCTATTCCTGTTGCTCTCTGTTAGGATCATCCATTAAACGGTATGTCCTACACTCCTCACAATATCGTACACTTAACACACGTTCAACACACACTTCAATTGCTGTGCAAATATTCTTCGCGCATGCCGAGGACGAGCCAAAAAGACCACATGAAAGAACGAGAAGAGAGCAACAAAAAAACAAAAAAAAAAAAAAATGAAAGGAGAAAACGAATCAAAGGCAACAAAACGAAACACCAACCAACTTCAATTGTATCCTTTTGGATGATGGTAAGGCAACAACAGCGAGCAACAACAACGAGCAACTCGAGCATGAATGTCTTCTCGTCCTTAAGCACACATCAATTTCAAAACAATAATTGAAAATTGCAACAATTGGTACAATTTTTGTTGCCCTCACCACGTACGTACGGGTACGTACAACAAAATGGCATCTCAGACCAAGTGGCAAATGTCAGATGCAGGGCAAGTGGCAGAGCCAGGAACAAGGGCAGGAGCAGGAGCAGGAGCGAGGGTATTAGCAATAGAAAAATCTAGACAATTGCTAACTTTTTCCACGAAATTGAAATTTCAATTTTATAACTTTAAAAATTGTATTTTTCCTTCATTTTTTCCAATAAGCTTTGCTTATTTATTTGATATGAATATGAATATCTATCTGGTGACACGCAAACATGAGTGTGTGCCTGTTTGTGTGAGCGTGTGTGTTTTAGTATTAAATAAATAATTATATTTTGTCCAGAAATATGGCAAAAATATATACAAAATAAAAATGAAATAATAATAAATATACAATTTTTATATTTATATTTTATTTATAAATCAGAGAATCCAAATCATTCCAAAAATTTGTCAAGTTATACAAGCTCATTGCAACATGAAATGAAAATGTTTTACAAATGTAAACCAAAGTTTAGTTATACATAAATACAATAGTATGGAAAAAAAAAACAAAACAATTCAAATTTTATTTGGTCATGAAATATTTGAGTTATGTTAGGAATATATATATATATATATACGTTTATATATAATATTCTTTTTACGATTTAAAACATTCAATGCAATGCATTTTCGATTCGAATTTTCCCTTTTGATGATGTTTTTAGAAGTTTAAAGAATAAATTTTAAAACAAATGCAAATATCTTAGTACAATTATGAAAACAAACTTTAAATTAAATTAAAAAATTGTTTCATTTCATTATTTTCATAGTTTAACCTCAATCCGGTCAACTATTTTTTTTATTTATTTATATTAAATAATTGATTCAGCTTTTAAATATATATATATAATATATCTAAAATCTGTCACTTCTAAAATAACTCTTGCGGAATATAATATCGTGATTTTAAAGACAATTATAGCAAAAATATCTGTGGAACATATTTGTATAAAAAATAGTCAACTATCCTAGTAATCGGAAAACGAAAGAGGCACATATTAAAGATCCACAGGGATATATAAATCTAAAACTAATAAAAGAAAATTTAAATGGTTTCGTTCTGCTTTTTTTGTTTATTGTTTTTTGTTTTACCATTTATGCAGGGTATTAATTATTCGTTTTGGAATTTGCTTTGCTTGTGTCATTTACTTTTAGTAGATGTTTTGCGTTTTTGATGTGTTTGTTGCATGTAAATATTTATGCTCATGAATTAATTATGTGACATGGCGACTGACAAGCGCAGCTACAGGTGCGAGGATGGGATGTTATGGCAATAGGCATACACACATACACACACTCACACACACATACACACACACGCACTCACACACACACATACATGCAATGAAGAAAACGCATGCAGACAAATAGATTGATGGAGGGGATAGAAAGAGGAAGTGGTAGATCAGTTGTCTTTTTTTTATGTTGTTTTTGTTTCTGATTGCAATTTCTTTTTGTTGTTGTTGTTAATAAAATATTCAAAATTTAATTTTCGTCGCGCGTTGCATTTGACACATTTCAATAAAAACAATTAACACAATTAAGGTTGAAAAGTCAGTGTATATTTTATTTGCAGCTGCTATTTTGGATGAATGAATATCTGTGTGTGTGTGTGTGTGTGTGATTTTTTTTTCGTTTTCGTTTTCTTTTTTTTTTTTTATTGCTGATGGAAAACGAATTCCTGGTGGCGCATTTTTCATTGGGTTTTTCCCATTTGCTGCATTTGGGTAAATATTTATGCAATTTTCATTATAAATAAAAACACATTTAAATAAATTAAAATGCCCAATGTGTGCAAGAGTTAGTAATGGTATGTGTCTCTGTCTATGTGTGTGAGTGTTTGTGTGTGTGTGAGTGTTTCTGTGTATGTGTGTGTGTGTGAGAGTTGTTTCCTCTCGAAAGTGACTGACTTACTTCCGTCGCGTCTCAAAGTTCAACTAATTGCAGTTGGCTTTTGCTTCTTCTCTTTGCTATACTACTAAATGCTTTCCGTTTTCTAATTAAAATTATACCTACGACTTTTGTAAATAGAAAAGCGAATTTAATTAAAATTTATATGTATGTATATGCATAATTCTCACTCACAGCATCAACAACAACAACAACAACAACAAAAACAACAATAACAACACCAACAACAACAACAGAAACAACAACAACAAAATAAACAAGGCAATTCCAGGCCAGAGCAGGCCAAAGAACCACCACAACAAGTAAGGATAGAAATGTGGGGAGTCACACCAGAAGGACACTACGCAAAAATTTTTAATTACTCGTCGTTTGGAACGGTAGTGCTACTACAACTACAACCAGTAGAGTACCACAGAAAGAAGGACAGAGAGAGAGAGAGAGAGAGAGAGAGAGAGAGAGAGAGGGAGGGAGAGAGAATAAGTGAGTGAAAGAACAAGTAGTAGGAGGGAGGGGAGAGTGTGAGAGAGTAAGCGAGATCTCGACCCACAACTTTACCCAAAAACTGAAGCCGAGCTCATTTTGAAAATTTTCATAATTACTCCAAAAGCTGGCTGGCTGGCTGCCTAGCTATATGCTGTTGATGATGACGATGATGATGATAATGATGATGCTGATGATGATGTTGATGCTGCTCAACGACAAGTCAAGTCACTGCAGTTCAGTTCAGTCCGAGCATCCAGGCAGCCAGGACGATGTTGCCTCAAGTGCACTCATATGCGCAGCGACCAAAACTAAATGAACTTATGCAAGTGTATGTGTGTCCATGTAAGAGTGAGTGCGTGTGTGTGTGTGTGGCTTCGCTTGAGCACCTGCATGTGCTCCTGTATGTGTGTGGGTAGAGAGGTCGGTCGTTCGGTTGTTCGAGTTCCGGCTGCCGCGCACTTGAAACTAAAGGCTAAGTAGGTGCATTCATATAAACATTGCCCATACAGTTGCAGTTGCCATGTTTGTGTATATATTTATTTGTCTATATGTATGCAGCTGTATATTTACCCATATACACCCACACACACACACACACACACCCACACACATCTACAAATACATAGGTTTTAAGAGAGGAAGGGGAGGGGATAGGAAAAAAGAAATCGTTGACTAGCAATCGCAATGGCGGCGGGCATCTTTGCATTTCCTCTTTCAACGCTTTCCCTCTCTATCTCACTCTCTCGTTACCTTTCTCTTTTTCTCTGAGTGGGTTTGGTTATGTAATTAAATTTATTTCATTATGATATTGTGTGTCTACACATATACACACCCACACACACACACACAAAACGAAATATGTATATACATATATAAAGTTCTCTGCTGTGTGTGTGTGTGTGTGTGTAAGAATTTGTTCGCTTTATGGCAAAGATTCTTTTGAATTTTGACAAACAGTTTTAGTATACAGCAAATGCGGTTAGCCAAGGCAAAAATGGAAAAAAAAAAAAAAATAACCCAACATAATTTTCAAGCAAAAATGTTAACCTTAATTAAGTTTAGTAATTGTAATTAGCTTTCAAAAATTCTCTACATAACATAACTTTTATGAGATATCGAGAAATGAATCCAACAGAAAGCTATTACCCGAAACTAATTGAAAACCGAAAAAGAAAAAGTAAAAGAACAAAATTTAAAAAGGTAAATAAATTATCAGAAACAAAATGAATCCCCATAACCAAATCTAGTCCCTTGCCAGCAACAACAACTTCAATTTCAGACTAATCGGTCAAATCATGATAAACCTATAGCAATTGCTTTATCGTTCGTTTTTTATACAAAATGTATAGTAAAAAAAAAAAGAAGGAAAACCATCAACTGAAATCAAATTGAAACCACTTTAAATGTTCCACAAAATGGGAGAAAAGAAAATGAACCAAAATTCGATGGCCGAGAACAGGAAACTAAGAGGGAGTGGGGAAAGTAAAAGCTGTAAGAAAATGCCACTAACAGGGGACAATTCGGGGTACCTTCCTACGCTTTTCCGCTTTTCTTTCTCGGTACTCTTGCTCTCCCTCTTTCTTCCTCTATCTTACCATCTCTTTTTGTTCGTTCTTGATTTTTTTTCTTTTTGCTTTTCTTTTTCTTTTTCTTTTTTTTTTTTTGTTGCTGCTCTCGATTGTCATTCGCCTCACCATGCGGCGGTCTATGTTCGAGTTGGCGGAAATGAAAATTGAATTTTATGCAAACACAAAAGCCAATTGAAGTCAATTATTGTTTATGTAACTAATTTTATTTAAATATAAGTCAATTTAAAAAAGGAAATAGAAAACGAGAAATGAAACAGACACACAACACTCAAACACACACACACACACACACACACACACACAATCCGATTGAAAGAGAGACAGAGATTGTGAAAAGAATAAAATATGTAGTATCAACTAAATTTATACTGGCTTCGATTAGCTATTTCCTTTTTGAATAATTCTAAGGGAAAAACTTTTTTTTTAAGTGACCCATTTTAAGCTGAATTCCTACGCTTTTCTTTTCCATCTGCATTTACTGGCTACTAGCCAACCGTCAAAAACAAAAAACTAGTGGGGGAAAAAAAAACTGGGAGCAATAAAATGTCCTTGGCCCTAGTGAAAATTGTTAGGACTCATCCATCAGCTGTTTTTCACAGAGACAGCAACAAAGTGCCTCACTTTTCCTCCCCTTTTTTCTTTTTGGAGGTTTTTTTGAGTGGGGTTTTTTTGTTTTGTTTTGCATACCCTGTAAGCCATTAGCTAAAAGGGTATATACGGTAAGTCAAAAATATATCAGATATGTGTATAAGTATTTATCTTAGAGTAATTAATGTGCATTCTCTTTATGTTTAATGTGGATAATTAAATATTAGTATCCTTGATTTCATTACAGGATATTTGCAATTCGACTCTGTATGCAATTTAACCGATTTTTTTGTTTAGTTATTTTGATTGATTGCATTGTTTCGTGTAACAAATTTATTTGTGCAACATTTTGAACGGCGAAGCAATAAAAGAAGAAAAAAAAATAAATAAATAAACAAAAAAAGAAAAAGAAAACCAAAAGATGGAAAAGAAAGGCAAGAAAAAGAGATGACAGAAGGCAGCAGCAGGCAGCAGGCAGCTAGTAGCTAAATCATTGTCAGGACAGGAAATTGCCAAGGCCTCCATTGAGAACATGGTGCAAGGTGAAAAGTTTAAAGCCGCAAAAACCGAACGTCATTATCGAAACCATCGTCATTATCATCGTCAGCCTCATCATCATCATCTTATAGAGGCGCATCTAGAGCAACATCATCATCATCATTACCATCTTTGACTGTGGCATCAGAATCTTCAATCTCAATGACGTCTTTGCTTTGGCATCATTAGTGAAAATGATTTCTTATTCAATACTCGCTTTTTGCTTCGCTTTTCTTCGCATTTTCTTTTTGCTCTCATGCTTCATCGATTTTTCTTCATTTTTTTTTTCTCGTTTGTATATTTTTTTTTTTTTTTTTTTTCCTTCTGCTTTGCTGGTTGAGTTGATGGAAATTTTTCTGTTTTTTTTTTTTTTTTTGTTTCTTTCTGCTTCTTTGCCGCCTGCATTTTACCAAAGAGTCTTCGCCGTTTCAGTTCAGTCAGTGAGACTCATCATTGACTTTAGTTGGTAATAATGTTGTATTTGTTTTCTATAGCCAAACAAATTGTTCTTCCTCTTGCTCTTCTTCATCTGCTTTATCTCTCGCTTTTTCTTCTGGCTTTTGTTATCTTTAATATTGATTATATGCAATATCTCAAACCGAAATACACACAAACACACACATACACACACACAGAAGCTGAAGAAGAAGATGAAAAAAATGAAAGCAGCAGCAAAACGAAACGAAATTGTTCGTTTTTGGTGCAAAAGATATTTGCCATTTCCCTTCATTTTTGTTTGCCGATATCGAAAACAACTGACTTAGACAGAAACAGACAAAGAGGCTAAACATTGAAGAGTGATAAAGAGAGGTAGTGAAAAAGAGTGAGCGAGATAGAGGGTGTATGTATGCATGTGTGTGTGTGTGTGTGTATGTAAGGCCAAGATATGTCAGCAGCCAGCATTTTTTCATTTTTGTTTTTTTTTTTTTTTTGCTTTCAGCTGCAAAGAAACAAAACTCTTTCATATCCTGGCTAAAGGAATTTAAAGGCCAGAATGCAGAAAAATCAAGGAAAATCCAAATGAAAATCCGGCAATAAGTCACAGTAAAAATTGAAAACGAAAAGAAACCCTCGAGGCAAAAATTAGTATTCATGTTTCAAATGAATCTTAAAGAGAATGCATTGAAATATTTGTTAAATTCTTTAAGAAATATGTGAAAAATTTATAAACATCCTAAAAGCATTATAGCAAAAAGCCAAAAGACCTTTCAACCACAAATCAAATGAAATTATATAGTTAACTAACATCAATAATTATGTGTAGAGTTGAAATACAATAGATTTCAATTACTTTAAGAATTTATGTTTTGTCCAGGCGGCGGCTTTATTTGAAAGATCTTGAGATGTGTTTCAATTTTAACGACACTTTTCAAAAGTTTTCCACCAAATTCCTTTTGGAATTGCAAAGTATTTTGGTTTTTATTTGATGGGCCAGTATAATTAATGGATTGTTAATACCCTTAAGAGTATTTTGTTTATTTATTTATTTATTTTTTTTTACTCTTCTTTTTAATACTACCAACGGAAAGTAATTAATTAGCTGATTTTAAGGGCAAAGTGGTAAGAGTTTATTGAACGAACCCTTTTAATTTTAAGCTTAATTTTTTACAAATTCTTTTTCTTTTTTTTTTGTTTTTGTTTGTTCATTCCCTTTAAATCTTTTCGCTCTTTTGTTATCTCTTTTTTTCTTTCATTCTTTCATTCTTTTTTTATTGTGTTTGCCATATTACGAGACAAAAGCTACCAATACCGCCGACATCTCAACACACTGAGCCTAAGACAGGCTAAAGAAAAAGTAGTGACAGAAGTAAAACCCACGAATAACAAGAAGCAGCACCAGCAAACAACAAAAACAAAAACTAGAAAGCCAAGACTAACCTCAAAAGCGCCGAATTTTGTGTACTCTTTGAAAGGGAGTTCAAAATTAAGTCTGATAAACAATTCGAGGCAAAATTTTATCAGATATTTGAATCGATTGGTATAATTTTAAGATGTACATTGAAAGGGAACTTATGTAGAACATCAAAGATAACGGAATAGATAGCAAATCATCTTTTAAATCTTCCTTCCTCACTTTGTATAGTCAAGATTTCTCCATTCAATACTAACTTCTCACCATAATCAATATACACTTTTTGCAAGTGTATAAAAAAAGAGGGGAAAAGTACAACAAAAATACTGGCGAAAAAATGTTCAGTCTGGCAATTTTTTTCTTTGTTGTTGTGAAAAGCAGAAGACATTTTGGCAGAGAAAACTCATACGCAAATCTTCAATTCATAGGCTTAGGTTTAAAAGCGAATGAAATGAGATGAGATGGAATGAAGATGGTAATGGAAGCTGGGATGGATGGGGGGAGGGGGGAGGATGAATACAGGAATTGTGAGAATGATGATGGGAATGCTACTACTGCTACTGCTGCTGCTGCTGCTGGCTTTAGTCCCCAAAGCAATGAATTTTTAGAATTCCCGCTGCCATTTATGAGGACACTCCAGAGAGAGCAATTGAAACAACAAGGAAATGCATAAATAAAATGCTCAAATTACAATTTAATGCTATGGCTAGGGAGAGTGAGGAAACCAAAAACAGGGAATGGGGGAGGAGAATGCTACGAGAGCGTAGAAGTGAAACCATTAAAAAGTATGAACACATTTGATTTAAAACTTAAATTAAATTCGATTTAAACTTTTACATTTGCAAAAGAGAGGGAGAGAGAGAGATCGAGTGAGAGAGAGAGAGAGAGAGGAAAGGGAACACATTAATGCCCTTGATTATCTGCATTATTTATAAAAAAAAGAAAGAAAAATAAAAAAAGAAAACAAAAAAAATGAGAGAACCGAAAAGAAAATGAAAAATTCGCACGTGATGATAAAAATTTATGCACACATGTTGTCATTTTCCCCTGAAGTCTGAGATGGAGTATATATAGATATATATATATGTATCTATATATATATATATATATATGTGTGTGTGTGAGTGTGTGTGTGTTAGTATATTTGTGAAGGTGTTTTGTTCATGGCGACCTCAGTCAGGGTCCAGGGTCGCCCATTAAATAAATAACCGAAAAACTTTTCAACTTTCATGAATATTAATAACAGCAGATTTTAAAATACAAACGCTGCCGAAACCGACAAAAGTGACAAGCAGAGTGAGTGAGAGACAGATATGGCGAGAGAGAGAGAGAGAGAGTGAGAGAAAGAGACTGAGAAAAAGAGAAGAAGAGAGACACATGGTTGTTGCTCATACGCCGCGTTATTCGGTTCTGGTTTCGGCGCACAAAATGTAAAATGTGCATTTAAATTGAATTCCTTAATGAATTCGTGGCAACGCCTTCCCCCCACCCCCCACGCCTTCCCCCCCTACCTACCAATCTACCACAGAATCCCACATCAGAAATGGAGGTGACGAGCGACCAGTGAGACCAGCGACCAGACCTCACCACACCATACCAAACCATGCCATACCAGACCATACCAGAATCATCAGACTCAACCCGACCAGAGTCCTGGCCAAGTTGCCCCGAAGCCAAAGGTGTTGGCCCAATACACCAAGCGTTTTTATCAGATTAAAAATTATGCATTTTTTAGTACACACTTTTTCTCTTGTCTGGGTATAATTACTTTCTGATTACGAAAATTCATCATCATCATCATCGTCATATTTCATCATCATTGAAATATTCTTGGGCCTTCTTTCTTCTTAGATTATCGAAATGCTGTTTAAAAATATTTCATTTTTTGTTTTTCAATGAATTATCTTTCAACATTTTAATTCAAGATTTCGTAGATTTTTGACCTTTTTCATCTTTTTAACACTTACAATATATATTTTCGCATAAATGAATGCAAAAAGAGAATAATAAATTCCAAACTAGTAAAAGATTAGATTGAGATATACATATATAAATGGAAATATGTTCAATTAATATATATTGAAATATATGGAACTGAACACAATGAGAACTAAACACTTTTGTTTTACCATTTAAATCAATTGATCAATTTTCCTATAATTTCTCAAGGGTATCTCCTGTTCATCATATTGAAACTGGTTTATCTTTTTGCCTCCTATTTACAGGAGTTCATTTAGTGGGCAGAGATGGAGCAACTTTTTTGTACTTACTGTGTGTGTGTGTGTGAGGCAAAAATTATGCAAAAATTCAAAGGCCGAAACTTTGGCGTTGTGCAGTTTCAGCAACAGTAACAACAACAACAACTCGACTCTTAATTAAAATGCATTAAGTTTAGTTGCACAGAGAAAAAAATGAACATATATACATATATATATATATATATACATCTGTATAGTAGCCAACCATACATATATTGTACGTATGACCTCAAATGTTAACATAAAAAAAAGAAAAGAGAAAAGGGATGGGAGAGAGAATCTAATCTGTGAAATCTGCAATTTAGAATGGCGGCTTTCTAACGAATTGCCATTGTGTTCAGCAAAAAAAAAAAAGTAAAAAAATCTATGCAAATATATATATATATGTATCTATAGATATACATATGCATGCATATGTATATAGAACTCTTCTCTTTTTTTTCTGGCTAAAACCTGCTGCATTGATTAATGACCTCTCGTGCACGAAAAATTAAATGTAACGCCCCATGAAGCAAAGGACCAACAACGAGCCAAACCAAACCAAACCAAAAAAAAAAAAAAAAAAGATGGCCTATGGCAGCTGAAACATATGATAATGGCCAAATTTTTTGGCCTCTTTTTTTTAGTTTTTTTATTTTTTTGATGGCCGTAACACAACACGTAACATGTGTTTTAGTTCATAGAAGCACCAAAAAAAAATATCATATATTTATATGTATTAAAAAAAAAAAAAAGATAGGAAAGAATATAACACATGAAAAGCAATGAAAACATGAAAATGGTCAACCAAAATGTAAAAGGACATAACCATTTTTTGGTTAGCCGGCTACAGCAAATGATGAAATTTCAGTTGAAATTATTATTTTTTTTTTCAATCATATACATACATACATTAAATATATTTTATATAGCGGTGATATTAGAGATGCATATCTATAAAATAATTGATTGATGAATTCCTATTTGCAGGTTAAAATTTTTAACTTCGTTAAAAGTTTTATCAAATTAAAATATTTTCTTATGTTGAGAATAATTTGACATATTGTTTTTGTAAATTTTTATTAACATTTTTCAAGATAAGTATATTTCGTAATTTAAATTTAACATGTTTAAGAATTCTTTAAAAGTTACACAATTTTACTTCAAACATCTCAACGTTGGTTTTTCTTTTACTCTTTAATGTGGTCTGCTTTTCAGTGATATTTTTTTTTATCACTTTTATATTGTTCCAATTATAGAGTATCTCCTTGCTATTAAGCCCAAACTAACAATAGAACAGAACAAAAAAAAAGCAAAAAAAAAAAAGAATGGCCAAAGAGTTGAAAATGACAAAAATCTGCGGGGCGTGAAAAAATGTTATAAAAGCTTATGGGTCCAGGGACCAACTATGCAATTTGTAGACCGCTGCTTTTCGCCCAACACTCCCACATTTTAACTGTAGTTGTGTGTTTGTGTGTGTGTGTGTGACAAAACACATTTTAGCCTCATATGAGCCGTGAAGGAACCGCAGCAGAAAATAAGATAAATTTCACATGAAAATATTAAAAAACAAAAAAACAAAAAAAAAATTAATAACTTTTTAAAAGGTCATAAAAATCGGGTAAAAATAAGTGTAAAGTCATAGGACATAAGCTGCTTCTGCCTTTTTCGCTCTCTATACAAATCGCGCCATATAATTTGCACATTTTTCATTTTTTCCCGCTGCTTAAAAAACTAATAAGAATGCAACGAGGCCATAAATTTTATGCCAGAGCGAAAAATTAAAGTGCCAAAGCAAAGGCGGCAAAGGCAAAAGCAAGCCAAGCCAAGCAAAACCAAGCCGAGCCGATCTGATCCGAGACTAAACTAACCCAACCAAGTCCAACAAGTGACAAAAGAGCCAAACCGTTTTTTTTTATATACATATACATATGTATATATATATATATATATATATATATATATACATATATATATTTAGGTACTCTTTCATTCGGTTGCTTTTTTGTTAGAAAATAAAATAATAGAAGGAACCGTTGGCAATGGCGGGAAGTGCTGAATCACCGGAAAACCATTAAAGGAAGTCACAACTATTGATTATGTCGGCAAACGGGCTGGGCTGGCGGCTGCCCAGAGTGGAGGGCTGGCCTAGTAGAGATGGTGGACAGAACCCGTTCGAGCAGCGGCGGGGTGTGGTACAGTGTGACAAACTAAAAATGGCTTTGTGTGTGCAAGCAGCGGAAAAATTATGATAGCGCTCCGGTCTCTGGTTTGGTCTGGTCTCTGGTCTGGCATGGTCTCTGGACCCAGTCCGAAACAAAAAGGCAAAAAAACAAAAAAAAAGAATCACGGCTCTCCCTCTCTCATTCTCGTCCTCGGCATATATAAATTTGCATGGGAAGCGCTTCAAATTGAATTTGATGGCTTTTATTTGCAACTTTAATTGCAAGCGACGGCTTTTTGAGTCCACCCCCACCCCCCTGTCACACTCCCCTTGTTGTTTGTAAATATATGTATACAAAAAGCTTGGGGTACTCGCATTTTATTGTATTGTTTGTCCAATTCACTAAAATAAAATATGATAAAAAATATTTAAATAGTTTGTTGGGCAGTGAACAAAAAAAAAGCAAAAACAAAAAAAAATGTCATTGAAAGATTTACGACAAAGAAACAACTTACATCTCATATAACCTGACTTTTACCGTTTAAATGACTTAAGAATATAGAAATATATCCAATTTCCTCTACCTGCATACATTTTCGAGTCAATTAATGCGTTCAATATGTATTTAAATCTCCCATATATTTTTCTAATAAATACAAAAGTACTTTAGCTATTAAACTTTTCATGATAAAATACCAAAAATTTACATAAATATTAGTTAGATCACTTTATGATCTTGAATAAGTTTATATATAAAATATATTTGTTAAATACTTAATATTAGCTTTGTAGGGTAACTCTATTTTCGTTATGGCCATCATCATTAGGCCCAAACCCTACCCAACTTTTGCCAATTCTCTTCTCTAATTTTGTTGTTGTTTTTTGTTGTTTTCCTCATTTTCTCTGCTATGTTAGAAGCAACAAAAAAAAAAACAGAAAAAAAGAAGCACGAACCACCCGGAAACGTTGCTCGACGGGCCCATAGACGAAAATCATGGCGAGATAAATTGCCAAAGATAGCAAAAATGGAAGGCAATGTCGAGAGAGAGAGAGAGAGAGAGAGAGACAGACAGACAGACAGACAGACAGACTGACAGACAGACAGACCCCAACCAACATTGTCCCTCGTTTAGTCCCTTTGCCTTGGTTGCTGTCAGCGCCCACGCTCTCCTAGTTAGTCTATTGTTCAAAATCAATTTAGTGTTGAATTGGTGCCAAGAATCTCATTTTCCAAAAAAACGGCGTCAGTTAGTTCCAGTGCATATATAGGAAATGAAAATACCGGAAACGCAGAAAGTCAGAGAAAGGATTTGCCAAAGCATAACAAAAAAGGAGTAAAGAAAAAAAAAACATAAGGAGAAACAAAAAAACAATAAAAAACAAAAAGCAAAAGAAATGTGCTAATAACTTTCAAATAAATGTTGATACCAAAAGCGAAAAAAAAAAAAACAAACAAGAGGACAAAAAAAAAAATGGGAACTTATATTAGAGGATTGGCCTCTCTGACTGGCTTAAACTGGCACACAGACAGTTCTCTATTCTACTTGATTCGCATGTTAGTCTATTTTCACACATAACTCACAGGCTTAAGCCCAAAAAGGCCGTAAATTCAGTCAGAAGTCGCGTTTTTTCCTCCACTGCCTTGCCTTGCCGTCCCCTTACCCATCACCCTCCACCAACTGGCTTAACCGAAATGGCAAAAGGCAAGGCGAGACGGAACGAAAAGAAGGGCAATAAAGGGAGCAAACGAATCGGTAGCCAATTTTAAAGTTGTCATCAGTAAGTTACTTTTATTGTCGTTAAATTTGTTCTTAATTGGTTTGCATTAAAGGAGAAGTCAAAAGCTGTTGAAAAGTATTATTTTCGAGAACTTCTCCGATGAATTGGCTATGGCTATGCTAATTAAAATTAACTTGATAACATAGTAAGAATAGTTGCCTTTATCTTCCAAGTAAAATCTACTGTAAGTATATTAAAAAAAAAAAGTTAAAAAGAAAAAAATTTGTAAATTTATCAAATGAAAAAAATTCTTTCATGGTTTTTTTTTCTTAAAGTTCCATTATTTAGTTAATATTCTAAAATTTTCATAATCTTTGTTGATGTTTATTTTGTTTGGTCGAATTTCACTTTTTTGTTTGGTTTTTTTTTTTTTTTTTACTAGACCAACAACAATTTCCTGCTGGCCCACACACATAACTTTTTTGTCAAACTATAGACCGAAAGCAACAGAGAAAGCACACAGAGAAAGAGAGAAAGAGATAGAGAGAGAGAGAGAGAGAGAGCGAGTGAGGGAGATAAAGGATAGAGAGAAATGGTGGTGAGATGCTTATCACAAAACACTTTCATTAAAAATTTTTGTTGGTCCACAAGTTTTACCAGATGCAACACTGAAACTGGTGACTACAGAGAGGATGAGTGGATATAGAGATGAAGGAAGTAGTGAGAGAAACCGAGGAAGAAATACAGAAAGAGATATATATATATATATACATATATATATATATATGTATATACTGCGTGCTCAGAATTTACACGGCCTGAAGCCATATTTTGTGTTTAGTTTCTTTTGCTCTTTAACTTTCTATATTAACTTTGATTCTTATGGCCAATGGCTGGAAAATTATAACATTTTTATTTTTATTTTTTTTTTTTTGCCTTCTCCTTGTGTTTCAGTTTTGATTATGGATTAAGCAAACATAATTCAATATATATATATATATATATATATATATACGATATATTTATACAGATAGTATATACATATAATTTAAGCAAAATTAATTTAGCACAAACTTCAATATCTGAATGTGTGGAAAATTGAGCATGAAAATGCAATTAACATTATTGGTCAGTGGATTACAGAATATTCCGGAATAGTTTGCCATATATATGGAGTATAGAGAGAGAAAATGCACAAAATTTTCAATTAATTTTAATGTATTTTCAATGTTTTCCAACCCAAAACACACACACACACACACCCACATACATACACATCTATATTTCCCAATATGTGATAGAGGGGAAATAGACAAACACAGTGGCTGCGAAAAGTATGTGCGTCTGGCAAATATTGACCACAAAAGTGCCTTTTGTCTAAGAGAAAAAGAGAAAGAGGTAGCGAGAGAGAGAAAGAGAGAAGAAGCAGGGAAGGTGATGTGGGGGCCCACAAAGGTTGGTTCCTTGTTCTCCTTGTCGAGTAAATGATTGTGCATATTAACAACTTGGTTAGCCGCAAAGCAAACAAAATGGCTTTTAATCTAACCATTATAATGAGCAGAAGCCGTCAGTGTGAAAGAGAAAGAGCAAGCAGCGAGCATAAAGCAACCAGACAAAGACCCAACAACAACAACAACAACAACAACAAGAACAATTCTAAGCATTTCGCATTCTATGTGGCGTATGAGTTATATACAAACAGGAAAACTACAAAATGTAATGACCATTACGACTTGGCCATACCCTTTCCCCCATAAATCCCTTCACTTTAACTCAACCAAAAAGCAAAAAAAAATATAAAAGCAAACAGAACAAAAAGTAAAGAAAACAAAAAGAAGAGCAATAATAAAAACAAAAGAAAAACTAAAAATATAGTTGAAATTGAACTAAAGTCCACAACAATGAAGCAAACTGACCAAGGCAAAAGACCATGCCTTACGAAAACCGATTCAACTAGGGTCGTGACAAGGGTGGGGGGGGGAGAGGTGAAGGAAGAGGGAGAGATGATTTAGCCCAGTTCAAAACTCCCCTCAAATCATTAATTCATAAAGCTGTAATTTGCTTTTGGCCAGGGCAAAAACAGCAACAGCAGCAGCAGCAGCAGTAGACAACCTTTCGGTCATTTGCACTGCAAATTATAAGCAGACAAATAGCCCAGAATTCACACACACTCACACCTATACATACACATATATACATTTCTATATATATATATATGTATGTATATGCATACATATATATATATCTAAATACGTATATAGATGGAGACAAGGATCTACCTACACCTATAAACAATGTTTTGCTTTACAAAGGGCTGTAGGGAAAGAGGTGGTGGTATATGTGTGTGTGGGAGAGAGAGAGAGAGAGAGAGAGGCAAAAACTTATTTGCGGTTGCCCAGTTTGGCCAACAACAGAAGCAACAGCAATAGCAACAACAACAACAACAACAACAACAACAACGATACCAATGATGATGAGAAGGCTAAATGCAAAATTTTGTTGACATGCCTTGAGCCATGGATATGGCATGGATAGACGAACGGTACAAGAAGCAGCAAGAGCTGGATCTACAGCAGGAACAGACACAGCAGGAGCACGAATACAGAAACCATCTATTGACTATGTTGTTGTTGTTGCTGTTGTTGTGTGTTGGTGTGTCGGTGTGTCTGTCTCATCTATGGTCTAAGCGTGTAAATGATTTTGACATATTGTAATGACAAAACAAAGGATTGTCTATCAAAGTCCTCTGTCTTCCTTTGTCTCCTCTTACTAGTCTGTCTCTCTCGCTCTCTCTCGATTTCTCTCGCTCCCTTTCTCTATCTATCTTTGGCTCAGTCTCGTTCCTCTCCTTCTATCTCTCTCTCTCTCTCTCTCTCTCTGACAATGTCAATTGTTGTCACCAGTTTTGGTTTTGGCGGAAATTAGAAATCAAAATGTTAAGGTCCTGACTCTGTCAGCTCAATTGTTGAAACCATCTAAAGAGGAAGAGAATGAGAAGAAGTTCTTCTTGTTCTGCTTTTACAGAGGGTTGCCTTAGTCTATTAACTATATTATGATGTGATCAAATTAAGTTATCAATATTAAATTTAATACATCTTACAACTCTAACCAAGTTATAAAATAAATCTGAAAAAATTTAAAAGAATATGTATATATCTATCAAAAAAAAAAAAAAAAAAAAAAAACTGGAATATGTTCGGTCTAAGTATTTATGGTACTTATAATAAATAATTCAAAGAATTTTTAAGTCATTTTTAGCAATCCTTAAAGTATTCGTATGTATATATAAAATGGCTCTATTTCAGGAATATATCAACAACTTTAAAAGCAACCCTCTCATATAGCTACTTCACCACCTGACTTCGATGTTGTCTCAAATGTCTAAACAAATATATATACATATACACATATAAATACATGTATACATATACGTATATATATATATATATATATATATGTTTATTCCTGTAGGTATTGTCGAAAAACTTGAAACCGCAACAACAGCAATCAAATGATAGATAAACACACACAAATAGCATATGTCCAATACATATGTAAGAGGTAAGAGAGATAAAAGGTAAAACGTTATTTCTGCCAAGGTAAGCAATTCAGTTCAAATGAAATCCACAATAACCAAACATTTACTTCACCTTGAACAAATCGCAATTATAATTAACATTGTAAACTTTCAGTTGAGCAACATAAACCAAAAAGTAAACGACCATTGAAATCTTTCCTAGACCTATATATACATACATATATATATATACACTAGCTACCTACCGACCTACCTAGTAGCCAATACCGAACAACATTTCATATTTCCAGCAGGCAATAACAATGGCATAGCTATGGGCGCTAAAACAACAATTAAAATAGGGTTGTGGAAAGGGTTGGTGAAGGGAGGAGGAGGGGGTCCGGTTGGGTTGCTCAACTCTCGAATGTTAACAATAACAATGCCACAACAACTACAGCAACAACAATTGTAATGATGAAATAAAAGTCAAGTTAATACAATAGCTAAAATGGCAACAACAACAACAGCAACAACAACAACAGAAAGAGGAGCGACGGCAGGCAACCCCAAACATGAAACTCATTCACTGAGTGAGGCGAATTGAAGAAAAAGGGTTAAAGGTAGGGGTGGTGGGGGGATTGGGTGAGGTTAAAGGGATGGAGCTGAGAATCACGGAAATACGACTACCCCCTATTATCAGGAAGGTCTGTTGTATTTGTTGCTGTTGTTGTTGTTCTTGTTGCTGTTGCTGTTACTATTGTTGCTGTTGCTCGTTAGCGTTACATGAAAGTGCAACTTTTTAACAGCAGCAGCAACAACAGCAACAACAACAACAACAAGGAGCCAACAAACAATTGTAATACATAGTGTTATAATAAAAACATGCAGCACCAATTTTTAAAATAGATTATACGACTAATTTAATACCCTTCAATGTCACCCTATTAGAGGGAAGGTCATTAATTTAACTAATCATTAATTAAAACTTAATAATCAGCTGGAATTTAAATGAAATTTCTTAATTAATTAATTATTATAAGTTACTATATGTTGATTTAGATATTTGATATAAGACACAGCTTAATTTATAGTGTACGATAATATAATCTATTCAGACTCTTACGAATAATTAAATTAAAAGTTCATGGAATTCTTTAAACTATTTCAAATTTTATTAACCGATTCAATGTTGAATTTGATTGCAGCTGGATCATTTTCGTTATCATCTTTGTGGCTTGTGTCTTAATACATACATTAAAATTTTCAATATATTTGACCTCCTCAAATGTCTGACCAAAACATTTTTGCCCTTTCGACTTTGAGATCCACTTGAAATCAAATCAAATTTACCCCTTTTAAACCCTATGAATACCAGGTATAATCAGCTTGTTTCACTTTCCTTCCTTAGTGTCTGGCTATATACAAGATGCCTGCCCCCCTCCCCATCCCCAAAAAAAAAAATGGATAAAAAGGAGGAAAAAATGGAAAGGGTTTCTCTTCTGTTTTGCTGTTGCTTTTATTTTGTTTGTTTCTGTTTTGTGTGTGTGTGTGTGTGTGTGTGTGTATGTATGTATGTGTGTGTGTGTTGTGTTTGTGTATGTAACTCACACTCTCATTTTGACTTGCATGCAGTTCAAAGTTGTTGGCCCCAGTTGAGGCAAGTCGTCCACACCTTTACCCATATCCTCTTCTACTTCATCCTCTTTACGTTCTTCTCGTTCTCGTTTTTGTTCTCTCTTTTTCTCCACCACCACTTAATCCAACATTCGTGTTGCTCTGAGGTAGAGCTGGAGCAATAAATGGAGATGGTGATGGAGCTAAAGCAAGAGCTGCCTGGTTCTCTCTGGGCTAACAGCAAACCAAGCGCCGCAGGTGCAAAGTGTAAATGAAGACTGATTGCAGTGCACATGATTTTGTGTCGTCGACATACAAACTTACTCACACACACATACACACACACACATACATACACACAATGAAACACAAGGAGAGGCAAAGGCCAAAGAGATGATGGCTATGATGTGGTAAGGGGTAAAGAGTAGCATAAAAAACGTTGTTAGGTCGGCAAAAATGGAAGGGTAATTGTGGTTAAGTGCTGGTTTATTGGTTTGGCAAAAGGGCTTAGAAGATATAGTATGTATATAAGTACATATAAACATAGATATATATATATATATGTATATATAAATGTATATATATACACCATATATATACATACATATATTTTATGTGCATTTTAACAGACAAAGCGACGATGGGCGACAAACTAACTAAAGTTTCAAGTGAAGTTTTTATCCATTTTTACCCCCCCTACCTACCCACCCCCCACCACCCTAACTATTTCATTTCGGGGCCAGGTTAAGGGCAAGTTTTCGTCGGTTACATATTTCGTTGAAGACTTGTTCCAAGGGCAAAAAGTTGAAAACATGTTGAACATGGTTGTAATAAAAGGGTTAAACTGACCAATGCTTGTATACAATCACACACACACACACACACTTACACCACCAGCACACACAGATTAGATATCGAACAGATAAATGAGTTGTCGGATGGTAATCGATGTTGTTTTACCATGATGAAGATTTTAAACTGAATGTTATATCAATATCAGACTATTTTCAATATAAAGTGCACTTCAAATTGGAAATAGAAGAAAAAGTTGGTAAAAAATTTAAAATGAAATGATCTTGAAATTGAGAAGTTTTCTGTATCATAATTATAACACAAAGTGAATTTCCCATTTTGTGTATTATTTTCTCTATTTTAGAACTAGTTTCCGACAAATATTTTCGCTAATCAGGAATTTATCTATATCTGCAACTATATGAAATCACTTTACTTACTTTACTGATTCCGATAAGGAATCAAATTAGTTAAAAATTAAAAATAAATTCCATCATTTTATTTAATGTCAGCTGTTAAACATATGGACAACATAAGGGTAAAAGCGAAAACATGATTTCGCATTCGAAATTTGTTGTGTAAATTAATTTCTTACATTTTATAACAATAATGGCAAAACAAGAGAACGAGGGAGAAAGAGAGAGGAAAACCTAAAACAGCTTTTCTTTTTTTTTTTTTTTTTTTTTATTTTCCTTGTTTTAATTTCACAAAATCTAAAACCAGAGCCAACAACACATCAGCAACTCTCATACACATTAAAAAATCGTTTTTAATTGAAACACAAACCCCTTGGCAATCAGAGCGAGAGTCATCGCCATCGTTGTTATGCACACGCAAATGCCGTGCTAACTCGCTAACCCCAAGGGCAAGGGGGTGTGGTTGGGTGGGCGCAGGGTCTCAGGCGGTAGCTGCATGAGGTTATACCCAATCCCAATCCACACCACAAAATAGGAGAGGGATAGCAGGCTGGCTGGCTGGCTGGCTGCCTGTCGCTCACTTAAGTTAATACGCAAACCAAATGTCACTCAACATTATCAACGGCAAACGTAATCAGTTAAAACTTTTTTTTTTTCTTCTTCTCTTTTTTTTTTCTCTCATTTTTATATATATATTTTTTTTTGTTGTAAACAGGCCCAAAACCCAAACCAAAACAGACAGACTGAATAGCTCGCTGGCTGGCTGGCTGGATGACTGACTGACTGACTAACTGACAGAAAAAGATAGAGCAAAGAAGGGGATATGCGGGATGTGTGTGTGTGTGGGTCAGGGTACAAAAAAAGTTGGCAACATGTTTGTATTCTATTTCAATTTTTTATGTGCTCTGGCAGCAAAGCGACTCAACTCGACTTGACTATGGAGTGCAAGCACAACAAAAGATCGAGATTATATAAATTATGTGATTTTCAGATACTCTTCTTCTTCTAAAAAAAAATTGTTATGTACAATTGTTATTCTAATTTGATCTAGAGTGATATTTAGAGTAAACTTTATATATTTTACAGCCTTTTTTTTTGCTTAAGAATTAAATAATCAATATCTACTATGATTGAAGAGTTTTTTGAAATTTATTTTAAGCCCCTTCAATATCTTTTTATTTAGATTCGGAACTTATTTAAACAAAATATTCGAATAATGGAATACAATAAAAAAAAAAAAACTAATAGAGTTTACTTTCATGCATCGATATACATATACATAAACCATATCTAATTTGTCTTAATCATTAAGCCGTAAAGTTCTACTCTAAACCAAAACTTATCTGGCTAATTTCGGCTACCAAACAAATTTAAAAACATATCAATATCTATTCAAAAAGAATCAATTTAATTCTGATATTCTTAAATACAAAAGAAAATCAAATTAGAAAAAATGAAAATAAATATGCATTAACTTTGAAATTGCTTAATTAAATTCATCATTAAATCAATTTAGATTAAATTGTTAACTATGTATATTATTGTTTCCTATGGTTATGTTCTATGGCATATAAAAGAGAATATTATTTTTATATAGCCTCCCATATCGCACTTTACCCAACGATTCTATGGAGTGGCTTTTCATTTATCAAAGTAAGAGTATCTTGAAAAATGCCCGGCATGTGTTTTCGTTTGGCAAAGTGGTGGCACACAACATCCCACCCCCGCCCGCACCTCCGTCACTCCTATAGCAAAAAAAAAACAAGCATCCTGGTCTAGGCCTATAGAAAACTTTGTGTTTTTTCGGTTGCCTTTTTATTTCTATTTTGTTTTGTTAAATTTTTTTTATTTTTTTTTTATATTTGGTATGTGGCAACGGCGGCGGCGGCGGCAGCGTCGGCGGCCTTTTTGGGCTGTTTGGAAAACTGAAAGCTCTATGCAAAAACAAGAGAATGTCTAAATTTTCCCGACAGGTCGTCGTATGTAGTTGTGGAAGTAGTGGAAATTGTAGTTGTAGTCATCGTTAAGAGTGGTGGCAAGTGCTCGCGGTTTTTCATTTTGCTTTTGCATATTTTCTTTTTCTGTATGTTTGGGGGCCACTTGACAGCCGTTTAAATGCATTAAAAAATTACCTACCTAGGCAGTCAGAAAACAAAAACGACAACAAAATAAAAAAAGGGGGAGTAAAAAGGAAAAAAAAAAAGAAGCAAAATAAAAGAAAAAGAGAAGAAAGAAAGACCAAATTTCACATGCGAAATTGTGCATGTGGGAGGCGTAGGCATGGTCGACGCCCACAAACAAGACGATGCAAAATCAAATCAACAGAAAATGGCGTGCCATACCCCCAGAATGACGACGACAACAACGACAACGACAACGGCAACGACAACGGCAATGCCAACAATGAAGGGCGAAGGACGAAAATAGAGGAAAGGATTTCGGCCTCCCTATTTTTGCAGGCGACAGCAAAAGGGTTTGGCCAGCAAAAGGAAGACATGAAAGAAATTGGGAAGGAGAAGGCAACAGAGAGCTGACTCGGCCGACTAGTTAACGCAAATTGAAATTGTTGTAGCCGCAGCCAAAAAAAAAAAAAAAAAAAAAAAAAAAAAAAAAAAACAAAAAAAAAAAAAAACGAAAATACCGAAAGGGAAAAGAAAAAGAGTTTCTTTCCCCTTCTCGGCCTCTAGCTTGTTCGTGCATAAATCAAAGCCATGGCAAGTTCTATGGTAAATGGAGATGATGGCAGCGAATAGACGGGGCGGGAAGGGTAAGGCAGGGGACTCTCTGAGCAAAGAGGGAGATTGGCAAGACTTGCCAGTTACAATGGCAATTAAAAAGGCTTTGGTCCAACTTCATTTGAAGTTAAGTCCTCGACATGTTTAAAACGCTGTTAAAGTCCCATCTAAATGGTTGCCCGAAATGCGACAATTTCGTTTCATTTTTACTCTCTTTTTCAATTTCAATTTGAATAAATGAACTATTTCATTTTCTTTATTTAAGAAGTTTGCCATATTATATATAGTTTGCTATATTATTTATAGTTTTTCCAACTGATAGATCGGACAAACATTGATTTTTAAGAATCGAAATGAATAACCATGTCTTCCCTGAATAGAGAAACTCTTTTGCAGTTCTTGCCTTATTTATCATAAACAAAGTATCTGCATTTGCTTTCACGTTTTTTTTATCTGTTTAAACTGTTAAAACTTTTTTTTCTGCTTAAATTGACTTTTATCTTGAAGTTTTTCAATTTTTTTCAATATTTACTCAATTCCCTTCTCTCTCTCTCTCTCTCTCGTTTCTTTCTTTGACTTGCTTACATCAATTCACTTTTATCTCCTTCAATTCATTCTCGATTTTGGTTGCAAATTCTTCATTATCAGTCGAAACAGAAACTATGTTAGGGACTTACTTCCTTTTCTTTTTTTTTTTTTTTTTTTTTTGAGGTACAACCATTTAAAGCACTTTACATTCCACTTTCTACATCCCTTTCGGCAGCAGCGTTGCGCTTACCCCCTGCTGTCACTTCACTTTAAACTTTGAAATGTCGCTAGGCTCAATCTCTCATTCTCTCGTTGTCTCTCTCCCCCTCTCTCTCTCTCCTTCTCTCTGTTTAGCTCGGTCGGTTCTCTGTCTTTCTCCACTTCGCCGTTGTGCTGTCACACACGTCGCATGAGTTATATGCCCCATCGCCACATCTCGTACACATATGCACACAGATGTTCCAACTTCTCCAGCTCCATGCTCCATACGCCTTCATCGTCCAACTACCCACACACGCACACACACACACACAGACACACACACACATACATACACACACTATCTTTCTCTTGTAGTAGAGTCGTAGCTAACTTTTGTGGCCTTATCTCGCACAGACTGCACTCCAAGGCTTACGGAAAACGCCATAGAGCTATGATTTAAACGCAAACTTGGTCTTCTCTTCACTCGACACTCGTACCTCAAAAACGTTCTCCCGCTTACTTCCGAATGCGTATATGCCAGTGCGTGTGTAGATGATGATCACTGTTGCTGCTGCTGTTGCTGCTGCTGCTGGTCCCCAGAAAAGAACTTGAACAATTAACTATATTTTAATTGCTACTCACTTTGCTGCCTGCTTGGGTAATTTATTTACAATTTTTACGCTCATTTTGCTGACTGACAGTGCAAAGAAACCAACAGACAAAAATACGAAATAAAAATAAAAAATTAAAACAAAAAGAAAAAAAGCCCACGTAAAACAAAGAAACACATTTAAAATTGTTCACAACACAAACTTAATAATACTCTATATGTATAACTAATATGGCATTTAAAATGAAATTAAATTGAAGTTAAGTCTAAATTGTTGTAGCAATATTGCTCATTGATTGGAGTGATTAGAAAATGATCTCTTAATTATGGAGATTCAGATAAAATTACTTTTAATTGTACTATTGATCCATATGCCAAAATTCCATAAATAGATCTGATTAATTAATACATTTAATGCATTTATAGTAAGTTATCCCCAAGGATAGGGGTTTTGGGGGATATATAGATAGAATCTATGGAAAATTGGTGAACGGAGGAGAGATTGGAGGTCAGCAGCACTTTCCCTCTGCTGGTTTTGTTAATCTGCATAATATGCTAATTATGACACACTTTTTGCCTACACATAAATCATTCATTTATCAGCAAAGAAGAAGAAAAAAGAGAAAAGATTAGAGAAATAGATTAGGTAATAAGATCTTAAATAAAATACCATAAAGAAATAGTTTTTAAACTTATTATATTAATTAATTATTTTTGCGAATTATTTCTCAATAGATCAGAGGACAAAATTAAAAAATAATTTCCCAAACAAAACAGTTCGTAGATTCAATTAATTCAATTAAGCTTTTAAATTACTAATAGTAATTAATTATTTTTACGAATTATTTTTCTTTAGATTATTTAAATTACGAATATTTACGTTCAACTTGTATCTTTGCTAGTTTGTAAAAGATTGCATTATTTAGATTATATTCAGTTTATTACTAATGCTTTCTTTCTTAACAATTTCTCCTATGCTCCTTTAAAGTTAAGAGTATGAAAAAAGAAACAAAAAAAAAAAAAAAAAAAAAAAAAGAAAGGAAAACAAAAAAGAATAAAACGAAGCTAACCACACAAGAGAAAAACAACAGAAACAGCATGACGGGCAAACGTCCAATGAGTTTTTCCATTCTCATTTTTTTCCCCATTTTTTTTTTCCTGTTTTTTCTTTTTTTTTTTTTTTTGGTTATTCTGGTTCTGTTTTCTCTGTTCTCTGGGTGAAAAACGCATTACGCATGCACTTTGCTCAACACTTGTGTTAATTTTATGCTGTCCGCCGTTTCCCCTAACCCCAAAACCCGCTTTACCTCGGTCGTCCTCACTTCACAACAGTCTTTCACACTCCGTGTGTTGTGTGTGTGTGTGTGTTGTGTGTGTGTGTGTGTGTGTGTGTGTGTGCGTTTGTTTAAATATTCATTGCAAATTCCAATTGCATTTGCGCTTAAATTGGCAATACCAACAACAACAAACGCCATCTGGCTGTAGCGAGAGTTTGCTTTCTTTCCTCCATGGACGTTTTTTTTTCTTTTTTTTTTTTTGTATTCGGTTTGCCTCTCTTCTCTTTTCTCCTCGTCGCTTCTCTTTCCTTTTTTTTTTTGCGTTTTTGTGTTGTGTTCGTTTGGCTTGGTGGTCAGACTCAATTTGGTCGAAAAATGCGCCTGGACCGCCTGTCCGTCATCCTCCTGTTCCACCTCCTCCCACCCGTGCTCTACGTTTGTGCTGTTGCTTTTACTTCACTTGCTTGGTTTTTGGTGTTGAGCGATTTGGTTTCAGTTCGATGCTTCAAAAAAAAAAAAAAACTTCCTTTTTTTTTTGTGTTTTAATGAAAATTCAGAGATTGGAGATGATAGGAAAACGATTAAATTTTTCATGGTAATTTGAATATTATAAACTGTAAGCTAAGTAAGAGAGCATCGATTTCAATATGAGCTATAACAAAATTTAACCGATTTTTCAAATTAGTTTTTTCCTTACGATCAATCTGATTTATTTATGTGTAGAAATTCAAAAAACTATTTCCATTTACACTCAATGACTTTATCTTTTTTTAATCGAAAATATACAAATTTTCCAATGAAATCTCAGCGTAAAATAATTTTTCACATACAAACACACAGACACACAGACACACACACACACACACGCATAAAACATGTAATCCATAAATTAATTTTCTCTTCATAAATAACATGTTTAGGCTATAAAACGCAAAAGCAACTAATTTTAGAAAATGTTCCCCCCCTCTGCTTCTATTCTGCACCCTCTTTTCTCTATAACCATCCAAAAATATAAAATAAAATAAAAAAAAAAAAAGAAAATTAAATGCAATTGAAAATGCATAAATTAGTTGCACGAGCGGCGGGTTTGATAAATGCGCACAAAATTTTCATGAATATAGATAATTTAGTTTAAATCCGGCACAAATCCTTTTTGTGTTATAACTTTTTGTTGGTTTTTATTTTTTTTTTTTAAATACGATGGATGGGGGAGACGGAAAGGGATTGGTGGCAATGCTAATGTAAAAACGACATTAATTTGTGCTCATATTTCAATAATCGGGCAAAGGGCGCACAATGCAAAATGGCTATTAAAAGGCATTACGATAGACCGCAGGACTCGTAAATTATATTTGAAGGAGCAAAGAAGATAGCGAGAAAGTCAGAGAGGGAGAAAGCGAAACAGAGAGAGAGAGAGAGAGAGGGATAAAGCGTAAGGAATACGAGTGAAAAAGAGACGACAAAAGAAGACTTTTACGTGTGTCCTTTGTCTACTCTTTTGTGTGCCCAAAGAGAGATTTATGTCTTTGACTTGTATGCACCACTTTATTGCATCAAGGAGCAGCAGCAAGAGCAGCATGAGCAGCAGGAGGAGCAGAAGGAGCAAAAGAAACTGCTGCTATTCTGCAGCAGATGAGAATGAGGACGAGTAGAAGCAATATCAATAAATGTAAGTCACACGCTGCGTATAAGCAATATTTTAATTATGCAAAAAACGAAGGGCCAAGATTGAGTTCAAATAACTCTTTTTTTTTACCCTGCGGCATGGCATACATTCCCGTCGCCCTCTCGCTGTGTCTTTGTGCTTTAACTTATTGAGCCGATTGTTCGCCTTGTTTGCCTGTATCTGTATTTGTGTCGATGTGTGTGTGTGTGTGGGTATAAGTATCAGTGTATGTGTGTACTTAATGAGCTTTTGTTTCATGATGTGTAACTGCCTGCATTTTTAATCCATTAAGACTTTTGATATTTTGACGCGTTGCAACGGAAAGTTAAACACATGAAAGTGGTTCTTATTAATATGGAAAACCCCAGATTTATAATTTTCCTACATAAATTAAATTTCAAAAATATATTCTTTATGGAAATTATTAAAAAAAAAAAATAAAAATAAATGTATTCTCAATAGATTTTAACATGGGACTAGTAATAAAGAATATACTGAAGATTATATAATCTTTATCAAAATAAATAGAAAATGAACAAAGTATTGAAAGATTATTTTATATAATTTTTGGAAATTTCCCAAAAAAAAAAAAATAGTTTAAGTTTTAGTTTATAATAAATATTGAGTATTTTTCTTGTATTTACGATCCACCTTAACTTCTTATTTGCACTATATATAAGTTTAACACCCACTTAACTCATTCGGAAAGAGTCCAATATAATACAAATGCACACCCACAGAGACACAGAGGCACATACACACAACAGCCAGATGACGTCAATGACTGACTGACTCAATGGAATGGAGAAATGCAGTCAGTAAGGTTGTTTTGATGACAGGCCAGACTTAATACACACACTGTCACACACACACACACACACACACACATATGTACACACACAAACGCATTTACAACAGAGACATACAGAATTCACGCATATATGTCTATACATATATATATGAAAGTACACACAAACACACACATGCACACTCGCACAATATAAGCAAACTGGATGGGGGGTCTCAATGCATTCAATCGAGTCAAGTTGAGTTTCTGCCAACATCAGCAGCAGGAGCAGGAGCAGTATCAGCCAGCACTAACAGTAAATGCAACTGCTGCATCACACACACACACACAGACACCAACGCAGACACACACACACACATGCACAAGCAGAAAGATATATGTATGTATATGTATTGATTAAATGAAGATGACAACAATGATTGACATCGTTGACTTAAGTCATTACATATTGTAGGCAAGTTGCAGCAGCTGTAAGGATAATGCCATGCCAGTATGGCCAGGATGCACAAGGATGTCGCTCAACCCACTCGCAGTCTTTGTCTTTCATAGTATGTGTATGTGTATGTGTGTGTGTGTGTCTGTGTGTTTGTGTGTGGGGCATAAGTTCGATGAGCAAACAATATGGAGGCGCTTAATTTGTTTGAAAGGCTCAGCAGGACAACAATGAATTGAATTCTTCATCTCTATCTCTCGTTCTCTTCCTCGATCATCTTTCTCTTTCTCTCTCTCTCTCTCTCGTTCATTTTCTGCTATGCTCTTTCCAGCAAATTAATTATTTTTAAATTAAATAAAAACCAGCAAACGTTTTTTTCCCCCCTCTTTCTCTTCTCTAGACACACACACCCATACACATAAATTTCTCACGCAATAAATTACAACAAATAATTGCCAATTCAGCAGCAAATAATTTATATATGTGACACACACACATACACACATATACAAAAACGCACAATTTTTTCTTGATTTTGTTACCCTTACCGCAAGAGTATATCAATTTTCGGTAGATATAAGTTATATAGCGGTAATACGTAGCATAATATATATAGTTTGATTTATTTTAATCTGCATTTGAAAGCAAGTTGAGAAGATCTGTCTAAGTTATAGTAAATTAATCCAATTGATTTTCTAAATATTTCATTATATTTTTGGTTTGTCATATTACTAATTCTATATTGATTTGAATGCTGGGACTCTTTGTCCAATATCTATACAATCTATGGATCTTTCGTAAAATATTTTTAGCTATAGCTAACCTAAAGAATAATTATTGAGAAACCAATTAGATTAGAGTATAGAAATTGCGTTATGTTTGTTGACTTCATTTTTGTATGTCCTTTTAGTGCTTCCTTTTTGTTTTTTTTTTTTGTTTTTTGCTTTTTGGCTTATTTGATTTCATTGCTTGTTTGTCGCTTGAGTTGTTTTTTTGGTCATAAAGATTATAATCTTGATGTGGTCGAGGGAAACTCGGTAACAAAAATAGGAACACCAACAACAAACAAATTACAAAAAGAAAAAAAATAAATAATACAAAAAAGAGAAGGAAAAACTGATACAAACATAATTCGGAATTTGTGTGCGATAGAGAGAGAGTAATAGCAGAGACAGAGAGAGCAAGAAGAAATCGCATAAATTTCAGTCGCAGCTCGCATAAAATGCGCCGTCAGGCATAAACATTTTTCTATAAATATTTTCTTTTTCGTCTTATTTTTCCTTATTTTTTTTTTTTTTTAAGAGTTATAGAGCGGATGTATAGCCTGAAAGAGTAGCCTTCTGGGCAAGGAGAGGCAAAGGAAAAGGGTAGAGAGAGAGAGAGAGGCATAGGCACTTGTGAGTTAAGTGAAAAATTTGTGTGAGCCACAAATTGCTTTAATGTTATTACAAAAAATGATGAGAGTTACTTCTGCCTTCGCTTGTGTGTATTATATGTATGTGCGACTATGTGTATATGAGTGTGCATGTGTGTGTGAGTGTGTGCTTGTATGTGTGTGAATGTCTGTGCAAGATGTCGGCACTTAAGATCTGGCAAAATATGTATAAGAGTTCTGTACTTAAATATCTAGGAAATAACTTTTTTAATATAAAATTTTAACTTAGTTAAGTTATTTTTAATATTGTTGAAAATTAAAGAAGAAAAATTATTATTTTTTTTATCACATTTAAACAAAGGCTTTAAAAATATGCACATTTTTGACAAAATTTCATAGCAAATTCATAGATTTCTCTTAGTATGTCCATTAATCATCTATCTGCTACTTGTCTAATTTTTATAAAGAATCAAAAAAAAAAAAAAAAACGAAAAATATAGAGTATAAAAACTATAAAAAAAAAGTTCAATGAACAATTGAAAATTTAAATTTAATAAAAAAAAGAAATGCCCTAGTAGATAAAGATTAAACCAAATTTTGGATAAGGATCTTATTCTTACAATGCATGCGATGAAAATATTTTATTTATTGCATCTAAATCGTAAGTTTAGTAAATAATTTTCTTGGAAAATTTATTGCGTCTTATATTCAATCGACTGGCATATCTCAATCAATTTTCAATGATTCATCCAATCGCGTTTTGCATCTAAGGCAATTTGCATGTGCTGCATGCAACAATTTGCTCTATGCCATTGCAGTGATACAGATGAGATATACATATATACATATATATGCATGGGTGTGTGTGTGTGTCTGTGTGGGTGCGTGTGCGTGTAGCAAGCAAGCAAACTCGTTCAGCCAGCTGAATAATCATAGAAAATAATTTCACATATCATTTGACATTTTATTATTATTTTCTTGTTAAATGCATTTTATGTAAATCTTTTGCCAGTTTATTGAGTTTTTGTTGCCTGTTGTTGTTGTTGTTGTTGTTATTGTAAATGCATTTTTTCAGATTTATGAGAGGATAAAATATAAGTATACTATATTGTATATTGGCAATCATTTTTTCTCAATCATAAACATGTTTACCCGAGACAACGTGTCGTCCTCATCCTCATCCTCGTTCTTATACTCATCCTCTCATTCCATATCCCTTTTACCCCATATACTTAGACTCTTGTCCAAATGCTGGTCGAGAGTAGAACGAGTACTCTATGGATATATGTGTGTGTGTGTGTGCGTATGTGTGGTGTGCTGGCAGGCTGAAAGGGAACGGAACTAACGATGCTTTCGATTCGTGTTTATCGCTTAAATTGCCCAAGCATCTTCTAGAAGGAAAACGATGAGAAATAAAAATAAAATCAATAGATTGTGTTTAATAAGCTGAAACTGTTCCAGATAACACGTCCAAAGGACGACACCAGCCAGATACAGAGACAGAGACAGAGAGGAGCAGCAGCAACAGCATCAGCAACAGCGGTAGCTAGGACAATGCCAGTGTCAGTGTCTTTCCAGGTTCCCCCCCATTACCACCCACTATTTTCTTTTTTTCCCTACTTTTGGACTAGCATTTTTATTGTTGTATCTAAAACGAACTTGTATCTTGTATCTGGTATCTGGCTGAATGCACGTGATGTGCATTTTAATATAATTTACTCCTGTTACACTTACTTACATAGATACCTACATCTATATCCATTTCTTTCTCACTGTCTAAACTTCTGTCTGTCTATCTGTCTGTATGTCTCTCTATCTGTCTGTCTGTCCCTTTCTCTAATCAGGTCTGTTAGGCAAGGTGTTACCGGCTTTTAAATCCAATTTAAGTATCACTTTGGCCCTCCTTTCCTTCAAAATTTAACTCGCCAATTTTGTTGTTGTCATGTCACTCCATTGTTTGGGTTCATCTATTATTTTTGTTTTTTATTTTTATTTTTTTTTGCTTTTGATTATACCCTAATCATATGGGTATATTTATTTTGAAAGGTATTTCTGAATATAAAACATTTTTATCAGTAACTGACTTTTTTTAGATTCCATATTCAAATTAGATTGCTTTTAGCCTTCATTTCACATGTCATAAATCTCCTGCATCGCAGATCTATTATTATTATAGTTGGATTAGACCAATCTATAAAGATCCTAGATGTTTAAGTGATACCTTTTCTATATATGTATATGTCAAATAGATTGTCCGGATTTTATGTTGCATTGCGATTAGACATTAATAAGAAGATCATTTTTAAGTGTATTATATCGTTGGCGAAAGTTAAACGATTTTATTTTTGTTTTGTTGCTTTTCGGTTCAGTCACTAACCCAGACAACACAAATACAACATTTGCCTTAAGCCAAAATTCAACTGACCGACCAACCGACCGACCGAGCAGTTTCATGTGGAGATTCCCCAGACAGGAGTGGAACTCCTTTGAATTGGACTGGACTCTTTTGCCCTCTATTAGCAGCCTGTCATATTTTCAGCATGTTGCTCTTGTTGTTGTTATTGTTGTTATTGCTATTATTGTTGTTGTTTTTGGTTTTATTGTGGCTAGTGTTGCCATTTTTTATTATAATACCCAACCAGAGTCCGCATCTCGTGCAACTTTTCGTTGTAGTTTTTCTTGGCTGTTCATTCTTGTTTAGTTTGCTGGTTTTTCTTTCTATTTTTTTTTTTGTGTTTTTCTTTTCTATTTTTTTTTTTTTTCTTCATTTTTCTGCCTTTGCTGCTTCTGTGTGGCAGGCGTTGACCTTCCATTGTCATTTGACATTTTGTGGGCAGTTTTGAAGTGGAGGCGGTGGGGTGGTATTGCTGCGGGTCATGGGAGGAGGTGAACTGTGGGGGTGCTGGATTGTCTGCTACAAATTGAAGGCTATTAAAGCGTTTCGACTCGCTTCAAATTTATGACAGGATATAAAAAAAAGGCAAGGCAATAGAACATTAAAGATAGAAAACAAGTTCTCATACAAAAAATAGAGAGAAAGAAAAAAACCCAAAAAATAAATATAAAAAATAAAATAAAATACTATATTCGAACTATGCCAAGACGAAGTTTTATATCAAAAATATTTAACATACAAATAAAAGAAAACTAACTATTTATGTCTTTACTATAAGTTTCTAAACTGCATATATTCAAGAAAAAAAGTGAACTAAACTGCCCAAAACTGAATACAGAATAAATGATTTTCAATAAGTATTTGAAAGGTTTACACCATTAACCACTTACAATTTACAGCCACTAAAAGCTATATATGTACATATATTTGTATGAATCTTTTGATGAAATCATCTTCATTTTATTTATAGTCATGCCATTTGAACTATTTGATTTGGGCCACTCAATTGCTTTTAAGAAATATTCATTTCACTTGAATGACCAAAACCCGAAATGTTAATACATGTACATAAGTATATACATATATATGAATATATATTGTTTTACCCCGAAATAAATATATAACTTTATTTCCCATCTTATTTTTTTTTTTTTTTTTTGCCAAGGACTAACATTAACATTTTGGCCATCGTGTTTTCACAGCTGCTCATGGAACACACACACACACATAGACTGAAACTGAAAGAAATGGCGAGAAAATACAACCAAAACGCATTTGTTATTGCTGTTGTTGTTGTTGTTGCTATTGAAGTAGATGTAGCAGCAATAGTCCAAAGATACCATAGAAGAAAAAAAAAGGAGAAAAAAAATAAGAGAAAACCCTTTTAGTAATTTTATACATGCCAGAAATATTGAATAACTTGCAAAAAGCGAAACGAATCCCATTTGCAGGGAAAATCAGAAGCAGAAGCAGCAACAGCAGCAGCAGCTCATCATCAAAAGCAGCTTCGTCCTTGAAAATGCTAAACCGAAATTGGCGTGGGAGCAATGGAAAAGCTTAAAGGGCAAAACCAAAAATGAGAAAATAAGAAAAATGTAGCAAAGAGTTTGAGAAGAAGAAAGTGTGGAAATGTGTGGATAATCTGGGGTGAGGTATGGGCCAAGCAGATTCAGACAAACCCCAAACAGATAAACATAAACATGTTGGTTATTGTCTGCTTCAACTTCAGCTGCTCCCAGTTATTCCGATTCTCTTTCATTTTCATTTTTTCTTTTCTTTTCTTTTTTTTTTTTTTTTTTTTTTATGTTGCCTCTTTTCAATCAACAACCAAAGCGGGGATAGAGGTACTGGGTAAGGGGTAGTGTTGGCAATGGTCGTTGACTCAGGGGGTGGGGTAAAGAGACAAACAATCAGTTATACCCCAAAAGCTTAATCGATTTTCACCAGGTACAACAGTGGCAATGGTAGCATCATCTCTCTTTTTTGGTTTAATATGAAAAAAATACCTTTCCCCATTTCCCTTCACACACACACAAACACACACACACACATTTGCACAAGGAAAATCTTTTGTCAAATACACACACACAAACGAGAAAGTGAGGGGAAGATAAATATATGAAGGACTCATACCTACAACTGTGGCCAGCATTAAAAAAGTAATTTGTTATTGTTTTTTAAGCCGCCGTAGGGTATCATTGTAACGAAATTTCAATATGCACACACACAGAGGGACACACACAGCGAACATCACACAGCCAGTCAGTCATTCAGTGCGTCCGTCAGTCAGGCAGTCTTCCCTCTCCCTTGTTTGTGAGTCAGTGAGTGGCAAGTATTTAAGACTGATTGCCGTCCATTCGTATTTAAATTTCAAACAAATCAACCAAATGATGCCCTATACCAAATTGGATATACATATAAAACAAATAATGCTTATATGGCGTAACGATTTTGATGCGGAATGATAAAGGGAAGTCTTTGAGTTAAGCATAGTCAATGATCATAAAATTATAACTATTCATATATTTTCTTTAGAATTTTTAATCAGCTTACCATTATTATTATTAAATATTATATTATTAAATTTTTATTATTATTTAGAACCGTTAATAAAATATATTTCAAATAAATCTGGCTTACCCAAACTCTAATTTATATATTAAATATTAATTTTAACTTTTACTATTACGAAATAAATTCATAGCAAAGGATAGTGTATTTTAAAATCGTTGTATCTACTCTTCACTTTTATTCATACTTTCAATTATTTCTGTACGTTTGTTTTTTTTTTTATTTTTCCAACCCAAAAGTTTTCATTTTTAAGAGGTCCTCTCGATGGCTACCCAGAAAAAAATTATACAAAACAAAAAAAATAAAAATAAAAAAAAGAATTAATTTGTTATATTTACTTTTCATTACATTTATGTGGGGGGAATTATAAAGCTTTCTTTCCCATTCCTCAAAAATAATAATAATAAACACACGACCATAAATATATGTATGTACTCACAAATACACACACACACACACACACAAACAGACACAGAGAGGCACACACACACACACCCGCAATATATGCTTCAAATGGCACATTATTCCAAAGGGTTGGAAAATCATCGACATCGTTGTCTGAAAACTCTTTCATTGATGACCCTAATGAACACCAAATATGCAATTAGCAAAAAGTTGAGTTATTTGCCATAAATATTTGTGGACAACATCTAGAGGAAGAGACACAGAGGGAGAGCAACAACAAAAACAAATAACACCAATACCAATACAGATACCGATACCAATACCAATACCAATACCAATACCATCAACACTGATAATGACCAACGAAAAACCTCCAAACATTGTGTATTGCCTGCTCATTGTTTGGGATTCGGTTTGCATTTTGCCAATTTGTTTTGTGGATTATGCAATTTATTTAGTTTAACTTTTACATATGTGTATATACTTATGCAGAGAAGTCTCTGTGTGTGTGTGTGTGTGTGTGTGTGTGTGAGTGAGCGTAGATGTGCAGGGTAAAGGGTCATGGAGGCTAAATGATAAATTCTATGGCCGCACGTAATATGGAAATTAAAAGCGCACTGGGACATGGCCCATGGAATATATGTATGTATATATACTTTGTTAAAGCAAATGTAGCTAGGTAGTCTGGTCGGCTTATATATGTACGTATGTATGTAGAAGCGCGTGGTGCAGTGATTTAATTACTTTTCGGGTTAACCAAGAAGGTAACACTATAAAAAATAAAAATAAAAACTTAAAAAAAAAAAAAAACGAAAAAAGAAAGCACTGTAAAAAGTCAATGGCTCCTCCAATGTATTCCTTCTCTCACTCTCTATTCATTGTGGGCTAATAAAGTTAAGAAACTAATCAACGAATGCAACTGAAATGTTAAACGATTTGCGGTTAAACCACGATTCTGGTTAACAGTTGGGGTCACAGTTTTAGGTTAACGCTTAAAGTGTTTTTTTTTTCTCTATTAATTTTTTAATAGAATAGCTTAACTAACAGTTAGTATAATGGTTGATATTATAGCTAAAGTTTTTGATTTAGCTTAGATTCGATAAGCTTGTGGTTAGATTTAAGACTTAATTTTGGGGTGAGAATAAGCACAGGACTTAGAATAACATTTAGAAACTTTCGAAGGACACAACATTTGAAAAGGGAGTCAAAATTTAGATAAGTTTTTAAACCTTAATTAAAATACAAATTTTTTTACATCAGTTATTTGGTTAGTACTTATAGAATATTTGGTTTTCAATATCCTTTTCTTTTATAACAAATTTGAAAAACTTATTGAAACAGATGCGTTTAAGAAACACTTATCTAATGTAACATTTTTACGCCCAGTAAAATCGTTAAACTTATTGTTGGGAAGGTTGTAAAGAGGGTAAAGGGCAGCGAATGTCAACGACAATAAAACTGATTGCCCGGCAACTAACGTTTAATGGTCGATGGTCAAGCCTATAAAAGCCTCCCAGGCAACTAATTAGGCCACACACGCATACATATGTACATATATACATACACATACTCACACAATCTCATAAAACAAACTACAATAGAAATGGCCAGACAACATGTGAAATAATTTGCGGTTACAATTTTTCGCTTATCAGTGACTACTTGTTAGAGAGGGGGGAAAATAGTGTGACACACGCATAAAACTAAAGAAATAAAGTCGCTACGTGAATGATGAAAGATATATGTATATACATATATATGTTTGTACAGAGAATATATGAGAATATAGAATAGAGAATTAAATGCTGATGGGTTTCGAGCAGGGTATGTGCTACAGAAGAAGCATAAAACTAAATGGTTTAAGCGACCATGTTTACAAGAGACAAACAGCGCAAAGATGGGGGGGCTGAATGAAGACTAAAGAGAGAGAGAGAGAGAGAGAAATGCAAGTAAAAAAAAATAAAACAGAGAACCAGAGAATCAGAATCTTTGATGTGACATTTTTGCCATAACCAAATTATCAGAGATGTTTCCACGTATAACTCGTGAGTCATTCGTTACTGCATCTCAACAAAAGAAAAAATGAAAATCGTTTTTTTTTCATAATTATTATCTAAAGAATCTAAATATTCCTCTCAATTATTAAATCAACTCAATTCAATGAAAAAAAAAAGATGAAAACAAAAGACTTCAACGGATTTTTGCGACAGATTTTTTCTAAGGTTCGAGAAGTGGCTAAAAACGATCAGCCTGGAACAAATTGTTCCGCTTTTAGTATTTCATAATGTTATATACTATTTCTATGCCATAAATCACCTGTAGCTGTCGCCATTTGATTACGTTTTACTGTTTGTTATGATAATATTTTTTATATTAAGTCGTGAGATCACGTATTTAGTTTCATTTCCATCTCTATTTCCAAAGCATTTTCTTTATCTGCTATTTCAAATGGAACTACACACACACACACCCAGTCACAGATATAACCACTCATAGAGCAAGAGCGAGCGATGCCAAAGTGTGGGTGGGTGGGGGGGTTGTATTGCAGTAGCAGCTTCCGTTTGCTACGCTTCAAGTTGAAAATGAGCGTGTAATTAGAAATGTAAAGAGTCTTTCTGTCTCAACTACCATTTCTCCTCTCCAAAAAAAAATAAAATAAAAAAAAAAGAGTGAGCCAGTCAGTCACTTGCAGTGCAAAAGTCACGACTATGTTGTCGTTGTTGTTGTTGCAGTTGTCGTTGTTGACGTTGTTGTTGTTGTTGCTGTTGTTCTTGTAGTTGTTGTTGTTTTTGTTGTTGTCGTCGTCCCCAGGAAATGTGCGCACGCAAAAGAAAATTGCAAATGAAAATGAAATAAAATGGCGCAAAATGCAAATACACACACAGTCACACAAACACATAGACATAGACAGCAGCAACTCATTGCCTATGGCGGTGTATTTTTATTTTTTATTTTTCCTTTTTTCCCTTTTTTGCTGCTTTCACCTCCGCATACCGCTTTCCCTCTCTCAAGATTCACCTCTTTGCCGCTCTTCTTTCTCTTTCTCTCTCGCTCTCTCTCTCTCTCTATCTCCCTCCCTCTCACTCTGGCAACAATGAGACAACATAAAAAGTTATGTATAAAAATCTTTTGCTCGCTTGCTACTTTTCGCTTGCATTTCCGTTACAAGGAAAACTGAATTTGCATGTGACATTTGCGGTTAAGAGGCAGATAGAAAGAGGTAGCAAAAGAGATAGAAAGATGAACGGATTGAGGTAGTTGGAAAGGTGGTAGCTCTAGGATAGGTAGGTAATGTCGGCTAGAGAGCTTGAGCTACGTGAGTTAATAGAGCAAAAGTTTAGCATGTAGAGGGGGGAGGGGGTAGAAAAGTATGCATGACGACGAGAAGCTAGAGAGTTTCTTTTTTTTTTTTTTTTTTTTTTTAAAGGCTGCTGCATCAAGTTTTTTCCATCTCCTTTGTTTTATGAAATTGAATTGATATGGAAAACTCTGGTTAATTAAGAGTTGAACGTGGAAAACTTCTCATACATATACTTAGTACACATACATATATAGAAAACAAAATCTAATTTGTCTAAAGGCATTTTCTTATTTCAATCATTTATAACATACTTGCATAGAATTAGATGGATATGTTACTTGAAGGAACAAAAGATCCTGACATAGACTAAAACGAATAGTTGTGATCTAGTTGAGATTATTTTGTGGACTCGTTACATGTTATGTTGGAAATTATTCTTTAGATTTTGTTATAAATTAACACTACTTAATTAGTTATACGGCTTAAGGAATATGTTATTTCGTGGCATTTATAAATTGTTTATAGCAAACTGTCATTTAAGTTGCTTCTTATTATCTTACTGTTGGTGGTTATCAACTATATCCCTATAACTTTACACTCGATCCAACTATATCAATCAATTTAGTTATTCTATTATTTATATTGATCGATAGAAATTAACTTACCCCAAAAAAAGGCGCAATTGTTCGTTGCTCAATCAGATTTCTTTTTCAATAAGATGAAAATTGTTTTGTTTTTTTGTAAGCCAGTTAATAGGCCAAATATTATTTATATGCATATATGATTTTTTTCTTGTAATTGTAATAAAGCTATAAATGTTACATATATATCTACATATATATATATATATATATATTTATATAGTTGTAGTTGTTATTAATTTTGATGGATTTACTACGATTTACGATTCGGTTTGACAATGCACAGGCAGAGGGCAGGCAGCTATGGATTTTAACTTGATTTACTTGTATTTATTTTATTTTTCTTTTTTAATGCTCTTGCTTATTTATTTATTAATAAATAAATACACATATATTTATATATGTTTATACACATATACAGGCGCACATACGCAATATGATGTTGGTATGGTTAAATGTAGGTATATACGGCTTTCCTCTTCGTTTTTTTTACACTTTCGCATTAGGCACTACATTAATTCCTGATATATATTTTTTTTGTTTTAGAGTTTGTTTTTTGTTGTTGGTGTTATTGTATTTTTATTATTATTATTATTATTATTCTTATTGTTATTTGATGATGTTGATGTGAATTAATTTATAAAATATTTAAAAATCTACGGCGGCGCTTCGGCAATTTTAATGCAAAAAGTATTTCGTTTTTGCTAGTTGTTGTTGTTGTTGTTATATTATTATTACTATATGTATAAATAAATGATGACGTTTGTTAAAAACGCATTTCGGTTGTTTATATTTTTTGGCTAGAATGGTAGACAGACAGAGAGCAAACGAGAACGAAAGAAAGAGATGGCAAGTATTTTAAAAAGCTGTAACCATGTGCAATTTTCAATATATATTTTTGTCATTCGTTTTATATGTATGTGGTTAATTTTTGTTTTTTTTTTTCTCCATGTTTACAACAACAACGAATTTTTTTACTTTTTTTTTTGGCACGCCCCCCAAAAACAGGACAAGGGGTCAAAGGGAGTGGCGCGAGAGGTAGTCAGCGATAATAAACATGCAGCGAAACAATAAATTTCAACATTATAGCAACAAAATGTGCAATTAGCAACAGCAAAAACATAAATTTTCATTAAACAACAACAACAAATAATAACGAACGAGGAAAAAAATAAGAAAAACACGTATACGCCATGTGTAACGTGTGATAATTATGAGCTTTAAGCACGCAGCTGAACAACATTTTTTGTGTTTTTTTTTCTTTCTTTTTTTTGGTTTGGTTTAAAATTTTGTTACGTTTCAGGAATTTTTTTTTTTCGTCTCCCATTTTGATTTAAGGTTGAAAGCGAAAGAGCAACAGCAACCGAGTCCTTAATACCGAATCCTCACCTGCCCAGACCTGGCCTTGCCTAGGTCTTGTCCTGTCAATGGTTTCGCTGGCTTGTCTGACGAAAGCAAAAACCCCGAAACGAAGCCAAGCAGCCGCCTTTCGACACTTGTACATAAACTTGTATATATACAGATATATAGATAGATATATATAGATATATATATATACCTGAAGTGTCTAGGACAAAAACAAAAAGTCAGCTGGCGGCTGCTATGTGAATGTGAGAGAAGTCAGAAAAGAAAGCAAACGAGCGAAAATAAGATGAAAAACAACAACAAGGAGGACCAAAGCAATGATGAAACTTGACTGGGCCAACGCAAAACGAAAAAAATAAACCAGATGGAGGAAAGAAAGAATAAGATAGAAAGATAGAAAGAGAGAGAGAGAGAGAGAAAGAGTGAAAAAAGGCAGCTTAAATAGTCATGCCTCTAACTCCTTTAACCCCCAAAAATATATACCAAAATACTATAGAAAAGTGTAAAGGTGAAAAGATTAAAAGAAGCCACAAAAAGACTTTAAGCTTCGATTTTTTGCATTCAAACACAAACTGAGAGATGATCAAATGATTTGTTTGTATGGAAAAACAGCAGCAACAGACACTTGTTGCTCTGGGAATTGATGACTCTGAAATGATTCTAAACATGCAACAAAAAATTCTCAAATATATTAAAATACTTTAACAATAAAAGCCCCTCAATTACAGGTAAGGATTCCAAGTCAGCTAAGAAGCCTTTATCCTTTAAATATTAAATATTAAATTTATTAGCAAAAGGAAAAGGAAATAAAATTTAAGAATTTTAATTTAAATGAAAATATATAAATTTTAGTCCAAAGATAAATTATAAGAATTTTTTTCTTTTTTGTTTTCCAAATTCAATATTTTATCCATTCCAGATTTTAGATTGTTCGTTAGATACACGGTTAAAATTAAAATTGGATAGAATAAAAAGAAAAAATGTATTTGTCATGCCTTTTTGACTTGCATTTATTTTGTTGCTGTAGCTGCTGTTGTTGTTTTCGTTGCCTTTTTTTACTTTCTACTTTCTATTTTTTTTTTTTTTTTTTTTTTTAGATTTTCGTTTTTACCATTTTCCCAATGATGACTTGGCTTCTGTGTGTAGACGCCTGAGTGCGTCTTTTGCTATTTACACACGCCTACAAAGAAACTGAAGGAAAAAGGGCAACCGTTGCCATTCCCAGTCCTGCCCTTAGCGTCACCTTCTCTCCCCCGGTACTATGCTGTGATACCAAAGGCAAACACCCAGCCTAGTCGTCTGTTTTATAATTTTCACAGACGTCGCCTTGGCTTTCCCCCTGCACCCACATACACACACACACTTACAGAGAGAGAAAGAAAGAGAGAGAGAGAGACACACTCACATTCATACATAAAAAGGCAGCGCATGTGGCCATTATTTATGTATATTTTCACCTACATTTATTTTATTTATACGAGAAAGAAAGAAGAGAAACAAAACTGAGAGAAAAAAAAAGACAGAAAGAATGAAGGTAAAGGCAAAGGGCAATGTTGATGCGAGGGAAGCTGTGTATATATATATATATACATATATAAATATATGTGTGTGTGTGTTTGTGTGTGAAAGTAATAGAGCAATACCTAAGAGACAGACACCCTGTATGGCACACACACACACATATATATGTATATATATATATATATGCAATCTACAAACATAATATAGATTGTGTTTATATTGGTAGGCTCTTGTTAGGTAGTTAGGCATCATCTTTGTGTGTGTCCTTCTCTAGGCAATAGGCCTGCCTCCTTGTCCTGCCGGGCCGGCTATAGGCGCTGCCTCTGCTCGACTCAATAAAGCGTAAATGTTAACAGCAACAACACCAACTGTTGTAAGCAAAAAAAAAAAAAAAAGCATAAACTAAACTAAAATAAAAAACACATAAAAACAGAGGGCAACAAAAAAAAAAACGAAAAGAACAACATAAATGTTAAGCTTTTGCCGACAGTCGACAGTCAGTCGTGTAGGCCATAAAAACTTTTTCCCTACCAGAGCGAAAGTGAAAAAGAAGATGAAGATGATGATGAAGAAACCAGGGCGGTACTGAAAGGGGTGGCGGTAGTGTTGGGGGAAAGATTGTTCAAATTATTTTACATGAAAATTAAGTGAGTTATGTTTATGTTATTTGCATATATTAGATTTAATTTTTACATTATTTCCACACAAAGTGGCAAATGGAACGACCTTGACACACAGCATGGAGGAGAAGGAGTGAAAGGGGATAACTAAAAAAAAAATACAAGCTGAATACAAAATGAAAAGTCTGGATTATGAAATAAGCCATATATATATATATATATATGATGGTAGTATATTAATAATAAATTCATTCAGTTCATCTTAATATTAAAATTAAATTCAAAAACTGATACTGAAGAAAGTCAAACGCTTCTCTTTTTTCAATAATAATAAAATAAAATCAATCAAGAGCAATAAAAAATGTTCAGAAGATGATAAGAGTTTGGTCCCTGATTCTAAGCCATTTAAATTAAAGCTTAGATTGTTCATAAAAGTGATACAGAATCAATTAATCCGCTGGCATATGCCTCAAGTTTTATTTCCAAACTAATATCTGCATGAATATACTATAAACATTTTTAAACTTAACTTGGATATAATTCTTTATCAAGCAAAAGACTTGGGAAAGTCCTTGCACAGTTTTTATTTCGGTTATAAACTAAATTCTACCACTGAGTCCTGGAAAAGTTAAACAAGATTTGCTTTTTTCTGTTTAGAGTTGAGCCGCATTTTAGTTAGATTGCCCATAGCCCTCTAAAACTAGTTTTAGATTTTAAATTTATGGCAAATGCCATGTCACACAACACACACACACACACACACAGAAAGACAGTCAAGTCAGCGAGAGTGAGGGAGTGAGATTGAGAATGGAAGAGAGACAACTGCCTAGGATTCACAGCTCAAACTCAAACTCATCCTCAACTGCCAGTGGCATTGCCTGCCATATACGTTCCATCCCTTCCTCTTCCTCCTCCTCTTCCTCTCTTTTCTTCTACGTTTATTTTATATATATTTTTCTGTTTTTTTTATTTTATTTTTTGTTTTTGTTATTTATCTCGCTTGCGCTTTTTTGCAACGAGGGCAAACCACATACACACATACAGATACACACACATTCATACATGGGATATACACACATATATATGTAAATAATCTCAAGGCGTGACAAGTGCAGGCAGCCGTATGGCCTCCAAGTCTTGTCTCCTACACAAAACGAGAGGAGAAAAAAAAATATAAGAAACAACAACAACAGCAGCAAAAACAAAAAAAAAAGTACAAAAAAAACTTTAACTAGATGCATACATAAATTGCGCTCTATATATTTATGCACCGGCATATATGCAAATGCCATGATGCAAGGGGCAAGGGATCGTGGAAGAGACTGAGGTTGATGGAGAAGTTGCGGGAGCATCTTTGTAATTTGCTTATTATTATTGTTGCTCCTGCTGCTGTTTCAAATTCTCTTCTTTTCTCTTATGTTCTGTTCTGTTCTTTTCTGTTCTGTGTTTTGTTTAGTTTTGTCATTTTGCACCACTTTTTATATTGTGTAAGCTTGATATAGATTATATACATTCTTATATTTTGCGGTGACTCTTGCCAGTAACGATGGCAAACGATAATAAAAAATATGTAAAAAACCTAAAGTCAAACTGACTGCATCAATTTAGTGTGTCTATGGACTAGCCACAAGTGAATCCACTAAAAGATGTTCATTTATTCAGAATGAAAACAGTGAAAACAGACTAACATATTCGTGGACAATCTACATAACTTTCATAATTTTGAAGCTTAGCTTAAATTTTTAATTGTCCTTTAGATTTGATACCAATTCCTATTTACCCTTAAGACTGTAGAACTTCTTAAAAAAGGGTAAAATGAAGTTTAAAATTGTTCTAAAATCTATTAATAATAAAATTTCCTAATTTATTTTTTTTTTTAAATATGAATATATAACCCAATTAAGAACAAAATAACAGTATAAAAAATATTTAAAAAATCAGAAAGTAAATTTTTAAAAAACAAAATACAGCCAAAATATATATTAATAACTTTTGTATATAGATATATACACTATATGTATAGATCGAATAGGTAATGCATACATCTAGCTAAGCAAAGATTCGTTCCTTGTTTTGTTCTTTAAACATTAAAAAAAACATTTCAAGTTCTTTAATTAATTCATTGCCTACTTTTAGGATGCCAGTGCAACAATTTTAAAATTTGAAGAGAAAAATGTTAATTATAATTTTTTCTTTTTGTTATTGATTTGATATATTAACGGGAAATTTAATAAATTTTGTTATTCTATATATTGGACATGTTATTTTCTTACCCTCCTTGTTTCTCGCGCCGCCTTACCCCGCTCTATTCTCATACCACAATTAATTTGTTGAAGTTTTTAATTTACATTTTTGTGTATGCCAGATGCAGGAGCATTAACAAACTGCCAACAGCAACAAGAACTATAACAACAACCAAAATAGCAAAAGCAACTGCCAAACTATAAGTAACTTTTTCCGTTGCACATTTTTCATCTCTTCAAAAAGGCACAAAAACAGAGGGAGGCGAAAGAGAAAAAAAAAACAAGAATGTTCAATGAGAAATTAGCGCGCAAAAATTGTTGTTTAAAGCATACGAGAGAGAAAGAGGACAGGGAATGGACGAAAGAAGTGAAGAAATCTGAGAAACTGTAGCAGAAACTTGAAGAAAATCAATAAAAATGTGGAGGAGTTTTCAAGCAAAAAACTTTGGCAATGAAGTGGTTTTTGGGGTTTTCCCTCGAAAATTTTGTTGATTATTAAAATATTAAGAGTAGAAACGCTCGGAAACGTTCTGAAAAAGAGAATCAACGAAAATAAACAAAATGAAAGTTTCGTTTCTTTTATTTTATTTTATTTTTTTTTCTTTTCTTGATAAAAGTTGCTGTAATGCAGTTTTATTTTCTTTTATTATGTATAGTATACATATAGGTATATATATATATATATAAATATATATATATATATATATATACATATATACAAAATATATACATATATATTGTCGCATAAATATATGTAACTAAAGTATATAGAAGGAACAAGCCGACGCCATCATCTCCACCTCCAGCATCATATCGCTCTAACCACAACGGGGTAATGAACTCAATGTGCGGGCCAGAGCCCAGAGGCTGCTGAGACTGAGACACAGCTAAGAGTAAGCGAGACAGAAACAAAGAAATACAGGGAGAGAGAGAGAGAGTAAGAGAGAGAGTGAGTGAGAGAAAGAAGCCGCCAGCAGTTGGGCAAATGGAGCGAAGTCGAGTCGAAACTTTCAGTGTGTGGGTGTCAACAATTGCACAGCTGGGCACACACACACACACACATACTCAGATAAAGTGATATATATAAATATATATATACATATATACATTTATATATATATATATATATATATATATCTGGAAAGGAAAGGGAAGATATAGAAGAAATAACAGTTATAATAGTTAAAAGAAACAGAAGTAGCCACACACACACACACATACGTAAAGAAACACAAGGAGTAAGAGAGGTATGGAGAGAGGAAGGGGAGGCAGATAGAGATTCTTAGTCTATTGCTTGGACAACTTTAAAAACTTGGCTAAACAAAAATTGTCAACACTAGCGAGAAAATGCTTAAAATGTAATCAACTTTTCTTCGTTTTTCCTTCTTTCTCTTTGATTTTTTATTTTATTTTTTTTTTTTTAGCTGGATTTACTTTATATTTATATGAAATTTATATGCTCTGCACTTTGACTTTAAGCTGCTTCCAACTGACTTTGAATCGATGATAAGCAAGTAGAACGAACTTGTTGAGAAGCAAAAGTTGTTGGCATTTTTCTTTTCTCTGTGGCTGTCAGCAGGGCGTATGAGTAATTTAGCTATATACATTCATACATATAAGTGAGCATAAAAAGAAAGAATATCGAGTGTGTGAAGTTTAGAATAATTTATAGATTATCTATCTATCATCTTGATCTTTGACATAACATTTATATACATATATATACATACATAACATTTATATACATATATATATATATATATATATATATATATATATATTATGCTAGGAGGTACTATCATAATAATTAAAATTATTAAAATAATATGTTTTTAATATCAGTGGCGATACTAGTATTGATTACGTTAAATAACAGATTTATTTTAACAACAATTCTTAGTCACGATCATTATAAATTTATGCTTGATTTTTAAATACTGGATTGAAAGCTTAAAATACTTATATAATAAAATAAAAAGTATTAACTAACTAACTTAAAGTCTGATTAAAATTGAATAATGCTGCAAATGGCATTTCAGTACAAAACATATATACGTATATTTCCAACATTTATTGATCGATTTCGGTCAAATTCGGTCAGATGGTACATATAATTGAGTTTGCCAAAAAGAATTTAAGAAAAGAATTTAAGAAAAAATCTTTAAGAGAACTCTAGTTATAGTTTTTTCTAATTTGCGGGGGCGGAAGTGGGCGTGGCAAAAATTTAAAATAAATTTGATCTGCGTAGACACTAGACGGATGTTGACACCAACTTTGGTTGTCTAACTCTAATAGTCTCTGAGATCTAGGTGTTCATACGGACGGACAGACGGACAGGCGGACATGGTCATATCGACTCGGCTGTTAGTGCTGATCAGGAATATATATACTTTATAGGAAAATTTTCCTTCTGCCTGTTACATACATTTTAGCGACTTTAATATACCTTGTACAGTATGGGTACAGGGTATAAAAACTGTATAAAACAATAAAAAAAAACTTGAATATATGTATAAAGCTGCTTGAAATTTGAACGACCGATACTTTGATACCCTATTATGCAGATCGGCACATTATTATTTTAAATAGATCTCCTTTCTTTTCAAATTTGCTGACCATTTCACAGGACACTATTTGCATATTGATTTGATTGATTTGATTGATTTTTCTGTTGATTTCCATAAAAAAAAATTTCGTCTTTTTACTCAACAACATCTTCTTTTAAGAAATCATCAAGTTTGATCAAATTGTTCACATTTTATTATACCAACTTTTAAGTTAGTTTAAGACTTACGTCCTTGAATCAAATGGTTCAATCAATTCCGTTAAAAATATTTGCCTATCAAATCAAACTCAACTGTGGGCAACTGTGAGACCAATAAAGTTTTTATACTTTTGGATACTGGATGGGATGTGGAGAATGTCTCTTATAAAACTGAGGCAGCTATTAAAGTTCCCTGGCTATCTCCGACTGTTGTCCACATCTGGGCCATAGAAAACCACATTTTGACCACAATGGGGCTAAAGTTGGACAAAAGCAACAAAAAGTTGACTATCCCTGCCTTCTATTTTGGTATTATTAAAATTGCATATTGGCACACACACACACACATACAAAGAGAGAGATAGAGATGGGGACACACACTCACCCACTCACTTGTATGTGTAAATTGAGCAGCTGAGTAGGTAAAATTGCTGCAGTTGATGAACTTTTGGCCAGGCCATTAACAAATTGTTGTCGAACGTTCTAATTTTAAATTTGATCAAATGAGAAATAAAGAGTTTCTTGATTGAGAGCGACAGTTTGATGAAAAGCCCCAAAGGTCACAAGGTGAAAAATTAAAACTTTGAGAGGGTGTACTATGAAAATGAAATAGATAAGGTCAAATGAAGACAAGGATTGACACAATTAGGTTACACCACAGAAGAAAACACAAAATAAAAATAACATTTTAAAAATTCATTCATACTTAAATTGCAAATTGGATTTGAAGTGATTTTTAAAAGCAAAATTACTCACTGAAGTTTGTTTGGTAATTTTGAATTAAAAAATAACATTCCTTCAATTAAAAAAAAAAAATTAATTGGTTAAAGAAACCATAAAGGAACAAAAACTAAACTAAATTCAACCACAAATTAATCAGGAAATTTAGTTCAATAAATTATTTAGATAATTTCATTAAAATTTGCAAAACTTTTCCAAGATCGTTTGTGTTATCAACGAGGAAATAATTTAGTTAAAACTTTTATAATAATAAAGAACAATTAAAATAAGCAAATGTTTTGACGTTGATTTATTATTTTCTAACTTCATTATGATTAAATTTTACAAAAAATGTTTGAATTAATGTAATTTAAATTTCATTGCAATCAATTATTATTATTTATAAATTAAATTTCACTTATGAAGTTTAAGTAAACAAATTTTTGAATAAAAATTCTTTAGTAATACAATTTGAAATTCGTACGATAGAATCAATTATTTATGCCAATCATAAACATAAATGGTTGGCAAACATTTCAATCATATTAAGAGACTTTTCACTTCAATTTTTTACTCTGACCATAACTCGACAAATTATTTACTTTAAATATTTGCTTTACCAGAGGTAATATTTATTGTGTCATAAACAAAAAGTTTTTTAAATTTTCTTTTCATTTTAATTCAAAGGGAATGCAATTTAGAAACAAAATTCATAAAAAATAAAATTCAAAACGAAACAAAAAAATTCGTTGTGTTTATATTGAATATATTTCAGATTCTATATATTAATTGCATTACATTTATCAATATTTTGTTTAAGTTTTAAGCTTTCAACTTTTGAAAACACTTTATTTTATACAAATCATAGACACGCACCGGAATCAAATTATATGGAAAATTTTCGAAGAATTTGTATAAATTTATTTATTTATTTATATTTTTTTTTTTAATTATCGACGACACCAAAAAAAAAAAATTCAAAAACAGCTGCAAAAGGTATGCAACGTAACGCGGACCAAAAAGACGTACAAAAATTGAGAAATTTTTGGAAACGGCGACCAAAAAAAAAACGTACGTGAAACGTAAGACGTAGAACCACACACGGATACGGCAAAACGACAATGGCGATTATATGGCGACGACGACGCGATGGAAATGTGTTTACAAAGCGGCTTTAGCCACACAACTGAAGCAATGGACAGGATGCCATGCCGCTGAAGGCATAACCAAAGCTAGCTACCATGGAATGAAATGGAATGGAACCGAACACAGGCACCACAGCACGGCACAAGACACACGAGGCATTCAAACACGAAGTCTGAACATCTGTTCAAGAAAGAGAAGGCAATACAAAATACAATAGAAACTCGGCAAGGTGATAGTGGTGGCGGGTTTGGTGGGGGAGGGGTGGCAGCAATGGCCAGCTGTGGGGTTGTATGTGGTGTACGTTTTTTTTTCTTTGTTTTTGTTTCATTGTTTTTTTATTTATTTTTTTTTTTTTTTGCTTTTGATTTGGCTGGCTAACTAACCTACCGCAAAAACAACAACAAAGTGTTGAAACATTAAAACATATACGAAAAAAAAGAGATGGAGGAGGGTAATAGAGAGAGAGAGAGAGAGAGATAGAGTGAGGAAGAGAGACACAACATTTAAGAAATACATTTTCGGGAGCTTCACTTAATTAACTATTTGAGTTTATTGAAATGCTTGAGAAGTGTGTTTTGCATTTTTATCATTTGTATTTTTTTGTTTTTAAGGATTTTTGGGATTTCGAGCGCCTGCGCCGCAATTGAAAAACCAACAAAAATCAACGAAAAAATATTGCCTAAGCTCGGTTCGCAGAAAATAGGCCTAAGCGAATCAACATTAAGCAAAAGTGCAACATACAAAAGTTTTTGGTGTTGAACCTTTGCCAAAAACACGACAGGAGCGTCAGGATCACGACGACCAGTGACGAAGGTAGCTTCAAAAACGCTGACTTAGCATATAAGTGCATAGCCTAGGATAAAAAGAACGAAGTGGAGCAAAGAAGCACACACACACACACACACACAGGAAACGGAATATGCAAAACAAAAACAAAACGAATAAGAACGAAGGGCAAAGCATGAAGCAAAAAGCACGTGGCCGTTCATACTCGAATGCCGGCTAAATGTGTGATTGTGTGTGTGAGTGTTAGTGTGTATGTGTGTGTGTGAATAGGAATGTATGTGTGTGTGTTTTTCTTGAGGGTGGAGTATAAATTTTATTGGGGAAGAGAATCATAATATTAGTTTTGCTATGGGCTGTTGTAGCCAGTTGATTAAGATGTAAATAGAGGTTATTAGAATCAAATCCGAAAAGGATACCAAGAAATACTTTTCAAGGAAATTTATTATATCGAATTATTATAAAAAAAAAAATATCAAGGAATAACAAATATTTTATATATATATAAAATGCATTGGCAAGTTTATAGGAAATTAAAATAAAGTTTATATAATAAACTATTTATACAAAATTTTCGTATACTTGAAATAACGTATAATTCTAATTGTTGGCGATCTTATATAATATTGCCTAGATTTTAAATTAAAATAATTAATAAGATCTCAATTTCACATAACATATTTTATCCATAGCTACTTAAATGGTTTAAGTAAGTAAAACTTGGTCAGGCTTTTATCCAGTTTCTGCTTAAACGAAATATAAAAATGGAAATAGAATAGAATAAACTAGAATTTCGGTGATCGATGAGAGTCTTTCGTCTCAATTTTCCATGTTAAATTATGCATATTCTGCAACCGATTTTCTCGACTGGCGGCAGCACTCCAGGTCAACCTAGTAATCGGGTTTTGATATATACATACATCATAATCTATAAGTTAACACAAATACTCTTCAGACTTGCGAAAAAGTTTTCATTTTCAACTACATTGAAGGACTTTTCCTTTGTTAAAGTTGCTCTACAAAACTTCATCCTACTGCTCCCTTATCTGGATAACTGCTGCTTATTCTCATCGTCGTGTTCAGCATTATTTATGTTTTTCAGTTTATATTCCATTGTATTTATTTTATTTTCATTTTTATTTATTTTTATTATTCTTTCTTTTTTTGTAATTATTTATGGTTGTTCACGTGTCGCTTTGCTTAATTAACTTGGACTTGTGTTATTGTATAATTTTAGCTGTTATTCTGCCGTGTCATGCATTTAATTCAATTAAAGTTGGACCTGCCAATGTCAGAACAAGGCAGAAACGAAAATGCATGATTAATTGCTTTTCAACCGCTTCGTTCATTTCGCTTTGGGGCCAACAAAAAAAAAAAAAAAAAAAAAGAAAAAAAAAGGAAGAAAAAAAACTGAACTTCAACTTTCATAATCAAATGGCAAAGGCGCGAAATGCACGCTACAAGTACAGCAGAGAGACCGACCCGCCAAAAGGAAAGGTGAAAATTAGCATTAAGGAAAACTGAAGTAAACTGAACAACAACAAATAAAGAACACCAACAACAGCAACAACATCGACAGAAGCAAATAAGGAACATAAAAAAAAGGGCTAAGAAGGAAAACAAGCTAAATATTTACGAAAACGAAAACGTTACCGTTTTCTTTTCTCTTTTCTTTCCTGTCCTTTTGCGCCTGTATAACACGCAAAGTCTTGAAGGAGCCATTTGGAGTGGGAGCTCAAAACAACTCATTTGCACACGCGACAACATTTTTAGACAGAACACCAAATTGAAGGGGGAAATTATGAAAAATAACGACATTTGAGTGCCCTTCAAGTAGCCGGAAAATTACATTGTTACCGTTGCTGCAAGACCCGAAATATATATATAAAAAAAAAAAAAAATAAGGAAACAGAATGTGGGGGGATGTGGGGCGATAATTAAGCGGAAAAATAACCGAATGAAATGAAAAGTCATCAAGATTATTACACGAAACGTTCATTTTTGGGGTCTACATATAACTTGTTTCTCTCTCCCACTCTCTTTCTCTCTCTCTCTCTCTTACTCCCTGTCATTCACTGACACTTGACAGTCTCTAAATTTAGTTTGTTTTGGGTTAAGTTCAAAAGAATAAATAAGAAGGGAAATCTGATTATCAATTGATGTTTTAATTGCATGCTTTTGGACTTATTTTAAATAATGATAATCATTGAGAATGAATAAGCTGATTAAATAGTAACGGCTTTACAAAAAAGTGAAAATTGATAGAAAGTTCAATCTGTCCTCTCTCTCTGTTTTTATTGTTTAATTATATATTTACCTTTATATATTATTGAATATATATATATATTGAATAGTTCTCAAAGTCATTCTAGACTTAAGTAGATTACTTGATAGATATATTAATATACTTCTTTGATAAACACATTTTGTTGTAATTTTAATTAAATTTTTTACTAATTGCATTTTCAGTATTTTAAGGGTACCAACTTTCCTTTGTTTCTCAGTTTAAAACTAGTTTTTTACACTTATTATATGAAGTAAAAACTAACAAAATTGTATAAAACATTTGCAAAAAAATTCTTTTTATATTTCACTTCTTTCTTTTTTTTTTGAAGTGTATGCAGAAAACGTTGGGCCTAACCTTATCAGACTTTATATGTCAACCCTTTATGGTATTTCAAGAGTCTTGTCAATCGAAAAACACTTGTTTCTTGTTTAATTTCACATTCTTTCTGATTTAAGCCCCAACCCACATTACATTTTTTGCTCTTCATTTTTTCTACTTATTTTCATTTTTTTCGGTTTTTTTTGTTGTGTGTTTCTTGTACTCTTTACATTTAGTCATCACAACGGGGCGTATGAGTAACATGTGTGACACATGTCACGTGACGCCATAACACATCATTTTACCTTTTGCCTGCTCATTTTTTTCTGTTCTTTGCTTTTTTCGCAACTCTCACACACACAACGACAAAAGAAAAAAAAAAGAACAACAAATAACAAGCATAATGACAAACAGAAGGAAGGCGGCAGTAGGAAAACAATGCAAAAAAAAAACAAAAACAAAAAAGCAAACGGAAAAACAAGGAAAAAACAAAACCGAACTGAGTTGAGTTGAGGTAAAGGCAAAGTAAGACATTTTCGTGATAAGCGCACAGGATAACAAGTTGAACGTGACGAGCATGTGGAAAAACAACAGGAATATATAGTATAAGCTCGTGTGTTATAAACAATGCCTCTCACACACACATACACACACACACATACACATATCTACTCGCACGATGTGACAGCAAGTGTCAGAGAGAAAAGAGAGAAGAAAAAAATATATATAATACACCGACTGCTTCCTACGACTCTAAAAAGTCGCTGATAACACAAAATGTCAGCCAAAAAATGGCGGCAACTTACTCCCTCCGCATCCTACTCCTCAAGCATCATTCGTCCCATTCTCTTTCACGCTTTCTTTATACCACTTCTCCACTTTCACTTTTCATGACTTAATTTTCTCGTCGTTGTCGTCGTTTCGTCTCTTGACAGCAGCGTTAAAATAGAAACACACAAAAAATAAAAAAAAATAATACAAAAAAAAAGAGGATAAACTAGAAGAAAAAGCACTGAAAAACGAAGAATAAGAAAAGAAAGGAAAAAATATATAATTTGTCGGCACACATAAAAATGAAAAGTTTGCTTGCAAAAACAAAAAAAAAAAGGATTACAAAAGACAAAATGCTTTGGGCCATCTTCTATGCAAATGCATAACAAAACACAAAACAAAATGTACATAATTTTTCATTACGTATACGCAGTGTTGACGGAAAACTAGAGTAAAAAAGAGATAGCGAATAGGAAAAGACTAGACGAGATTTTCGCGCGCGAAACAGACATACAAAACGAAAATGAAAACACTTTTGGGAAACATGCAAAGGCCAGACATTCGACCGGTTACTTTCCTTTCCTTTCCTTTCCTTTTTTTTTGTTTTTATGTCTATAAATAACTGGAAATCATTTTTGATAGTGCGATTAGAATTTTCAAGTGTTTTATTTGTCAAAAACTAGTAGCAGCTTTAAAAAGTTAACAAGTTTCCTATATGCATAGATATGTGATTTAACTAGCCTTAACTTTTCCTCAGTTGATTTAAATCGCTCATACGACATGTTGGCCAAGACAGAGCATATATATGCAGGTATTTTTCACGGAAGCAACTGAAACGTTCACTTCTTTCTGTTAGAAAAATCAGACCAATTTTATAATATTCAGGTATAAAAATAAATTCTGTCTAATGTACACGTAACTGCATGTGTATGAAAAACGTTGTATTTATGGAAGTTTCCTTCCGGTGTGCGTGTCTGTGTATGTGCCTGTGTGTATGCGTGTATGTGTTAGCACTTTTATCATTCTCCTGATACAGCAACTACGTATTTTTCTGCAATATTTTGTACTTCGCCTAAGAGCAACAACTTCTTGGCGCCAACTTGCGCAAGGATTCATTTTGTTTTCCACAAGCTAAAACTTGAATCACAGAAAAAGCAATGTTTTAAACAAAGGAAGTTACACTTGAAAATCAACAAAAAGAATTACGAGTACAACAAGTTAAAGGTAAGTTAAATCATAGCCAAAGATTCAGCTGAACTGAAAGTTTACTGACCAGTCACGATAAATACTATAATAAATTTTAGTAAAACAATAGCCAAACTTTTCTTTATCAATCAACAGTATTTGTTGATCTTAAATGTAATTTTATTGGATGTCAGCTATTGAAAATATCCCATGAGAACTTTCCCTTAAAGTAAACTAAACTATACATACATATATATATATCTGATGATATTTTAAGGCATTATTTTCTCCTCTCATACACATTTTTTTTTTTTTTAATCTCTGAGTAAATCAATATTGCAGCATTGATTGCCATTGACAGTATTTGGTAAATCTTTAATCGTATATACAAATTTTTCAATCTACAATCTTTATTGAATATTCATTTGACATTTCAATTTCAAATTTCATGTAATTCCATGCTTAATTTCATGCCAATTTTTATTTCTTTTCCTAACATCTAATATTACTTATACGCACGTTTGCACTTTAATAAACTCTTACAAAAAAAAAATATATATATATATATAATAAACCATAAAAAAAAATTAATAAATCGAAAAGAAAAAAATACCTGCCATGTCACATGCAAAATGTCTGTTTAAGGGAAAGGGTAGATGGGTTGCCAAGCGGCAGCCAACTGCCATTCAATCTTTTCAAGTTACACACACTCGCATACACATACGCACACACTTATATGATAAAAATTACAATCAGTTAACCATCCCTCACCCTCGTATTCAATCTGCAATCCACTTCAAGCTAAGACCAAAAAAAAAAAAGGAAAAAAATATTGTCATTTTGCCATGCAACTTTTATTTTTTTTTTTTAATAAAAAACAGATTATTAAAAAAAAAAAAAACCAGCAAACGACTAGATCAAGCCATGCACAAAACGAAGTTCACATTCCCTTCAGTTTTAATCAAATCAATAACATATAAAATATTTTTTTATGATAAGAAAAACTTATTTCTGATCAAGATTAATTAAGAATTTTTCTGTCCAGAATTCTTTTAATTGATCTTTTTGTTGTTATAGACAGAAAACTGAATGATATAATTGCAAGCGTTATACAGACTTGAAACATTACTGAATTATCCAGCAAATAGCATATCCTGATTGGGATATATATATAGTAAAAGCTCCTTAGTTTTATTATGTTCCAAACTTTTAATTAAAACTGTATATACCTTTTAGAGAGAAGAGTATTTTAGAAGTCGAGTAAACTGCACACATGTTGCATATTTTTTTCGTTGTTGTTGTTGCTGTTGTTCGGGTAACATGTGATAGTCCTGATATGAAAGTTGGTTGGTTCGCTTCGGTTGGTTTGGTGTCACACTTATAGCTGATAAAAATCAACAACACCAACAGCAATAGCAACATCATCAACAACAATAACAGCAGCAGCAGCAGCAGCAACAACAATAACAACAACAACAACAACAACAAACCGCAACAATAACACAGCTGGATATGACAACAATGCAAAATATTCTACATATAAAATGATTATCACAGGAATTTGTACAACAAGACCAAAACGTACAAAGTCATACCGAAAGGGAAAAAGGAGGATTGATTCTCTGCCATACTCACTCCCATTATTCCCCTTCCATAACCCCCTTCCTACCATTTATGAAATCGTGCAACCACTAGATTGTCTATATCAATAACACAAATGGTCGTCGTCGTTGATGGAGCAGAGAGTGGAGAGCAGGCAGACCAGGAAGTGCCATTGTTATATGAACAGAGACATACAACAGTTTCTTAACCCGTAATCGATATGCTTACCCAGTTATGAAAATGTTGTTTAACCAATAAAATGTAAGCCGTTCGAGAAATGTAGAATGTCAATATAAATCAAATTGTTATTTTCAAAAACAAACTGCAAACTTATTTACTTGAATAGATAAATGGATTTAAAAGTTGAATAAATTGAAATCTATTTTTAAACTTTTATTTGAAATCGCGTAATAAAAAGTCTGTAAAAAATAAAAAACAGCTTAAAGAAATCTTTAAATGAGATGCAAAAACAACTTAATAGTAGATGCATGATAAAGCATTATTTCATTTTAATGTTTGTTTTGGTTGTTTTTTTTTTTCCACATAAAAATTCTATATATACATTCAATAAAATAAAGCTAATGATAAAGATGATAAAGACCATTGCTTTCGATTTTTGGTTATCATATGGAAACAGAAACATTTCATGATGTTAACCAGTTAGCTTAATTTACAGCTAATCATAAATAAAAACCACTCAAGAAAAACCTCAACGAGGCAAATGGAAGAAATGTGGAGAGTGGCCAAGGATGGGGGGGGGGAGGAAAAAAGCCATATTAAATATTGTAGGCCTGCCAGGACACATTAACTTTTGCAACAGAAAACGGACAGGATAACGAACAGGCAGAACTCGTAGACAGAAGCAGGCACAAGTCGAGTCAAGTCAGAGTCAGAGTTGAGTTAAGCTGAGCAGGCAAGAAAATTATCTGGCTAAATGCCAAAAAATTATGCACACATACACACACACACACACATGGCCACACACACACATACATACAAAGACATTCATGCAAAAAAGAAAAAAATGGGAATGAAAACGGACAGATAGACAGAGAAACAGAAAGAGAGAGAGAGAGAGAGACAGCAGTCGGACAGAGACAAACGTGGCAGGACATGCTCTATGCACGTTTCGCGTGAGCGGCTCACGAAGGACACTCCAATCTCTCTCTCTGTCTCTCGCTCTCTCTCTTTCTTTCTCTTATACAGTCACACACACCACACACATACACAAACACATACAAAATAACCACAATTAGGATAAGCGACGCTAAAGTGCTGCAAAGTGCCAGCGGCGTTTAGTATGAGAACCAAAAAAAAGAAAAACAAAAAAAAAAAAAAAAGCAGAACCTAAAATTTTGGATGGAAAGAGAACTGAAAATACTACGCTATGTTGGCCCGCTGCTGCAGGGCAAATGCCCAAAAAACAAAAAAAAAAAAGAATTTCTGCAGCCTATTTCTCCTCTTCGTTTTTTTTTTTATTTAAAGTCCAAAATGGTGGGGTGGACGAAATTAACAGTTAGCTACAACAACCGTAAACGTGCTAACGCCACCGCCGCACAATTGTAAAAAACACATACAGGGATGGCGAGACTTCTTTTTAATCGAAAAGAGATCCATCCACCCACAAAATTTACTTCAACTAATATCTAAAGATTTTTTGAAGTTTCATAAACAGGAAACGAATTGTAAAATCCTTTGACATACCATATTTTCATTTTTTATTTTAAATTCAGATTTACTCAGTCAAATTAAAAACGCATTTAAGAATAAAGACATTATGAGATAAAATTTTGTTTCATTTAAAAAGTATTGCATATCTTGAGGGATATTTGTCTAGAATTAATTTTAATCTGAAATAAGTATGTATATAGCAAATAGAGTACATACCTCAAATTTAAAAATAGTATAAAATTTTAAAAAAGGAAACTATGAATATATAAATTGATATATTTGTGATAATTTCCACTCATTAAATATATACATATTTTTTTATTTGTTATTATTTCTACTCATTAAATATATATATATATATATTTTATTTATTGTTGGCATTTGCCAGCCCTGATCAATGCAACTGACTGAAGTCAACCAAAAACCAAGTGGACTGACTGTCTGCCTGTCCTGGCACTCTTTACCTACCTATAGCTCCTTCTATTACTCTGACCCATCCGTAGAGTATGACTGCCTGCCTGCCTGCCTGGCTCGAAGCTGTCTCTTGCTTTGGTCCTTTTGGGCCTATTAGCCTTAATGGGACTTTTGCATGCTTCACTACAACAACTCGCGCTGGCTGCTGGCGCTGTTGCTGTTGCTGTTGCTGTTGCTGTTGCCATTGCTGCGGCTGGTGCTTGATGTTCTTCTTGTTGTTGCTGTTGTTGTCGCTGTTGCCGCTATTCCTCCATTCTGTTTTTTAGAAGCTCAACTCGCTTGGCCTTTGGTATGAGCATTTTTTGCACGTCTTTGCAGTTTTCAATTATTTATGGTTTGTGGACGCTTTTGCATTAAAACTGCCTAAATATTGCCTTGGTCCTAGTACTAGTAGTCGTCCTTTTCCTCTATATACATATAGTTCTCATTCTTTGAGGCAGACAACCAAAATTGCCCAGACACAAATTATTGCACTAGTGCATATGAGTCAATCTCTAGCTTGTCCAGCAACAACTCCGGCTCTAGCTCTAGCTCCAACACTAACACCATTTATAGCCATTGTTCTATTACTGGAGCTCTTCTTGTCTGTTTATGTAAAACAGCTTAACACGCTTGAACACAAATTGCTTTATTTTTAGCAAGAAGGCGCAAATATATACATATAAAGCAATAACAACAACAACAACAAAAAAAATGTAGCACATAATGGCTAAATTACAAAGTAAATATTGGTTAAATGTTCGGTTAATGTTTATTTATTAGGCCAGTGTGCAACCAAAAAATAAGGACACAGTTTATAGCTGGATATGAGACATGCAAGTTTAAGCCTAAGATAGATAATTTAAACAATGAATAGAAACATAATATTTATATTAACTAATCTTGCATATATTTGGGGTCATAATAAAAGAATAGCAAAAGGATCAAAAAAGGATCTCCTACTACCATATATATTCTTTATGATTAAGATAAACCTAGTTTATATATATCACTATACCCATGCTTGTCCGTCTGTTTCAATGCAATTTCCATCATGAGGTTTAAAACTAGATAAGATATAGACGAAAACCTGATCAAAATCACATAAACATGCTCAGCTTGGACTTCCAATTTATCACAATGCACTATGGGGAATTTGGCCGGTTTTTTTACTTCAGTAATGATTATATTTTTTTTATAGTTTTCGAACAAAATGGGCATGGCACTAAACGCCCACGGCCATAATACAAAATTTTCACCAAAAAAGTATGCTACATAATCTGTTACAAAAAAAACTTTTTTTTTTTTTAATTGTTTTGTATTTTAGCAAGGAATCGATTCACAAATGATCTTAACAACTAAACTGGTTATATTTTAGAATAATACACATTGAATTTATGCAAACCTTGCGCTATTCAATATTTTCCTCGGTTTCAAGTTCAAAAGTCATTGGAAAATCGGCTAAATCTTCATCGATTTCGTCCATGTTTCCATCACCGCCATTATTAGCAACGGCACCAGAAAGCAAGGAAATCACATCCGAAGGCAGAGGAATTCGTTTCAACTTTCTTATTCGATTTGCCAGACTGATTGAGGATAATATTGGATCTGATCCATCGCGATTATTATTAAGAGTTTCTTCGATTGCCCAGATTGTTTCCTGCTCTAACCAGCCACCAAAGTGTCTTCTAAGCATGCTTAAATTAGATCTACATTTCCGCCAATTTTGATTTAATTTATTACAAAATAGTCGACATTCTTCTCTTAGTGCAATATCAGACTGAATTCTTTCATCGCCACCGACTTGCTCATGCAACCAGGTCAAAATTATATCGACAGTTGCCGATTTTCCTTTCTCTTTGCGCCATATGGAAAAAAAAATCCATATGGGAAAAAGTGAGGTTGCTAGGAACCGAAATTGTAAAATTTGTGACCACTTGTGGCTATTGGGACTAACTGGATTTGATTAACAATTACGGGCATCACAAAAATTCTACAAGTTTTAGACTGGACATTAGTGGTCATTGTTTTTAAACTCATCCCAAAGTTAAAATTTTTTTAGAATTTGCCTTTGAGAGAAGTTTAAACTTAAACAAATATTACCACACCCACATTCAATTTTTACAACACAATCTACTAACACATACTACAAACCCGACTTATTTAATTCCATTTATGAGAGTTTCAATAACTTTTAATACCCTGTACCCATAGGGTTCAAGGGTATATTAAAGTCGCTAAAATGTATGTAACAGGCAGGAGGAAAATTTTCCAACCCCATAAAGTATATATATTCTTGATCAGTATCAATAGCGAAGTCGATTGAGACTTGTCCGTCTGTCTGTCCGTCTGTCTGTCCGTCTGTCTGTCCGTCTGTCTGTCTGGCCGTCTGTCCGTCTGTCTGTCTGTATGAACATCGAGATCTTGGAGACTATAAATGATAGAGCAACCAAATTTTTTTGTAGATCCGTATAGTGTGCTGGCAGATCAAGTTTGTTTCAAATTTTTGCCACGCCCACTTAAAGCTACCGTATTTATTTTTGGTATTATATAGCTAATATGTACCATCTGACCGAATTTGACCGAAATCGGTCAATAAATATCGGAGATATACGTTTATATGTTTTGTACTGAAATTCTATGGGCAGCAGCAACTGAAATGTGTGAGCGAGATAGCATGTGCACGTTTCTTTATACGGAATGACGCATTAGTTTCGTTCACTGAAATGAGTGAGCGAGAAAGCATGAATTTGGTGTTTGGGCTTATTGCGAGAATTTTTTCAAAAATTTATATTCAATCAATGGGGATTTGGAAGGAGTCTGTTTAAATCAAATATCCTTTTTTGGTACAGGGTATACTCCAAGTCGGCAGAGACGACTTGCTTGCTTCATTTATTTTAAAAATATCACCACTTAAATTGATCATCAGCTGTTTTCTTGAAAGTGTTGCAAAATGATGAAAATACTAGTGTGCAACCGTGAGCTTTGATCTTTTTATCTATCATTTGGCATCATTTTGATAGATAAAAGATCAAAGCTCACGGTTTCGATTACATAATTAAAAGTTTATGTAATAAAAATGAATTAAATGCACAAAAAAAGGTCAAATCAAATCCAGATATTAGTTTGAGTTATAAACTTACGAGGTGTGTTCAAAAAGTAAGGTGACTTTTCAAATTTGGCGGGCAACGTACTTTCGATTATCGATTTTTTTATTTTGTTATGTTGGTACACTCTTCCCGAACATCTGTACCAAGTTTCAAGTGTATAGCATTTTTTGTTTGGTTGGGAGAGGCGTAAAGGTTATAAGTGTTTTGCGTGCTCGGCGATTTCTTGCTATCGAAAAATATGGATCAAAGGATTTTGACCAAAAGAACCGTCGCATGAGCATCGCTCAAGAACTGTTGAATGACGTCAACGACGACCCAGATTTACTCAAAAGGGTCATAACTGGTGACGAATCATGGGTATATGGTTATGATATCGAAACCAAAGTCCAATCGTCCCAATGGAAGAGCCCAGATGAGCCAAGACCGAAAAAAGCACGCCAAGTTCGATCAAATGTCAAAGTTTTGCTCACTGTTTTCTTCGATTACCACGGCGTGGTGCATCAGGAGTTCTTACCATATGGACGTACGGTCAATAAACAGTATTATCTTGAAGTTATGCGCCGTTTGCGAGAAGCAATACGAAGAAAACGTCCAGAATTGTGGAAAAACAATTCATGGCTTTTGCATCACGATAATGCCCCTGCTCACTCATCTTTGCTTGTGAGAGATTTTTTTGGCCAAAAACAACACCACAATCATGCCTCAGCCACCATATTCACCGGATTTGGCCCCATGTGACTTTTTCTTGTTCCCAAAACTAAAGAGACCTATGAAAGGACGGAGATTTGCAACGATTGAAGAGATAAAGGCTGCATCGCTGGAAGAGCTCAAGGCTATACCGAAAAGTGCTTATGAGAAGTGCTTTGACGATTGGAAAAACCGTTGGCATAAGTGTATTGTATCTGAGGGGGATTACTTTGAAGGGGACAACATAAATATTGATAAATAAATAAATATTTTTTCTTAAAAATACAAAGTCACCTTACTTTTTGAACACACCTCGTATGTAGCCTAATTTTTGGGGAAACATTTTTCAAGATCCATTCCTTTAAAAAATGATATATAAAAAAGAATACCGATTTAATACTATTGCTTTCATTAGTTGAAATTATTTATATAATTTAAAATATAAAAAAAAATAAACTCTTTAACCCTTTCACCATTATACTCATTCTAAATTCAATTCCATCAACTTTGACCTCGACCACTTGGCATAACTCTTGCCTCGTTATTGTTGCTGTCGTCATTGTTGTTGTTGCTGCTGCGGCTGCTATTGCTGCTGCTGCTATTGCCCCACCATTTTGTCAACTTCTAATAAATTTGCAGTTGGAAAAATATAGCACCAACAATAGACGGCTAGCTATACCCGAACTAACCACCAACCCCACCCACAAAGAGGTAACAAACAATGGAGCGCCATTTTGTAAATCAAACAAGTTTTAAGTACGCGAACCCAACCGAACCAACAGCAGCAACAGCACCCACCAGCAACAAAATATTCATGAACACAACAGCCTCATAAATAAATTGCAGCCACAGCGACGTCGTCGTCGTCGTCGTCGTCGCCGTTTGTCGGTTTCGTCTGTTGATGCAACTCTCCATTCCGCCTTCTCCCCTCTGCTTTTGCCACCCAAAAAAAAAAAAAAAAAAAAAAAAAAAAAAAACTGGGCACAAAGTGGCTTTCGATGCGGCGCGAAAAACTTGAAAATATGCTAACATAATGCAACCATCTAGCACCACCACACAATCTAGGAGAAGACCTAACAAACCCACACCAACAATGGTAAGCGAGGCAAATGCAGCATCAAGGTTTTATGATGCTTCGATTTCGTGGAATTAGCAATGAGGCAGATAAAACACAGGAAGACAAGCAGCAAAAGGGGCAACAGAGGAAAGGAAGAAGCAGGCAGGAGGCAGCAGGCGGTACTAGCCGTCGTATAGGTCGAAGCTCGATATTTATTTGCACACAGTGGCAAAAGCAAGAAGCGAATTTTTAATATCACCTAGAGAGTTTAGTGGGTGAAATGGCAATGGGCATTAGGGAATGGAGAATGGAAACTGGTGTAATAGTGGAATGGGTATGGGTATGGGTATGGGTATGGGTATGGGTATGGGGGAATGGGTATGGGTATCGGTATGGGAATGGGAATGGAGATGTAACTGAGAATGAGTGCCAAATGCATCATGCAGAGCCATCAAAGTGCTCAGGCTCCTGAATTATTTGTCAGGGAAAACGAGGCGAATAAAGGCAGCTGCCTTTTTGCTGTTGCACTGTTGTTGTTGCTGCTGCTGCTGCTGATGATGTTTTGCTCTGGGCAAAATAATTGTTTAACCAAAAGGGAAAATTTATAATTTGCCAAATTCAATAATTCTTATATACTCTCTTTCTACTTTGCCCCATTGAACAGAATTTATTGTAACCATTGTGCTAAAGGATATATATCCATATGAAAAGATTGGAGATTTTTATCAAACAGAAATTCACTTCGAAGCCTTGAATCAACATTAGATTTGGCCATATTTTATAATTCATTGTCAATCATTTAACAAACTTTTTTAAGAGGAACATTTCGTTTCATAGAAGGGTCAAAAAAGAAGCATTAATGCATCAAGTCAAGTCATTAGTGACAAAGTGAATCAAAGCCTTTTGCTAATTAAGGTAAATTTTTATAAAACAATGACCGCTAGATGTCCCTAGTGAGCCAAACTATGATAGCTATTCAAATAGCAATTAATTAATGCTAATTAATTTGAAATTATAACATTATTTAAACCCTAGTCTCACGATCAATTGATCTGTCATCCCCAATTTAAAAGATAGTTCATTATCATTTATTAAAAATTATTAATTATAATCTAAATATATATTTCTTTCTTCATGTTGTTAAAGTTACTTAGAGTATTTAAAAGTCAGTATATCAATTTGAGGTTTTTGATTCACTTATAATTTGCCTTAATAGATTAGTTATCATTGAAAATTTATGACATCATTTTGGCCACACAAGTAAGCTGTCTGCCTTAATATGAAACCTTATATATATATATATTATGTATATATTATATATATAAATATATATCTATCTATATGGTAAAAGTGTAAAATCTCTTCTAATTAATTTAAACCATTGACATTGAAAGGCTTTTGCTGAAATAGGATTAAATGCAATTTGCAAAACTTACACGATAGAAAGCTGAAACGATGGATGTGGTAGGACATGCTCAACTCAGTGACAAGCAAAGACATAGAGATAAAGGTAGAAAAATAGAAATAGAAAGAGAATGGAGAATGGAGAATGGAGAATAGAGAATGGGGAATGAGAATGAGTGCGATAGAAGTTGGCGACAAAAAGCCATGAAAATAAATTATTTCAAGAATCAATTACAACTAATAGCATAGACCACTTGAAAATCAATTCAATTCACTTGAATGGCAGACATCCTTACCGTGGCAGTTGAACAGGAGAGTAACCATCCAAAAGGGAAAGCAAGAGGCATTCAGTCAGGTCACACAAGAGTCACATTCTGGATAAGTTCAGGCCTTTATACATGTGTATGTATGTGTGTGTGTGTGTGTGTATAGTCAGACATTGGTATGTGCATATATATATATATATACTATATGCACACATCCCCATATGTGACGATTTAAGCTAATGCATAATTGATTGTAATGCCTTGGCAAGCCGATTTTCGGTTGCACAAGCAACTGCCTTCTGAAACTGAAATCAAATTAACCAGGTAGGCTGAATGGTTGGGCAAATGGATACAAAGATTTTCAAGTCGAACTTTGAGAGATTTTATATTGGTAAAATCAAAATGCACAAACGCATAAAAGTCATCCAATAAGAAATATTTCAGTAAAAGAATCTAAAACTAAATTTAAGCAAAACTTTTAAAAGGATCACCATATTAACATCTCAATCGAAACACAGATCCCTCTGATCTCTCATATAATTATCTAATCTGCAATATTTTATTTTAGTTTCAAGTATTAGTTACTTAACTACATATTAATATATCTTAATTTAACTAGTTAGTATTTCATTAAAGTATATTTAAAAAAAAACACACACAAGTTGATCAATAATAAATTTGAATTCGAGAAACTTTTATTTCATTTCTCCGAGAGGAATTGAAAAATAAAACTAGTTCCGGTTGACTCTTCTTTTAATTTTTAGTAAATTGAGGAAAATTTATGCATTTATTTATTATTATTTCCTTTCCAAAACCAAAAAAAAAAAAAAAAAGAAAAAAAGTTGGCTTATTTAAACAAAAAACCAGCCTTGGCAATATTCTCTTGCTTTTTCGTACTCTATTTGCATCATAAATTCACCTTTATCAAAATTTCGACCATCATCTTTTCCATTTTCCACTAAATTATTCCACATAGAAAAGTTCAATGTTTAGTTGAGTGTGTGCATGTGCATGTGTGTGTGTGTATATGCATCTGAGTATGTCTATTCAAAATAACTCTCTTTTATAATGAAAACTCTATACACACTCACACTAACATACAATTTCTCTCTTCTATTCGTCCCACATCCATGCCCAGTTTTATCTATCTATCCCAAAAGGTTTTCTCTTCTCCTCGTCACTGAATTTTTGGTCACTTTTATATTTATGAAATGCATAAACAACAGTTGCCAGGCGGCAACTTCCAGTCTGTGAGTGTCGAGTGACAAATGTGGAAGTTCCTTTTTTTTCCTCTTTTTTTTTTGTTTTTGTTTTTTTTTTTTGTATTTCTATGGCAGAGCAAACTGAGTCGTTGAGTTATTTAAGCTAAACATGGATGGGGTCAAGTGAAAGAGAGAGACAGAGAATGAGAATGACAGAGAGAGAGAGAGAGAGAGAGAGAGAGAGAGAGATAAACAGATAAAATGCAAAAACAACAAATATATGATCCCGAAGGGTAACAATAATTCACCGAAGTTTTTAATACACTTTTCTCATCTATTCCAGGTTTGAAACTTTAATGAGAAATTATGACATCAATTAATGTGAAATTTTACTAAAGAATATTTCTTTAATAGTTTTACTATATATTTATTTTGTTTATGGATGTAATCGATATAATGTTATTTACACGTAAGCATAATAAACTTCATTAAAGGATTTCTCTAAAAGTCTACATTTTGTTAATGTTTCACATTTGACATGATGAACTCGACTTTTAATGAAACCTTAAGGGGCAAATACCTTTTGGCATCTCTTTGCAAGGGTATTCAAGGTTTTGTTTAAAAAAAAAAATAAATGAAGTAAGCAAGTCGTCCTTGCCGACTTGGAGTATACCCTGTACCAAAAAAATAATATTTCATAAAATCAGACTCCTTCCAAATCCTCATTAATTGAATATAAATTAATTTATAAAATTCTCCTAGCAAGCCGAATCACCAAATTCATGCTTTCTCGCTCACTCATGTCAGTGAACGAAACTAATGCGTCATTCGGTACAAAGCAACATGCGCATGCTATCTCGCTCACACATTTCAGCTGCTGCTGCCAGTCGGACAGACGGACAGACAGACGGACAAGTCTCAATCGACTCCGCTATTGATACTGATCAAGAATATATATACTTTATGGGGTCGGAAAATTTTCCTTCTTCCTGTTACACACATTTTAGCGACTTTAATATACCCTTTTACCCTATGGGTACAGGGTATAAAAAATGAAAAGAAAAACATATAGAAATGACAGACAAACGCAGTGCAAAAGTCAACTGGTTGCAATTTAGAAACAAACAGCTAACAAAAAATAAAAAAAAAAAGAAAGAAAAACAAAACAAAATAATAATAATATAAACTAAAATGAAACAACGAAAAGAGAAACCCTCAAAAATTCTCATCTTCTAGTTTAGCTTGCTGTCATTTAATTTGTTTATTAACTCAGCGCAATTAAGCCTTAATGAGCTAGAGCCAAAAACAAAATGAAAAGGAGCCCCGGCAGGAAAAAGAATGAAGAAAAAAAAATTACAAATAAAGTTTCTTATGGTCATGCACTCGCTGTAAGAGAACGTGAGGCTGCGGAAAAGTTTTTTTCCTTTTTCCTTATTTTTTTTTTTTTCTCTTTTTGGTCTACAAGAAACAAGTTGAAGCTGATGTTTCTGTGTCTTCTCCATCTTGTTCTTTTATCGCTCTTCATTTTGTTGTTGCTTCATCCTAAAACCCATCCGATTCTTGTGCTTCATCTTTTGCTTGCAGCTGCTGTTGGCCAGCAAAACCGCAACAACAATGTGGCAAGTGCTTTAGATGCAACTGCCGATAGAAGAAGGGGATCTTTGTGGACTGTTCGTGGAATGTTTATAATGATGGGCATATCGAAATTAATATAAAGTTTGTCCGAAGGTCAGGTGTTATATTAACATCTTGAATAATTTATATTTACCAAATAAGCAGCATAAATATTTCTTAAGAATTTTTCTTTTTCTGATTCTGTTTTTTTTTTTTTTTGGGATTAGACATCATTAGGTTTCTTTTTTATTATTTTTTATATTGAAATATTTCAATCCAAAGAATTCCCAACCAGGATATCAATTCAACTCTTTTGAAGTCACAGAGCTCCTCATTCTTAAGCTTGGTGGCTTGCATTCCAATTTAGAGCATCTAATCTTTTATCTATTCCCGTTCACAAAAATTTCATTTTACGCCATTTCTTTTCCACTTTGCTTATTTCTGGGCCTGACGGAAATGCAAACGCATAACTTTTGTCAACTGCAGCCCCTACAAAAATAGAAGAAAAAAAAACACTCTGTTGTGCCCGACCGAAAAACTCGACTCGACTCGACCCCACTCTACCCCACACCACTGAGTCCCTGCACCACACCAACCAACCGACCACAAAATATGCTCAACGCAGTGCAAATTTTTGGTTTAGTTTACTACTCATAGTAGGAGTAGTAGTTGTTGCTGTTGTTGTTGTTGTTGTTGTTGTTGTTGCTTTTGCCGTTAGCGTCGACGTCGCCGTTGTCGTCATTTCAGTGCAACTTAATGTGTTCGCAGTCAACGACAACGACAACGTCGACGTCTGACGTCGACATCGAAATTAGAAATTAGTATTCATGCCCCACAGTGTCATTTCCGCGTATACGCGAGAGCAGTGCAACAAGAGAAAAACTTTTTCCCAACAAGTCAAGTAGAGAGATGAGCAAAGCAGTAAAGAGAACTGAGTAGTGGCAAGGAGTGAAGAAGTGGAGTGGAAGTAAAGTAGAAATGGAGTGCAAGTGGAGGTAGAGTAGAAATGGTATGAAGAGAGATTGATATGCCAACCAACCACCAGCCAACATGGCTGATTATGAAGTGCATCTTTCTCTCGGTGGATGCATCTGTATGCGTGTGAGACAAGTTCAAAATTGCCAGAGTTGAAGTTGCACAAGTGCTTAGTGTGCGTGGGTGTGGGTATGGGTATGGGTACCGGTATGGTTGTGGGTATGGGTATAGAAGTATAGAAGTGTACGAGTATGAGGTTTATGGCACAACTTTTTCATATAAATCCTTAATTATGACATTATTTTGCATATTCTAAAGTTGCCCTTTTTTGAGTCATGTTCATTCTTAACGTTTAGAGTTTGTCCATGAACTTTCTTCATATACGAGACAATAATTTAAAATATATCAAAAAGAAAAATAAGAAATGTTAATGAAACTCTATAATATTCAATTAGTTTGGCCTGTCATTAGATATCATAAGAGAAGATTGATATTGAACTAGTATATAATGGAAAATATTATAAACTTAATTAATCATCATAAGAATTTAAAACATTTTCAAAGTGAAAATTAAAATGGAAAACTGCTGGAAAATCATGCAAAGTAGATTTTTTCATATAAACATTAGTTATTAAAAATGAATTAGAGATTACAACTATTTTTAATTAGTTCTACCTATTTTAACTAGTTGCTTTTAGGCAACATTTTTGAATATTTTCTATTTACGTTTTAGTTTTAGATTAAGATGCTCAGGAAAGTAAAAATTAGCTTACTAAAAACAGTTTTTTCACTATTTTTATATTAATATATTAATATATTTTACTAGTGATATTAATTTATTTATTAAACCATTTCTGCTCTCTTTTCATTGCAATAATTTAAGCTTCCATTTTTGAACTAAATCATTTGCATAAATTGTTACATTTTACCCCCATCTTTGCTCTCCCTCCTCCTCTTCCTCCTTGCTAAAGCCGCCAAACGCCCCAAGATAATATTTATCACACTTCACTTACATTTGCTGCGCATTCTTTTTATAATGTGTTTTTTTTTTCTTTTGCAATTCCGGTTTTAAATATCCGGTGAATTATTCATTTGCCGTGTTTTTAATTTGCCGCACGAATTGATGTGTCCCCAACTTTTCGTTCAATAAAAGAAAAGCGCATTAAGATTTTAACCCATTCTCGGTTTGCTATTAATTGAAAACAATTTTTTTTTTTCGCCCTTAACCTACCATTTCCCCGTAAAGTTGTCAATTTATATCTTGGTTTTGTTTTTTGTGTTCCTTTCTTTTTTATTTTTATTTTTTTTTTTTTTTTTGTAAGTTCCTGTAAGCGACACATGCGAGTTTTTGTTGGGTGTGCCACAAAAATTTCACCAGCCACGCCTTCGTTGCCTCCTCCAATAAAAAAACAAGAGAAAAAAAAAAACGCAGTAAAGCAGCAAAAACAGGAAGAAACAAGAATTTTTGGGGGAAGAGGAAGGATTGGGGGAAGCGGTGAAAAAAAAAAACTCAAACAAAGGCACAGACTTTGCTTGCCGCGTTCTGGACAGGCATATTTGCATTTGTTTTAATGCCAGGACGACGATGCTTAGGCCTGGTTCAACGATTTGAACTCTTTTGCCGCTCGCCTGCTGTTAAGCCTAAAATCGACATGCAACCTACACGCTAGCCTCCGGCTGTATTCCTTCTCACACGCCCTCTTCAACATATATACATATACTATAAAACACACACACCCACCACATAACACCGCATCGCACCCCATCATACTGTCGAATAAGAGATGTGTGTACAAAATTGGAGGAGCAGCAATTGCAACCAACAAAAATGGGTTGTGGTAAGGTGTGGAAGGTTGAATATGGTTGTATGTATATGGTTTTGGTTGGTATGGAGGTATATGTCCTGGTCCTGGCCCTGATCCTGATGCTGCTGATGCTGATGCTGATGTGGCGGCAACTTTGGCACTTGGCCAACGGAATTTCCAGGCATAAAATACAAAATATTCCAACTGCCGGTTTGCCTGCCAGCCTGCCAGCCTAGTCTTTGCCGCTCTCACAATTTGAGGCTTATTTCTGTTCGCTTGACACTCAGAGGCAATGTGTATTTGTGAGTGTGTGTATGTGTGTTTCTCTGTTGGTTGGTGTATGCACCCGAAAATTTTTGTGCCGTAAGTGCAATTCGTTGTGGCATCAGCGTGGGCCATCGACTCAGTAGACACTCAATTGCCATAGTGTTTTGGGCTTGTGTTTTTATTTCGTTGTTTCTTTTTTTATTTCGTTTATTCCGTTCTCTCATTTTTTTTCATCTCCTCCACCACCCACACACACTTTAAAGCTGTTGTTTTTTTTTTCAAGGATAGGTCAAGAGTACTCGAATCTAAATATGTCTTTTATGAGAGAAACTAGTTCAATTCAAATTAACAAGTTTTTAAACGCTTTTTAATCTAGTTCAGGAGGAAAAGGGATCAACATTTAATAGTTAGGTTAGAGTGAAATAACACAAAAGAACCAGTTCAATGAACTATTTTATTTTCTGACAAGTGACCCACAGAAAGTACATATACCTATCTATGTTTTGTCTTGATTAAAGAGCTAGTTCCGCAGTTAAAATTAGTTAAACAAATTTCCACAAGTTTTAGAATGAATCAATTGTTATAAATATGTATATATATATACATATAAAATCAGACTATTTCGATATTTTTTTATTTGTATATTTTTCGACAGAACTCTATCCTTACACGTGCGAGTCAGGGGCGGGGGAAAATATCCTTTTCACCCGCATGAACATCTCTGGGCCGCAACCCGAGTTAGCCGTCATGTTTACCCTTGTGTGTGTGTGTGTGTGTGTGTGTTTGGGTATGTGTGTATATGCTAGACATATTTGTTTAGCCGCTTAGGCTTAAAAGTTGAGCCAAAGTTTTGACCTTGAAAGCCACATTTACACACATTCACACACGCTAGAGCATACACACACACTCACACTTTTACACATATCGTGTGTCTATCATTTAGGTGGGTCCAACATTTTTTAGACTTGCCGACTTTAAACAAAAACTTGTCCCTCTCACAGACACAAGCAGACACACACACACACACACATATACATACGAATATATATATATATATATATATGTATATACAGTTAGCTAAAGTAAACAATACTCGAAATTTGAAATTGTAAATGTTTGCACTCAAGAGTTTCTCGGGCCCGAGTGGAAAAGCCAAAGCCGGGGGCGTTGCCATTTGCCGCTATGTTTAACTAAAGTTTCGTGCTCTTGTGCAAATAGTAAAAGGATTTTGCCCCCTCTTGATCCCGTACACACTTCTCTTGCCCTATATCCAAACACCAGCAACCAGCGTCCTGTGTCGTCCCTTTCAACATTCTCGTTCTCATCCTCATTTTCATCATCATCCTCATCCTCTTTGGCCGTCACTGTCGCCGGCATCGTCGTCGTCGGCGTTGTCGTCGTTGTCGGTTGGTGGTCGTCGCCAAAAGCGGATTACAATCATAAGCGAAAATTAATGAATTATTTACCAGCAGCTTAGTTAAGCGAAATGTGCAAGATGTGGGTAAAGGTGTGAGTAAGGGGGCGGGTCCTTTTACTTCCTCTCTCTTTCTCTCTAATACCAATCCGCCTACCCACTCCCACTCCGCAACCCTACAACCCCCTGTCAATCCCCTACCACTACATACACATCCAAATGTCAAAAGTTCCTCCAAAGTTAAATGCCTACCCCCCTCCCTTGAGAGTTAAATTCAGATGGCAGAGTAACAAGGTGGGTGGCGCTGAAGAGGGTAAGAAGAGAAGGCATGGAGTTATACTTGTGTGGGTCCGGGTGGGGGGGAGAAGGGAGGGGGATAGACCTCTGCAGCTGCCACCTGGTAATTAATTAGCGAAGTCATTTGTCAATATTATCTGCGACTGTTGTAAATTGCAGCAAATTTCAAGAAAATTGTTGCCTACCTTAAGGCGTTTGTTTCGCCTCTTATTTTTTTTTCTATTCTATCCATCCCCCTCTCTCTCATTTGAATTTGATTTATTTGTGTGAATTGGCAACAACAAAGAGCTACGGCAACGGTAGCGGAGGAAACGGCAGCAGATTGCGGTTTGCTGAATAGAGAAAGCACTTAAAACTTGTCACGAAAATGGCCTTGAGAAGTCATTAATAAACAGCCTACAGGTATGAAAATGCACTAAAATCATATTTCAAATTTAAAAACAAAAAATCAAAAATATTTCATACAAGGACAAACCAGATGAATCACATAAAAATAGGAAGACCTTAAAGTTGATAAATAAACAACTTTTACAGTTGATTGGATTGGTAATAAATAAATCGATATCTATGTTGAAAATAATATTCAGAAATGAAAAACGGTTTCAGATCAAGTAATAATCTATTGAAAATCGGAAAATATTATAATAGGTTATAGATGTCTGCATAATAAAAGAATATTATAGATATCTTGTTAGATGTAATCTATATTTTGTCCATATAATATTAATTTCTATAACATTTCAAGGAGAAATGTTCGCTATTTGGTATTTTTATTGGGTCATTATCCAGGCCATTTAAACCTTTGGCCTGTGGTAAATTTCCCTCTCATTTAACTTGTGCAATATGGTTAATTTATTCCAATTTCAAATATATATCTAAATATCAATTAACATAATTAAACGATAAGTATATATACATATATATGTATATAAATGGCAAACAGTTGTTGTCCAAATACAAACTACTTAAAGCATTTTCATTTTGTCTATCGAAATGCGTTCAAAGAATGGACAAACTTTTGCGCCTCGAAGAAAGTTTTTTTTTTTGCTTTTATTTTACACTTTGATTGTAAGAGAAATGCATATTAAGTTCCCTCCCCCAATCTCACTCCTCCCTCACAACAAGTTGCAATAGTCAAAAAAAAAAAAAACACAGAAAACGATGAAACAACGAAGGAATGAGCAGAGAGAGATGGTGAAGGGAGTGGTCGCCAACGAGATCGAGACAGGACACCACGTCCCTGTTTGTAGAAAGTTTGTTTTTTGTTATGCAAAGCACGACATGCAGCCTACGAAGGATGAATATCCTTTCTTCTTTCTTTTCCCGCCACTTTGGTTTCTTCATTTTTCCCTTCTTTTTTTTTTAAACTACGAACGGGATAGGTGGAAAGGGGGCGGGGTGGAATATTCGTGAATGCAAACAAAAGGGAGGCAAACACATAGATAAATCCATTATAAACGCACGTTTGCACACCACAAAAGCAAAATACTAGATAAAGATGGAGAAGAAGATGGCAGACAAAATTGCAATAGCTTTAAGCGCTGACTATAATATATTATCCTTTAAGGACTGCCTCTCACTCAGTTACAGTCGCTCACACTTGCTGTGTGTATGAGTAAATGTGTGTGTGTGTGTGTGTGTGTGTGTCTAGCCAGTTGGTGGCACAATCTTTCCCACCAGTCTTTTGGGGTAATTAAAAGCGATTACAGCTCATTAAATGATAAAAGAACGCATTGCACGCGTTGCTTCGCAAGTTTCGTTTCATTAAAATGATAAACACGCACGCAATGTCCTGGCAGGATGTCCTTGCCGCAAGCCGCTTGCAATTGCGGCCAATGCAACAACACAAGCAACAACATGAACACAAACACAAAACGTTGCCATGCCTGGCCTCGCCTCGTCTCGCCTCGCTTCGCTTTGCCTCTCCTTGGCTGGCTTCCAAAGTGTAAGCAACAATTTTTGAGGCAGCCGCCAAAGCTATTATCCTGCTTCCCAGCTGCCGCAGGACCTTGTCGCTTTTTGCTCCCGGCCCCTTTTGGATGGTATACAAATTGTTTTTTTACACATGTGCGCGCCCAAACATATTAAATTGTAAACATGCATAAATGTTGTTTATTGGACAACAAACAAAAAAGGACCCAACCCCTCCCCCCCCACTCACCAAAAAAGAAAAAACAAGAAACAATAACGAAAGAAAAGTAAAAGAATAACTAGCAGTAAAGTATACACTGAGAGAAATTGAAATACAGTTTCTTTATCAAACAGTTAGCTCCACATTTGTTAATCTAAGATTAATATGATCAAAAAAAAAAAACTGTAAGATTATAGATCTTTTTATATTAAACGATTAAAACAAATCAAAATCCATATATTTGTTATTCTAATTTAATTTCTCACAGTGTTTATACACTGTTTGTTATCAAAGCACTATAATACAAACATTTACTTTAAAAATTTTCAAATTTTTCTAAAATTCTTTCTTCTTGAAAAGAATTAATATATTTTTTAACTTAATTTCTTACAGTGCATTATGAAAAGTCCTCAAGTTCGCCAAGAAAAACTCGAAGCGTGCCAAAAACAATTTCATGTTATTTGATGACATTTTGAATAGCATCCCCGCAACGAGGAAGAAAGGACTCCAGTATCTACTGTACTTTGATGCTGCTGCTGCTGTTGCTGCTACTGCTGCTCCTTGAAGCTTAGCGAAAGTGTATCCTGTCAAAGGATATTATGCAACGAAATTATTGTAGTTGGCACCAAACAACAAAAACTTGCATGGTTTTTTTTTTTTTTGTTATTTTTGTGCCCGCCCTTTTTCCCCTAGCTTTATTTTGGTTTTTGCCAAATAAACACACAAAGACACACACACACACACACACATGCATAACAAGCATGGAGTTAGAGTAAGAAAGAGCATTCAAATAACACACCAGGAGGCGGCTCAGCTTAGCACAGTGCCAAAAAGTCCTTCTGAGCCTGGCCAAAACAGAGTGGCATGTGTGATATACCAAAAGCAAAAAAGGCATAGGAATGAGCCGCCAGATGAACAGAATACTATGTAAGCCACAAGGCGACAAATGAGCGCCGCATTAGCGTCACCAAAAGTGCGGTCGTCTCTCCATTTTGAATGCAACCCAAAATGAAGTAAGCAAGTCGTCCATGCCGACTTGGAGTATGCCCTGTACCAAAAAAGGATATTTCATTTAAACAGACTCCTCCGCAATCCTCATTAATTGAATAAAATTTTTCATAAAATTCTCTTAACAAACCGCAACACAAAATGCATGCTTTCTCGCTCATTCACATCAGTGAACGAAACTAATGCGTCATTCGGTACAAAGCAACATGCGCATGCTATCTCGCTCACACATTTCAGTTGCTGCTGCCCATAGAATTTCAGTACAAAACATATATACGTATATCTCCGATAATTATTGTCCGATTTCGGTCAAATTCGGTCAGATGGTACATATTGGCTATATAATTGAGTCTACTAAAAATAATTACTGTAGCTCTAATAGTACTCTAGTTATAGTTTTTTCTAATTTGCGGGGGCGGAAGTGGGCGTGGCAAAAATTTGAAACAAACTTGATCTGCGTAGACACTAGACGGATGTTGACACCAAATTTGGTTGCTCTAGCTCTTATAGTCTCTGAGATCTCGATTTTCATACGGACGGACGGACAGACGGACAGACGGACAGACGGACAGACGGACATGGTCATATCGACTCGGCTGTTGATGCTGATCAAGAATATATATACTTTATAGGGTCGGAAAATTTTCCTTCTGCCTGTTACATACATTTTAGCGACTTTAATATACCCTTGTACCCTATGGGTACAGGGCATAAATACACAAAAAAAAAAAAAAAAATAAATAAATAAAATATATATTCTGCAAAATCCCTGTAATTATTTTTATGCACACTTTGTCAAGGATTAGAGAAAATGGCAGCACAACAAAACAAGAAATAAGTGTAAAAACAAAACATTATAAAAGACTTAATTATAAGCGGAACTTTCAAGATAAACATATTTAAAAAAAAGGGAAACAATTGCAATGGGTTGTCTTGAAATGTTGAAGCAAGGCACTTAAATTTTAAAATTAAATACATAAATTAGCAGAAGATTATAGTAGTAAGAGCAAAAGAAGACGCATGCACAAGTTTATCAGATAAGAGTAGTAAGAAGATCACCCACTTACATTATTTCTTCTAATCTTGATATAAAAATGAAGCAAAATTGTAATGATTAAATCTAGGATTATTGAGGAAAACTTTTCCTCAATGGATCAATTAAGTTCCATAAAAAGTCTTTGCTATTTTTGCATTGGCCAGATCTTCACGCCCTAAACTAAAATTAGAAACTTTTGATCAATGACTAAAGCAACTCTGATTGAAGAGAAGAAAGTTCTCCATTATAAAATCTGTATACATATATGTATATATATATATATAGCTGCCAATTACAAAGAGCAGATCTTTACATACAAGACACGGCTTAAAACAAAGATTAACCAGTTTGGTAATCAATGGCTGAAGAATCTAAGCCAGTAATTTGAAAGAGGAAAAGTTAACTCATGAGTGTTATGTAGCATGTTGTGATCACTGAACTAAGTGAAACATATTAATAATATTATAAACGGAGTGTAACATGCCATGAGTACATGGGACTGGACATTGCTAAGTCTGTAGAACTTACATGCGCGGCCACTTTGTTCCCAAGCAATATGATACATCCTCACTCTTCCTCTGAGGCGGCATACATATATACATATATTTTATTATGTAAACATCCTATATAAGCAGACCGCTCCTCTGCCGACGTCACTGGCAGCGGTCTTAGCTGTACTTAAATATTGTTAAATAATTAAGAATCATTGAATAAATGTGACCTCCTTTTGGATTTTTGGGCGGATAGGAATTACAAAACCAAAAGCATACAGAATCCCACATGAATGTTACTGCTGGAATCTTTTCATTAAATACTACAGTTACAAGCCTTAAAAAGGCCAAAAGAGAGCTTAGCCCGGATATCTATTTCTTTGAATGCATCTATATATACAATGGTAGGACTCCTTGCGATCCTAAACTGTTCAATGCAAGGCCGAGAATTCTTTAAGCGCTGCCATTTAACTGCCTGTAATTTTTCTCAATTCGGCTTCTCAAATGGAGAAATCACACCTCTCTTTCTTCCTATCTCGTTCTCCCCCTCTCTCTCTCTCTCTCTCTCTCTCTCTCTCTCTCTCTCTCTCTCTCTCTTTCTCTCTCTCTTTCTCTCTTTCTCCCTCTCTTTCTCTCTCTCTTTCTCTCTCTTTCTCTCTCTCTCTTTCTCTCTCTCTCTCTCTCTCTTTCTCTCTTTCTCTCTCTCTCTCTCTCTGTCTCTTTACCTCTTTTAAGGGGCCTGATTATATGTAGTTCTAGAGGCGCTTCAAAAATAAATTTGCTAAGTATGTTTCCTACTTTTAACACCAACTTTGTGTGTGTTGCATTTATTTTGCAAAAGAGGGGCATAAACACGCCCACTTTTAGCAAGCGGCAAACAGTAACAACAACAATAATAGTAAGAAACCCATAATAATAATTCTCTGCTGCAGCAGCAGTAGCAAAAACAACAAGAACAACAATAACAACAACAATAACAAGAACAAAAAGCCGCCTGTAAAACTTAACGTGCAACTTTTCCCACATACTTACATACATCTGTATGGGTGTGTGTATGTGTAAGCTGCCTGCTCTGCTATGTCTCTCCCGATCTATATGTGTATGTGCTTATGCGTGTGGATGTGTGTGTGTGTGTGCATTTGAATGTGTGTGATAATGCAATTGTAATTGTGGTTGTAAATGTGCATTTGCATTTGTTACAAAACTCTGTGGCAAATTTAAACAATTTGCACATTGTTAACATTTATTTATCATTGTCAGCGAGGCAAAAGTGAGACTGAGACAACCAAAGAGAGAGAGAGCGAATGAGAGAGAGAGAAAGAGAAAGAGGGAGAGAAGCAGAGAGAGAGTAAGCGGGAGAGAGAACAATTTAGTTAAATTATCTTTTTGGCAACAGGCAAAGCAGTGTTTGGGCAACATTTTTTTTGCTCTTGTTTTGTTTTGTTATGTTTTTTTTTTTTGTATGTTTGCTATGAGCCATAAATTATCGTTAAGTAAATCAACAACAAATAAAAATCAGCTTTAACAACACACAAAAATTTTACTCAACAATAATACTCCAACCAGACAGACAATACAGAGACCATCATCAACCACCCACACGTTTATTTTTACATATATCAGAGAGCCAACAACAGCTTGCGCCGGAAAAATCATTGCAAATGGCAAATTCAACACACATACAACAGTGCACACATACATACATTGATATATGTATGTATGCGTGCATGTGTGTGTGTGTGTGAGTGCGTGTTTGTTTGTATTTTTAGTATTTATTTATCAAACAATATGCAGCTGTTGCATTTCCCATACACGCATTTCCCCACGTATTTTGAATTTAATGCCAAAAACTTAATGTGTCTTCTATGCTATCTTCTCGTCTCTGTTTGGTACTTTTCGTATGCGTGTGTGTGTGTGTGCAAATATATTTATGTGTATGTGTGTGTGTGTGTGTGAGTGTTTGTGTTTTTTGGGCATGGCTATGTCTTGTTGTTACCTCGAATTCAAAAATAGTGTTTCCTTTGCATTGTATAAATTTCCTTGCAAATATCTTAATGTCGGCGCCTTGAAGTATGCAGTGGATTTTTATGCTAACGATCGATAAAAGTTAGCTTATATTTTCAATTCAAAATTCTATTTGCAAGATCTAAAATATGGACTCGTTTTAGTCTTCTTGTTGTTTGGCTATTATCGAGTAAACTTAGGGCTAACGAGTTAGGATGATTATACAGTCTTTCAATATATCTTTTGCTAAACTCCGCTATTTCATCTTTTATAAAATGTATATTGAGGATTTAATATATAAAAATGTATAAAAAATTAAAATTAAGCTCATATAATAATGTACATAGCAATCAAGTAGATTTAATAACTTAATTGTAAAACCTAGAGTTTATATAAAATAGTTTGGCTTGAGCCAACTATTCCTGTTAAAAACAATGTATCTCCAAATTTACTTATTGTCCCAGGACAGATTGTAAATACAAATAAATGTAATAAAAAAAAAATATTTTCAATTAAATCGCCAAGAACATATACATAATGCTTTAATCAAACAATTCTAAGAACATATTAATTATATATAATTATATGATCGCATGTTAAGAAATTTGTTTGAGGATCAAAAAAAACACCTTTCGGTTGAACTTAACTGCTTAAAATTTAATTTAATTTAATTAGATTAAAAATAGTTAATCTCTAGCAAGTTCCCAAAAAAAGTTCAATGTAGTTAAATATTTCTTTAATCTTTGCCATTTTGTTTGAACTTTTCTTCGATTGATATATTAAAAATTTAATTTATGACATTTCTGTTTAAAATATGACAAAATTTCGAAACTGCAAATAAAACCAATAACAAAATAAAAAAAAGGAAAAAATCCATTTTTTGTTGGTTTTCTTTTTTTGTTGTATTTTCATTTCGTTTCCTTTCCTTCTTCTTTTCTTTTCTTATTTTTTTTTCTTTTTTTTTTTTGCTAACCAGGCAAATGCAATGACTTTATGGAAACGCATTTGTAAGCACAGCTGTTGCACTAGGGGAGCAGACGAAGTGGAAGGAGGAGTATAGCAGGAGCAACAGCAGCTGTTGCTGGCGACGAAGAAGACTTAAAACGTCGCTTGGCATAAATCCCCACCCAAATAGGAATCTGCTGCACTCTGCTCTAACAGGGAATACACCCGCATAGATACCCTTACACCCACCCACCCATTGACATCCAATCCCACTACCTCTAAGCGCATTTGTATTAAATCGAACGTGTTCGTACCCAGGACTTTTTCTTATACTTGCGAAGCGAAAGGACTACACAACTGTTTTATTTATTGACTGCACGTAGCGTATATCCTTATAATTTTTGTATGTCTCTTTCTTATGTATGTATGTATATATGTATGTATGTTTGTATGTAGATGCATATGTGTATAGAGCAGAGGCCTGTGTCTGTGTATTCTCTTCTGCGCTCGAATGCACGTCCAAATATCTACAACAATTTTCTTCGTCAAATGGCATTGAAGGTAGCGGAGAAGCTAGTTGGAGGAGCCCGTCAACTTCATCTTTCTCTCTCTCTCTCGCTCTCCATTTCTCTGTCTCTCACCTCTCAAACCGTTTATCCTGCTCTTCACTCGCTCACTATGTATGCAATCAACTGAAATTGAAACCTGCAACAAATGGCCATGTTTGACTTTTTGCAGCATGACCAAGTCGAGCAGCTACCTAACCCCCAAACTACCAGACCTTCCACCCCTTCACCACCCCTTCTCTATTTTATGTTGCTTCAACTGTCTCTACCGCCTGTTTTCTCTCTCTCAAAAAAAGAAGAAAAAAACCTCTCACCGACAGAGGCCGTAGTAGCACATTTGTACATTTTAACGGCTCTTGAGCAAATAAACGATTTTTGCATTTTAGATTTTTAAGCGTTATACGATATTTAGGGAAAATTGCATATCGATTGGACGACACAGACGATACATCCACATTTTCCAATGGCTCCTTCAGTGTATATTTGTGTGTGTATGTGTGTGTGTGTGTGTGTGTATATGTCTATATATATCTATATATGAATATGAATATGTCTATATTATATTTTAATATTCTCTTTTTGAGTCGTTTAGCCATTTGGGTTGCTCATTTCCGTCTGGAGATTACTTTTGCTATATATGTATGTATGTATGTATGTACATATGTATGTATGTATGCATGCTGTTTGCCGTGTACGCTACAATTTGAAAAAAGGTATGCCATCAGGAAATGAATCAACTAATAGCATCGAGAGAATATGTAAAAGTAACTTGTTATACCATAAAGAATATGTAATATGAAAAATGTTGGCCTATTGCAATAGTTTCTCATTAACTAAGTGAAAATTTTATTTACAATTTACATAAAAATTTTTGAGAAACCCTTGAAAGATCCTTAAAAAACGACCCAGAGAATCTTTGAAGAATTCCTTTAAAATTTTCCAGAAGAATGGCAGAGAGAATCTCTAAAAAAATTCCCGGAATAATCCATATAGAAATGGTTTCAAGTTCATGGTAGGAATCATCGAGGAATTCCAACCAAAATACCGAGACTTAATCTTAAGAAATTCATTATTGGTTGAAGAATTCTTTTCAGAATTTACCAAATTTATCTTTGAGAAATCTAGTAGAAAATCCTTCAAGAAATTTTAAAGATATTTTTAACGGAACTTCCCTGAGAATTCTAAAAGGAGTTCTTCTAAAAATTGCCTAAGGATTAGTGTTAAAACTTGTTGAAGAGATTCCTTCTAAGCATTTATTCGGTTAACACCCTAAAAAAAAAGAAAGTGATCCTTGCTACATTAAAACAGTGTTGGTTAATACTTTAACTTTTAACCTGTAGCGTATTACTTGTTCGTTGTAAACTCTTGACTTTCTTTTTAGACTACTCAATTAACTTTTTAATATGCACTAAAACCAAATTTTTGTATATGAACATAAGTACATGTTCGTGTGTATATGTATATATATATATATGTGTGTGTGTGTGGACTAAAGTGAGTTTATCTAATTGACAATTTCCTCAATTTTTGCACCTACTAATATCGTGCCATGTGAAAACAGTTTCATCTATTTACTAATTGAGTTTGATGACAGTTTTCTTTTATTTTGTTTTTGTAAGAATTTCATTCGTGACCTCCCTCAACTGCATTGAAGAATACATGAATATGTTTGTGTTATATTTATTAATGTACATATATACATACGTATGTATGTATATTTCATAAATTAAATTATGCACAACTTGGCAAGTCAAAAGGGGCCGGAAAAATAACTCAGCTCAGGTACTTGGCTATTGCATTAAAAAAAAAAAAAGAAATAGAAGAAAAAAATCAAGAAAATTGCTGAAGAAGGAATGAAAGAAGTAAAAGAGTGGATCGCAGGTTGGGCCGAGTGAGTGGAGGGGGATGGAGTGGTGTAGTTTGGGGTCGTAGTCGTAGTAGGATGGGAAGTTCTCTACTAAACCTGAGCCAAGTCATAATAGAAGGAGGCGTGTGTACGTGTTTCTATTGTTCACTTCCTTACCAAAGGATAATTTCATATTCGCGTCGCCTAACTTACGTAAATTGTTGAATCATACAATAAATAAAATGCAATGAATGTGCAAAAGTTCTCTCTCTCACTCTCTTTTTACAAGGGGTAACGGAAGCGGGAAAGGGTAGGTAGATAGATGGGAGGGGGTGGTGAAAAATAAAAAGTGCAGAGCTTGCGGTTTTCTTTTTCATTGTTGTTATTGTTGTTATTGTTGTTGATGTTGTTGTTGTTGGTGGCTTACTACTTGCTTGCCATTTGCCAAGCGCAGTAAATAAATTAATGTCAGCCGCACCACAACGACGACCGTCAACGTCTTTGTTGGTTGGTTATTATGTCCTTACGTAGTTTGCCTGGGCACGCATTTTTATGGCCCCGGTTAAGTCAGGGTTGGCAAGTCCTTATTGTAGCATTAACATATTATACAATATATATATAATCTATATGCGACACAATATATATATGTATATTGAATAATAAACAATAAGTACATACTCATAACATTATCATTAACAATCAAACAGATCCTAATCGGTTACTGATCAAGAATATATAGTAAGTTTATGATTTTGGTAGATAATATATACGATTGATTATATTTTGAATATATATTTATTGAATGAAATATAATTAAACCAATTGGTTTTGCAAATATCCGTTCATTAGGTACTTACCTTGAATAATAGTTCTTTTAGCATTTGCTTTTATTTTCCAACATGTTTTTAATAACACACATAATCGCCATTTTGTCCTACCATTATTTCTTTTTCACTCTCACTAAACACTTATTACACTTACGAGGTGTGTTCAAAAAGTAAGGTGACTTTTCAAATTTGGCGGGCAACGTACTTTCGATTATCGATTTTTTTATTTTGTTATGTTGGTACACTCTTCCCGAACATCTGTACCAAGTTTCAAGTGTATAGCATTTTTTGTTTGGTTGGGAGAGGCGTAAAGGTTATAAGTGTTTTGCGTGCTCGGCGATTTCTTGCTAAATTTTGACCAAAAGAACCGTCGCATGAGCATCGCTCAAGAACTGTTGAATGACGTCAACGACGACCCAGATTTACTCAAAAGGGTCATAACTGGTGACGAATCATGGGTATATGGTTATGATATCGAAACCAAAGTCCAATCGTCCCAATGGAAGAGCCCAGATGAGCCAAGACCGAAAAAAGCACGCCAAGTTCGATCAAATGTCAAAGTTTTGCTCACTGTTTTCTTCGATTACCACGGCGTGGTGCATCAGGAGTTCTTACCATATGGACGTACGGTCAATAAACAGTATTATCTTGAAGTTATGCGCCGTTTGCGAGAAGCAATACGAAGAAAACGTCCAGAATTGTGGAAAAACAATTCATGGCTTTTGCATCACGATAATGCCCCTGCTCACTCATCTTTGCTTGTGAGAGATTTTTTGGCCAAAAACAACACCACAATCATGCCTCAGCCACCATATTCACCGGATTTGGCCCCATGTGACTTTTTCTTGTTCCCAAAACTAAAGAGACCTATGAAAGGACGGAGATTTGCAACGATTGAAGAGATAAAGACTGCATCGCTGGAAGAGCTCAAGGCTATACCGAAAAGTGCTTATGAGAAGTGCTTTGACGATTGGAAAAACCGTTGGCATAAGTGTATTGTATCTGAGGGGGATTACTTTGAAGGGGACAACATAAATATTGATAAATAAATAAATATTTTTTCTTAAAAATACAAAGTCACCTTACTTTTTGAACACACCTCGTATAACACTTATGTATAAGTCTTATAATATTTATACCACTTTAACAATTGCCGATTTTGAAACAGAATAATGAAACAATAACACAAACACATTTTATCCAGTACACTATGTTATAAAAATAAAAAGCAGCAAAGGGTTGGCTGGTAGATAGCATTTGTGTGTGCGTGAGTGAAAAGTGAATAAAAATATCAAGATACTCTTACTAATAGGCATTCGATTTGAAATGGATTGAAATTCTATATAAAATCATAGAAGCTTTGCTATTTGAATTATATTTATATGAAAACTTTTGCACTTCATCCCTGGTATGACACAGCATACAAATGTATATTCATGCGCATTCATATATACATACATACATGAATCCATACATACATACATACATACAAACGTGTTCATATGTAAGAAAAACAAACAAAAAGTGCTCAGGCCAACAATAACAATTAATTATTGAAATGCAAATGCAAAAAGGTAAGGTGGCAGAAGGGCTGAATGATAGTGGGTGGGGTAGGGGGTGGTGGGCAACGGGCAGCGGCGAGTCAGAAAGCCGCAAAGTTTTCATAAACAGCGACAACTCCTCCCAACATGTCCCATTCACCCCTCTCTGCCCTTAACTGACTGCCGTCGAAGTATGACGACCAAGAAGTGCATTATCAAAAGGTGCCACAACATTGTTAATGGGTTGGCTTGGGCTTGTCGTACAGCCACCACCAGCACCACAACGATGCCACCTACTTTATAAGGCACTCCGCTCCATGGCTCCACACCACTTACATTCTTTTTCAGTTGCGTGCCTTTGGCAAATAGCGCTGCTCGTGCCGCAGGCGCTGCTATAAATTGACTTAAAATTAAGCCGAACTCGTTGACTTGACTATATAAGTATGTACGTATGCATATGTCATGGCAATTGAACATTATGGTATTAACATATAAATGCTAGCGAATTATCTTTTTTCTGTTTCAATTGGGCCGCGATTTACACATATATTTTGAAGCAGAAAGAAGAACTTTTCATAACCGTTTCGCGCGAGTTATCAAAACTTTTTGACTAAGTGTGACCGTCTAAAATATAATCGCCAGCAAATAAATAGTCAATTTAAGCGCTTCCGATCACTCTTTTAAATCTAACTGTTATAATCAATGATTTTTTAATGAATTTTTGAATAACCAATTTTATTGTTTTATTATAGATAAATGCTTTTGTTGAACTTAAAACTAATCACTCCGAACATATTGGTTTCTACTTATATTGGTTTAGCAGTTGAAGCAATGGGGATTTATCCTCTTTTTGCATTCTCACATCAATCAAATTGTCCGAGTACTCCGAGCAAGGCGAGCAGCCACAATTTGAGGGCACGTCATGCTAATGGATCAACAAAATTAAATTAGCGAAATTAAAATAATGAAAGCGTAATTAAACATTTGGACACCTACGCGTTGTACAAATGAATGACCATCTTCACAGATCATTTTCACAGAGATCGGTTGATAGGATTTGATGCTGCAGCACGTACAGAACTTTTCATGCACATCAGTAATAGGATTATATTTGGAACCGGAATCACAAGCGCCCGCACAATCTGTAAATCCTTTAATGGGTTCAGCATTCTTGCAGATACCATGGCCAGATTTCGGGAACTTAAGAAGATCCTTAGTTTGCGATTCAGCCAATGACATTGGCAGGCAGGTAGCTTTAATTAAATGTAAAAAGGAATGAAGTTTAATAAAATAAATCAATTTTAAATCCCTCTACTTACATTTATCCTCGACTAATGGTTCCACTTTACATCTCTTACAACAACCGTCTTGATATAGCAAATGTGATAGACAATTTCTAACATCCGGGCAGATTTCTTTCGAGGAACTAACCATCAATTGTTTATCCTTTTTATGACAAGTATAGAGGGTACAATTATCGCTCGATTTCCATTGGGCATCGGGCTCATAAAGTTTTCCCTCAAAGACGCAAGCCGTTTGCACGCATTCGCCACAACATTTCTTTTCCACTTTCTGATAACTATAACCGGGCGCACAATCTGTGGTACATTGTTCTAGAGTGCTTATTACTTGGGCATTGCCATCGGGTCCATAGGAGCAGAGTTCATGTTTACACACATCCTTGGCATGGAGCCATTTGTCGCCAACTTGTTTAGTAAACTTTGAACTTTCATCAAGCTCATATTGGACAATGCAAAGATGCTTGGGGGGTACTGCAAAAAGTCCGAAAGTTTTAATCGATAATCCTTATACGAGGGCTGCTATTTATATTGAAATGGTAATAGAATCGTAGCGGTATTCCGTGAAGGTCGTCCAAAATCCAAACGGCTTCTATTTATCCACTCACAACAAATATAAATAGCAGCCCTCGTATATATATATATATATATATATATATGTATGTATATATATGTATATATATATTTATTCTATGTCATTTACCGCACTTATGAGTTGGGCAACAATCGTCGATGTCATGTGTAGTCTTAACCTCATAGAAATGTTCCAGACAGCTCTTCGGTGCCGGAGGACATTGATCAGTTTTACACACAATCTTCTGTGTGGGGCAGCAACCCTCTTCAATCTTCACCAATTGCTCACCAGGCAACAATGGTCGCGGTGGTTTAAGCTCTTCACATTCTTCCTTTGGCTTACATTCTGCAAAAAAGAAATATATACATTAATTCCTCTCTTAATCTTTTCAAATATTAGTATATATATATATACCACAAATATATTGAGGACAACCATTGACATCATTTTTCTGTTTCTTAAACTGTCCGGGACCACAAAGAGGCATCAGTGGAGCTAAACATAGTTTATGTGGCTCCTTGGGCTCGGGCACACAACGATAACGTGGACAACATTCCTCTTCGGATACAATTTTCTGCGGTTGATAGCCTTCGGCACAGATATTCTCCTCCACTTGACATTTCTTTACCAGACAAGCGGTTTTACCCTTCGCATCACATTGACAGTCGGTACATTTATCCTTTTGCCATTGATCACCTGGCAAATGTACTCCATCATCGCACTTTGTACAGGCAGCCTCTGGTACACATTTGCCAACATCCATTACCTGTCCCGGTGGACAGAAACAACCCTCGAAACGTTCAGAACTTAGACAGATATCATCACTTTTAACCGTATGGAATACAGCCTGATCCTTAAGATTCACCGCATCATACTCAGAAATAGCTTTAACTGTATCACAATTCTTGGCACAACCGCATGGTTCATAAACCATATCACTGGGACATTCGTATGGACAGAGTTGAGGTCGTCTCCAGTTGGTGCAAATACCATGTTGGTTGCACTCCTTCGCATATGCAGCCAAGGCCACACAGACACCCTGTTGGGTATTACCTGGCTTACATATATCCTGTTGGCATGAAGAGACATAAGCAATAGGATCCACAACCAAGGGGCATTTGCCAAATAGCTCCTCATTATAGAATTGCAAGCAAGGATCCTTTTCGGGCGGCAATGGAATACAATGATCCTTAGGAACATCTTCACTGAGACACTCCTGGGCATCGGTTAAGCCCAATTTGGGTTCGTCTGCTTGCCAACTTTCTATCACATCAATAACCACTCCTGGTTTACCCTTCTTAGCCGGATTTCGTTGCAAATCGTTAGCAGCATTGCCATTACAATCGCCACAAAGACCTTCCATTTTGCTGCCATATTTAATACTTGGAACACCCAATGAGAAGATTAAATTCTCAAAGGAAGCAGATAGATCCACATGAGTTTCTGGTAAAGAAAGTTTCAACTCTTTGCCCTCCACCTGACGTAAAATTATCCAACTATCCTTATAGGGCAATTGTTTAACCTCAAAACCATCAACAAGAACCTTAAAGAAAAAAATCGGATAAGAAAACTGAAATCTTGGACTCTTCAATTAAACATACCTGCAATGATTTCGGCTTATTGGGCACTCTTTGGACATGTATTACATGATCACCATTCAATATATGCAAAGACTTGGCACAACTGCCACCCTCCACGGGGCTAATCTGTCCCAATTTTTTGCAATCATCCATGCTAACATAAACCTGGAATGTATGGACACCAGGCAAAACGACATCACGTGACAATAGATAAGTACAATTGCCATTAAAACTGAAACTCTTGCGATCATAGGTCATATATTTGGAGCCACCCATGGCATTGCATACACAATCCTTGCATTCGGCAATGGGTACACATTTTGGACCCTTCCTCACAGTACCCTCCGGACAATAACATCCAGGGAAACAGGCATCTGGCAGAATGGGACAATCATCACCATGTAAATTCTCACAAGATGGTTCACATCGTCGCTTATAGCAATCCGAATGAACTAAATTTGTTGGACAACTAATCTCGCATTGAGCCACAGCACGCCAAGTGCTCAACTGTGCCAATGGATTAACACTTAGGCACTTTTTAACAAAACTTTCAAGGATATTACACTTGCAGGCAGATGGATCACCATTATTGGCATTTAGACAATCACAAGCAGCTTCCAGGCAATAATTATTCGAAAATTGTTTATAATTAACAGCCTTATGGCAACGGGCAAATGTTGGATGACTATAAAAAGCCAGAAAATGTATTAAAATTAAATTAAATGATTAAATATATTCGAATCACTCACTTGATTATATTACACAATTGTAAAGCCTTTGCCTGCATAGCTCTAGTGCATTTAAGATCACCACACTGATCTTTCGGTATACGCTGATCATACCAACTATCACCAAATTTCTCAGTATTAGCCAAAATTTGTCCATCTGGAGTACGTTTATCATCACGTGAATTGCCATTATAATATCCGCACAAGCCATCCACAGTACGTAAGAATTTGGAAGATATACCCACTTTCACAATGCCAATATCATCGAGTTGTACCCAAAAGCCATACTTAGTCGAGACGGCTAAGAGTGTTTTACCCGGCTGTGAGACGACAAAGGATGCCTTGCATATTGGTGAATTGCTTAATTGTTCCACCGTAAAGTCAAAGCCATTGAATTTTAATTTGAGTTGGGGTAACAATACCAATTCTTTGCCAGCTTGTATGTCCTTAATGGTGATTACCTTGTGGCATACTTTTCGTGATTCATCCGTACATTGTTGATGAACTGGCAACGAGAATTTATTTAGATTGAATATGCAAATAGTTTTATATTAATTAATATAGTTTATTTACCTGATATAGACCAGCTGCCATTGTGTATATCTCTGGCCAAGATATGGCTACATGGACTATATTTGAATAGTGTACCATCGAATGTGGTGAAACTTTTGCCACTTATTTCACAGACATCATCCTTATTTGGCCGTAGGACGCATGTATACTTTAGGCAATCGCCCGCTTTGGCCATACTCATATCAAGCTCAACATCATATTTATCCGGACATTTGGGCTCGGGACACGTAAACGTTTCATTCTTATCGACCTTGGGTATGGGCACACAAGTGAACTCATCGCATTCCTCTTCCTGCTGGAAATCCAATTCAGTAGTTGGCATTGCCAAAATTTGCTCCTTAGATGAGACAAATTTAGTTTTGGTTATCGTTTGGCCATCATCCACAATCGAAATCTGTTTCGAAAAGGTAAATATTTTCGACATTTTTCGTGCCTTCTTCTCAATGATTTTCAGTTTCATTTGTGGCGGACACTCAGGAGCTGGGCACGTTATGACTTCGGCTAATTGGGAAAAGAATTCCATTTGTTAAACCGAATTTTCCATATCTTAGCTACTACTCACTCTTATTCTTTTCTGGCAGTGGCTGGATAGGGAAAGAATCTCGACAAGTGGAGTCCTCATCATCAGCACAATCTTGTACACCATTGCACCATAATATGTCTGGTATACAATCCCCACTAGATGGGCATAATTTCTGCTCTTTGGGACATGGTTCACATTTACAACGGCAATCGCTAGTTATCACTGGACGGAGTTTTGCCTCATGACATGGTGGACATTTTTTCGGTTTACAATTCTTATGTCCTCCCAGAACACAAACGCATTCCTCACAAGCAGCATTCTCGAATTTATTGCCAATTGGATAGCTAACATAGTTCTCAACACAAGGGCAAAGATTATGCTGGAGACAGGTATTGCCGTCCCAGAACAGTTGCTGATCCCTACATGGACATTCCGAGGTAGATGGTGGGGGAGCAATACCATCACAAATATTACATTTGGTTGGCTCTTTAGTTTCCGGTATTATCAAACGTGGTATTTCCGCTAACAAACAGAATCAAATAGAAAGAAATTAGATTAGTATGTAAATACTTATATATATATATTTATATGTATATATATATAAGGAATCTTCTCTACACTTACGATATGGCTTAAAGCAACCCAATGGTTCTACACGCATATTAATATTCTTCTCCCAATTGGCTGGTACCAATTTAAGATATTGTGTTAGGATAGGGTTCTTGAAATGATGTTTATGCTCCGTATCTGCATCAACATTAGCCTTAAATATTCTTGGTTGTCCATTCGAGGAGAGAATTGTATTCCATGTGGGTTTCTTTTTCGAAAACAATACTTTATAGGCAGTCACCCAGCCATCTGGACCACCTTTTGTTATGAAACCAGATATATTACGTGGTTCTAGAAAATCAAATTCAATAAATTCGTTTGGTGTATTCGCCAATGGACGCCAGGCTTGTGGCGTGGATAGCTTTAATAGATTCAATAATTGTGGTTTTCTGGACGGCTGCCAAAGACTAGATAATTGAATTTGTCTCTCATCTATTTTACTTTCATCCACGCCCATTAAATCAATGCATTCCTGTTCAACCAATGAAATCGGATGCTCACTGCTGGGCACAATAATATATGGAGGAATGGTTGGCGAATGGGGTATCTTCTCTTCGCTACAAATCAACAATTCCACACGCATGGCTATGGAACCATGCCATTTCAATGGATAAATACGCAAAGAACTGGCCTCAATGGGTATCTTGAAGAGTGTCTGAACGGGAGCACGTGAATCAAGTGGTCCATTAAACATTTGTGGCTTTTCCGTTTCATCTACCAAATAATGGTAGGCCACACCATCATGACTATGTAGGATCTGGAATATATATATATATAATTAACTATTTCTGAAGAATTTGAACTTCATTTTAGTTACCTTGAATAGAGTTACATAATTATCAAATTCTGGACTTCCAGCCATTATAACACCATAGAAGGGTTCCGGTTTACCAAAATTCAATTCAAGATATTGCATTTGATCATTAATATTTGGTGACCAACTGCCCTTGGGATGTTCCTTGACCAAACGTGCTTTATGTGGACCATGTTCAGGAGCTAACTTGGAGCTAGCATTAAATATACTATCCGGGAGCGAGTGTGGACCATTTTCAATCTTGGGAATGAGCCTAGAAGCAAGGAGGAGTAGAATCAATACCAAGGAATGACTGAAGATTTATATACATATGTATATACACTTACCGCTCCGGAGAACATTTCAGTGGTGGTGTATGGGTAACTGGTAGAATAGGCTCCAATGTTATGATTTCAATCTCCTCTACTGGTGGCTTGGGAAGGGGTTCCGGTTTATTTGGCACACACGTGAAGGCATTATCAATACACTGGCATATCTCTAGTTCACCCACAACCGGTTTATGTGGCTGGACATAGTGTTCGGTCTTGTCCATGCATGGACATTCATCGGCATGAACACAAGTATCCTCATCACGCCAATATTTACCAAGTTTGGGACAATTGGGTCGAAGTTTATCCACACAACCTGGTTTACAATGCTCACCCGGCTGGCAGAGACCACGTTTCTTTAATATATTTCCATAATAGTGACAACTATGCTCACATTGATTGGCACAATCAGACCAAATTTTATCATCTGGACATTGTTTGATGGGTTCTAATTCTGGTTCCGGTTTTGGCTTATTGCCACAATTCGGTTTTAGTTCTTGAACTGTGGCAATATGATCACAAATGAAAATGGTTGGATTGAACATCATAAATTCACCACATGTCTTCTCCACATAGATCCAACCCCCTTCCACACCCTTGGGTTGACAGTGCAAGAATTTATGACAATCGCCTGGATAATCCTTATATTCCACAATGCCTGCATCACAGGCCATGCCAATTTGTGGCTTTTCTGTGGGTTTGGGTGGCGGCTCAAGTGGCTCTTCATCGCATTGGCAAAATGCCCTCAGTTCATAGTCATGACATTTGCCAATACAGCGCAGACCTTCCTCCATATTGCATATAACATTCTCATCCATTTGTTCGGGCGGTTCATGTGTATCCTTGACACGACATTCCACCTTTGTCATATACTGCTTCAAGCAGGTACCATAAATATTTTCCATACGATCATAACGTGGTACTTTCTCTTCATCATTTAGTCTTACACTCTTATCGGAGGTATCCTTATCCTTGTCACACCATCTAGTCCAACCCTTGACACATTTTGTTTGATTCTGTGTGGCCAATGGAGGCATCGTTGTACCCTCTATTATGGGTAGCAAAGGCGGTGGTGTGGCACATTTAACACCACTGCAAATCTCCTTACGCTTGGAACATCGACAAGTGGCACAATCATCGATAAAGGTTATATCACCCTCATAATAAGTTTTTCCTTCTTTGATCATGCAAACGGGTTTACATTCCGCTTTCGGTACACACTCCTTATAGGTGTCATTCAGATAGATGAATCCATCCTTGCATGGTTTAATGTAACATCCTTCAATGCAATTCTCACGATTGCACATACGTTCGGCAATACCTTGATCCAGGAAATTATCACAGGTTTCCACAGCACAGGCTGGTGTACAAGATTTATAATCCGAACAATGGGGATCACACTGCATAGCTGAAAAGGAAGATTTGATAAATCTTTGATCTGAAATTCACTTTTCATTTGTACTTACGACAAAAGTGCTGAGATCTCCAACGTATATTGATGCCCTTGTGGGCACAGGCATCCGCATAAGCGGCCATGGCAGTACAAAGGCACTCACAGTCGCCACCTTGATCACAGGCACAGGTATCGAAGATGCAACGTTTCCAATAACGTTCAAGTGGTACCTCTGAATGGCATGGCTTAAATAGTTCCGATTTCAAGGCACCACATTTCAATTGGGCCCAAGTCTCACGCTCTGGATGCTTTTTGCATGAATCAATTGGTGCCACTGGTGCTGCACAATTCGGTTGCAATTTCCAGGAGTGACCAAATAATGCAGCACTTGTCTCCAATCCCAATGATGGTGTCTGCATATCATCTAGACCATTTCCATTATAATTTCCACATAAGCCGCTAACCTTATGACGCCATTCATTGCCCAATTTAACATAGACACGAGTACCCTCATCCCATTTAACTTGAAGCTTAAGAGGAATGACCTCCACCACAACAAATACACCTGCTTTATAGATATGGAAAGCAGCGTGTCCTTTGGAATTAATGCTATCACGTAGTTCTATGACAAAAACAAAATGAAAGAAAATACATTGAATGAAGATAAAATACTGCTAAGAGATTTACTTACTCTTAATGGGCGACTTATTGGGATCAATACTGTAGGCAGCATCCGCACTCAGCACCAATGATTCCTGTTGATGTCCACTTAGTGAAATCTCCAATGATTTGGAACAGGTAACACCCATGCTACCGCATAGAACATTCTGTATGGTTATACTGAAACCATCTCCATTATCAAAGACACCCTTGGCCAGAACATAATCGCATGCACCTTGGAAATCGAAATCTAGGCCATCAAAGGTAGTGAAATGGGAATCACCCCACACACTACATGTGGATTCGCAGCCATTCTCTGAACATTTCCAATTGCCTGACTGACAATGGCAAACATTGCAATCCTCTTTAATCTTTTCACCATCATCGTAGCTCTTGCCGGCATGATGACACGAACAATTGGTGGGCAGAACACATGCTTGCCGGGATGTATCATAGACATAACCCTCAAGGCACACACAACCGGGTAAACATTCTGCAGAATCGGCCACATATTTATCCATATTTTTACATGTCTTTGGCTCTTTCGGGGCACACTTGGTAAATTCGGCAAATGGTTGCTTTGAGCATTTGCTGCGTAACTCCGATGATGGTGGATATTTCTCCTTATCACCGGTTTCGGCATCCTGGCAATCCCATATGCCATCTGTACATGTACAAAGATCTAAGAATTTCTCTCCGGGACGAACTTCTTTATAGCCAGGACGGAATGTCATCCCATCGAAACTGCAGTGACATTTATGTTTGGGCACACAAACGCCTTGATCGTTAATATATTCCCCATGGGGACAACGGCAACCTTCAACGCATTCACGATTGCAGGAACCCTTACTGGGTAAATCATCACAAGTGAGAGCACAACCATCACCACATTCATCGAAAACTTGACCAAGTGGACATTTGACAGCTGGAAATAGAAAGGAAATCAGTATATAAAAATGGATAATGAACAAGTTAAATCCGTTTTTACCGCACTCCTTGACGGTCATACGCCAGCCAGTTTTTAATCCTTGCCTCATGCATTCCGTGCCATAAGCTGAGAGTATGGGACAGAAACATTTTTCCAATTCATCTTTACAGGCGCACGTATCGTAGAGACAATCCTCATAATATTGTTCGGGTTCGACCATAAAATGACAATCTTGGAATATATCCTGCAAGATCCAATCACAATACTTCTCGGCCTTAACTTTACGTTCCGGATTGAGTGTACAAGGGTGTGGACCCTGATGGGTTTCCGCTTGAAATTGGCATGTATCCTTGGTACGCCATTTATCGGCGAATGGCTCAATGGCTGTTTCTACATCACCTTCGGGTGTAAGGAAATCATCTTGTGTATTGGAATTGAAGGTACCGCACAATCCCTGAGTCTGTCCTCGCCAACTGGGTGGGGCATCAATATAAACTCTTGATACACCATCCCACCAAACGCGTATGCCACCAGCAAATTCCACAGTCAAGAATGTGGAGCTAGCACGTCGAATCAACACTTCACCTAATCCCAACATTTTGGGTAATTTTGCTATCGGTTTATTATTCACCATTGTGGTCAATCCCTGATCTAGCTTGATAACTGTCTCTGAACCATCACGTAGAGTGAATCTTATGGTCACCGATTTCGTGCAGGATGGATCATCGGGTGCCGCCATATTGAGAGCCTCTGATATAGCACCTGAACAGGCCACATTCTCTGCCTCTACGGACATATTGGGAGTTTTGAGTAGATAATATGAACATTTGCCCATAAAGTCAAACCGTTTGCCATCAAATGTCTGATAATGCGGATCACCGATAGCTCCACAACGTGCCCCACACTTGTCATCCGTACACTTCCATTGGCCGTTCTTACAAGTGCAGGTATTGCAATTCTTCTTAATTGTTGCCTCTGGCTTGAATTCTTTGCCACGGAGCGTACAGGGGCATAGTTCCCGGGTAATGCAGGCATCCTTGTATTGGACTGTGCCTTCGGGACAGAAGCAACCCTCATTGCATTTGCCCTTGGTGGGTATGGGAGCCAAATCGGAATCACATGTTGGTTCCACATCCGGACCACAGGCACGATAGACACGTCCAAAACCACAACTAACGGCTAGAAATAGTTATAGAATAATCAGTCAATTGGTAGGAAACATGGTATCATTTAGATTAAGAAAACTTACGGCATATTTCCAAGTTCCTCCAACCGTGCTCCAATTTAATACCATTAAAGGCACACTCCTTGGCCAACATTGAGAGAGCATCACAATTACAACTCTCGGGATGATCACGATTCGGACAATTGCAATAATCCGCCATGCATGTTCGTATCAAGGCGTCATAATTGAAGGGTTTTATGCAATCGGTTAGCTTCTCATTGGCCAAGAGACGCTCACATACCGAGACCGCCTTTTGAAGTTTACTCTGTTCACAGGATTCCATGCCAAAGTCCATTTCAGCACCATTCTCAACCAGACACATCTCACTGCGATCCTCCACACGCCAGGCATCGGTAAAGGCTTTAACTGTTTCCAATTTCTTACCAGTTTTCGATACAAAATCATTTTTATGATCACCATCCAATGTACCACATAATCCACCCACTTTGCCCCACATTTGTGGACCGGCATGAACAGCCACATATTGATGATGATCCCAATCCAATTTCAAACCGATCGATTCAAGATCTATTTGAACATGCTGTGCCACAGGCATAACCTTCATTCCCATTACCTGTACAGGCATTGGTAGCTTTTTAGTGGGTGTGGCCAATTGTATGGTGCCATCTGGAAAATAAATATACATATAAATTATACATTTAAATTGATTTTACAACAGATTTTCCATTAACACTCACTCAAGTTTTCAAATGTATATTGCACAGACTGCCAGTAAACCTTTAGGGAGTGGGCACAACCGTAACCAGAACCATATGGACAGGCCTTTAGGATAATATCAAAAGTTCCTGATATTTTGTCCGTTATTATGGTGTGCGAACAAGAAAGCGGAGCCCTTAAGAATTTATAAGAAAAAGATTAAAAAATTCGGTAAAAGGTGTGACCGTATTTCACAAATACTGGTAAACCTACTTGAAAACTAAACCGTCAAAAGTTTTCATATTTATCCCACCCCAAGTGGTACAAAGCGCCGGTTTTGGTGTCTTATCAATGACTACATCCACTTCACTGCTTTGATATAAGGAATAGCTGCCTGGTGTTACCACCGTCTCCTCCGATGACCACCATTCCTGCAAGAAACTAAAACTGATTTAAACGTTTTAGTTGAAAAAATATGGAAACTTACACTTCTTCTCTCCAGATCCCTGTATTTTGCCAACAGAGCTAATATCGTTTCACGTTGGGTACGCAACTCGGAGACCATTTCACCACTAAAACTACCATGATAGACACGTCCCGCTTGTTGTGTTATCTTTTGACTAGTACTGCCCGTACGAATTGTATAACCGGGAGCTTAAATGATTCAAAAATATATCAAAATCTGAAGTAATGGGTTCAATAAGTTGTTATCTTACGAAAAATGCATTTGGGTAATGGTGCTGGCGTATATTTGCCTTGTTGGTAACTGCATTTGTACTCGATATCCAAGCGTCCTTCCACCTTAAGACCCGGCACTTGTGGACAACTGAAAGAACATCGTGCTTCTTCCTGATCATAGGCACACTTGTAGTTGCCATTAAAATTGGTATTAGTCACATTACAGCTACCGATGTCTATCCAAATACGATGAATATAGAAATATAAATAGTTATGTTGATATATCTATAATACTCACTGTATTGACAATGGAGGCCGCGATATCTCTGAGAGCACTGACAGACATTGAAGCTAATGCATTGTCCACCATTCTGACAAGCCGGAGCACATGTGGCTAAATAAGATTATTTTCAATTTATACTTGAATAATATAAAATATAAAACCGCACTTACGTCCACAATCTGGTGGTTTGGCCAAACCCGATTTAGTATGCACCCACTGACCATTACGACATTCGATATTGGTTATGCCACTGCCATCAGGAAATTGGAAACCACGCATACATTCCGCATGGCAAACACTTTAAGAAGGCACAATTTTAATATTAAAATGTAAACTAAATTAAAAAGTTTTTTTTGCATACTTATTTAGGCAGGAGACTTTGGAATTTTTGGGTACTGGCGGTTTGGCTGCACACACCGATTTCTTGTGCTGACACTGTGGACCAGAGAAATTCTCCGGACACTCACAGTGTCCAGCCGATAGACAAATACCATTGTTCTGACATGGCGGCATACATTGTGCCTGGCATGGTGGCACTTGTGTAAATGCTGAATTAGCCACAATCCAACCATCATTCGAACAAAACATCTCCAATACTCGAGTATTTTGAGCAAAGCTATAGCCATCGGGACAAAATACTTTACATCGGCCACTATGACATTCGGGGAAGACATTCGGTGGCAATTGCATTGCAGCACATTTGCCATAGGCGGCCAAAAATTGTGCACTATTGCCATAAAAGTTGCCCTGGACTCTAAAGGATGTGTTGGATTATGACTTTGAAATTTTTGAAAAAAAAAAATGTATAATAATTATAATCCACTTACCCCTTGACTCCTTGGCCAATTCCAATAATACCCAAAGTGCTTTTTATGCCTCTAAATAAAATTAAATTCAAAAAGACATATATCATATAAAATCGTATTCAATCTCTTTACTTACCCGAGAAGACCACCCTTGAAGGATCCTCCATAGCTTCCGCCATAGGAACCACTGCTTTGTCCTGCTATTTGCTGATTGCCACCATATCCTCCTCCATATGTATATCGGGCACTGAATAATATTCAAATTATATAATACATTTGCTTTTGTCGCATTTCCTTTTTGCTTGGGATTACCTAACAGCGGGAGCATTATGAATTTTGAAACTTATATGGCGCTCATCGCGTTCACTTTCCTTATCGACAGCATCCGGTATGGCCTGAGCCAGGGGACTAAACGAAAATATTTGCAAAAAAAAAACGATATATATATATGTATATAGAATATAATGTATAAGATTAGAATAAACGGAAGTGGGTAATTTAGATATATGTAAATATATATATATATATATTGCGTAAAATAAGAATAATATTTTTTTAACTTTGCATATAAATGATTGCTTTTAAGAGATCATTTCAAAAATAGCACAAGATCCTTAAAAAAACTTAAAGTAAAAAAATACATTTAAATATTAATTTCATAGAAACTAATTAAAATACTTCTAAATATTAATTTCTTAAAAACTAATTAACTAAATCTTTTAATTCTTTATCATTTCAAAGATTGTATTTAGGATCTAAGTTTTTAAAGTAATTATTATATAATTCTTTGATTTCAAAATATAGTTGTGGTGATATCTTTTTTTTCTGTATTCATAAATTAGTTTTTTTGCTGTTCTATATTATCTAACTCGTATAATAGAAATCATATTTTAAATTGCATTCATTAATGATTTATTAAAAATTAAATGACTATCTTACAATATATATAAAAAGTTATAAAGATCTAGCGTAAAAGATGTTTGCTACAGAAAACAAAAATGGATCGGCCAAAATGTATAAAGATATAGACACACACCGATTAAAAGTCATAATCTGTTTCAAATTTTAAGATAAATAAAGCATTTTTTTTATAATTTTGCTTAAAAATATTAGAAATATTTATAAATATATTTATATATATCTTTATTTCCCAATTTAAATCTTTTTTATATTACATTATAGTTAACCCCCATATCATTTGGTCTTTCTTTTCCACCAACTACTTCTTTTATTTTGAATAAATGGAACAATTTTTGGATATGATATACTAATAACTTACTCTATATCCTCGTCTTCCTCATCAGTCATTACAATATCGCCTTCTTCGGCCCAAATATGACTTAGCAATAGAAACCATATGGAAAGATAAATAATTTTGCTTGCCATTTTTGGCAAAACCAAAAAAAAAAAAAGGAATAGTTTATATATACTATATCTTTAAATCAAAAGATATTTCATAAATCAATGTTTTTTAACTGTTTCCTGTGTCCTTGGAAATAAAAATCACTGGTAATCCATTAATTTGATGAAACTTTAAATGCAAACACTGTCAATCCATTGTGTTTTGTTTAACACTGGCAATCTATGAATCCTTAAGGATTTTTGAAACTAATTAATTGCCGAGCACTTCATAAAGATTTAGACTTTTGCTATAATCACAAATAAGACAATCACGAGTTTTAGGCAACCGCGCGAACGCAATTAAAGCTGGATACGGAAAGCCAGCGCCTTTTATAGTCTCTAGATTGAGTTCTAAGCGCCATTTTTTGTTTAGACTTTATCAAAAGTATTATGGATTGGTACAGGGTCAACGAACACACCCACAGTTTTTATCCAAAGTGCGCAATTTTAAATTCATTTGTTTCTAGTGCTTTTTTTGTTATTATTTGGCTTATCGTTGGAAATATTTGTGTGGTTCTTTTTTTATTTTTATTTTTAAAAAAATATGCCAAGTTGAAGCTGAGGGTTAATGATAATATAGCTTCCGGTTTGCTGAAGTCCCAACATTGACCCATTGAAGCTTGTTAAAAATAGCATAATGTAGGCTCTGGTAATTAAATTAATCAGTGATTATGTCATTTAGCTTATCAGTATTAAGAGAATGAAACACTGGATAATCTGTGACCTTATACTTGAGGAATTTAAAGAAAAGTCAATGACTGAAGATGTATGAACTTCAAATTTTAAAATATGTAACGGCTAGGCTATGAAAAAGTCGTTAAAAAGGAATTCTAGAATTTAATTTTGGAATGAAGTACTTTACAACACTGTTGCGCTCAGCAGCGCACCTGTGTCTTAATAGCCCACTGTTAACATGTTCAATGTTAAATTCAGAAAAAGAGAAAAAAAAAATTTAAATAATAATTTTAGGTTTCTTTTTATTACAATTACTACTACAGCAAGGTGAATTTATTATCACAGACTTATGCCTAGGGCGCCGCTACTCTACATAGGGCTGTATATCATGTTGCTGACGCACTGCCTCCGGTTCAGCACCCACAGCACAGGCCAGCAACGAATTGACCGTCTGCTCTTCGCCCGCCTTATAGACATAACCATTTGCTTTATCAATATGATTCCTTAATCTCAACATGCTGTCCATACTGAAAGCATCTAGTAGTTGAAAGGATACCAAAGCATAGTCCTCAACCATGGAACAAATGGCCTCATTTAGTTTCTGATATTTACGCATTGCCGGATCATCGTCCAGTTTGTCTAGTAGATATTTAAGATCCAACACATCGGTGTAGTAGTCCACATTGAAATGAAGTTTCGATTCATGCTTTCTTAACAGATCCGCCTTGGACAATACATTGACATGGGGCAGACTCATTCTCAGCATGGTGTTGAGAGCCATCAAAAGAGTGGCTATGAATTTCGCCGGCTCCGAGCAGTAGTGGGAATCTATTAGATTTACTGTGACCAGACTGTAACGTTCTCGTTCCAGGCGCTCAAACACCCTGGCCATTGCCGTGTGATGTGTGTAGAGCTCTATCTGGCCGGGACAATCAAAGAGAAAATAATTGTGCGTGGCTCCCAATTGCCGCAGCTTGGGAAGCAACCAATCGTCTATATGATCTGCCAGGTACTCGGCACATTGCATTAGAGCACCATTTGGACCCAACTGCAAGTGTTCCATGCAATCCTCTACAGTTATTAGCTCCATAACGTTAATCACTGGATCGTAGGACATATTCTCATTCGCTGGATCCAAATTGACGACGCCAACTTGGCGGCCGAGTTCCCGGTAGAATTTGTATGCCTCGGCACAGTAGGTTGTCTTGCCGGATCCAGGTGGTCCTATTATAAGTTGGCCATAGCGAGGATTCTCTACCTTTGTTTGAATCGACATACGTTGCAGCATTGCTCTGTTGAAGTAATTGGTAATAAGTTAATCAAAATACAAAATACACACAAGCCAAAACATATGCCCTGCTGTTATCGCTAATCGGTTTAACAGAGCTCTGTTATGTGGAGAAAAATACTTGTAAATATGGTGAATCCCAGTATTTCCCCTCTTACGAATCAGTGTTTACCATCACTGGCAATGGAAAAAATGTAGTTTATAACAGCAGCTGCCAGATGGCGCAGAAGTGTAAAATTTGAGTGTGACCTTTTATTTTGCCTGTAGATACAATAAGAATGATCACAGAAACTGTTTCTGTTAAGGTAGCATAAACACACTGACTAATAAGATTGGTGATTTAACTAAATATTTAGTTTTTGATTTTGAAAAAAGGGAAAAAGCTTAAAAACTGCATATTTTTGATTCTTTCTTATCGCATTTATACCAGCATTGTTATTCAAAAGAGATGCTTTTGCATATACATACAAAATAAAGCTTAAAAATTAAAAAAGTAAACGAACTATTGGCTTTATTAGCTTTACTACTGAATTCAAAACCGATAGCCGATTTTTCGCACAGTTCCACCACTAATACTCCTCTATTACTTAACATTTTCTCAACAGACTCAAAATTGAGATCCGCTTAAAACGACGGATGTCTCACGCATGAATTTAATTTAATTTAATTTAAATTTAACTTAATTTCAAACTTCGTTTCGAACGGACGTGCCTGACGTTCTTGTCTGTGGTGATAAAGAGCAAAATAAGCTAAAAGAAAAGTCGAAAATATTTTTTTTGCGGGTAGTTTTGCATCTCTATCGGTGTGCGCGCCTGTGTTCCTGGGAGTGTGTGTGTGCGTAAATTCGTTTGAGAGGCTCTCAAAGTGCTAAATAATACGAAAACGGAACACAATTCAGATCATTAAAACAAGTTAACAAGACAAAAGCAAATAGAAACATGGCTCAACCGCAACCACCGGCCTATGAAAATAGTGAGTTTTTAATAAAATAAATAACCATGACCTTATTTGGTCATACCAAAAAAGAGAAAGAGAAGTGAAATGAGTCAACAAGCGCAAAAAAAGAAAGAAAAAGAAACGAAACGAAACAAACGGTAAATCAAATGCAAACGCCGGAAGCGCTGTGATTATGACCATAAATGGACAGCAGCTGACTCCGTTTCGTATGATAAACAATAAAAAAAAAGAAGGAAAATATGGTGTGTCAGAGAGAGAGAGAGAGAGTCATAATGAGAGAAGGAAGCGGTGTGTGGGGAAGAAAAGGAACTACTACCATAAGCAACAGCCAAAGCCGGCCGGCTTGGACCGCACCCTCTTTTTGCTTTGCCACTACACCCCCCCCCTACCACTTCCACCTTCCCTCTTGTACACACTTTAATGACTTATTTCTCTCTTATCTCTAGATTTAGGTTTTTTTTATTTTTTATTTATTTTTCATATAAAATACTTGATAAATTTTTGATCAAAATTCTTTGATACTGATAACAATAATGTTTATTGTTGTTGTTGTTGTTATTATTGTTACTATTATTGTTATTTTGTTGTTGTGCAGAAAATGTCTACGCAACTTTGCCCCGCACCCAACGTGGCCAACCCATTGTTCTAGGAGCCGATCCCAAGGGCAAGAACTTCCTTTATACCAATGGCAATTCGGTTATCATAAGGAATATTGAGGTAAGCTGATATCTTGGAATTTTTCCATATTCTAGAGGTTTTTTTTTCTATTTTTTTGTTTTTTTTTTTATTTTTATTTTTTGGTCATAATCTCGATGTGTTCTATTTTATTTTTGGACAGCTGCAGTTTCAGCTGTTGTTTTTGTTTTATTTTTCGTTTTTTTTTTTTGTTTTTTTCTTCTTCTATATGTATATATGTATGTATATTTATTTATAAACATTGTCTATGCCGTGCGCCGGCTAAAATGCTGAAAATGAAAATTTTCCTTTAAATTTTCCCCCAAATATTTCTTATACTTTCTGCACCGCCCACGAATCATAATAATGATGTTTGTTTCTGCTCTGATTTTTTGTTTCTCTTCTTCTCTCTATACTCTGCCAAAATAAACGACTATATCATTTTTATAAATATTTCTATAGCTTTCTGATAAATGAAACAAACTTAGAAAATTATGTACTATTATTTATACAGTCTAGATCGAGGCAAATTGGTCTTTAACTTCTTTTTGGAAATATTCTTAGCTAGATATATGTATATAGAGATACTTATATAGATAGGCACACATATACTTATACATAAACATATATGTATGTGTGATTTACTTGGTTAGCTCAAAAAAATAGTTTAAATTGATAATTTATTTAAAATAATATAGTTGAAATCGGAAAAGAACTAGGAAAATACATTCTTTTATTAATAAAATTGTTTTCTTATTCAACTTTTTTTCTTTTCTATATAATTTTATACTAAAGCTGTATACTAATTAGTTAAAACCGAAAAAAATCGATGATTAATATGAATCTGAAACATGAATCAAGATATTCGATGGCTAAGCAAATGATTTATCATTAAATAAAAATAGAAAAAAATAGAAAAAATAAAAAAAAAAAAAATGTTACCAAATAAAATACATATTCAACTATTTACAACATTTTTATTATAAAAAAATGCTTAAAAAATGTTTGGGAATTACTAGTTATAAATTATCATACAGAAGTTCAACAAATTAAATATAACTTACTTTTTAATATAATTTGTTATTATGTATTTAAATTATTTAATTATTTTTTGTATAAATTCAAAGAGAATTTCCCTAACTAAAAGATAGGGTATATAACAATTTGTAGCTCTTATTAATTAAAATCTAAATCATTTTGTGTGTCACACAAGCAAAAAAAAAAAAGAAAAAACAAGACATTAATTCTATCTTTGCATACAAACTAATTGCAGACATTTATGATTTAATTTCTTTCATTTTAATACCTTCTATAACAGAATCCAGCCATTGCCGATGTCTATACGGAACACTCGTGTGCAGTCAATGTGGCCAAGTATTCGCCCAGTGGTTTCTATATTGCATCTGGTGGTAAGTTCTTTCATTCTACATACATAAATGCAATGAAAATTTCGCACTTTCATGTAAAGAAAAATCATCGATGCATAAACCAAACCAAATTGTGGGTTATAGTATATGTATATATCTTGTACGAGTATCTGTAATGAATGAGTAGAAGGAGGAAGTAGAAAAAGAGGGCAAAAAAAAAAAGGAAATACAAGTAGCTAAAACTTAAAACTAATTATCATGCATATATGTATAATTAAACTTGAATATATATGTACCTTCTATATGCATTGCAAGTGCTAAAAACAATTATAATTTTTCTAGAATTAATAGATAAATCTGTTATAATGTCACCAAATTTTAATTATATCTAAGAAATATCTTCTTTAAATGATTATTAGAAGTAACTGAATGATAGATTATTATGATTTACTTTCAATTTTGATAGTAGATATTTTAGCGGAATTTTGGAAAGTTTCAAAATGATGAAAATGCAAAAACTCTCTTTCAAAAAAAGTTCAAGTGAATGTAATTAACAAATGGGAAATGTATTTTAACACTTAAATATTAACTTTAACTATGTGAATATGTAGTTAAACTAACCTAATGGTAAAATTCTGCAAAAAGAGACAGAGAGCGAGAGAGAGTGAGAGAGCGATATTACTTCTATTAAGTAATATATAATTTGTACTTCCCCCTCTCTATAGATTAACCATTTGCTAAATTAAAACTTTAAACATGTTGCTTAACTAGCCCAAGAAATAGCGATAGAGGAGAGTACGTCTTTTTTTATAGCCAAATAGCCAACGAGAGGATGACTCATAACATTGGATTGGTCTTTTCATTTCCATATTTGGGTTTCTTGCTTTATCTAATCGCATTTTTTTTTTGTTATTGTTTTTGCTATTGCTACGTGTATTGTATTATTTGTTGATTGTCGATAGTAATTCCCCTCACCCTTCTGTAATTTTTGCTACCCATATTTAGATGCTTCGGGCAAGATACGTATTTGGGATACGGTCAATAAGGAGCATTTGCTTAAGAATGAATACCAGCCGATAGCAGGACCAATTAAGGATATTAGCTGGTCACCAGATAATCAACGTATTGTTGCCGTTGGCGAAGGACGTGAACGTTTTGGTCATGTCTTTATGTCCGAAACTGGTACATCGGTGGGAGAGATAAGTGGTCAAAGTAAATCCATTAATTCGGCTGATTTTAGACCAGCGAGACCTTTTCGTATTGTATCGGGTAAGTAAATACTATATATACTATATACTATTCCTTTAAATAGTTATTAATTAAATATATATATTTTAATATATAACAGGTAGCGAAGATAATACCATTGCTGTCTTTGAGGGACCACCATTCAAATTCAAAATGACCAAACAGGATCACTCACGTTTCGTTCAAGCTGTACGCTATTCACCCGATGGCAAATATTTTGCCTCAGCCGGTTTTGATGGCAAGGTCTATCTGTATGATGGTGCCTCATCCGATTTGGTTGGTGAATTTGGTTCACCAGCCCATAAGGGTGGTGTTTATGCTGTGGCCTGGAAACCGGATAGTACACAATTGTTAACCTGCTCGGGTGATAAAACTTGCCGTTTGTGGCAAGTTGAGACACGTGAATTGATTAGTGAATTTATAATGGGCAATTCAGTGGATGATCAGCAAGTTTCGTGCTTGTGGCAAGGAGATAATCTACTTACTGTCTCTCTATCGGGCGTTATAACCTACCTGAATGTGGAGGATCCAACGAAACCATTACGTGTGGTCAAGGGTCACAATAAACCAATTACTGTACTGGGATTGAGTGATGATAGGAGCACCATTTATACGGGTAGCCATGATGGCATTGTTACAAATTGGAATTCAGGCAATGGTGTTAATGATCGGATCTCTGGCACTGGACATGGTAATCAAATTAATGGAATTGCTGCTTGGGGCGATTTTGTCTATACATGCGGCATCGATGATAGTCTAAGGCAATTCTCGATTGAGGGTAATTCCTATACAGATTATGTTGTTAAATTGAATTGCCAGCCACGTGGATTGGCCATATTGCGTAATGAGAATATAATTGCATTGGCTTGCATTAAGGAATTGACATTGGTGCAGGATCAAAAGAAAATCTTTTCGTTGCCAATTAAATATGAGGCTAGTTCGATAGCAACCAATGCGGAAACATTGGATGTGGCTGTCGGTGGTGATGATCAGAAATTGCATATCTATACGCTAAAGGGTACATCATTGGAATTGAAAACCGAATTGGATCATTTGGGTGCTGTAACAGATGTATCCTATTCGCCAGATCAAAAATATTTGGTTGCCTGTGATGCTCATCGCAAGGTTGTACTTTATACCGTCGAGGAATATAAGGTTTGGATTAACTAATGCTAATTGATAACTAAATTAATAAATATGTATAATAATTATTATTTATATTCTATTTTATTTTAGCTTGCTCATAATAAGGAATGGGGCTTCCATAATGCACGTGTCAATACTGTGGCCTGGTCACCAAATTCTCTGTTAGTAGCCAGCGGTTCTTTGGATACCACAATCATTATTTGGTCTCTGACCAATCCAGCCAAGCATACCATTATTAAAAGTAAATTAATTATATTAATTATTGAAATTTTTTTGCGGTTTTTATATTAAAAGTTTTTCTCTATTATTTTAGATGCCCATCCGCAATCGCAAATTACACGTTTGGTTTGGCTGGATAATAATACTGTGATCTCAACTGGTCAGGATTGCAATACCAAAGTCTGGCATGTGGAAACTATTTAAAAACAAAGAAAGAAAAGTAAAAAAAACAAAAAAGGAAACAAAACAAAACAAAAATAATAATTTCATATTTTTTTGTTATAACAAAGAAGATAAAAAGAAGCAAAATGCAAATATTTTTTTATACTTAATCAAGGAGAGATAACAAATGTTGCTCTATGTGTCTGTGTGTGTGTGTGTTTGCCAGTGTGTGTTGCTGTGTGAGTGTATGTGTGTGTGTATAAAGGAACCCAAATTGCCAAACAGTGTTCCATTGTCATAAATCCCTTAAAACTATCAGCACCACAATCACAACCAACACCACCACCGCCACCACTATCATCATCATCATCATTCGCGCATAATACCTTGCTTCATTTGATTCAAGTGCAAAGAGAAAAGAAAAACTAAATAGAAGAAAAGAGCAAAAGAAAAACATATTTATATATATAAATTTTTTTTTTCGATCTTAATATATTTAAAACAAATATTTATCGCATTTCTTCATGTCCTTAAGTTTAAGTACAGAAATTGTGTGTGTTTTTTTGCTAATCATCATATCATGAATAACTAACTAGTTTTTCTATCGCTTTTGGTTTTGAAATTTCATTTTGATTTCCCAATCATCTTTCTTCACTTTTACTTATTTTGTACGTGTTCATTTTTTGTTTTTCTCTTCGCTACTACTTTACTTACTCTATTTACTACATTACTGATAATAAAAAATAAAAGAAAAGGAAAAACCTATGTACTAAGTACGCCAGCGTACGTAAATTATTGTATTATGAAATGAAAATAAAACTAGTTTTTGCATAAAATTTTAAATGCATTTTAAATGAAATTAAGTAATGCAATCGTATACAAAGTCTATTTGTTTATTAACCAATGAATGAGCATTATACAGAATGAATTAATTCGCTGATCGTAGTGATATCTTTTTTCAAAGGTTTTTGTAACTGTGAGACAGATTTCAATAAAATAAGATTAAGTCAAGCTACGTCAAGTCTATTTTAACAATGATTGTATACATATACATACATATATATGTATATCGTTTTCGTCGTATAGTTCACACGGAATTTGTACTTCGGAATCCTGAAGGATATTTATTTTGGGTTGATCCTGTCTAAGCTGAAACATTTCATAAATAATCATCGTTTAGCAGCGGTATTTAGTATAATTTTAAATTATATTCAGATAATTCTAAATTAAAATATCTGATGAACTAATAATGATATAGAAATCAATGGATTACAAAACGTTCTTGTTGAAAAAATTCTGTTTTTATTTTTTGTTGAATTCTCTAAAAATTCACTAGAAATTCTTTTTAAAATTAAATGAATTCTTTTAAAATTTCAAAAGAAATTGAAATTTCTTTAAAAGCATTTTTAAACTAGCTTAAAATTTAACTCAAAACAAAATTTTAGTACCATTCAAATTCTGTTTAACTATTTAATAATACTTTGAAATTCTGGTAAATTTTCAAATTTAAAAGCAAAAAAAACTTTTAAAAATTGTATATAAAATTGAAATTTATTTGACATAAGAGAATTTTTTAGTTCACTTTAAAAGTAATGAAAAAATTCATAAAATTTTTGGATGGAATTGAAATTTATTCTTGATTTTTGGTGGTGTTTAAGGTCTTTGAGAATCTTGGGAAAAGAAAGTGGTAGCTAGAAAGAGATTATGCATGTAATCTCTTTTCGGTCTAGATCTCCTTTAGGATTCTGTTGTCTTTGGATTTCTGCATCAATTTACCGCCACTTGGCCATGCCATGACCGATGTATAGCGACTGATGCGTTTGGTTAGAAGGCGTGGTAATACTGTGGGCGTGGTGGGTCTAAGTATCAAACAAGTGCGACCAAATCGTGCCATATATAATGATGTGCTAGTTATGGGTGTATTATATTTTGTTTGCTGCTCCTCACAAACAGTAGCACCAGCAATGGATCGGCCTTCCGTCTCAGTGCCAAAAGTTATAGCCGTTGAAACGGTTGTCGCATGATCTCTATCGCTTGGATTTCTTGACAATGGCATAGGATAGGGATCCTTCGATTGTGTTCCATTACCATGTTTAACTGTTATTGATGAGCCACTGGAATGCAGTTGTTGTCCATTCAATTGTTCCTTTTGGGTTCTAATCGCTTCCTGGGCTAACAATCTTTTCATCCTTTCTCGACGCGCTGTTAATCCCATATTAATATCTGTTTGTTTAAACCTTTTGGATCTTCCATAGGTTTGAAAATTGTGCTGATTTTGATATTGGTGTTGATGGTGCTGATGGTGTTGATGGTGATGATGATGATGCTGCTGCTGTTGTTGTTGCTGCTGCTGCTGCTGTTGTTGTTGCTGATGGGAATGCGTTTGCGAATGCTGACTAAAACATTTGCCACAATGTCCATGTAAACTATGATGACCATGCATACGACAGCTAAGACAATGAGGATTAGCACAATTGGAAGGCATATTCAATGTGGATACCGGATAGTATAGACAATGATGACTATATGGATACCAATTGTTTAATGGATATAATTGTTGCTGTTGCTGGTGTTGTGATATTGATGTTGGCAATGTTAAATGACTATAATTACCGACCATTGGCAATGCATGTGGATGATAATAGCCAATTGATTGATGTTGTAGCGGTGTTGTTGTCACTGAGTGTGGCGTCTTTAGGAGACAGCAATGATGGCAATCGCAAGAGGATGTTGTTGTTGTTGCTGGTATTGAAGTTGTTGTTGTTGCTGCTGATACTGCTGCTGCTGCCGTTCCTGCTGCAGCAGTGACTGGCTTTAACAGGCAACAATGATTGCCGCCACAAGAACAATTTGAACAGGTGGAGCAAGAACTATGACTGGGCGATGTATATACCACATTCTTATTATTTGTTGGTATAAAACTAATGGTCACATGTGGCGCCATATTATCCGCTACTGTTCCTAAACCTGCACCACTTTGACGATTAATGTCATGAAATTGCTGCTGGTGTTGCAATAATTGTTGTTGAACTGGTTGCTGTTGCTGTTGCACTGAGGATCTACGCTGAGCTTGTACATTAAGGACCCTTGCCTTACCAACTGATGATGTCCTTTTAACCAATTGTGGTCTCAGAGCGTATTGCAATAGATATTCATCGGTTTGAGAACCAGTATGTGATCCAATATCGCATGGTGATGTCTGCTGTTGGGCATGACAATGGCACGGTTGTAGATTCTCTTCAATACGTTTTCGCACTAAGGCATCCTCCAGGACAACAAAAGATGGCTTGCTGCGCAAATCCTTATTATAGATCTTTACAAAACGCGACAATGCTCCAGCTTCCCGCATAGCTTCAATACTAACAATATCATACTCTCCGCCGCCCTTCTCATTGTCAGCCGTTTCCAAACTATCCATCGATGTCGTAGCCCCTTCCTTAAGTATTGCAATGCTAATACGTCGCTTACTATTTGATGATTCCGTTTTAATGACATCCGATTTCATATCTTTTGAACATATACCACTACAAATACGATCTGGCTGCTGTAACTGTAGCTGTAGCTGCTGCTGCTGCTGTTCCGGCTGCGTCTGATCCTCGTTGAGCTTATGGGGACTGATATCAATGTGGCCATCACTGTCTAATGTTAGAATAAATTTACATTTCCCATTCTCCTCCTCTTCGGTTTCAACAAAGCCGCAAGATTTCGCACCAATCTTCGATACCATCTTCGACTTAATATCCTTCGCCTTCTCCTGATGCAACTAGAATTTATTTTTTGTTGTTCTTCTTTTCTCTTTTTTTTTTTTGGTAGTTTTTTATGCCACACTTTGTTCCGACAAAGACCTGAATCGGTTACAACATTTCAATTTCGAGTGAGTGTGTTAGTCTGTAAGAAATTTATAAATTCTAGCCGATTTACTTTAATTTAAAGTTGACATCGTTTTCCATGCTAACCCCCAAAAACTAATCTAATTTGATATTTTAAAATTAAATATACTATTCTGAAATGTTTTATTATATTCCTCTTTTAAGATGGATTTACTACACATCCAAAGAAGTCTTTATAAAATTCGTTTTAATGTGAGAGTAAAACTTATTTTTGTTTCCAAAGCTTTTGATTTTAAAAAGGTTGAAGGTTAGATATAATTGTGGAAACTCCAAGTTCTCTCATTAGAAATTTCTGACTCTAGAATTTGCAGTGATTTTATAAAATTCCAAGCGTAAACTAGTTCGGAATTTCAACTCAATCGAACACAGAAGGAAGTTAATCTTTTTGTGTGGCTCAACTTTTCCAATCCTAAACCTAATCCCTGGGGATAGCTTCCACATAGACTTGATAGTGTAGTATTTAATGAAAACATTCCACCAGTAACATTCATGTGGGTTTTTGTATGCTTTTGGTTTTGTAATTCTTATCCGCCCAAAAATCCAAAAGGAGGTCTTTGCCTTTAGAGTCACATTTATTCAATGATTCTTAATTCTTTAACAATATTTAAGTACAGCTAAGACCGCGTAGCTACGCTGCTAGTGACGCCGGCAGAGGAGCGGCCTGCTTATGTATACGATGTTTACATAATAAAATATATGTATGTCGCCTCAGCGGAAGAGTGAGGATGTATCATATTGCTTGGGAACAAAGTGGTCGCGCATGTAAGTTCTGCAGACTTAGCAATGTCCAGTCCTATGCTCTCATGGCATGACCCTTGAATATTGTATACATAAATAGTGTAACATAGTATAATGTTTATAATATTATTAATATGTTTCACTTAGTTCAGTGATCACAACATGCTACAATAGGTTCTCCAGTGGTTATTAGATCATAATTAAAAACCAAATAATCCTTTTTTCTTTTCCATTATTCTATTCCCAAGAATACATAAAATATTTGTATATTTCCTTAATAAATTTTTAGAAATTCTTCACAAATGAATATATATATTCGTATATTCCATCTATCTATATCTCAAGCATAAATAATATACATATATATATATTATATATAAAGAAGTAAAAAGTGATGCTATTCGATTGGCCGGGAGTGTACTACCAACTACACCAACTTCTATTTAGGACAAACAAGAAGATTTTTCCTTCTTAAACCAGACTTCAATTTTTTTTTATTCAAAAGTTCTTAAAACAAGAGATGATTTCTAATGTTCATTTACTTCGTTTAAACATTTCCAGTTAAAATTTTTTTTTTATAATATATATAATTGTATTATATGTTACTTGATTCTGTGTAGGTATTATTAAATTTTCTATAAACCGATTGAGGATAATTGTATGAGGCTTGTGGTGGTTGCGTTTGAAATCTGTGTCCCATGAATATGCATGCATTTTCAGAAGTTTCGCAAGGAATCGGAAGTTGTCCGCCACATTGCAATCTTTGTTGTTGTTGATGTTGCTGTTTCTGTTGTTGATGTTGCTGTTGTTGATGTTGCTGTTGTTGTTGTTGTTGTTGTTGATGTTGATGTTGTTGTTGTTGAAGACGTTGTTGTGATCGTTGTCGCTGGTGTTGTAGGCGTTGTTGTGATCTTTGTCGCTGGTGTTGTAGGCGTTGTGGTGATCGTTGTCGCTGGTGTTGTAGCCGTTGTTGCGATCGTTGTCGATGTTGTCGTGGTTCTTGTGTTTGAAAGTATTCTCCAATTAAATGAGGTGGTCTAAAATCAGAATCCATACGTTCAATACCATATTTAGCAATGGTAGCTTGATAAAATGAAGGTGATATCATTTTAACATTATTTTCCGATCGATGCATTTTAGTTAAACATAATGGATTGCTGCACATATTGCATGGATATTCTTGATGATAATTTTGAGCACTTGTATAGGATGGGATTGTTGGCATTCGACCTGATTCTGTTGTTTGAAGTTGTCCCATTCGTTGTCTTCCTGGTCGTGGATCGATCCAGGCACTATAATCCGTGCATTCATTTAAATAATTCATATGATTCGATGATTCCATGGTAGTATATTGTCTACCTTGATATTCATTGATTATTTTTTGCTGTTGTTGTATGAGTTGCTGTTGTTCCCATAATTGTTGCTGTTGCTGTTGCTGTTGCTGTAACATTTGTTGCTGTTTATCGTGACATTCGTTGCGTACACGCGGATATTGTGTTCGAGTATAATTTGTTGATGAATGTGGCAATGTATCTAACAATTCGTCCATATGACAGTTACAAGGTCTTTCAATTGCCATCGATTTCTCATCCCTTGTTGGCTGTCTACCATTATTATGTATTACAGGTAAACGGGAACCCAATCTAAGTCCATGCTCTCTGGATGCTGTCGATGTACCTGATGGTATACTCGTGTGTGCAGATCGTTTGTTTGGTAATGGTAATGTGGATATTCTATCCTGTTGTCGATTTGAATTTGGATATCTAATTGCAGATTTAGCCATTTTAAGACTATTATCACTACGCAAACGTCGCGGTTGCATTAGCATTACAGTCTCCTTATCCTTGACCATATCTCTATACAATTGTTGCATATTTTTTCGATTGCAATCTATTTTACAATTTGGTTTACAATTGGTATTTGAACGTGGACAAACTATCTGACTTGTTTTTAATATAGGTGGTTGATTAACTCTTTGACTATTGGCAGCAACTTTTTCTTTGCCATTAATATCCTTATTTTCCTTCTGCCAGGAAGTACAGGTCTTTGTTATTGGCGCTTTGGCATTAGTTTGTATTTTTTTAGCTGCAGATTTATGTGAAGTTCCTGGCTGTTCTCTATCTTTTCGAGGACCACAAACAGGAGATTTTGCTCTAGTCTTCTCAACTTTTTTGCTTGAATTCAATTTCTCTGATTTAGTACGTTTTAGTTTAGTCTTTGAATTGAATGCAACAACTGTTTTAGGCGAAGGATTATTCCCTTTACGATTGGTACAGCAAACAAGTTTTCTCTGACAAGATCCGGCTGTATCTCTTGTTTTTGTTTTAGTCGTTGTTGGTGTTGTTGTTTCAGTATGTTCTTGAAGACAAGGCAATTCCTTCCTGTAGAAAAAATATATACAATTAGAATTCAAACTATGATTATGGGATTTAATCACACCATTCATCTGGTTCACAAACGGCCACCATTTTGGCATTGTTATTATTATCCAAACGGAAGGGCACTAAAACCAATGGTTGTCGCCTTCTAAAATGAGAAAACAGACAAGGATAAATTTAAAACTAATTCTCTAAGGAATAAAATTTGAAATATTTATTACTCACGTAGTGTCCGTTGCATGTTCCACAGATAAACTATCCAATATTTTTCTTAAATGTTCCGAATCAAGGGAACATAAACTTGCCAATTTCAAATCACTTGAATTCAATTGTTGATCCGTTTCGCATGGAGCGAATTCATTGGAATTTATTGCCATCTCGGTGCCACCCTTCTGTGATGGATATGTGCTAAAACATCGCTGATATCCGCCAGATAATTCAAATTTCTCCAATACAGTATCTAAACTAGGCTCATCATTGCAATCGGTATTGCATGGATGATTGCATTTATTAACATTAGTCGGCGGTAATGACTTCTTTTCAGCCTTGATGGGACTTTGTGGCGGACAAAGAAATGGTTCCGAAATTTTTACATTTTTCATTATTTTTTTCAACTTTTGACATGATGTTAAAGGTAACATATTATCTGATTTTGCGTCACGAATTAAGTAGGGATTCTTCAAATGGCAACGACATTTCTTTCTTTTATTATATGGAGATGCCGATCGTGAACGACAACAAGGATCACATTTCTTTTTCTTTTTTTTCGGTGGCACTTTCTTTGGCTCTTTTATGGATAGTACTATAATTTAAAATTTATTTGGGTTACTTTGGATTTCATTGGAATGTTTTTTATATTATAAAATTTAATTGATTTATCTTGAATTTGGTTGAATTGTTCTTAATTAACAATTTCATTTGAGTTATTTTTGAACTTTATTGGATTGTTTATTTGCGTATCATTTTGTTTATTTTTATAAAATTTTATTTGAGTTATTTTCTCCTCTATTATATAGTTTGCCTTGTCGTTTATTATTATACATATGTATGTGTACTTACCTTGACTGTATTGTGATTCAATTTCAATGAAACTTTGATTTTCATCGATTCGTCGTGAATCACAAATGTTATTTGGATTTTGATTGCAGGGACATGGCGGTTCCGAATAGCATGGAGATTCTTCTTTTATAATTTGTTTCAATAATTTTATATTGAGCTGTTGCCTTCCAGAATTTACAAAACTACAGATACCACACTTATTTCCAAGAAACTGAATGTCTACATTGGAATTTTGTTCATCATTTATATCCTCTTCGCCTGTACTTTGACAATTATTTGATTCGAAACTGGGACCACTGTTCATTTGAATTAAATCATTTGGTGGTGGCTCTAAACACTGACATTTTTTGATAACATTTTTACAATTTCCTTTTCCGCTACCGCTCGGCATATCGTTATCTTTACCGCCATCAATCCAACAGAATTTTTCATTATGTTCTTCTTTTCTTTGACATTGTTCCTGCTGCTGCTGCTGCTCCCTATCGATATCTCTTTCCTGTATACCAATATCATTGTATTGGCTTCCAGCACAACACCATTCGCAAGAATATATTTTTCTTGTTGATGTTTTAATAATATTAAATGGTTCGCAACATTGTTCTCGATTATCTCTGGCCGAATGATCGGTAGATAATTCTTCAACTATTCCAGTATTACAATATTGACAGGATGTTTCCTTCCATATTTCTGTATTATTACATTGGGGCGAAAATTGTTGTACAACTGATTCCTCTTTATAAAGATTCTCATCCGATTTTATATGGCAATAACATGTGGTGCTTATTAAAAGATCAATCGAAGATTTTGAAACTGTTTGTTGAGTTTGAGATATTTGTGAAAAGTTATTTGATCCAGTATTCGAATAATCATTACACATTCTTGTTGTTGTTTGTGGAATGGAACCTATATTACAGCTAATAATTTCATCCGGTGAAGTAATTTCTAGCATTCTATCATAGAGTTTACTGGATTTACCTTTACATGGAATATTACTTTCAATTTTTAAAATTGTTTTACTCGCAATTTTTGGTGTCTGTGCGGATCGTGGATTTCCTCCATCGAATGATTTTCTTGTAGATGACTTAGTTGAAAGTAAGAGATTAGCATGAGGAGCACACATTTCCAAAGATTGAACAATATTATTTGCATCCTGAACAATAGTCGCCAATTTAAGCTCTGATCTCATGCCTGATCCACACCATTCCGTTCTAGTATCACGATTGGAAATTCTTTCATCTTGAACATAATTCGAATCTTCTATACAACATTTCCTATTCCATGTATCATTATTTTGTCGATCTCGAGCATAATATGTTTCTTCGTTATATGAAAGGGTTGTCGATGGCTCGTTATTTGAATTTTGTAAACCATTTTCCAGATCGATATTGGCTGGACTATATTTGAGACGACATTTACAATGTTTATCTTCCCATTTTGCATCTCGTGGCGACTCTCTAACTTGTGATCCACGTTGAGTTAATGATGGACTATATTGTTGTGAACTATATGATGATTGGGCATGATTTACTAATGACCCTCGAGTCCAATGTTGTGGATAGTTACGATATGGCAGGGGTAATGCACGTATTGTCCGAAAACTTGGATGACAACGACAATAACGTTGATTACCAGAATTATAACGCCATTGATTAATTGGCGTTTCATTTCCCAATACTTGTGTTGGTGCATTCATACCATTTAGTTTATCAGACATGGGACTACAATTGTAATTGCTATATCGATACATACGATCAATTTGATCCTCATCTATATGTTTTTGATTCGATTCCCTTTGACAATTACCTTCAGTTAAACCATTTGGTGGCATATGTCTATGTTCGGGCATTTGTTTAATATTTTGCTGATCTCTGCAATTTGTACACAGACAATCTCCTTTATTTAGCTCGGATTGAAAGGATAAACGATTCGATAGACCACTAATCAAACTATTTCGTGGAACATCCGGAAATTTAATAGAACTATCCAAACTTAAACGATTCGCTGTTATTGCGCTTGTATCGGAATTGTTAAGTCCTTGTATCTCATAACCGATCGAGACACGTCGAGTATTAGTTTTTAAAGTATCCCTTCTACTAGATAAACTAGATGGTATTATCTGTGGATTCTCATTAATTTTGTTACTGCAACGGCAACATATTTGTGGATTCTCTTCATCCTTGAAACAGCAACGACGACATTTTTGTGGATTTGCATTATCCTTGTTACTGCAATGGCAACATATTTGTGGATTGGCATTATCCTTGTTACTGCAATGGCAACATATTTGTGGATTCCCATTATCCTTGAAACAGCAACGACGACATTTTTGTGGATTTGTATTATCCTTGTTACTGCAATGGCAACATATTTGTGAATTTGCATTATCCTTGAAACAGCAACGACGACATTTCTGTGGATTTGAATTATCCTTGTTACTGCAATGGCAACATATTTGTGAATTCTCATTATCCTTGTTACAGCAATGGCAACATATTTGTGGATTCTCATTATCCTTGTTACTGCAATGGCAACATATTTGTGGATTCTCATCGCTGCTTTCCCAAATACAACTTTCCCTTTTCGCTTCAAAATTTTTTCCTTGACAAAATTGATTGAAGCAGCAATTTCTACATTGTTGATTTTGTCCCATACACTGGCAATGCTTTCGCATACAAATTTTTGGTTTTGATAATTTTTTAATTTTTTCCTCCTCGACAGTGGCCACAACATTTGATGATTTCTCCTCACAGTTTGTAAATTGTTTTGTTATTAATTCCATACAATTTTGCAATAATTTACATTGCGAATATATAACATTGTTATAGCAAGAATCTTGTTCTGATATACATGGTTTTTGTTGATTTAAGGTCTGTGTGGATATTTCACAGGGTGAGTTGCCTCTGGTTATACATTTTTTACGCTTTTTCATTTTTTTAATACATTTGGGTCTGCCATTTGTTATCTGATTTGTAACCGGTGGCAATTGGTTTTGTTCCAATGGGCACATTCTCTGTTGGCCTACAAATGGTGGTGATAATGAAATGCAAAATTTTGTATTAGCCGACGTCCTGTCAAGTGGTGAATTCATCAGACATCTGGCCATCGGATCACCTGATGAAAATGGTGAGTAACCAAATAGATTTTGCATACAAATTGATGTAGGTATATTGACACGTAATGGCACATTACATTCAAACCTTAGGTTATAAAATCAATATAAATATAAGTATATAAATATATATATATATGTATATGTATCAATAAAACTTACCATATGCCAGCATCATTTGGCATTTGATCTGATGGCATCATTTTTTCACTATCACAACTTGGAGCCTTGCGTAAAGGACATCTTTTACGCCTAACTAATTTTGATTTACATTTAACCAAAGATTTTTGTTGATTATCGATTGAATTGATAAGACTCGATCTTTTACATGTGTTATATTTGTTGATAGGTTGAATCGGTTTTTTATCATATTTACATTTATCTTTGCATTTCTCTTTAGCCTCGGCCATGGCGCGAAATAAAGTATGTGTGGATTGATAGCATGAACATAAGCTGGAACTTCGTTCCAATGGCATACAAAGACAATCCTTTTCAGAATCTTTTTGATTTAGTTCCTTGAATGAGTTTCTGCGATAGCCATTATATTCATTTGATACCCGCCTGAAGGATCTATGACGGTTACATTTATCATTATCTTTATAAGCCTTTGTCTTCTGACCATTGAAAGCCGATGATTGTTTAGATTTTGAATTAAAAAAATGACAAGCTGATAATAAGGATTTCAATTTGCTTATGCTCGTTTTTTTTATTGATTGATTGTTATTCGATATTATATTAGGTGGACATGGTTCAATCTTACTTGCCGGACAAATGCTCAATTCTGTTTGCGGTTGTTCGATTTGTTCATTTGAATATCTTGAAGCATCGGAACATCGTCGTTTGACTGATAATTCATCTTGTTGTTTTTCCGTCGATGGCACGTCACATTTTAAACAATTGTTATCCGCTATATTGGCCACATCCATCGAAGTTGGAACTTTATTCGAACATTTGCATTTTCCAACCGATTGTATAGAACTTCTACAACTTGCTGGTTTATCCTTAACCATTATATTCGAGTCCGATTTTTTCTTTAACGCGTCACAGATCTCCTCTTTAACACACATTGTTGAGGTTGCTTTTTCCTGTGATTTCATTAATAACATATTATCTTGAATAGTTGGTGGAGGATTTCTTATCAATCCAATTGATGGTATCGAACATCTGCGGCGTTCGTTTTTGTTCGTTGGCACCTTGTCCAGATTTCTAAATGGACATTTAATCAAATAGGGACATTTTGCGCATTGTGAAGAAAGTCTAGGATATTTTCCACTTATCGAATTACGAATTGATTTTGATCTTTTTGTTGGAATACAACATTTCCTTTTCGGAATCGATTCATTACATCCAGGCGATCCTTTTGCATTTGTTTTATTTTCCACAATCGGTGTCCCATTTGTGCATTTATCAATAGTCGTTTCTTGTCTAGCCTTAGAATTATTCTTATTCATACAATTCTTCAATAATGATGGGTTATTCCCACAACATTTAAATTGAATTTTTCTACATGTATCATTTTCTCTTGCTATACAAAGTGTCTCCCGTCGCTTTGGTAGCTGTTGTAGATGTTGTTGTTGCTGCTGCTGCTGCTGCTGCTGCTGTTGCTGCTGCTGCAGTTGCTGTTGCAGAATTCGTTGCTGTTGCTGCTGGAATTGTTGTTGCAGATTTTGTTGCTGCTGCATACCTTGTTGCTGTTGCGGACAGCATGCATATCTGTAGCACGTATTATAACCACCGTACATTCCATTCAAATTACACATTTTTGATTAAAATTAGTAAACAGTTATCGTTAGATTAGCAGGATCCGTTAATTTATCAAATTAATCTATCTATTAACTGTTTAAAGTTTTTTTAATTAAAAATATGTAATTAAAATTTATGTTCATTCGCTGTGCCAATATGCTAATATACTAATCAATTTTGACAATTTCTATATATATATATATATATATATACATAGATTTAAAAAAATTTTGTTTTACAATGTTTTAAGTGGGAGAATTTTTTAAATTTATTTATTTTTGACTTTCGTTTGTTTTTGACAATTTTTTCACTCTATAAGAGAAAGAAATATCAAATCGAATCGAATCGAATCGCAAAATTTTATTCAAAGTTAAACGGAAGAATTGCATAATTTAAGGCGCCTATGATATATACAAAGAATTCCCAAAGTATCGGACATTGCACAGATTCGTTAAGGGGGTGTGGGTGTGTGCGATTATTTGAAATTGAATTGAGAGTGGGAGGGAGGAAGGGTTGGAATGGAGGGGGTGGGAGAGGGGGGGGAGGGGGTCTCGATCTATGCAATGGTCGATACTTTAGGGAACACTCTTAATTTGTTAATGTGGCCAACATCTGGGCATCATAAATCTCATTTGGGCATAACGTTGTCGATAGCAGCTGGGACAGAAATGATTGCCATGTGGACACATATTTTGTTGTGAATTTTGTGGCGATTGTTGTTGTAAATGTGACTGATATGATGGTTGAGAGTTTGTTAAATTTGTTTGCTGTTGCTGCTGTTGTAGCTGTATTATTGGTTGCTGTTGTGGAGAGAGTGGTTGTTGTTGCTGTTGTTGTTGTGGTTGCTGTTGCTGTTGCTGTTGTTGTTGCTGCTGTGGCTGCTGGCCTTGATGTGGACAACCTGTCAGCGCAAATGTTCGTGGTTGATCTTGTTGCTGAAATGACATTGTATTCGGCATGGGATAGCAACCAAATTGTAAAGGTGTTGATGTTAATGGTGTTGCTGTTGCTGGATATTGAAAGGGGAATACAAATGGTGCCTGTGGAAATGCTGATGGTGGTTGTTGTTGAAATTGCTGTTGTTGTTGCTGTTGTTGTTGTTGTTGTTGTTGCTGATTCAGTTGCTGCTGTTGCTGTTGCTGATGTTGAAATTGTTCGGAGATACAAGCACATGATTCCACATCGGTATACTCATTATCATCCAAATTATTACAATCATCGTTTGCATCATGTTCCATATCAATATCATCACCCTCAGAACACGTTCGTCCAGATTCACCCACATCTTGTCCATCATTTTGCATCGTATTATGGGATAAAACCTGCAATTTACGTACTCTTGTTGCACCACAGGCGCTATTCAATTGCATTTGTACTTGGGCAATTTGTGCCTGAGCTTGTTGCATTTGTTGTTGCAATTGTTGGGCCAACATTTCGGTTAATCCATTACCATTTGGACTATTATTGCTATTTGAAAATGTTGGTAATCTCTTCTCTTGTTGCATACTAAAACACATGGCTGGATTTTGATCCGGTAATTGATTTCCACAATTTGGCAGACATTGCGATTGCTGATGTTGTTGTATCTGCTGCTGATGAAGTTGCTGCTGGTGAAGTTGCTGCTGAAGTTGCTGATGTTGTATACCTGAAGAAGTTCCCATTTTGGTATCATAGCTCTCAAACCCATCCATATTAACTGATCCCGGATTTAAAGCTGATTGCGGATATCCAAATAGATATGGTGATGATACTGCCTCACTTTGATTTGACGATTGCCAAATATTTTTTGTATTATTTTCCTTACATGGTGAACAAGTTGGTCCCATTTTAGTCTCATCACCATCGCAATCAATGCTATTTAATTAGAAGAATAATAGATTGCAGTTTAATGATAAATAATAAATTGTGATTACCTTAAAAAATGTGCCTCGGTTACCTCACAGGATGTTATAATATTTGACTCGGTACCCAATGGATCACTATTTTCACATTCACACATGGTAACCATTTGATTACCTTTGGGACCACTGCGCTGTAACCATTGATATGTACCAGGACGATGTCTTGTCGGATATTCGCCACGAAAGCATGGAAATAATTTCAAATTTGGCATACACATTGCCAATTTGTGTTCATCCAAATCTTTCTTATCCTCCTTATGATCGGGGGGCAATGAAACGAATGTTTCTCTTCGTGATCCCAATTCCTTTTGACTGCCTAATTCCTTATGACTACTACCCAATTCCTTGTGACTACCACTTGATGATTGAGTTTTTAAAATACTGCTAGATTGTGGCATACTTGGTACTTTTTCATATTCATTCGCTTTTGCCTGCTGTTCAGATTTGGTCGAATTCCGTTTATTTAATAATGAAATAGGATCAGATCTTCTTCTTCCACTATCGGATATCTGTTTCTTAACACCAATTGAGCTAGTTATTGATTTTGTTTTACTTGATGCTGCGGTAATTGTTGATTTACGCGTTGGTGATTGTGCAGCTGAAATTGATGCTGCAGCAGATGCAGCAGCAGCAACATCTAAAAACATTTGCGGATGCGATGGCGATAATTTCCTTGTTACTTCATATGATTTACGAATCGATGGTATAACACGTCCTTCAGCACGATGACGATTACGTTGATTTGTATGCAAACTCTTTTGTGATCGACTTGTTGAGGCTATAGAAACAGTTGGTATACCATTTGATGATTTACGATTTGTTGGCGATTGTCCGCGTTCAATATCATTGGGTGAATTTCGCCAGTATGGATCACTGGCACCAGTTGTTGAACGTTCACGGTCACGATTACGGTCTCGTTCACGATCACGATCGCGATCGCGATCACGATCACGATCCCGTCTTCGCCCATTGTATCCAGTATATGGGGGCATTCTCCTTTTGATGGCCATTCAACTAATTCTACAATGCTTCCGTTTAAATTTGTTTGTCCACATATTATAATATTATTATTATTATTTTTATTATTTTGGTTTTTTTGTTTTTTTTTTTTTTTTTGTTTAATTTTCCAAAGTGATTATGAAAACTAGGAAAAATATGTTACAGAATTTAAAAGGCGTTTTTTTCTTTCTTTCTTTTCTTAAATTTCACAAAATACATAAATACTAAATGTATTTATTAAATAATAATTGAAAAATATAGTGATATATACTATATAGTATATATATTACATACATGAACATAATACATCCTTAAGATTATAATATATATTTAAGATTATAAATTGTTTCTTTTTTTGTTGTTATTTGAAAATTTTGTCAATTTAATATGAAAATAATGCCAATTGTTTATAGATTTTCACGGCAGTTGATTATATTGATCTTCCACTGCTGGATTTTCATTTGTCTGACAATTATTTTCAGTTAGTTTTTCACCTAAACCATTTTCTTCTCATTCAGATTGATTTCATCTCATTTCATTTCTGATTTTTGTTAGAGTCTATTATATACATTTATATACTTATATTTAATTTATAATGAATATTATGCATAATATAATGATTTATTAGTTGATCAAGCTTTGTAAGTAAATTTTTTGAGCTTCTTTGCAATAGGAATAAAATGGGTTTATCTGGATTAAGAACAATTAATGAAATAAATAAGTTTGTATTAGATTCGACTTAATAATTGCATTTTTTATGGCTTTTTTCCATATTTTTCTTTTGTTACAATTATATTGAACAAATGATAATTCTATTAAGACTCTCTTTCTCTTTCCATTTTTAAACCAATTAAAATTATTTTTAGTTAAATTAACTTTAAACTAATGTATGTAGAATATCTTTTGAATATATCATCTATAAAGATGTTTTTTTTATCCAATCATAAAATTTAATTTACAAACTAAAATCACAAAATGGCCATTATTATTAATTATATATATATATAAGTATATAGTAAGTATAAAGACAAATTTGTTGTTATTCAACCATTTGGTCTTAAATTATCATTAATGAAATTTGATACATAATTTTGCATTACCGAAGTAATTGCTGTTTGATTTAAATTTTGATCTTGTACTTGGCCACTTGAGGCAGTTGCTTCAGTTGGATATCGTTGCGAATTATTATGATTGATTTGCACATTCTGTGTGGATGGCAGACCATAAGGTAGTGTCCGATAATCGATAGTTGAACGTCGTCTCATAGTTCTCGAAGATCGGCAGGTGGCATTCTCTGTTGAATGTTGATTGGTCACTAAAGATGAATGTTCCGGCATGGTTGCCTGTACTGGTTGATGATAATGTATTGTTGATCGTATTAATCTGCTCTGATCTTCTATTGATGGTATGCCAATTGATTGTCGAGTTTCGATTGAACGTTGTTGTTCATTACGAACTGATTGTACACGTTGCTGATAGGTGCTAGGCAGAGGTGGTGGAAGTGGTGGTGGTGGTGGTGCTGGTGCTGGTGCTGGTCCTGGTGCTTGATGTGGTGGTGGAGGCGGTGGTTTATATGCTGGTGGTGGTAGTTGTCGATGTGGATCACATCCATGTGATGGATAGAATGCTTGATGCTCTTGCTGATTGTGTTGTTGTTGTGATCGTGTATGTTGCTGTATGGCAAGTTGCTGGCGTGCATGTTGATGCTGTACAAAACGCTGATGTAAAAGTTGTTGCTGTGCTTGTTTATTTTGCATCAATTGCTGCTGGATTTGCTCTTGCTGCTGTTGCTGCAAAAAATGTTGCTGTTCCATCATCAACTGTTGCTGATATGCCTGCTGTTGTCGTTGCCAATTTAAATTTTGCTGTAACAATTGCCGCTGCTTCTCCCCAATATGTTGCTCCAGCATACTCAAATTGGCTTTGTGTTGCCGCTGCAATTGCTCCCTATCCGCTTGCAATTTTTCCTCCAATTTTTGATTTTGAGACATTTTTAGCATAAATAGACGTTTCTCTTCAGCATGTTGCCGTTCATAGAACGTACGTTCCTCATAGACTTTTTTAAGGGTATTACCAATTTGATTTAATTGTTCATCTTCTTGAAGTTTTAGACGTTGGTGCATGGCTTTCAATTCTTGAAGTTGATTAATTGGCTCCAATTGTGATTGCTGATAGACATGTGGCGGTGTTTGTCTATGTTGCTGCTGTTGTTGTGGGTATGATTGTGGTGACCATTGATGCAACAATGCATCGCTGGCATATGAATTTCGTTTTGATAGATTTAAGGCATTATTATTGTTAATATTTAATTGGTATGCATTATCATTAAAGGCAATTTGATGCATTCTTTGTTGTCGGATTAAAGCATCTGCAGTGGCATTATTAGATGCTGCTGCTGTATTACGAATAGTGGGTAAATGGGCAACATGTGGATGTTGTCGCTCGGTAGCACTAATACGTACTGTTTGTTGCTCAACATTAACTGGATTTTGTGATTCTGTATGCGGTTGATACTGCATCTCAACGTGTGGCTGTATCTGTATCTGAAATTGTTCCAATTCCTGTTGCCCAGTTTCATTTTGTGGTAGTTGCTGCTGATTATCGTTAGACGATTCAGATTCGTTTTGATTTTCCTCTGGCAATTGGTGCTGTTGCTGTTGCTGCTGTTCTTGTTGTTGCTGCTGTTCTTGTTGTTGCTGCTGTTCTTGTTGTTGCTGCTGCTGCTGCTGCTGCTGGAGATAATCTAACGCTTTGGTTTTTGTTGTTTTACCATTATTCAACTCACTAAAGTTAACTTGAACTTCCGTTTCTGGTATAGATGTCATATCATCTAAATTATTCAAGAGACGCATTTGCATTTCACCATCACAATAATTTGGATTATGCCAACGAAATAATACATTATGTTGATCCTTTTCCTCAGCCAGCAATTTTCGATTAATTTTAATGACACTCGTTCGCTGACTCTGAAGATTTTCACTGTCCACAAAAAAAAAAAAAAAACAAGAAAAGGAAAAGTTAAATAAAGTTAAAATGAATTATTAAATTGTAATTTGGATTTATCTAAATCCTCACCTAAGTTTGGTATTCTCCTTTTCCTTTGAATCCTGTCGCTTGGTCTCCATTAAATCCTTGACCATATCAAAGATTAATATGCTCATCTCATCATCACTTTGTAATTGATTTGTTTCACCACCTGCTATATCCAATTCGGGCATATTTCGTGGTAAATTCTCATTAACTTTTGGCTCCTCATTTCCATTTGTTGCCGGTTTCCTTATTATCCTTTTGCCATTCTTCATTTGCTTGGCCACATATCGTGCACGGCCCGATCCAACGGGAAATGTTAACATACGCATACAATATTCCTGATGTTTGGCAATCCTCTCCAGAGTATTTAGAGTTGAGCCTCTGCGATGAAGGACATCACTGCGTGCCAATTCCTTGGGTATGAATAAACTTTCACTCGAATAGACACTGGCACGACGTTTTTTCGTTTCGGCACTGTAAAAAGGAAAATTTCATAATATGTATTTATGTATTTATTTATTAAATATGTATGTATATATTTATATAAAACCTACATTGAAAGTGAATGTCTCGCCTCGAGTACCAAACGTTTTTCCTCTTTTGTTGGATTATAATTCTCATCTTGTGACTTATCCCTGGAACCTGTCACATAATCATTTTCCGCTAATTCATCATCCAGCAGGGTATCCCTTAAAGAAAAAAAAAACAAACAAAAAACAATCTAAACTACATATTTAAATGTAATATTTAATGTTTAATTTACCCATCTACTTCTTTTGTATCATCCTGGGCACCAACTGCTATAATGGGATCATCCATTAATTCGGGATTCATATCTAAGTCCAATTCCTCGTCCATTGTTTCGGGCACAACCATTACGGTCGTTGGACTAATGTCAATAAGCAGCTGCCAGTTCCCTTTTATAGGGAACACATCAAAAGCCTTATTATAATAATATTTATACAAATATCAATATCTGATTATCGAAGAGTATAAATGTATATGTATATATGTACATACAAATATGTATACATATATATATGTAGGTAGGGGTCGGTGGTCGATTTCTTAGTATCGTCTCTCTAGAGAGTTTTATGCTGCATCTGGTTTCATTTCAAATTCGATTTAGTTTCAATCAATTTTTTCACCCCAACTGTGAGACGATCGATCGTTGAGTCTAAACAAAAAAAAATAATAATAATAATTATAATAATAATAAATAAATACAGATCAGATGGATGGTGACTTGAGAGAAAAGTATTCAATGGCAATATTTCAATTGAATTTTATCTTTAATTTCGGAATCCGAAACGATTCCAAAAAAAAAGTTTATTTGATTCACTCAATGCAAATTTTCTTGCCAACTATGTATAACCTGGTATATAGTTTCGTATGATTTGATTAACTTTCATATACATATAATATTTACCAAATTTACAATTGTTTTTAATTAAATTAATTTAATTTTGGCGCCACAGTTCGAGAAAATCTCTCTCTGGTTAGTAATTTGATATATTTTCTTTTCTTTAATTGAATTTTATTTTTTTTTTGGTACACATGCACAGAGTCCCTCCTTGCTCATGGGATCACAAACTGACATTAAACAAAATTTGTATTTCATTTATAAACACATGGACTACTCTTAGATTGAAAGAGAGAGAGAGAGAGAGAGAGGAGAGAGAGAAAGAAAGAGAGAGAGAGAGAGAGAGAGGTCGTAATCAATCCATTACCGAATGTCCGCTTTATCAACAAACAAATCTCAATCGGTCCTCAAGAACCACCGATTCCATGCGACAATGCACTGGCATTATTACCATACACACACACCAACACAACACACTCACACACACCCACACACACACACAATATTCTTTCGGTTTGGAAGGGAACCGTCGCCGCTGCGTCTCGAGTTGATGTCGCGACGTTATTTGATACCGATATTTGATTGTTCGACGCTTTAAGTTGCACAGCCCAAAACTGAATGAATTGCATTGGAAAATTAGCTTATATTATTACATATATGTATATATGTATATATATGCACGATAGAGAAAAAAAAAAAAGAAAACAAGAAAAGAAAGAAACCGCACCAGTCGCAGCAGCAGCAACAGCAACAGCCATAGGAAAAAATAACAAAAAGTAATATCGGCGGCACCGGCAATTATGGGGCATGGACATTGGGGCTAAAATAATCAAGCGGCAGCAAACTAGTATGCCGCAAATAGCAACACTAACAACAATAGATATCATTGAGCTGATATACACCTGACCCAACACACTAACATACGCACACACACACTCACACTTATACAAAAGAAAGCTCGAGTGTGGGAGCACGGTGAAAGGACACGTCAGTTACCTATATCCATGTGACGTGGCCACAGTGAATTCCTTGACTCGTCACAGTTGTAATCATTTTATTTTTATAATATTTCTCATCCGTTCTTTTTTCTTTACTTTTTTCTTTTCATTTTTTTTTCTTTTATTTTTGTTTTTTTATTGTTATTTTCAACTTTATTATGCCCTCTGGGTGCACCTGTTTACAATGGTAGTGGTTAGTTAAGGAGTGGGGAGGGGGGTTTCAAATGTCATTTAGTATGGATTGGATTACTGCACTGGTAAGAATATCTAATGCTTAAATTGAGTTTTAACATTTGTAGAAAATTAGATTTCAATTAAGTCTGCTATCCTAAGCAACTTATCTAATCAATTTAATAATTGAATTTTCAATTAGTTCATGTGATTAAACGATAAATGGAGTTTAAGCCAAATAATTGCAAATTGTAACAATTATTAGTTAATTGTAGACGAAAATGTGCGTAAAAGAAAATCTATAGATTATATGTATACACATACAAACATACTTAGTATAGATATATAGAGTTCTAGCAAAGAATGTAAGAACTGAGCCAAGGACTTCAAGTTAATTTCTTAGATAAGAATTATTTTAGTTGTAAATTTGATCAAATCTTTAATTATGTTGTAAAAAAGATTTCAAAAGAAAAGTCTAACTAGTTAGTTAGTTATATCTAGTTGCAATATAATAAACTATATATATGATTTCTTAAGAAAAAATCAATACAAATCTATATTCTTTTCATAAAACATAAAAATAAAAATATAATTCAATTTGTCAGGCTCCACAATCTTTAACCTTTGCTTAATATAGGTACTAACTATGTATATACATTTACTACATATATATATATATATATATATCATACGCCTTGTGGTTGCTCTTTAAATATTTGTAAGAAAAACATTCTTCATATATGTATGTATGTATGTATGTATGTATGTATGCATATATATTTGAATATTATATTAAATAATTGATAAACTTCATATCTAAAGAGACTTACATGCTCGCTGCTGCTGTTTCAAACGAAGTCTAAATGCAACTGAATATATGTACACTTAAGAATACATACATATATACAAAAAGAGGAAGAGGGCAAAAAAAAATAAACCTCAGCTGGGGTGCCGAGAAGTTGAGAATCTGCGCCCGCGTCTTACGGGCCCCGCCTCAATGTTGGGATCCATCATAAAGAAAAACAACATCAACAACAACAACAACGAAAAAATCAAAGTGCTGACCAAGTTGGATTCGGAGTGATATTCGAAGCGAACCAATCCGATGCTTAACATTTGCCACGTCTACAATACTGAAAAACCTTTGTTGATGAGGAATCGGTTGGTGGATCGCTAGAGGGGTCTAGCGTATTAGTTATGTAAACTGATGATTGTCGAGTATTTTAACAATTCCACTTGTCGCAAAAGAATTGAAATGTTTTAGTTATTCTAGAATCTAGATTATTGAATTCGACGCTAAACGGTGTCAATTGCAGGGTCCAAGCAATTAATAAAATAAAATTCCTTCAATTATAACAAAGAATTTCCAAAGCCTTTTTTTAAAAAACATGAATCTAAATGTATATATAATATATATAATAATCTATTAAATAAAGGCACTACAGCGAATATATATGTATATATATTCTACAGATATTATTAATATTTGTATATAATCCACTATATCCAAGTGAAAAGTTATGTTATCTAAAATATTTAAAAATTATGCAGAAATAAACATAAATATATAAGTACATATATATTTTATTTTTCTTAACTTTTAGATTTTATATCTTGTTTACACTTTCTAAGTCTTCGATTTTGTATCCTTCATATATGTAGTATGTAGGCCAATCGATTAACTTTCATTATTTAATTGGTTTGCAGCTAAAATATCATTAAAATTGATTGGACCTTAAGGGAATCATGCTCACCGATAGAATACATACATATATGTACATACATATGTACATACTTACATTTACACTTTGCTATACAGGGCTTGTTCGATTACTATTTTATTTAATTTAAAAAAAAGGTTATTTATAAAAAAAATAATAATTTAATCAACAAGAACAAGCACAAGTGTGTGTACCTATGTTTTTTTTTTTTGGTACAATTATAATTTTATTTTTAACACAGGATCGCGTTGGTCACCAGATGCTTATATGTCTTTCATTGTTGGAATACTTATGCTACAATGAGCCATAGCACCAGTTGATAATCGATAATCAGAATATTATTTAATTTATTCCGAGCGGCCACGTCACGGTATATACAAAATTATCATTTTATGCCGAATTCTCAGAAGAACGATTTAGTTTCAGAGTAATCTACAATTTTAATCAAGAACAAAATATGTACATATGTATGTATGTATGTATGTACATATGTAAATGAAAATTTATATACATACATACATAATTACATCTATACTTTACTTCTTTATATAACGTACTGCGAAGTTTTCCCAAAAGATTTTCATATTAGAATAAATTTGAGAGGTATTTATGTATATTTGTTTTAACATTTTACTTTTATTTTTTATCATTTTGTTTTTGCTCTTTGTTTTCGCCTTTGTCTTTGTTTTTATTTTCTTTTTAACAATACCCATTTTTGTTATATAAAATTTGTAAGTTAATTACTATAAGGAAATTGTTTAATAATCTATACTTATTACTTTTTCTTTGTGTGTGTATGTTTGTGTTTTATTTACTATTATTATTTTTTTTTTTTGTGAATCTTCTACAATTCCGGGAATGTGCGTTTGTTGTAATTATTGTTTTTTTGTTGCGTATATGTTAACATTACAAAGAAAGAGAAGGCAAAAAAAAACAAAACAATCAGTTTTCTTTGGTAAATTAAACATTAATTAACTCTCGTTGCATCGATAAATATTAGTGTAAGTGATTAGGGGGGATTATGAAGAGGATATTATTAGATTAAAATTAATTAGAATTTTTACAAAAAAAAAAAAAAACCAAACGACACAATTTGAATAATAATTATAATAATAAAATATTACACAAATTAAAAAAGATATTTAAATCTCAACTTAGTAATATACACATAATGTTGTTTCTGTTGTTTTCTTCTTTTTCCTGATTTATACAATTTCTATTTGATTTAATTGTAGGCTTAAATCTTAAGTTTAAACACAAAAAAAATATACAAAAAGAACATAATTTTATACTTGAACTTGTATGCTAACCAACCACTGTTGGACGCTGATTGACATCGATCAGATAGATATCTTTGTGATTCTGCAGGACAAAGTCAACAAATGCATTAATGGGAGCTATTTCCTCAAGGGAAGTGCTAGTGTTGCGTGACCATAGGAAATTCGGTCCGAATACTATGGCCAAATTTGAGGATGTCATTTTATTGAGATCCTCACAGTCCATGACACGCACTAGGAATTCAACAATATATTTAAATAGCTCATAATTCTCCTCGGGTAACTTTTCGCGTATCAATTGCGTAACATTACGTGAACGTTCCTCTTTTGGCCAATCTAGGAACTTAATAATGTCCTCATAGAGATCGAATGTTAACAATGGTTCGGTTAAATCGCGTAAAAAACTCTTTAATAGCCCAGCTATAACATGAACATTAACACTAGATAGATCGACATCTTCACCACGATTGACACGTTCTTTTAATGCCATAATTTCGGAATGATTGCCAGATCGACGAAATATACCCTCGGTATCGATAACACCCGTTATGGATAATGAATCCACACATTTCCGTACAATGGGCGGTATGGAATTGAGACATGGACTATGCATTACAATGAATTTCAAAGAGACGCCAAATTGCATCGTCGGCGCCATTTTATGCTGCTGCTGCCGGGGTGCATTTAAACTACTGCTACTCGATGATGGAGTTGTTGTCGATGATTTGTTACCGCGGCTGGGATTTAATTTATCATCAAAATCACATATATTATCAGGCAATTTAAGCTTATTTAAACCCAGTGCCTGACGTAGTTCATCTAAAGTGGAGATATAGACCAATTTCTTACGAAATTTATCACTAATAAATGGGCTAAAGAAATTCCAAATGACTCGTATAACCCAAGTGGGATGGACCACATATAAAGTCTTTAAGTTTTTACGAAAATTACGATCCAGCTCTTTGTATGAGTTCCACAAAAATTGAGCCGATGGTTTATTATCCTCCTTAAGTCCTTGATGAAAATATACTAATATATAGTCGTTCTCTACAAACGGTTCAATCTCTTTGATGATTTCTCTATAAAACAAAACAAAAACACATGATTGAATAACAATCTATAGAAATTTTATATATGTACATGTAATAGTATAATTAGGAAAAGTTGTCATAAATTAAAGTTAAGCCTTTAGTTATTATATTAAATAAATACTTTTCCAAATTATACAGTCATAAATCTTCTCCCCACATACCGTACAAATTTTTCTAATTGAGATTTTTCCGGAAATCTTGACGCATAGATTCCAAATATATGCCGTCCTTGCTTATCCGTGCCCAAAAAATCACATTTATTTTTAGGAGCTTGAAAATGTTCAGTTGATTGCTCTCTTAATTGATCTTCGAAATCGTCTTCCAGAGGATTTACCACCTCTTCGGTTTCGAATTCGGGATCTACAATAATTAATAATTCAAAACTAATTATATAAATTCAATAAAATCGAGTATTTAAGATTATTGTTTACCATCTGCCAAGACAAAATCGCCAACCATAACATCTTCTAAATAGAGAGAGAGAGAGAGAGAGATGAAAAGTCGTATTTTATATTTATATACAAGGACCATATTACAGTACATTTTAACTTACCCTCTAAGGCTGTTGCTGGCGCCAATAGTTCTGTGTCATCGAATTCCAATTTTGGTTCAAAATCAACTGGATCCGATAGACTGGGCAGCGGCTCATCGGAATTCTCAATCAGGGAATTGATGGCAGGACCTTTTTGTATCGTTTATTTTATGGTAGAGGAAAAATTAAAGATTAATCTCTTAGATTTTCTTATTGAGGTTGATTAATAAATTTCAAAAATTTGAATCTTACAAGTTAATTTGCTTGCTTTTGCTTTTTCACTTTTTTTCAGTATTTTGACGGCCTGAGGCAAAACAAGATTTTTGTTTTTTGTGTGTGTTTTTTCGGATTTGAGTAGGAATAGATTTATATATAAATATATATATACATATACATATATATATATTTGTTTTTTTTTTAGATTTTGGGTGAGTGACAATAAAAAAACATATGAATCAGAATTGAAGAAAATTGTTTAGTTAAAACGTTTGTAATCGGTTTTTGAAATAGAGAAAAAGAGAGAGAGAGGGAGAGAGAGAGAGAGAGAAAACAACATGAACAAGAACAAGAGAGAGATGGAGAGGGAGAGAGAGAGATAGAAAATCTAATTGCAACAACAAGACACACAAACGTTACAACAACTAAATAAGTTATATATATATATATATATATATATACATATATATATATATGCAAGTATAAGTATAGCAATAACAGCTAGCAAAATATATATAGCAACGATTTAGTTATATATGTTTTAGTAAATGTTTAATAAGAATCAAAATACTAAATTGTTATATGTGCATGTATGTATGTACATATGTACATATGTATATACATACATATGTACATATATACACAGATACAGTTTGCCCTCTTGGGTTAGTTTTTTTTAACATTTCTTATTTTTTCACAAAAAATCGGGTTAGTAGCACAAAGCAAGAACTTTTACTTAATGTTAACAGACAAGTAACAAGGGGGCGGTTAAGGGGGTGGGCGGAGATAACGGACAGGCGAGGGCGAGCAGCGGGCGGGCATGGTTAGTTCTAATAGTTGGTTAAAAGCAAGGCAATTAAATTGATGGAAGGACGGGAAATATAGGGGGAAGAGGTACGGTGAAACTATTAAATTACTTATAATTGGTTTTCTTAATGGCCTCAAAATGCTACAATTAAAAGAAATGTAAAAAAGAAGCAAAGCTTTGAAATCTCTAACAAATAGAATCCCCCACCCCCACTCTCCCACATTATGTATGTATGTATATACTTACATACATAGTTCTTACGGTAATTTGCTAAAAAGAATTATTTCAGTCATTCAATAATAAATACTCTGCTATCTCTCTTCTCTTTGATATATATGTACATACATTTTATCTGTATCAATTTCAATCAGTTTTTTTTAACAATTAAACTAAAAATTTGGATTAATTATGTGTAATGTACATCATTAAAAAAAATTAACAGCATCAGCATTATCAGACAATTTAATAAATAATTTGAAATCCCACATTATCTAACATCTTTTAAAGTTGAAATTCTGGTGACATATGTCAAAAATTAGCATCTATAATGGTATAATTTTATTTCCAAAGCTTGTTAAATGTCAATTTCGAATTCGAAATTCAATGGCAATCCCAATGCTAACGGGTTCAATGTAAACTTTCAAGCAGATTTGACGGTTCTTTAATTTGTTTTGTTAGTTTCAAAGCGCTTCTAACAAAAAAGAACAATGAAAAAAAAATTGAGAAGGCAAAAATGAAAGATAGCTAAATTGCTTAAAGCGGGCAACAAAAATTCAAAATACAAAAAAGGGGAAAATTCCAAAACAAAAAAAAAAAACAAAGTAAGATAGAAATTCTTACATTTATTTAATTTTTTTCTTATTTTAACAATGCAACCCAAATCTTACCTGGTAATCTCGATGCGAAACGTGAATTCGATGAGTCCATTGCCGCTCGCACTCACTCTCAGTCACTATGGTGTCCCCTCGGGTTCTCGCACTCGCTCTCACTCACGCACTCTGTGACGCAGGAGGTTAAAGCTTTGTTTGTTGGTTCGTTGTTGTTGTGCAAAATATTGGCAGGGCTGAAAATATGTAAATATATTAGCCAACTATCGATGCTGATGACGTCACAGGGCTTTATCAAGCAGCTTAAGCATTTGTTTTTCGCCACCTCCGCCTCGAACACTCCCCTTAGCCACCTTACAGTTTATTTTTATTGCCTAACGCTGATTCATATTGTATGTATGTATGTATATTCATAGACAACGACGATTGATTGCCGATTGCCTATCTAACGTCAATGAATTGTTCTTTAATCGACATGACAAAACAAGTTTAAGGCTAAAAAAAAAAAAAATAGGCGGGCGACGCCTACGCCCAAACTCTAACTGTATTTGCATACACACGAACACACACATATACATATATGTATACATACGTACAGTGAGAACAGGAAGTTTATAAGATTTCAATGTCTAATTCCAACTTCAAAGAAATTTGATTTGATGCTTAATGTAGTTTAATTTCTTGAGCAATTTCGTTATCTGTATTTAACAGTTCGTATGCATGTATGTATGTACATATGTACATATGTACATGTGTGTAGTTGTTTTTGCATTCACTGTGGAAGCAATAGAGCAACTTGCCAAGTGCAGAAGAAAAACAAATTATAATTGAAATTGACATTGTTTAACACACCAACACTCATACTAACCATACAGAGAGCTCATAAATACAAAAAATATGCAAGTAAATTGCGCATTTGTGTTTCGTTTAACATTATTTACTTGTTTGCTAATGAGCTTTTTTATCAGCAATGAATCGTCGGCAGTTGGGAGGGGGTCTAAATACACTTTTCCACTTGTTTTTTTTTATATGTTTTAGTTGTTTTTGGGTATACATTTGGTCATTTTAATTACCTTTAATATACACATATGAATATCAAAAAGTTTTCCGAATTTCTCTTCAGCAAGGCAAATGAATCTTTACTATAACTTGGTTTTGTCTTGCTTTGGTTTTCTTCTTGTTTTTGTACTTGAATACGACAGTTCATCGAGCAGTGTTGATTAATGGCTGAAAACTTGCTTAGTTTGTGATGGCTTTATTATTTTAAATATCGTTCGCTAAGTTATACGTCAGTTTACATCTTAATACAGATTTTTGAAATATAAACAATTCTAGAGACGGTACTATTGTCGGTTCGTTATTCTTTATTTTTATAAAAGCAACAAATGTGGTGTAAATGGAAATCTTTGTTTTCGTGTAACGAAATACTGTGATTCTTTATAATTGTGAAAATCACGAGGCATCTCTACTATCGATATCACTCGCGCAATCAGTGTTGGAAATCGTTCGACATTTTGACAACTTTAATTTTCCTTCAGCTGCAAAGTATCGTGTGTTTTGCTGTCTTAAATAACAAATCGAATTATGGTCGGTTGGAGCCGTTTGTTGGCGCCAGCAGCCCAATTTGCACGATATCGGGCCGTGCTGCAAGCACCTGTCTGCCGCAATGGTCAGTATCATAAATTATAGTGGACTTACTTGTAAACAGAAGAAAAACCTTCATTACGCAACACTCTCCTCTTTCTGCTCCTCCTACGCCTGTTTCCAGCCGTGCAGCAGCAGCTCCGTCAAATGAGTGGCGATCATGGCCATCACCATATGACCATTAAGCCTTCCCGCTTTCAATGGGATAAATTCAAGGATCTAATGCACTTTTATATAATGCTTGGTGTTATACCAATTACCGCCTTAGTGCTTTATGTAAACATTTTCGTGGGACCCGCTCAGCTAGCCGAAATTCCCGAAGGCTATGAGCCCAAGCATTGGGAGTACGAAAGGGTAAGGAGAATGAAATAGTAAACCATGTTTATTTGTTTTGACTTGAAGCTCTCTTCGTTTTAGCACCCAATTTCCCGTTTTATTGCCCGCTATATATTTAACTCGCAGCAGCAAAACTACGAAAAGGCCTTGCACAATTTGTTTGAGGAAAATGAGAAGGCTCAAATTCGGTAGGTTTGTTAAATGGGTAAATCGACATCGAATTGGTATTAATTTAGTGGGTTACACCCCCTCCCATCGATTCTTTGTTGTAGTTTACTCGAGGAGCAAGTACGCCGTAAAATGTCCGAGCGTAACGATTATCAAGCCTATTATTATCGTCCAACAGTGGCCAAATATCATAGAATATCCAAAGAGGCTGCTGATGAATTGGAGGCTTTGCGTGGTGATTAAACAATAACAATTGGGAACTTGTTTGTTTTTTTAATTTTTAGGCCTCAAAGTTTTAAGTGAGTGAAATAAAATGTAACTTAATGAAATGCCTCAACTTCTTTCTTTTCTTTTGGTTTGACTGTTTTTACATTTAATATACAAATAAATACTTAAATTTTAAGGAAAGATCTGGTCAAATTGTCAAATCCTAGCCCCATGCCTGATTCTTGCAATAATATAGAACCAATTTGCCATTTGTTCCATGACAATCATATAGATTCTTAATAATCTGATCCGGGGCGGGAGCAAACGTTTGATTTACATAAAGAAACTGGAAAAAATATTAAGAAAATTATACTTAAACAATATATTTAATTGAAATCCAAGTTGGTCTTACGATTTGTTCGCTGGCATCTAGTTTTAAGTATTTGTGTATAAACTTTTGTATCCAGCTGACTGTTTTGTTAGGATCAATGGTCCAAGTGCGCTTCTTAATAATTGGAACATTGCCTGTGGCATTTAACAAAATACAAACTGAAAAATTGATAAGCAATTAGGTTGTAGTCATCAAATGTTAGGGGAGTTGGCAAACAAATAGAATCAAGAGCGATTTACTTACTTTTCGTCGCATCTTTATCTGTAGCAGGTGTCGGCGTAGTAGTAGTATTAGTATTCGTTATACTTGTCTGTGTGTCTTCTGAATCGGCCATGTCCTTTGAATTGTACAACTTTGTTGATTTAAAACTAGAAATTTATTGAAAAAATGTTCTACTAGTGTTGGTAAAAGTATAAAAGCATTATCATTGTATTCCCAGTGTTGGCAGTCAAGGCACAGATAAATTTGGCTGGTATTTTAGCGATGTCTGTTATTTGATTACCTTTATCTGTCACAATAATATCACAGTTACTGTACAGTTGACATTTAATTATTTCTTATTGCAATATTTTTTAAAACTAATCTTTAACTTTGCGGTTAATTTTGTCATTTGTAATTCAACCTCTCCTTGTTCTGTCAGTCTGCTTTTCACTCTTGGTCATTGTGAACTAATACTTTACTCATCTCTATGAGCTATTTTCTACATAGTCATCTCTAATGTTAATACTAACACCAGTCTGTTAACCAAGCAAACACGTGTGATTCTACCGAATAAACAAATAATTAACAAAGTTGGCGAATTTTGGCAGTAAAAACTATGAATAACACTTTATTTGAAGGCTCCGATGATGAAGGAGACCTGCAATTGACTACCAATAAAGATTATGCCAAATCCTATAACAATTTGCGCAAAAAGGAATTGCTTCAGAAATGTAAAATAGTTTGCTTTTGTTACATTATTTTCTTTAGGTAATTAATTCATTTTCTTTTTTTTTTTTTGCAGACAAAGATCGAGGATTGGATATAGCAGAGTCGGAATTGGATAGCGATAGCAGTGATTCATCGGACGAAGATAATGAGTTAGATGTGAAATTTGATCAGGAATTTTTTAAAACTTTGTCATCCTTAAAAAGCAAAGACCCAAAAATTTATGACAAGGAGACGAAATTCTTTATTCTTGATGACGATGAAAACGAGTATGAAGATGCTGAGGTGGAGGCTAACAAGAAGGCAAAGAAAAGTAAGCCGGTTACGTTGAAGGACTATGAGCGTAAGGTGATACTTGAGAATAATGGCAGATTCGAAGAGGACGATGAGGAGGAAGAGGATCACATACAGGAACAAACCGAACGGTCATTGTCACCATCTGCTGTGGAAGAGGAGCGCCAACTGAAAAATGCATTTAAACACGTTCTGGCCGATGATGATGATGAAGGTAGCGATGAAGAATTCGGTCGCATTTTCAAGAAGCGTGACAAATCGAAAGCTGAAACAGAGATGGAGGAAAAGGATTTCGCCGCCTGGCTAGCCGGCAAACAGGCAGATCTTCAAGAGGAAGATAAACAAAAGTTGGAGCCATTGAAAAAATATTGGAGTAGCCAAAGATTAACACAGGGCGAGAGTTTCCTTCGAGATTACATATTGAATAAAGGCTATGCTAAGGCAAATGCATCGGATATACCCACATATGATGAAATTGTAGGCGAAACGACTCCTCCACGTGGCTTATCCGATGCCGAAGATGAACAGGAATTATCTAAGCAGGCAGAATTCGAACAGAAATATAATTTTCGTTTCGAGGAGCCAGATGCGGAGTTTGTTAAACGTTATCCACGTACCATAGAGCAATCTTTGCGACGTACCGATGACAAGCGTAAGGAGAAACGCCGCGAGCTAAAGGAACGCAAAGAGCAGGAAAAGCTATCAAAAATGAAGGAATTGGATATGATCAAGGAGATGAAACGTAAAGAGATTGAAGAGAAAATAAGAAAATTGAAGGCAGTCACCGGCAATGATGAATTGGGTTTCAGGGATGAGGAATTGGAAGAGGATTTTGATCCCCAAGAGCATGATCGTCGCATGCAGGAAATGTTCAACGATGAATACTATCAAATCGATGAGGGTGAAGAGAAGCCTGAATGTCCCTCTGATATTGATGAATTGGCCATAGAAGATTGGGATAACTATGATCCAAAAAATACCACAAATCATGATGATGATCCTCACTGCGAGGATGAGGACTTTAATATGGATTGTGATTACGATCCCATATCGGCCAAGGATAAACTGCAACAGGAACTCATTGAGAGCAGTCGAAAACGTCGCAAGGGTCGAAGGAATCGCTTCAGAGAAATGATTCAAGCTGAGAAGCCTGCCTTTAAGCCCGAGGATGAGAAAACCTATGGAGAATATATTGATGAATATTATCAATTGGATTGTGAGGATATTATTGGAGATCAGCCATGTCGTTTCAAATATGTGGAGACAACACCAAATGATTTCGGTTTGACTATTGAAGAGGTAAGTTAAGAAAATATATACATATACATATGTATATATATATATATATATATAATTTCCTATTAAAATAAATGATGTCACTCTAAACGTACAGATTTTGCTGGCAAAGAATAAGGAGCTTAATCAATGGGCTAGCTTAAAGAAGGCTGTACAATTTCGGCCCGAACATGTGGAAAAGAAGGAACAACGTCTCTATCGCATGAAGGCCAAAAACGAAGAGCTCAAGAAGAAAATATTTAAAAGTTTATATGGCGAAAGGTGAGTATAATTATAACGTTGAGTATAATTATAATGATATGTGTATTTATTCTCTATCAGTTCCGATGAAGATGAAAAGGATGAGGAAGTGCCAGAAGTGCCATCAACAATACAAGGATCTGAACCTGTAAGTCAGCCAACAACCACTGAGAATATTTCGAAATCCAAACGAAAGCGTTTAAAACGTAAAGCAGCAGCAGCAGTTAAACAAACTAATGAAACTAATAAGAAATCAAAAGATGAGGAAGAACAACCCACTTCAACTTCAAATCAAGAAAAGATTGAAACGAAAGTTGAACAGAAAATAGAAAATAAAACCGCATCGCCAATAAATAATCATTTTAAGCAGGAAAAGATGGTAACGAATAAAATTCCACAAAATACGTTACATAAAAAGGAGAAAAGAAATGAATCAACAATGCCAGCAAAGAATTATTCAAAAGCAAATGGTGCTAATCCCTTCAAGAAGGCGACCTCATCGGCTGTGGCAGGCAGAATGCCACTTAAAAAGGATCAAAAATTTAAATCGAAAAATCTATTCCAAAAGCATAAAAATGCTAAATCAAATGGAGGAGTTACTGATGAACGACTCAAGGCATATGGAATTAATCCTCGTAAATTCCACAAACGTGAGAAATATGGAAAGAAAACAAATTAAAAATGAACACATGCACACGCACACACATATATATATATATATAGGTACATATATTGTGTTAAAGTAAGTAATACATACATATATCTTTATTTAGTTAAAACATGTGTATAATAATAAAATGTTAAACATATAGAAAAAATCACTTTAACAATTTGATAACCAGATTCTTTACCATATTCCAATTAAGATGATCCCTTACCAATCGTTTCTATTGAATAATTACGTAAATGCGAATTGGTCACACTATTCAATAGGATTGTATATAGTGTTAAACAGTACCAAAAGACAACAATTTGTTTTCCATTTGATGAAGTTAACTAAAAAATAAAAGTGGAAGAAATTATGAAAAATTCCTAAGACAGCCAAGATACATACATACATACATATATATTCTAATCTAAGAAAGATTTAATATATATATATGTATAATCATGTCTTACCTTAAATTGACGGTGGTCTTTTTCCATACTATCATCCAATTAATGACAAAGAATATTTTTGGCTTTACAATTATGACACTCTTAAGACCTCTGCTGCATCTTCAGCCTCTTCCTCTACACTTAAAACTCGATCCAATTGAAGGCGTCGCTCCTGTATCCTTTTACATTTGGGACATATCATATTCTTTCTGGTTAAACAGACCCGATGATAAATTGAATTGCATTGATCACACTTAATGCAACCATCATCAAAGGGAAATATCACCTCATTGTTACTACAAATTTCACAGATATAAGCCTTGGCTAAACACATTTGACACGAACGTATATGCCCATCAAAGGCTTTAAATACAGTCTGTAAAAATTCAGCCAATGTACCCGAATCCACTTGACACAAATCACTCAATGAATAAAACTCATTCGTTTGTGATAAATGTCGCCGATTGCCCATTTGATGATCGACAAGTTTTTGATCCACTGCTTGTTTACATGCTGCCAAATAATGACGCATATGTACCAGATTTTGACGTAACTTCTTTACCGTGCATAGTTTTTCAACAAATACAAACAATTTGGGATTCTCCTCCTCCAGACGAATCAATGGTTTGTTTAAGAACAATTGTATCTCCTGGAGAGACGAACGGCAAATACGTCGCGAGGTGAAATCCCAATTATGTATAATTCGTGCAGGCACTGGGGACATATCACCCCAATGACACGATGGACAATAATATAGACCATTATAATCACACAATCTAGGTTCAATCCATGTGTTCTCTGTCGAAAAAGAAAGAGGAGTATATCAATTTGAACATCAAGCATCTTTCCATCTCCATCTCTTTCGAATCGATTTTTCACTTACTAATATTCATAGACATTTCACATTCGGCACATTTATTATTCTGTTCGGATAGACCAATTTCTGGACAAATCTCTGATATTGGTTGTTTCCTCTCGGACACCAGAACATGGGCACACACTCGTTTCACACTATCAATGCATTTGTGATGGACTATATAGTTGCAATCGCTGCATATATATGATGCCTGGACAACACTCCAAATGATTCTCGAGCAATGATCACAATAATTTCGTTTGGCAGCCGCTTTTAAGCGATTCGGATGTGGATAGTGGGGCACAAAATGATGACCCACTACCGATTTAATGGCATTCATAAGAACAACATCCTCCGCATCGGTTGCCTCCTGTAACTCCTTTAGTGAGTAACGTAAATCCACCAAATGACGCACCAGCCAACGTCTCTCCTCGCTGCATTCTTCGCTTAGAAGAACCAAATCTCTACAATGGGCAATAGCCGCTTGAAGGTCTTGAATATTAGCATCTGATGTAAATATTAAGCGCCATTGTTCCTTTACCAGCGACGAGGGTATGGGCAGGGACTTGTTGGGAAAAGAAACATGACTTTAATAACAAATTTAATGATCCACTTAAAGCCTGGCTTCAAGGTCGGCGGCTAATGAATAAACTAGAATAAATCTGACATTTGCTATCGCATGAATCACCCTACTCTGCCTTGGATCTGATTATACCTTGTGATGATCGCTACCAAGCGAAGCATTCTCTTCGGCGTCATCGGCAGCTGTTGAGCTGCTTGTGGGCGTGGATGTTACACTTGCTGATTGTGTATGTAAATAAATGGAAGCATTTTCGTTTATAAATTGAGCCACTGTGCCAGGAATACTGGTTAGACTCTCTCGCCAGGAGCTCATCTCATTTGGTGGCAAGAAAAATGAATATCCTTTCTGTTTTTTTCTTTTTACTTTTCTTTGTTTGATTTATGTTTGTTTTTGTTTCTAAAGGAATATAGTGATACCATGTTGTCATAATAATGGGTTTTTACGGAAGTTCCCTGCTAAATATCTTGAATATAGGGAAATCCAACGGCACATTGCTGCCATCTGTTGATTATTTCGTGCACAAACTGTCACCAGTATAACGATTACCCTGTTTCAGTTAAAAAATTCCCATTGTAACTCGATGTGGCAACTCCAAGTTAACAAAAGTTGGCGCCATTATTAAATGGAAAATTCACAAATTTATTTATGCAAATTGTTAAAAAATTTCACCTAATTAAGTCAAAATACTTTAGATATGCTATAGATTAGGCAAAAAAATAAAACAAAGTCAACGCTGCCGACTTGTTTTATGTTAATGAACAAACCTTAAAATCCAACCGGTTTCAATCAGAAATAACAATAATTATATATATATATAGTATTACCAAACGATCTTAATACTTCAAATTTGAGAATTTTTGAGCGTCTATTGTCCAATATGGATTAAGACGATCATAAAAATATTTAACGACTTTTTTTTTTGTTTTTTTTTCTTATTTATTTAATTTTGTTATTTTTGGCCAGATGAGTGCTTTTTGGTGTAAAGCTGGTTTCGCCGCAACAATTTAACTACTATTATATTAAGAAAGAAAAAAAACAATTAATAAATAAACAAATATTACCGAATAATAATAAACTTTGTCTTTAAAACTTAATTAAAACAAAATGAATAATAAAACCCACTTAATTTAAAAAGTTAAAAAACAAAACACATAGAAATAAAAAACTTCAAATTAATACTAAAATAAAATTTAAATTGATATAGGAAGTTTTGGTTTATTCATGCTGGATTTGGAATACCCTAAAAGGAATGAAAGTTCCTAGATTTAAATTGATAAAAAAGCATTTAAAATTAATTGAAATTCTTTTATTTTTTTATGAAACTTTTTTTAAAAATATGTTAAAAATACTTTGTTTTTAAATTGAATTTGATAAATTTGTAATAAGTATATATACTAAGATATGCATTTACTTAGTTTATGTATCTTAATTAATATCTAAATTAAATATTCGAGTTATTAATGCCAAGCCAAAAGTTTCTTTCTTTTCGTAACTTCATCAATCAAATTTTCCATCAATTTCAAACCTTAAATATAAATAACAATATGAAACCAAATAGTAAGACAGAGAAAAACAAATAAGAGAGAGAGAGAGAGAGAGAGAAAGAAAAAACAAAAGCAAACAAAAACGACCTCAAATAAAAATTCGCAATATTTAACAAAAGTCTTAAAAGATGTCGCATTGAATGGGAAGTCGATGTCGGTGTCTCTTTTGCTTATGCAAATAAGCTAAACAAGTTTATCTATCGTGTTGACCCAACGATTTTTACTTAAACTTTTTAATACCCTTTCTTTAAAAAAGGGTATATACGATACGATATGATTTAAAGGAGAAGGATTTGTTTATTGGAATTAAACTAATATGAATAAGAAATCTTTTATATATAACGTAAAAAGTTATGCATACTTGCAATTATTTAATATTATTTTTTTAACTTCAAATTTATATGTACATATATTATGTCTATATAGTGAAAACAAATCTCTTTGTTAGGGTATAACAAAAATCCATACATAAGTTAGATTTTTAATTTTTTATGTGTTTGGCTTTAACTTTAAGATTTTTATTTAAATTCCAGTAAAGTGCAACAGGTGCATTTTCAGAGCAAACGGCAAATACAAGAAAACTTAAAAAAAAAAAAAAAAAAAAATATTTGAAGGGAAATTATTTGTGTGTGAAAAAATTTATAACTCCATGTCCATGGCCAGTATCCATTGCCCATTAAACAGATTACAATTACATGGCTGCTGCGTTGTTGCTGCTGCTGCTGCTGATGCTGATGCTGATGCTGATTCAGTGGCGCTAAAAGCCGTTTAAGCCTAGACAGTGCCAACAACAACATCAACAGCAGCAAGAACAACAACAACCACTGAAATGGCAACGGCAGCAGACAAACACAGGCTGAATGAATGCACAGGCATGCAGTTGTTAGACAGACCAAGTGTGAGAACGAGAGAGAAAGAGAGAGAGAGAGGCAGGGGGTGTAGGGTTGGGTCAAGTGCATGCATGAAGCGATGATGCTGCTTGAATAAACAATCGGCGGGCAGCTAAAAAAAAGAGGAGTAACACCACCAACACCAGCACGAACAATAAAAACAAAAACAACAATTGATGCTCCCCCTCTTTTTCTCTCTGTCTCTTTAAAATCAAGTTTATGCTTGCAAAATGGTTTTCTGATAAGCACAAACGAGACACTAAGGGCAAGGGCAGATGCAGAACAACAGTTACAGTTATAGTTACGCATACGCAACGTTGACGCTGGCGCTGGCGCTGTCGTCAGCGTCGGAGTCTTCGTCAGCCGGCATGTTGTTAGTGCTAATCGCGACACCCTTCCTAAAAAAAGCAAAAAAAAGCTAAAGGCGCTTAATGGGTATTCAAAAGTCTTGGAAAAGACAGTTTACGGTAAAATATTTAATAGTGTTAAAAAGGATAATAAATATGGATTATAAGTGGGTAAAATAAGAATATTTTTGTACAAAAATTTAAATGTATGTATGTATATGAATTTCTTCTTACTAAAAACCCATAAGAAAAAGTATTTCAATATAATCAATCTACTATAAAAGTTATATAAGTATTTTAGATATGTATAATTAGTTAAATAATCAATAAGAAATTTCTAATATATATGTGTAAAGTATGTATGTATATATGTGAATAATTATTCTGCATCTTTTATGAAGTTTTCTATATAAATATTTCTTTATTTTTTTGCACTTTGCAAGTTTTACAATTTACTTTATTAAAAAATGGCTCTTATTAGCTTTAGACAAAACTGCCAACACTGTTTCTATTGCTGCTCTCACTCTCTCTCTCTGTCAACATTCTCTTGCTCTCTCCCTGGCCCACAGCTTCGGTGCTCTTTTGGGAGAATACCTTTCCTCCCAACAACTTGTATGAATGTGTTTTCTATTTTTCCGGCTTCCCCTGTTTTGTGTCATGTGTTCCTTTTTTCTCGCTTTTTGCTTTTTGCTTTAGCCGCCTTTCATTGCCTTTTGGATTGGCCGGCAAACCCTTTTCATTTTCTACAGTTCATATCAAACTGCTTTTCAAATTATTTATAGAATTTGAAATGAAGGCGCCAAAGTGCGTTAAAGTTGTTTCGGTTCGTTTTATTTCTACTAGTTTTTCCCTTAGTTTGCCGGCTTTTGTTTTTTTCTTGTTATTTTTTTTGCTTTCGAAAAATTATGCTTAGTTTTATTACATATAAATAATTAAAATTAACTTGCCTGACGGGACACATACTCACACTTAAAGTCAAACACACACACACACATGTGTGTATGTTGTGTGTGTGTGTGTGCCTATGTGCTGAGCTGTGTATGGGAGCCGGGGCAGATGTTCCATATATTGACTTCAAGTTTTCTCAAATTCCGCCCCCTTTTACTCCTTTTTTTTTACTTAGCCGCTTGACTGCCTTTTGGTCTTTGGGTAAAAAGTTTATCAGGCCGCCTGGGAACTAATTTCTGGTAGTTGGAAATGTAACCAAAGTGTCTTCTGTACTTGTTGTTGCTGCTGGCTGCCTGCTGTTGCTGCTGCTGCTACTGGCCGCTGTCTGCTTTTGGTCCTATTTATAGCCAAGCGGCTTTTCGTAGTCTCAAGTGCACCTGAAGTTTTTTGCACCAGCACTAAAAATGCCACAAAAAAACTAAACAAAAACGAAAAAAACAAAAAAAACAAAAAGAGTAAATAAAACGTCGAAGAGACAAACAGCAGCAGTAGCAGCCTGCAACAAAACAAATAAAACAAGTTTCAATTTATTGGCCAACGGTTAAAGTGCAAGACGGGGGGGAAACATAATTGATATACTTTTTAATTATAAAAAAAAAACTTTTATAAATCTTAGAATTCATTTAAGGAGTTAAGGAATGAATATACATGCATACATATGTATATCTAATCCATGCAATATCCTGATACTAGAACACAGACTAGTAGAAAGTTTATATATATGTGTGTGTGTATGTACATATGTATGTATGTATATGCCTATCAAATATTTGTTGTCTTAAAAAGTTCAGTTACTCACAGGGGGATCGTGAAAATTTAACTAGCTCATCTAAAAGTTTTTGACTGAAAATTGTATATAAAGAAAAGATGGAAATTCTTTTTTCATTTATTTTATGTTTCATATTTTTTCCATGGAAATTTCAGTTTTCAATGGGGAAAATGGGTAAAGAAATCATGTAGTAACAGATTGATATGATATTTGAATACATAAGCAATTTAATATACATAAATTCCAATTGATTTATAAAATTTAATTTACGAGCTTTTCAATGTTGTTGCTATTTGTTAGACTTTTCACATTCAAGTAATTGCTTATAGTTCAGTAGAAGCCTATGCTAACTAAATGGCGATAGAAGAATCTATTAAAGTATTACAAATGCATCAAAATTATTGCCAAAAAAAAAAAAAAAGAATCCAACGGTTCCCGCTTCACAGGAATAACAGTAGCAGGCATTAGCATCAGCATCAGCAGCAGCAGCAGCAGCAGCCGTAGCAGTGGCAAGACAAATCCAGAGGCATATGAACGAGAGAGTGACAGAGAAAGAGTTAAGCAGCGACGCCAGCGTCATCGCCCCCACATACAATCAGAAAAGAAAAGCAAAAAAAAAAAAAAACATAAAAAGCTACAGCGCTGTCGCCGGTGTCTCCCTCACAGTTTCAATTTCAGTTTCAGTTTGACTGCTGAACGAGCAACAACAAACCGGGCCCCAAAAGCGAAGGCATACGCGAATCGAATGCGAAAGCCTCCGAAGCGTGCCAAGTGACAACGAGAAGAAGCAGACGAAGAAATGTGCGTAAAATTTACAATTATGTATGATTTGTAATTGTTTTTTTTTTTCCGTTACTGTTATGTTGATTGAATTTATGAAAGAAAATTATTTCAATAGCATTTCAACTTATTCTCTTGTTAAAAGTGTTTACTAGTGATTAACAAAAAAAGTGTCGAAGTGAAGGAGAAAGATTTTAATTACCAACCATTGAGATAAAGACAGAAAGAGAGAGAGAGAGAGAGAGAGAGAGCGAGAAAGAGAGGAGAGAAACTGAAACTATGTTGCATTAGGATCTGTGAAGATCTCTTTTGGGAATATAACATTCAGTATAGAATTTAGTAATTTTGTGGAATTCCTAAAACCAGAGGTAAGTTACAGTTCTTACTCGATCCAGCTATTTTTAACGATCATTTCAGTGGTTTTTGTTTTTGGCTATAAAAGCACTTGAAGTCATGTGTACACACCCTATATATCCGTTTATATATGTACATATGTAAGTATATACATATATTGGAAGACTAAAGTGATATTGCCCATTTGTCTGTCTGCAGTCAAGACTATTTGATAATTTCAACTCAAGCATTTTTATTTACTTATTAAATAATATGCATATACATATATATATATATATATATGTTTGTATATGTACAAGGTTTGACTATCAACTTTGGCTTTTTCTCATATATGTATGTACATATGTATGTATGTATGCATGTAGTATATCCCTCACCCTATCTCTTTTTCTCCCTATATTGCCCTCACGCTCATTCCATTTTTGCATAGTTTTCTTTCTCATATCACTTTCCATTCATTCATGGCCATAGGCAAATAAAATACTATAAAACAAACAAAACAAAACGAAAAAAAAAAAAAACGAAAGACAAAACAGCAAAGAAAACAAAACAACAAAAAACATTATCGACCGTTGTCGATAAACGGCAACGAACTGCCAAATGAACTAAGCATACATATTTGTTGAGCTGATTAAGAAGTAGGTTTTAAAACGAGTAGTGGAAGCCCTCCCCCCCCTACCTTAGATACCATCAAAGCCCAATTTATTTATGATGAAAAAGAAGTTTCTGGACAATATTTGACCTTCTTTACCTTCTCTCCCCTTCCTTCCTTCTAATCAAATCTAACTGTAATCCTTAATAACGATCTGTCCTTTGGGTGTCCATTTATCACCTATAAACCATTAAGTTTTAGATAGCCATGCAATTTTAGAAGGAAATCAATATATGTACATATGTACATATGTTTATGTACTTATAATCTTTTAAGTATATTCAAATCATGTCCAAAAATTAATTGCATGAAATACATTTAATGCGGTTTACTTCAAAAACTTTTCAATATCTAAATTCACATCATTCATTGAACATTTGGTCCATAAAAATCATTACATTGCAAATTAACAATTAATTGAGAATCGATAAAATAATTATTATTAATATCATTTTCAATAAATGTCTTCATTTGTGGACAAACATTTGAATTTTGAGAAAATTAATTAAAAAATAATTATATATAGTTGCATTTTGCAACAAAATGCATACAATTTATGTCAGTGATAAATTGCTTAATGATTATTAAGAAAAATTGACATATTGCTTAATCAACGACGTCGCCGTCGCCGTCGCTGTCGCTGTCGTCGTCTCCGTCTCCGTCACTGGCATCGACGCCTTCATTGACAGCATTAATTTCCGTTGAATGCGATTTAGAATTATGTCGCTTGAGGAGCGGCTAATATTTCCACAGATGATCATCAATTCATTAAACAGCTAATACTATTTAAAAAAAAAAAAAAGATACTCAAACTAAATGAACATTTTAGGCAAAGTTCCAAATTATGGCAAAAATGCAAACATTAATTTTAAATCAATTTCCGTTGATTTTAGTTTTTTTTTTCATTTTTGTAAAAGGAAGAGAGAAAAGCTCTTGTAAAAGAATTACTTAAATACGTACATATGTACATATATATATATATATATATATATGTATATATATATATCTAATATTGATTAAAAAATATATTTCATTTCTTCTAAGAACTTTAATCAAATTCATTTGTTTAGTTAATAAATTGAACAATTATGTTTTCAAAGTTTTTTTTTTTATTATTAAATTCAATTATTTTATTTAGAGTTCAGGTATTGAAATATGTTTGATTTATATGTTTATTGCTGTCATAATGATTAACAGTAAGTTCAATGAATCTATAAATTCGTGAGGGGGTCGACTTTAAAATACCCTGTACCAATATAATATAATATAATATAATATAATATAATACAATATGTATATATAGTCATATACATATATAATTAGAATTTTAATGAAAGTCAAACATTCCTCTTTAATTTATTTGCATTAACACTTCAAGTTAATTTTTAATTATAATTATATATTTATATGAACTAATTTTGATATTAATTATCTTAAACAGAATTCATCAGCGATCCGTTGATGTTCACTTAGAAATTGGTTCGACTTAACCCAATCTAAGTCCCCCCCTCCTAAAAGCCTATCATTAATGAGTATAAAATTGACCTTTGCTGACCTTTTTCAACAACGTAATCAAATCGGAAGTATTTCTTGAAGTATTGCGATACACCGACTTTAGAATCTCCTATGATTTCCTTTTTGGGATAGAATATATATATATATATACATACATACATAATTTGCAATAGTTTTCCCAAAGGCCTTGTGTAATATTTGTATGAGGTAAGGGAAGGGAAGGGAAGGTAAGAAAAGTGAGTGATTATTCCCATTTCTCCTTTCTATCTATCTACCTTCAATTCATTATATAATCTTTACAAAAACTTTCTCCTTTTGATCTTCCTTTTGGAATAATTTTCAACCCATTGCCACGTGCAACTTCTTTTTCGATTACATAATATATATATTTCCATGCGGGTTTTGCTTCCACTTTTAATTTAGTTCTAATTAAATGGCAAATGCTTCAGTTAGTCAGTCAGCTGCCACCATTGATAAGGGAGAGGCAAGTTTAACCAACAAATACATATGTATGTAAGTGTGTGTGTGTGTGTGTGTGAGTGTATGTATATACATATGTATGTATGTATGTAGTCGTATGTTTCAACATGTTGTTAAACATTTTGTGTGAGATTTCTGACATGGTTGACAATCAAAGCAAAGTTCTTTTTGTTGTTGTTGTTGTTGTTGTAGTTGTTACTGTTGTTGCCACTAATTCATGACGGCGGCAGGAAAAACACATGAAACATATGCCCAACAAGCAACAAAGAACAAAATACAACAAAATAGAGAGAGTTGGAGACTTTACAAAACCAACAAATACTAGAAAAATTGAATGGTAAGAATGCAACCTGGTTTTTTGAGAGGAGTGGGGGGAGGGGGGGGAACCTGAAACTGGTCCTGATGTTGTCATAGGACAACAAACAAAGATATATAACAAAATGTGTGCCAATTGTTGAAAGCCCCTCCTCCACTTCAAAATGAGGGATGGATGGTGGGTGGGTGGGTGGATGGGTGGGTGTCTAAAAAAGAGGGAGTTGTTGCCGGGAGTCTACGTGACTCTTGCCTGGAATCAGTCCCATGGGTCTAGCCTAAATAGAAACATCAAAAAAAAAAAAAAATATATAAGACACACACACACACACATTAGCATACAACAAAATTGCTAATTTTCAAATTGCAAAATTATTACTAATTGTGACTCATATTATTAAGTATAGACTATTCTAAAAAAAAAAACCAACAAAAACTAAAAAACAAATGCAAATTGCTGGATTTGTACTACATATTCTCGGGATGGTGTCATGTAATAAGCTGCTTGAGGCTGACTCAGCTTCAAAAAAAAAAAAAAAAAAAAAAAAAAAAAATCCGGTATCAGTAAGCGAAAACATAAACAGGAATACATACATATACATATATGTATATGTAGGAGAAGGTTACCACAAATGTTCATAGTGAAATTTATATACATAAATGTCTGAAAAGACTTTTTGGCAGAATAAACTGCAAAACGATTTACAAAAATACAAAATTACCTCAGAAATTGCATCATTTCTTAAGTGAAAACAAATCTCAGATTAGAAAAAAAATGGAACTTTAAATATTTTCTATAAATAAATTATTAACAATTCCCTTAAATTTAAATTGAATACGATTACCGCATTATCCGATATATAGACACAACAATTTAAGTGCTATCAAATCAACATATTCTTGTGATAAATTTAAAGCACAGAAATTAGTTTCTAGATTACGAGTGTAGAAGTAAAGCAACGGATATGATATAGTCATTATTCTCAGATATCAAATTATTGAATTAATTAATGCTAATATACACATATATTTTCACATAACTCAAGAATCAACCCATGGCAACAAAAGTAGATGCAAAGGAATCTCAGCTTCTATATCTCAAAATTGCAATATGAGTGTGAATGGTTAGCAACTGTAGACAAAATTAAAAACAGGCATAAGTCATTCATATATATATATATATATATATATATACATATATATAGATATATATATATATGTATATGTGCTTTTTTATTCAATGTACATGCGCATGTTACTACAACTTGTTGCCTGATTAACTCGACATACGCGTTTCTATGCACGTTTCATTATTAAGAAAAAAAAGAAAAAAAAAGACGAAAAAGAAACTTAAATGAAATCCAGACTGAAGTGTGCCACAGGAGGGAGGGAGGTGGCATATATGGCAGGGGAGTAGATGGACAGCATATGATATGTTGGTTTAATGCAATCAACAAAGTAAACTCCTAAATCAAATGTCTAAAGAGTTGGCAAAAAAAAAAAAACATCTCTGCTCTAAGCTTAGTTTAAGTTAGAAATCCATGGCCAAAGAGAGAGAGAGAGAGAGAGAGAGTAGAAGAGAAGTGAAGGGGCAGAGCGAAAGGATGAGGAGGTGTGAGAGTGCGCAATTTTCTTAATTCAATATTCAAAATATTGCATATTGGGCAAGATTTAGCTCTTTGGTATTACATACATACATATATTGAATAATGCACAAGATTAGCGTGAATTATTTATCCGTAGGCGGATCCATAGACCTAAATGCGGGCTTCTTTTTTTTAGTGTTTTTCTTTTCTCAGATTAGCCACACTACTTGTGGCCCTCAATCAGTAAATAAAAAATATGTGCATACATAAATATTTACTTTCCCACGATCAAAGTGAAGTTTAAGAGACTAAAGCCACATATGCGAGTGTATATATATATATATATATATATATATATATATATATATATATAAGTTTATGGGAATTTCTAATTTCTGAATATATGACTTGGTTTTTACAACCTTGCAAATATTATTACATACTATGTATATATAGATACGTAACTCGATAGTCCGAAGAATTCTTTATATAGGTGTATCGATTAACTATATTTTGTATAATAAGTCACATAGAAACAATCGGTCTAAAGAATTCAAACTGTTTTATAACTTAATATCATATTGAATCCTTTTCTTTTTTTATATATGTATATCGTATTATTTATTTATTTATTTATTTACAATTTTAGATAAAGTATTAAATACTAGACCTAAACGAAAAAAAACAATGAGTACTAGCTACAAGGCCTTCGACTCTAGGTATTCTAAATTGATATGTTACATTTTTTTATAAAATTATACACTGCGGTTATGTTATCCAGTGAGGGGGTTTTTAGTAAAGGGGAGATTGGAGGTGATAAAGAGATTGATGGAGATATGGAAGCCCTAATACATTCCAGTGGTTTGCAAGAGTCCAGGAGGTGATCCACCACATTATCTTGTCCGCAGAAGGGGCAAGGTAATTTTGGTTCACCTGTGAGAAGGTGCTGATGGGTAGACTGTGTGTGTCCGATGCGATGGCGAATAAATGTACTGCAAAGATTCCTGGGTAAATTAACAGGAAGGTCAATTCTGCTGCCTGATGGGTTAAATGCCGTATAGCGGTGGCTAAATTCAGTCCATGTTGATTGCCTGTCCTTTATGACATGTTGTTTGATGAGGCGTTTAATATCTGTGCTACAGGTCGGTGTAATTCAATTCTTTCATTAAAATTTCACAGGATTTCTCAGTTTTCTACAAAAAAAATTCAAACAACAATTAAACATCTGCTCAAATATTGGCTTAAGTTCAATGAACCAATGTATGCTTATATACATATGTATATATGTACATATATAGTTCACGATCCGAGAGACATAGAGAGTGAGAGAAAACACACAAATGGCAAAATTCAGAGAATTTTTTTTGTGTTGCCCACGCAAAAATTTTGGCTGGCTGCAACATTATTATCATTTTGCTGATCATAATCAAGAACATAATGATCACGATGTTTACCTGTCCTTGAAATGTGAAACATTAATTTATTATTTGCTCAGTTTTGTTGTTGTTGTTGTTGATGATGATTTTTTTTTTTTTTTTTTTTTGGCATTTATTGTTTATGCATTTGCATTACGTTTACGCACTTTTGTTATTGTTGGTTGTTGCCATTGAATGTCATTTTTCGAATGATCATGATAATGATGTTGATTCTTTGTGATTTTAGTAGAGGACAATGGCCATTGTCTCCTCTGATCGGGTTGGGGTCATACTTAAGCACAATAAAATACGAAATAAAAAAAAAACAAGGAAAACAAAATAATAATAACAAGATGCAAGTTGTAAGCAAAAGGTGGAAAATATATACTATGCATATATATATATATATATATATATATATATATATAGGTATAAGTGAATAATGGGATAAATGCTGAAAAATCATTGTGAGATAAAATAGCGACTCATTCTATATACATACATAGATTATATCCTATATATTTTAATGAAAGAATATGATAATATATTTGTTAGCATTCATATTCAGTTGAAGTTAATTTTGACCACAAATGGTATATATATATATGTATCTACATATTCTTGATCAATATAAAGAACTTAATTCTATAAACTGGTATATATATAAATATATAGATATATATGTATATTAAAATGTTAATCAAAAGTGTTAACAAAAGGTTACTCAATATAGAATCTCATTGAATATATTGTGAAAGTGTCTAGATTTGATTATCATTTGATAAGATTTTTAATTTAATTTTTAATTTATCTCAATTACCATTTCATGATATATATGTACATAAGTATATATGTACATATGTGACAGATCTGTCAGCGATCTTTTAGCCATAATAACACAAAATGCTCGGTTGCCTCTGATTGAAAGTCTTAATAATAACAATTAAATAATTTTATGCAAAACATTTAACGCCGTCACCTGGCGCCTCAGACTATACACTTACTCACACACACACACATATGTCTGGGTGATGGCTCCGCCCACTTTGAGCCACGTTGTGGCGGGCTCCACTGACGAGGGGCAATAAATGTCGTGTGTTTACAATAATTGGCGGCACTCTTTTTAAGCGCAAGCGTAACCTGTTTTAACCTAATCTCTTGTTGTCATCTACTACGATACGGTGCGTGTGCTTCTGTGTTGCCTCTGTTCCGTGTGTGTGTGTGTTCGTTTTGTTGCTTTAATTTCGGAATTTGTTTTTTGTCTCCCATTTTTTGGTTTCATTTTTTTCCGTTGTTATCTGGCCAGTTTAATCAAACCAGAGCCAAATGAATTGGCGTCGCCAACAACAGAAGAAAATAAAGGCTAAAATAACTAACTAACTAACTAAGGCGGCTACTACCGTATGCCAAGTCTTAATTAATTGGCATGCATTGTGTGTGAATCGATTGGATTTTGATTTGATGCCAACTTGGCAGGAATTCCATACGCTATAACGCTGGTAAAAAAATAAAAAAACAAAAAAAAATAAACGACGTTTACAAAAAAGTTATGCAAAATTCAATTATATATATACTATATACTATATACTATATATGTATATATACTTATAATAAAATACTTGTACAGTGGAAAATTGTCATGCATAAATCTTGCTCATGTTTTAATTTGTTTTTTTTTTTTTTGGCCATTGAAAATATTTTTCTTGATATTTATCACAGATCTGGTTTCGATATATGTGTAGTATATATATGTATATATAATTTTTCGATTGTGGTTGTCCTCCAGCTGTTTGCGTATCAAACAAATTTATGCAACATTCGCCCCCCCCACCATACGCCTCTCTTCTTATGCATGAAAACGTAGTTTTATTAGACATCAATTTGACGTAATGGGCAACACATATCTACATATGATTTGCAACTATATTTTTAATTCCCATTTAACATCAAGTCATGTCATCGCTAAAAATCGGGGTGGGGGGATGGCGGCAAGTCGGGGAGTTATTTAACTTGTAACTAAGTAGAATAACTAAAACTAGAACTAGTTTCTCTGCTTGATCTTGCTTGTTAAATGGAAGATCTATCTCACAAACTAATTTAATGATTAAATATGTAAGCCTAATTAATCAGATATGTAAACAGTTTTGTATTTAAATATCCATCGCTTTTTTTTTTACAAAATTTGATTTCCGTTTTGGAAAAAGAAAAAAACGATTTTTGAATACCAAAATATAATAATAGATCTATATATATATATATATATTACAAAGACTGAACAAGAAACCTAAATATATGTTGGATTCATTGATAAACCGGAATTGCAAGTCTCCAAAATCATATTCGCATTGTCTCCAAATCAGTTTTGCATATCAGGTTTTAATAGTTTGTTCGTTCAACTTATCGGTTAATCTTATCTTCAAGCATGTTGAAATCTCCAAATGGATATAGGTTTAACTTGATTATATATTGTTGATTTTACTAATTGCAAACTTTACATGTAAATATTTTTCTTTATCAAAGTCCTGTAGAGTCTCCAAAGTGCTAAAATAACCGAAAACGGAAACTTTTTCCCGATATGTCTAAAAAAAGTCATCAAATTTTAAACTATATATTATTAATTAGTTTTGGCGCACACTCTACAAAATTCTCCAATAAACGACAAAATTTACAAGCACATTTCTATAAAGTCTTAAAATAATTTCATATATATTTATAAAATGTCAACGATATATATATATATAGGTATATATTTGTCATATCAAAGTGATATTTTGCTATTTCATTATTAAATATATTTTAGGAATTCCAAATATAAAATTTTTGTTATAGTTCATATGTTTTTATTATACAGACATATGTACATACATATGTTTCATTTTGTTATTGTGAAATAGAAATAACTATATATAAATATATCTATCGTATATAAGTCTAATAAAAATTTTAAGGGATATAAATTCAAATGTATCACGTGCTTAACATAAATTAGACATTTTCATGGAATTAATGTAACAAAAAAAAAAGAAAAAACTTGTGTAAAGAGTTAAAAGCTTTTTTGGTCATTTGGTTTTTCAAGTGAGTCAGTCAGTCAGTTAGTCAGTCGGTCAGTCATTCAGTTACTATGTGGCTTATCGCATATGTAGAAGTTCGCCAAAGTCTTCAAGTGATGATTATAATAATAAAAATGTATATATATATATATATATAGATTTGTGTGTCTGTTAAATACTGAAATGAAATGGAACTATTGTCAGCAATTCGAGTCTTATAGTAAACAAATCGACTTGAACGACTTTGCATATGACAATGAACTAAATAACTAAGACGACTAGACAACTTGAATATACTTACTATACTATAAAATAAATATATATTTAATTTATATACATTTTCCATTCTTTATATATATATGTATAAATGTATGTATGTATGTATGTATGTACATAAAGAATTATTTCCATATATTTACACAAGCATTTGATTATCTATGGTTTGGCCTGGTCACGTCATCGATTGTTGTTTTGATTAGTCAGAGTGCGACGATGGGCAAATGATTTTAATTATGAAGTGAATACAAGAAAAGAAAAACCTTTGACTAAATATGTGACTTATCAAAATCGAACATTCCATTTCCTGTTAGTCGTTTCTCGTTTGACATGAAGAGCCTTTTGGCAGTCAAGTGCCCTTAACTTGACTTCTCTCTCCTGGGTTGGCTACTTAACCTTTGAAGCAGTCACTAGAGAGAGAAAGAGAGAGAGAGAGAGAGGAGGGGGATACAGAGAAAAAGAGGCGAGAGGGCGAGAGGGCGAGAGGTCGATTAAGGGAATGTGACTACTCAACTTCTATTTTACCAGCAGTAGCCAAACACTCATTGAATATTAACATATAGAATGCTAGTTGCTACACATCCTTCTTCTATACCTTCTTCTTCTTAATCCACATCCTACCTCATTCTTTCCATCACTCACACACATAAACACTTTCTGGTTTAGTTTATTTATGCTCCTTAGGCTGATATGGGAGGGGGAGGAGGATTACCCACACACTTTTCTTCCATTTGGCAAGTTAATAGATTTTTCTTTGTATTTGTTTTTGTTTTTGGTGACAATTTTGATTGGCAATCTCATCTGTTGGAGTAAATGAAATTCATTTCATTTTATTTCGGGAAAGGAAGAGAACGAGAGAGAGATGGAGAGAGCGAGTGAGCGAGAGATAGAGTGAGTGAGCGAGGAACAGGAGGAAGGTGTGCAACGAAGGAGAAGCAAGTGGATTCTGCAGTTCTGCTGATAACAGTCAGGGCCATAAATATTCATACACATGGCTCGCCGCTCATATTTATCTGTTGGCCAGCACATTAAGCATACGCCACCGCAGCCAGCCCAAAAAACAAGAAAAGAAGAAAAAATGAAAAACAAAAAACGATACAACAAAAATCGAAAAAAACCAAACTGAGAAAAGAAACAAAAAAAAAAAAAAACAAATGTATATGAAATGCTGTAGTAGCCAGCCTTTGCCTCTGTTTAAACACATGATGAATGCGAGTTGAAAATTGAACGAGTGAATTCTTTTGGTTTGTTTTTGTTGTTGTGATTTTTATATTCATTTTTTTATTTTTTTTTTTTTTTTATAAAAGAATGAAAATATAAAAAAACACATCGCCTAGAAACAATGCTTGCATCGTATGTGTGTATATATGTATGTAGAAGCACGAGGGGGAAAACAACAGTTTGTCTCGGTCATAAAAATTTATAACTTTCAATCAAATAATATTGCACTGCAAATAAATATATATTTTCGGATTTTTTCCTAATTTATTGTATATTGTAGAAGAGTTGTCAGTTGTTGCTTTTAAATTATATTCGATATATAAATCCAACAGATCTGAAAATTTAGTATTTCGTAAAGAACTATGAGAAATATATTTCATACAAATCAATAAATTTTTAACTAATAAAACTGAATTTTTGAATTTAATTTAGTACCCTCGCATACACTTACAGTGTGTGTGCGTGTGTGTGCGCGTGTGTGTGCGCGCTTTTTTATAGCCTTATAAACAAACAATTCGACTCGCATAACTTTTTTTTTGTTTTTATCCATTTTCTATCTTTCCCCTGAAAAGTTAATGGCTGAGTCAAATATGGGCCTGGTTGCATTTGGCTTCCACGTTTTCCATTTGCCCTACATCTGCTGCTGGTGCTTCCCTCCACCAAGGTCAGCCTTCTTCAAATCGACTTGATGATGATGATGATGAGGAGGAGGAGGAGGAGAAGGGAGAGAATGTGATGGCATAACAATTAGCATCTCTTAGGCGTGGACGAATTGCAATTATTTCCTGCCCTAACAGCCGGCTGGGCGGTCCGGGCCGGGCAGCTGTCGTCTGATCAAGTGTGTTGAAATACAGAAATTCTCTCTACTCATCTATTTATAGGAGAGAGGAGAAGCGAATGAAGTGAAGCATACATATGTGTATGTATGATGAAAATGTAAAAGAAAGTCTGCTAATATTGTCATCTCCTTTTAATTTTCTTTTTATTCACATTTGATTGTTAACAAACAAAGAAAAACAAAGGAGACAAGTTTCTCATTATGAAAATGGGGGAGATTTTTTTTTTAGAACAAATAAATAAATGAATTAGTAATCGAAAGATTAAACGAATTAATATCCTATAGGAATTCCTTTGGTTTATATTTTTTTAAAAATCAGCTAATTAATTTATATTTTTATGCTTGAATTTCAAAAGAATATACACTTGATTTCTCAAAGTGTATTTCACAAATTGTCTTTTTTTTTTTGGTGTGTGCGTTGTTTTCCATGAAAATGTTAGCCAGTCTTTCCATTCGTAATGATCGCAGAATAGAATTCTCTGAACTTTTGCTCCATTTCGAGTCACAATATTTGGTTGATTCCCCATTTTTTTTCCTTTTTTTTTTTTCTTTCTTTGGTTTTTATTTGGCTAATTGCCAGCCAGACTTCACCCGTTGCGATGATGACTCCATGAAATTCTCCTCCTCTCAACGGCTCAGTCAACCTTGAATCCTTTTAATCCACATCTCACCTCACTTCACCCCCATCTCATCCCTTTATCAAACAACAAAAGATAAAGAAAAGTTCACTTACCTTACATCAATAAAGACAAAGTTTGCGTTTTTAGAGATCATTGATCAAATCACCAAAAAAAAGAAAATAAAAGAACAAAAAAAACACAAAACAACAACAACAGAGAAAAAAGGAATAAAATGAATGTGGACATGCCCAAGAACTGTACAACAAGAAGCTATAAATAAATGCAAAAAGCCTTATAATGACAGCAATAAAGAACACGATGATGATCATGATGATGACTTGAAGGCACACCCCATTCATCAAGTTCGATTTCAGAGAGACGGGGAGGGGGTAGGGCAAGACGTACCACAGAAGAGAAAGAAGATGAAGTTGGAACTGAAAGCAAATGAAGGGACACGCAAAGTCAGTTCAGACAGCCAGCAAACTCATTGAACTTTTTTCCTTTGCTGTTGTTGTTCTTGTTGTTTTCATCCTCTTAACTTTTATACATATATATTTTGTTTTTTTTTTGTTTTTTTGGCTTGCGACAACATGTTGCACATGTCTTACCCAATCTGCACTGCCACCCACCCATACGCCCCCTTTTCTTTGGCTAAGTGCAATATGAGTAGCGGCAGCACTCGACAATTTAAAGATTATTCGAAAAAAAATGGGAATGGGCAAGAAGTTGATGTTGGAGTTGGAGTTGGAGTTGGATGGATATGGATGCTGATGCAGTCATAGTGCCAGCTAATTATTTCTACACATATATTCAACATATATATATGTAATATGTATAATGTATATGTACATATGATATTTTCGGGCATTTTAGGGGCATAGTTTTCCTTTTCCTTTTCGTTTTTCTTTTTTCGGTTTTTTGTTTGTTGTGCCATTTTCCATTTTAACTCCATGCGTTTTGCTTTGTTTCTCAATTCCTTTTCCTTTTTTTTTTGTTTTTTCGTTCTGTGCCATTTTCAGAAAGCAGACGTCGGCGCCGTTTTAAATCTTTTTTCTTTTCTTTTGTACTATATTGTAAATTCCTATTATTTTTAACAATAAAAAAGCGAAACAACAAAAAAAAAAAAAAATAAGGGAAAAAATGGAAAATATGCGTATAAATGTTAAGTTATTTTTCCAAATTAAGGTCTGAGGAATTCGTAAATTAAAACCTGATCGTTTATCGGAACAGTAGCTAAATATTCGTATATACATATATATACACTATTTGATTAATGCATAGTAAATCACTAAAAAATTAGTTTTTATTCAAAAGAAAAGAAAAACAAACACCTTGAAATATGCCAAAATATTTTTTATCGGCTAAAATTAATTTCTGGTTTATATGGGAATTGATTTACTATATGTATTTAATTTAATCATTTTGTTTTCTATTTAGCCACGTTTATTATTTATGTGGCTAAGACAGATCAATGGCCAATTTATGGTCATATCTTTATATTTTGTTTTCCCTTTTTTTTTTTTAATGTAAACCGATGTCCGATCTTCGATGCATTATCCATCTGATTTAACTGCATTTGCTTGTATCAAGTTACAACATTTTTTTTTTTTGTTTTTGGTATCGAAACGTGTTAAGGCCAGCCAAGCCCATGGAGAGATGCAACAGTTGGTCCACCGTGTGTGGGTTAATGTTCGGGGATTGAATATTGTTGCTGTTGTTGTAGCAAAACAACTTAACAACTTGTTTCACTCACTTTTCCTTGTCTCCTCTTATCCACCCATTCCCCTCTCTTCCACTCTCTCTCTCTCTCTCTCTCTCTGTCGATCTGTTGTCCCCCAAATCTGTGTTGTTTGGCTCTTGAATCATTTATGCAAAGCTCTTGGTAAATTATTTCTCACCTTAAACTTGTTGATGTCTTTTCATGTGTTAACCTTCTTTTTTTTTTTCTTTTTTGTTTCTTTTGGGGTGTTTTTAATGTTGTTGTTGATGTTGTTGTTGTTGTTGCTGTAGCTGCTGCTGTTGTTAAAGAAAGGCAAACAACAAATTCTAAAACAAATAAACTCAAATTTGGCATGCAAATCCTTTTAAATCAAACAACGACAAACAACGACAAATTGGGCAATAAACATTGACAATGCGACACGCTGAATGACAGCGAAATTTTTGACGCCCTTTGTCAGACTTTGTCGAATGAGACCTGGTTGCATTAGATGGGAGGGGCAAAAGAGGGCTGAGGCTACATACATACATACATACATACATACAAAACAAATTGGAAAACATAAAATCAACAGAGCTAATAGTTCACTTAGAGAGAAAGGCAGAGTAGAGAAAGGGAAGTGGGCAAATATATACATACATACATACATATGTAGGCAAGGAAAAGCGAATGAAAATCCCCCAGACGAAAAGCAACAAGCCAAAAAGCACGCCCAATAAATATAAAAAACAAAAAACTCAATTCCAAGTCGAATCAATAAATACCCTTACCGAGTATACATTTGTAGATAAGATAAGAACTTATAATATACAAATGCAATATATGTATATAAATTATATATAAAATATAATTACGGGAATTTGAAAATTAAATAAAGATAGAGTGGAACGTATAATTTAAATTTAAATAGAAAGTATTTGCTTTAAATAGAATCTTACGTTAGAAGTTAAAGGTTATATTTAATATTTTTAAAAGTGATAAGGATAGAATTAATATTAACCAAGGTCAGTTAGTATGAGTGATTGTAGTATATATCAAAATTACTTTGTTTTACAGGGTATATAAGGGTGAAATATACAAACATTTGGGTTCTTGCTACCGTCACTGTCAAAGATTGGTCTTCCGTCTCCTCTCCCTCACACACTCTTCCTCTTTTTTCTGTTGTCTCCCTCCTTATGCTTCCAATATATGACATACTGGCACACATTTTCCCTCCTCCACTTGCTGGCCTGGCCGCATCTTCTGATGTGTGACCGACCACCCTATGCGAGCCGTGTAAGATAAGGGGGAAGTGAGAGAGAGAGAGAGAGGGAGGGGTATATGGTAAGTAAAAGCATGGTAGCAAAAGGAGAAGCCCTTTTCATATGCCAAGCCTTATATATTGAGCCGATTTACTATTGAAAATAAAATTTTATTCGATTTTTTGTCGTTGTTATTTTTTTTTTTTTTTCTGTCGTTTGCTCTTGTCTCATGAGGTTTTTTTTCTTGGTCGTCTTTTTCTTTTTCATTTCTTGGGGGTTTCCCTTCATTGAGTTGAGTTTGCTTTAAATGTGCAACGCTCTGATGACTTTTGAAACTGATTTGCATTTGATTTTTTATGACACTCATCGCTCAGATATGCGTTGAAAGGAAAAGTATGTATGTATATATTCCAGAGATTTCACATCTGGCTATCTCTGGGATAGTTTAGATTGTATATTTCTTTTCTTTAGACATATATATATATATATATATTTTTTTTTTTGTGTTCATCTATCGTTTTTGCTTTTATGGCTTATTGGTTCTACCAAGAAATATAATGGCTCATAAATTTATAAGTAAAAAAAAAAATATGAATTGCTTTGGTATTTGTTTTTTGGTTTTTGTTTTTGTTCTGACACTTTTCTGACTCAATTTTTTTTTTTTTTTTTTGCTTTTTCTGGGAGGAGGTTAGACAGGGGACATAGAAAATAGAGGGTTAGGCCCAACAAAAGCGGCAGCAGCAACAACAACTAATCGGTATTACGTGAGTTTTATACCAAATACAAAACAAGGCAACTGAATTCTTGCTTTTGGCCATGGTTCCACTCGCACTCACACTTACATTGGGTACTGGCTCCACAATTGCTGACATATGTATGGAAAGTTGTTTGGTGGTTTGTTGGCTTGGGGTTTGGTGTTGTGAATTTTCGAGGGGATTGGTGTGTGTGTGTGTGTGAGTGTGTGTATGTGTGTATGTGGGGAGGGGAAGGGAGTAAGTAAGTAGAATACGTCCTCTGACATTGGCCACGCGGTCGTCATGCTGCACGTGCTTGTTTGTATTCCCCTTCTTAACCCCCTCTCTCTCTCTCTCACTCTCTCTCTCTTTCTCTTCGTCTCTCTGCCTCTATTTCTCTGTGAACTGCATAAATGTTGCCTCATTATGTCAAAAAGAGCCAATTGTGAAATGCTTCAAATGCTTCAGTTGGGCCCAAAATACATACACACATTACACGCACACAGACACATACATACATACATACATACACAGTCATATGCACATACACGCAAAAACGGTCTCGTTCTGGAAATCAAATGGTAATGGGAATTGGTTGTTCAATTTGTATTGTTGTGGGGCTTTTGTTTCGGTAATGATATCATTTAGGCAGATCTAAGCAGATTGTTCACTTGATGGAGATCATTGCTTACAAATTGTTGACCACAAACATGTGCGACAATTCAAATATTGAAAGATGCTTCAATGAACATACATATATATATATATATACTATATATGTATGTACATATCTTTAAGATAAAATTGTAATGTGAATGCTTGTCTTCATATTAAGCATCCCTCAGTTATGTTCTACAAGTGCTTTGTTTATTTCTATAAATGTTTTGCAAAATACCATTTAAGAAAGATGGAAATACATATGTAGTTTATATTGATGGTTGAATATTCTTTAGATATATAATTATGCTATATTATTGTATTACTTATTCTATATTTTGATTTGATTTAGTCTCATAGATATAATATCTACATCCTGAGACCCGTCTAAGTCATCATTTCGATTCCCTTCTTAGTTTTTCTAAAGATTTTCCAACCAAACTGTTCATCTTTGCTAAGCTCATGGCCGGCCATATTTTGGCCGATTTCAAAATGATATATTTTTTTATTTGTTATAAATTTACTTTATTTCGATTGCCATGAAAAGTTTTCGAAATTGAAAAAAAAAATTTTTTTGAAAATTTTAACAGAAATTGAAAAAATTGAATAAAAAATTAATTTTTCTCATTTGATTTTTGCAAATGCCATTGAAAAGATTTGATTGTAAGAAGAAAAACATGACTTGGTCTTTGAAAATCGGCCTACTGAAGTTGAGGTTCCTTTGAAGGATTAGTCCGATGGCCTTCCCTCAAAGAATATGTACGATGTTTTTTAGGCCATCTTTTTAGAAATTTATACATTATTTTCAAATTAAATGGTTTACAAGTTAATTAGAATTGGAGAAATTTTACGTAGGGGTTTCCTTTGAGGGATTGTCTCAATTCAAACTTGAAGTTCCCATAAATTAAGCTAAACTGAAAACAATAAAGAATCGGCTTAATTTTGCTTGCAGAAGCTGCAACATTCCTTAAAATTGCCATTTACTTATTCATTTGTTTGAACTGAAGTTATGATGAAATGATTCATTATATGTCAATTTGTCCAGTGTTCATTTGATGCATAACATTTACTTTCATTGATTCTAATTGGATTTTTTTTCTATCATCATTTCAATATTCATTAAATGAAATGTTTTCATATGAAAAAATGTCACGCCTAATTAACAGAGGAGTCCAAACTTTTACTTAATGTCCGAACAATTGAGAGTCATTTGCATATGTATATACACACAATCCATGATGGGTTGTTCATGGTGTGAAAATAGTGTGAAAGTATTTTTTGATTGCTTTTGTTGTTGTTGTTGTTGTTGTTGTTGTTGTTGCTGTTGTTGTTGTTGCTATTCTTGTTCTGTGTCAAGTCGAGAGACTGATAAATATTAATTGTGTGACAATTTGAGGTCAGTAGCATAGTTTTCAAAAATTAATTGGGTTAGATTATGCTCTCGGCCGGTCACACATGTTTGTCATTCCCCCCCTCCCCCCTTCCGAAACCCGCTCAACCATTTGCCGCTGCCCTTGGGTAATTACATTAAATGATACCAAAAGCTGAGCTCATAATGATTTATAGCAATAAAGGGACATTGAGTAATACATCGAAAAAAAAAGAATAAAAAAAATAAATAATTATGTATTTATATATTTTTGTTTCTATTTTATGGCTAATTTGTGAACCGATCTATGACATTTCAACTTGGGTGCGGTATAGCTTAATCCAGCGATCATAAGCCGCCCTCTTACTAATCTATCAAGAAGAGATCTTACATACACAATGATTCATTATGGCTCCGTGTGTGTGTGTGTGTGTGTGCGTTTGTGTTTTTTTTTTTCTGTTTCTTGTTTGTTTTTTTTTTTTTTTTTGGTCTTTTTTGCAGACAGCCACAAAATTGTTTTGGCTTCTCGTTTGTTGTTGGGCATAGGTGGGGCCGGGGGCCATGTCGACTTTGTGGTTAACTAGTTGGTTTTTGGATGTTGGTTGATGTGGGTGGTGAGGGGTGGTGTAAAGTTGGTTCTAGTAATTACAAAATGCAGTCAGTCAGTCAGGGGATGCGTTTGTAGCTCTTCCATTCCCTTTTTCTCTCTCTCTCTCTCTGTCTCTCTCTGTTGCTCTTTTTGGTCTGTCTCATTTTGCCTGCATTCAAATTTCATTCACAATTTGTTTCTGGACATGGTTTTTGCTTCTTGATTGTTGTTATTGCTGCTTTTCGGTTTTGGTTCTTTTGTGGAGCCTATCGTATTACCTCATAATTGAAGTGTCTGCGGTTGGTTTCATTTACCACACAAGTGTGTCTACTTTTTTTTTTGTAATGATTTATCCATCCCACTATCTCTCATACAATGTCTATCTGTATCTTTGTCTTTTGCAGTGCTCAATAACTGTGATCCATTATGCTGTCGAGGCTACACATACTGGGCCTGGCCCTTATTGGGTATTTAATAGTTCCTCCTTCATTATCTGATATTGAACTAACTGGTCAATCAATTAAAGGTAAGTTGAAAGTGTAATTAAAAGATATTGAGTATATAATTTGAAATGTTTTGTCTATCGGTGTAAATGATTTAAATGAGATTATATTAATTGATTCCTAAACGAGAAATGAAAAGCTGCATATACACATATATGTGTGTTGTATATCTAGATTTTTAAAAGGAGTATCCTTTATATAAAGAAATATCCTTCTATAAATACAAAATAGTCCAAACATATGTTTTGAAATCGAATTTTATTCTCCAAATATCTATATAATGCATAGAATGATTATAATTTGATTCAATCCAAAGTTACAAAATATAGTTATCTGATCATTATTTAAAAGAAATAACTTTTTGCGATAATAACTCTGTTATTAATGAGTACATATTCCAACTCTATTTAAAATTTTCAATCAATATATGTTATTATTGTTACCACTGTATATTTAAAATTTACAAAAAAATGTAGCCATCTTTTAGGCAGAAATATAAATTTGTGGCATAGTTGTCGGAGTGCCATATGAAATTATGGTATCTGTATTTCATTTAATTAAATTCCATTTACACTTATTAAATTTGTATATATTTCAGATGCATTGGCCGAATACAGTTTGATCGACATAATATATAATAATCAATTTAATGGCATTGAGATTGGTGAAGCAGAAGATGGTTTTCCTGCCTTTAAATTTTTACCTACAGCCGATGTAAAATCATCTTATCGAATGCTTTTGCCAGAGAAGCTTTTCGAATTTGCCATACACATATCATATCGTCAGAGTTCCCTAAAGGGTGGATATCTGTTTAGTGTTGTCAATTCAATCGATACGGTTGTCCAATTGGGAGTACATCTATCACCTGTCGTTAAAAACCAATATGATGTAACGTTGGTCTATAGCCAATCGGATCAAAATGTGGGACGAAAATTGGCCACATTCAGTGTCCCCTATGTGTCAGACAAATGGAGTTCAATTGAATTTCAGGTGCTAAGCGATAAGGTATCCTTCTACTATGATTGCGAATTGCGCAATACCACAAATGTGGTTAGAGACCCCATAGAACTGGTCTTTGAATCAGCATCAACATTATATATTGGGCAAGCTGGGCCCATCATTCGTGGCAATTTTGAGGTAAGTTCTAAACGGCACCCAATTTTCTAATAATAATTTTCGAAATGCAGCAACATTAAGCAACACGGATGGTTAATTGAACCATAAACCAATAAAAGGGAAAGGGGGAAGTTAATTAAAATTCAGAAATATTTCCTCTTCTTGCATGCAATTGTAACAGTGCGGAGCGCTTTGAAGTGTTCTTTGACTATGAAATCAATTTTGGTATTTCATCAACATTCAGAGCATAAGTAATTCTATATTTAAATTTTAAATTCAAATTTCATTGATTTCATTGATGGGCTAAATTTTCTCATAAAAGAAACTATAAGTCAAAATTATCTCAATGAACTTTTGCTAAAGACTTGCGTAAACGCATTTTTCTTTCGATAATTGCAATTGCTTCCTTTTCTATAATGAGAATGGAAAAAATCTTGCAACATATTGCAATAATTTTCATATTCAAATTCATTTTAAAACGAAAAAAACTTTTGAAAAATATTTTATCAAGCAAATGCAAAGTATTTGTAAGTTGGAAATTATAATTATACATATTCTTTTGGGTTGGAAACTGTACAGCAAAGGAAAATTACAGTTCTTACCATTTTCATTGCTATCACAAAGTCTCAAAAAAAAAAAACATTATACTCTTGCGTCATTAAACTATATCTTTTCATTGATATAAAAAGAATTTGGTATACTTTAGGATATATTTGAAACAAAAAAGGATTTAAATTCAAAGATAAGTTTCTAACAGAAGCATTGTGCATATGTGTGTGTCTGCATGTGTGTGTGTGTGGGGAGAAACATAAAAGGTTTAGAAATTAGATTGATTATCCTTTGCCTTGTTTGAATCTTTTACGTAAAAGCTTTTCAACTCATTTCTAACGGTTATCCTATTTCTATTACTCTTATCATTCGTTGCTCTCTTTAGTACTCACCCTAAAACAAACTTCAATTTTCATTGCTCCAGTGGCGCCATTTGGCCATGTGGCGTTAAAATTTGGCAACTTCAATTTGACTCAGAACTCTTAATTTCACTCATTGTTACTCGCAAGAAATTTACTCAAATTTGGTCTGGCTTCAAAAAGGACATTTGAGTTGGTGCTGATACAAAATACTCTCTCTCTCTCTCTCCAGCGTATGCTCTTAAATTTTGAAGCCAGCGCTCTCTTTCACTCGGTGTTGTTATTCAGCTCAATGCCGCAATTCAGCGTGAAGCGCGCGACCATCAAATTGATGTTGTCGAAGGTTCGGTCGGTTGTCGTGCTGTGATTTTGGCCCCCCATGCAATTTTACCTTATTTTCAGTTTCAGTCGCGTTCGTCTATTCAAACCAGACAGTTCAGTTAACGGTGGCTAAGAAGGATAAGAATTTAGGCATAGATAGATAGATATAAGAAGCCGAAAAGGAACTGTATAGAAAGGATAATGCATTTACCGAAAGTAAAACGAAATCGTATCTCGTTCTATCGTTCGTCGTGCGTGTTATTCTCATCCTCGTCCTCGTCTTCGTCCTCGTCTATAACATCGGTGGTATCGTCGGATCTAGTCGTTGCTGTTGCCAATATGGGCTGAAGTTAAGAAGAGAAACCGCCAAAGAAATAAAAATGAAAGTGATTTATATGCCTAAAATGAAATATGCTTAAGTGTAACGCATAAAGATAATTTAAATCCAAAAGCTGAATCGTGTCAATTAAAATTCAATTAGAAAATATGCGACAAAAAATGAAAGAAAGACGGCGCAAACGTTTGAAATTGCGACCGGTAAACCAAAAATTCACAATGAACTAAAACTATTTAAAAACTAAATCAAAGAAAACTGAAAGCCATTATCTTAAAAAAAAAAATATATATATAAAAATATTAAAACCAAGACAAAACCATATCAAATCTGGACAACTAGATAAATATAAAAAATTGAAGAAAACAAAAACTAGGCATATCCTTAAATGCAAGCATATCCTTTAAGAAACATAATCAAATTGCTGTACTCTGGAAATGAATTTAATTGAAATGATTATCGTGTTTGAATCCAAATTGTCCCCACCATTTGACTTGAATGCTATGCAAAGAATTAATCGAATGTAAATTAATTGTAAAATGAATTGAAACAGCGGGTGATTCGCATCAAAAAACAAATACCGAACCGAAACTCAAACTCAAACCCCAACCATGTGCAAATGTCAGTTGTAATTACAAACATAAATCAAGGCACAATCTCCATATTGCATTATAAACATATATACATATATATCCCACTCTTTTTCTATATATATATATATATATATTAACATACATAAATTTATATATATATATATATATAAATTCTTTGTAAATTAAATTATCTGTGATTTGTTCAATAATACAAAACAAAAAGAAAAAGAATAAGAAACACTCGAACGTGAAGTCAACACATGTTCATCAATTTTAGTGACTATATTCGGTTTTAAGGTAAATATTCTATATCCATATCTGCCTCTTCCTCCTCTATTCTCTGGTCTGTAAAGAATAAGCACACAAATGGTTTTTGACTTGATTTGGCAAGTGAATATGTCAGCTGTCCCTCTATCCCCCCCTCCCCCCTATCCACAACTCTCCTCTCCTCCCACAGTCTATGACGCTCTTGGCAATATCCCTCATCAAATTGGGCATAAATTATGAGACCCGCCTAGGTCTAGGGCTAAATCAATGGCAAACTCATTAAAGCTCGCTATGAACAAAACTGCCAATTTTTTTTTCTATTTCGTTATGTTTTTCCTTTATTTTTTTTTTTTTTTTTTTTGTGTGTGGTGGGAGGGGGGAAGTTTAGGTTCAACCAACGCGTCAGTAACCACAGACGAGTATTTGCTTCACCGTTCCCCTTGTCATATTGCCACACGTTCTATACCCGCACCCATATCATTCACATCCCCGATGTTGCCCCACTAACTCATTTTAGCTCTTAGCTCTTTTTCTCGCTATGCATATGCATATTAAAGCAGAAGCAGAAGCAGAAGTAGAAGCAGCAGTAGCACCGCCGCCGCCAACACCACCAACAGGGCGTATGTGTAATATATACCATATATGTATGGATTTATGTTATATAGGTATATGTATATATATATGAGTATATATATATATATATATATATATATATATATATATATATACATATATAAGTATATATATGGATATTTTATTATTGTGCGCGCCTTTTGTCTTTGAGTTCGTTCTGGCTTTTCTTTCAACATATGACCATAGGGGGCACAAAAGTATGGCAAAAGTATAGAAAAATATGTTTGATTTATGAAATCAAAGTTTTTATGAAATGTTATTATCAAACAAAATTATTTATAAACTTATATTTGAAAATTTGGCAAATGCTAAACAAAATGAAAAAAAAGGATTAAGGAGAGGACTTTTCGATTTTCAGTTCAGTTTAAAGAAGAGTTTAATTTAGTTGAGCTTAGATAACAGTTTTTGAATTTTATTTTTAAATTAAAAGACTCCAAACTTTGACTTCATTTAATATAGTTCATTATATAACTAATTTTTAAGTGAGATAAAACAATCATTTTAAAATTAGTTTACTTTTGAAGTTTACCATTAGAAAACTAGCTTTATTATAACAAGAAAACCAAGAAAATTTATATATATTAATGTTTATATGAAATAGATTATAGATCTTAATTATTTTGCAAAGATATAATCGATTAAGTAATAGAATTCCAAATGATATTTCCATATTTTAACCAGTCACTTTTTGAATAATTTATCCATTTTCAAGAAGATCGGTTTGAGGTAAAGGCTTATCAATTATATAAAACAAATTTATCTTTATGTTTACAAGAAAACGGAGGCGTTCAAACTTAAGTTATCCTTTTAACCACGCTCAACATTAAAAATTAATACTTGTGCCTAAGAATATCTTCTGTCGTTTCCATCCACAAATAAACTTATCCATGGAATGCACCAAAGATTCTCTCTCTCTCTTTAGTTTTCTTACTAAATTCAACTTAAAGGACTAAAGAGCAAGGGAAACCAAAAACGGATTTTGTTTTTGCCTTTTTGGTTAAACTTGTAGGGAGATTTTGGTATTTAGGGGTTTTAGTTGTTATTACTTACACTATCATCAGGACAAACACATTTAGACAGTATTTGGTTTTTAGAATAAATTTTCAAAAATTAATTACAAACACACTTGTACACATATATGTATGTACATGTATACACGCACACACGCACACACACATACGCATCTAGAGCTGAATAGTTTTCCACACTTGGTTTTTGTCTAGGCATAAATTTCCATAGAATTTGTAGTAGAATGTCCAACAGGACAACAAAATAACGACAATAAAAAACTGTTGATGTTTCTGTTTTGTTTAGCCATTATTGTCATTTTTGTTGTTCGTTGTTGTTACGTTGGTTTTGTTTATTGTTTTGCCTTTTTGTTATTTTTCATAATTGTGTTTACCATGTTACAGGGGCTTTTCCATTTGCATTTTCCACAATTTTTAGGGCCCAAACTCACAGGTCTCAGACTTTTTGGTTTTCTGTGTATGTAATTTTGATTTGTATAACATTTATCAATTTACCATCAAAATAATAATAATAATAATAATAATACTCCCTCTCCCCTTCTGAAAAACTCTTTTTTCATTCTCCTCTCTTCCCTCAATAGGATATGCATAATTCATTCATATACAAAATGCAATTTAAAATGTTTATTTGTGCTAAATTGAATGTCGTCGCGTTTATGCTCTAGATCTGTGTGTGTGTGTGCGTGTGTGTATGTGTGTGTATGTGTGTGTTTATATGTATCTGTATATGTAGGGTAGAATTTCTCTATATAAATGAAGTTTAGAATTTAGTGAAAAACTATTTGTTTGACTTTGACTATTACCATACGGAATTTATATAGAGCAAAATGAATGTGAATGAAAATTCCTGCCAAATGGTTAAATAATAAATATTTATATACATGTATATAGATATCTAAAATAAATATAAAGCAAATGAATATATGTATATATGTGTATAAATATATTTATACTTATATATTTATGTATATGTAGTGCAGTAAGTATTTAGGTTAGTTTAGGCGACTGATTGAAAAATGAAATCAAATTAGAGTTCCTGACAAATTTACATGTCTTGATTTTACAAACTATTACAATTATATAAAACAAATTAAATTGCACATATAAATATGCATAATTTTTAATTAAATAACTACAGATATTGATACAAATCTAATTGCATTTCAAATTACTTATAAGTCTTGCAAAATCTAAAATCTAAAATCATTTAGGTAACAAAATGAGTTTTTACAATTTCTACGTATTAATTGCTTAAATTAAGTAGAATATTTTTTGTTTTTGCTAACTTAATTGCACAGATAAAATATAGAAATATGAAATATAACGTTGCACTTGAACAATTATCGTGTTCAGTTCAATTCAGTTCAATTTCTTGGCCGAACATTGCCAATAAGCCAACATTTACAGATTTTATCCAGGCAACTGTGCAGGTGTAGGTGAATTTGTAGGGGAATTTTCGCACAATTTGTGCAGTTTCCTTTTTTGTTTTTTTCACCTGTGCCTAGCTGCAGGCAATAATGACCCGTTAGTATTTCAGAGAACAAACTGCAAATAGTTTATGCGAAAGCTATCATTTTGGTTAAGATAAACTCATTTGTTTCGGTTTGAAAATTGTGAGGCTAAATTAATTGATTCCAATCCAAATTTGATCGTTTGAAAGAAGCTGACATTATTTAGGATAGTTTCTGCTGATCAGATAAAAGAGTTTATTGAGTTTTTAAATGATTTAGTTTAATGAAATTGTAAAATTTATTTAAATTTTTGGCTTGAACATGCATATATATAGATATATGTATATATATATATATATAGATATATGTATATATATATATATATATATATATATATGTAAGTATGTTTGTATGTATATATTTATGGCCATAAATGTCTGTTTGAAGGCTGTTAAATTCATCAAGTTTATGACACAGAAATCAGTAAAACTATGAAGGAATTTTATGAGATTTTATGGCCCAGCTGGCAAGTTATGGGGCGTTAACCATAAAAACATAAATTATGCAGATTTTTGTGTTTTTTTTGTTTTTTTTTTTTTTTTTTGTCGTTGTTCACTTTGAAACTTTAATTATACTACTAGGATGGATGGATACAAACGGTTTCCTACTCCATCCACTCTCTTTCTCACTCCCTCTCTTTTTCCATGTTGCTGTATATCCCACGATTATTTCGTTTGTTATTAATTTAAGGCCAGGACTCGTCTGTCTGTCCGTCCATCCGTCCGTTTGTTCGCTTGTCTGTCCCGGTTTCTCACTCTCTCTCTTTATAGGCGCGTTTTAATCATTGGGAATATGCGTGCTGTCGCCTGTGCAGGCAGCGCATATGAGTTGGGAGTTATAATCAAATGGAGGATGGGGTTAACTTGGTGATGGGGAATGAGAAGAATGGTAGGGGATGGCGGGATGGTGGAATGGTGGAATGGTGGGAGGGCGGGATGGTGGAATGGAGGTGGGCTATGGCGGAAGTGCTATTGTTGAATATGGCGGGGAGTAGCTAAAGGCGGAGCTGTCAAGCAGTTGCTGCTTATCGATCAAACGCTCAAAAAACAAAAAAAAATAAAAAAAAGGATACGAGAAGGGTAGGATATGGGATATAGGGTCGGGTCTGAGGTTAGGCATTGCTTGCTTTCTGGTGACATTTTCTTGTTGCTCATGTTATTCTTGTTGTTTTTGTTAAACAGACATATATGTGACATCTGCCTAGACAAAAGGCCCAAAAAGGGAAATTTCTTTCTTGTTTGTTTGTTTTTTTTTTCTTTTGGCGGAAAAATGGGGCTTATTAAAAATTACATGAGTAAAGGAAACGAAGACACACACACTCATACACACACATGCGGATGAGTTGACATAAAACATTCACTTTGTATATATTAAGGTGACTCCAGAAAATCAACAAGACAATTTTTCATTATAGAAAACTTTCAGGATACCCAAAAAGATTTTATTTTATTAGACCGATTTGGTTGATTATTAATGAGTTTAAGCAAATTGTTTTAAAAGTCAATCACTAGCGATGTTATTTAAACTTTAAAGTTTACTTTGTTGAACAATAAAAAGTTTGTTAAAAATGAATAAAAAATCTGAAATCCCATAAAATCCATTTTCCATTTTCTCTTTTTCCATCAATAGTTTCTATAAATCACACAATTGTTAAACTGTTTTTCCAAGCCCTTTAATTATTCAATGTCCTTCGGAAGCTTATTTTTTTTAGATTAAAAAAAAATATGAAAAAAAATGGAAAAGTGAAATAAAAATTTGATTCTATTTGGATTAGAATATTTCTATAATCTAAAGAAATAAAAAGAGTTTGAACAAAAATAGAATTTTGAGCCATTGTTCAACTAAGAAAAGTGAAGGTCGTCGACTAGTTAAAGATTTAGGGTCTTTCTTCTATTTGTAATTCGTTTTCTTTTCACGACTAATTTTGAATAACCCTAGTGTGTGATGAGAGAGAGAGAGAGTGTATGTGTGTGTGTGTGTATGTATGGTTGACTGAACCCTTTTTAAACACATTCCACCATTATCTTCATTAGGCGCTAATGTCCAAAAAGGGAGGAAAAAGGGTTTCAAGCAACTATTCTTCCATTTACTTGGACAATTTTTTGCCCGTGTTAACCTTTCTTTTTAGTCACTTTTTTTATTTTCTTCTCTTTTTCTTTTCTTTTTTTTTATTTTGCTTTTGCTTTTGCCATGACAACTTCAAAAGTCGTTACTCATTTTTGTGCACTTAATTTGAAAAGAAGATATGAAATTTTCTTATCGCCGACCTTCTTTATCTCTTTCGCTCTTTCTTCTTTTTCTCTTTAGTTTCTTCGTTCATCTCTTTCTTTTTTTTTTTTTTTTCCTACCATTTCTTTCTTTCCTTTGTGCGTGTGTGTTTGGTGTGTGTGTGTGTGTGTGTGTGTGTGTGTGTGTGCCACAAGTTTTGCCCCTTTTTCATTACGACGACCAAGTAGGTAATTTCATTTAGAAAACTTGAGCCGTGTCAAACTTTAAGCCTTAAACAGTGAACCAAAAAAGTCTGCACCCATAGAATTTTAATGCTGCGAGTTTTCGGGGCGGCATAAAAAAAGTTTTCTTCTTGCAAAAAAAGCAACAAAAACAAACCAAAAAAAAAAAAAAGCGAAAAACTTTTTGTTTTTACACCGCGGCGAGTCGTTGACTCAATAAGCGAGCCAACGAGATGTGTAGGCAGCGGGTTTCGCTGGGGGTTAGGGTTAGCATTTTGCGGGAGGGAGATTAGGGTTAGGGTTAGGGTTGAGGATGAAATTGAGAGCTATTATTTTTGTTTTCTTTTTTTTTTTTCATGGGCATCAGGTGAGAGAAAGGAAAAGACCAACTCACTTGACTGACTGACTGTCTGACACGATTATAGTAATTATGCTTGCCGGCTATAGCATACTTTTGTGCATTAAACTGCGTCAAGGTAAAGGTATTTGCGTTCACTTTTTGTTGTGTGCAGATGTTTTCAAGGAAGTTCTTGTATAACTTTACCGCAATTATGTTGGCCAAAAAGTTGACGTGGCTTTTTCTTCATATATATATATATATATATATATATATATATATATATATATAATATATAGGTACCTATACACACAAGTGTCTATATGTATTTTCTTTGCGGCTTAAAAAAATATCTTGTAATTTTATATAAGCTCCAGACACGAGCACAAATCTAGGCAACGCATTTTTCAGCCTCAAGTATTTTCTTTCATTTCATTTCATTTTTCTTTTCCATTCAATTTTTCTTTCGGTGTTTTTTTTCTTTTTTTGTTTCTTTCTTTTTTTTTTTTTGTCGTTTTTCGTATTTTTATTTTGCTGCTGCGTTGTTGCTATAATTCAATATTTTTCACAAATAAACTTGTTGGCAGCTTAACTTTTCATAAAGTTTTCCTTCACATGGTTTTTCTTTGCCACGTCTCTTTTGCTTTTTTTTTTATTTTTCCTTATATGTCATCAACCCAGCAGCAATTTAGCCAAGTGTGTTGCTGGTTGTTGTATGTAGGTAACTTCAAGGAAAGTTACGAGTTGAAAATGTGCCAAAAATTTAAATATTTATAATAATTTTTGGAAGTAATAAAAATCAAGAGCCTGGAAAAAGTCTGTGCGTGTGTGTGGGTGTCTGTTTGGTTTGTTTTTGTCTATAGCGAAAGGAAACTTAAAGTGATTAAAGTCAAAGATGTCAGTTCAATAGTTTATAAATAAAAAACAATAAAGTTCACAAAAATGAAAAGATTTAGTTAAACGCTTTTTCTAGATTAACATTAATTAAAATAAAGCTAGCTTAATCAAGAACTTTACGTTCAATCTTGACAAAAAAAAAAAGAGAGCAAGCAGTCTTCTTTTATAAATTGTTTCTTTTTCATTAATTTGACTCATTTTTGTTTAACTTTTCTGAAAAGTTTACGACTTTACAGTTTAAAGGGTATCTAATTCATTATAGGGAACTTTGCCTTGACATTTTCCTAAACACTTCTTCCTTCCACACATTCTTATCCCCCAACCTCCTTCCTCCCATTCCAACAATTTTGGGGTTTTACTTTTCAAGGGGAGCGGATAGGAGGCACATTTTTTTTTCCCTGGGCAAGGCGCAAATCAGTGAGAAAACGCTGACAAGCAAAGGAAAGAAAAGAAAACACAGAAAAGAGGCAAAAAAAAAAAAAACAAATAGAAAAAAGGAAGAAAGGAAGAAAAGTTAAATAAAACGTGTTACATTTGTAGCGTTTATCAGGAAGTGCGTGTAAGTGGGCGAGTGTGTGTGGTGTGGAGGGGCGGGGGAGAGTTGAGTCAAAGAAAAAGGACCCCATACGAAGCCGTGTTAGTATAACATATATGTTTAAGTATATGTACATATGTATATATCTATATATGTATGCAAGTATGTAAGTTATACATACATACGTACATATATATATATAAGTATATACATATGGATATATGTATATACTTGTAAGAAAATATGTGCGAAGCAAAATCAAAGCCAATATTGAAGCCGTAACCAAAACCACATCGAAACCGAAACCAAACCAAATCGAACCATTTGTGTGTTTATTTCCATTACCCCTCCCCCTCCAGCCGACCCTTTTAACTCAACTTAATTAATAAATTTACCTAAAAAAAAAATTCTTTGCAATTCTCTTTCAGAACAATTTCGTTTTATTATCGCGTGTTATATTATTTTCAAGTGTTTATCAAGTGCAAAGAAGAAGAAGAAAAAAAAACAGTGTTTGCAAACACTATACAAACATAAATCCATATATATATATTTATTTATATATATATATATATATACATATTCAGAATTCAAAATGGCTATGGTTATATCCACTCGAGCTAAACTTGTTATAACCGCACTCATATTATTTTTTCTACTCGGTATCGTTTTGGTCACCGGTTCAACAAAAGGCTGGTTCAATCCCAATCGTTATAATGGCGAGCGTGTGGCAGCCAGGATACAGGTAAACTCTTAGTTACAACTTTTAAAGTAATTAAAACTAATTATAATTATAATTTAACACGTGTATCATGTGATGATGAGGAATGAAATACTGTGTAATGTATAATGTTTAATGCTAAATGCTTGACTTCCTACAACTCAACCCTCCCACTCCCTCCCTCCCCCCCTATCTAACCATCCAAACGACAGCCACAAAACCTGACCTCTCCCCCAGCCCCATTTCCATCTCCGTCCCACCCCCCCCCCACCCATCTAAATGCAAACAAATGCCACCACTGTGTTATGGTTAAGGGCTGAGGCTGCTGATAGGCAAGATGTGTGAGAATGGACGGGGGGGAGGGGGGAGAGGTGAGTAAATTTTGATGGCGGGACGTTGAATGAAGAAGGAAAAGGTTGGTTTTGGTTGCTGGTGCCGCGGCTTATGCCCCTTCAACACGCACACAAACAAGTTAAGACTACTTTTAAACACTCACACATACACACACACACACACATATATATAGAGAGTCAAATCGCTCCTGCTTCTTGTCCTGCCCACAAACAAATAAAGTTTATTGTGACAAATGTTTCATGACAGTGGCACATTTTTCCTCTATGTGACTCTCTCTCTCTCTCACTCTATCTCTATCCTTATCTCTCTGGTTCTGTCTCTGTGTATCTCAATGTTTCCAACTCCAACTCGAAACTCTAAGGTAAGGTAAGGTAAGGTAAGGTAAGGTAAGGTTTGTGGCCACTGCCCAGTTGCCACCTATAACTATGTAAAACTGGAACACAACAATAGATGATTGTAGTATAGGTGAGAAATTTTTTGTAATTATTTAGAAAACATTATAAACATTATAAGCATTTGTTTGTTACCAGTAGGAGGGCCAAGAGGGTATAGATATCTACGAGGCCTGTAGTGTGTTGGTAGATGTGAAGGGGGCAGAGAGAGAGAGAGAGGGGGGGGAGGGGGTCATGCAAGATAAATTGATAAAGCTGACAGGGATAAGGGTACTTCACACAGACAGAAGGAGATGAAGACGAAGGAGTGCAAAAGGAGAGAGAAACAACAACAGGAGGGAATGGATGGAGAGGCGAAAAGTGTTTTGTTTGAGGGGCGTGGAAAGTGAAGATGGGGGCAGCTTAAACTGACGGAAAAGATAGCCAAGGATATCATTTTTCTAGCCAGGACATGTTGACCGTTCTCCACTTCATTTAATGACCACACTTGATATATACCCATATAACCTACACATATACGACGAGTATGTACATACATATATACATATATATATACATATATATACATATATCTAGAGTCATTTGAGTATTTGATAAACAAAAGGGTCTTTATATTGTTTAAATTGCTTCTTTTAATGTAATAGATTCGTCTCCTCTATCCTGTTTACATCAATTGAAGAAAGTTGTTCTTTTCGAAAATGAAGTTAAGATGTTCCGTGTTGTCTTTTTTGTCTTTGTTTCTTTTGAGATAGTCATTCCTGATCGCCTTATAATTATTTATATGTAGATTCTTACGATACTTTTATTAATATTCTCGTTAAAGCTTTCTCTCTTTTTTTTTTTTTTTCCCAAATCTTAGGGAACTTCCTGTTCTTATTTGACATTGAATGTGTTGTATATTGTTGCATTTGAAAGGATTTCAAATTTCAAAGGGGTCATAATCCGCCGCTGTAGGCTTCAGTTTATTTACTCCTACACAAGTCGAGTAGTAATACGTAAGGCGACATTTTTAACTGGTTTTGCTAAGGATTGCTTACCTGTATATATGTATGTATGTATGTAACTGTGTGTGTGCGTGTGTGTGTGGTGTTGATTTCTGTTGCATACTTATCTGCACATGGGGGCGAATGGATTTCTTTGTTGTTTAAGTTGTTTCCCCTCTCTGAAGTATTCTTTTCATTCCCTTCTTAACATAGGGGAATTATATTTGGATTGTACAACCGCAAAGCAGCTTGTCCGACTAATAACCCTTCTTTCTCGTTTTCTTTAACTTTAGAATAAAGGTAAAACAATAGGGAATTATGTTTTATAATACCACTTATACAGTATAAGAGTATGAAACATAATACATACTCTAAGATGATAAAAAAATTATAAGCCATATTTATAAAATATATATTTTTAGAACTACAATGAGGGGAAGTGTGTAGCTTCTAAGGTTATCGTACAATTATTATATAACCCATCAATAATTGATATACATATATATATATAGTTCTATTAGTTAGGTAAACATATCTGTTTCAATATCTGAATGATATTTATTTTAATGTATATCGCTCTTATATCATTCTAATAATCAGTATAATATTTTTTGATCTTTGTAAGCTCTGTTAAGTTGAGTTTTTGATATAAATATAAATGGATAACCTTGGCACCTGTTTCTTGTGTCTTAACATGGTTGAAAATTCCTTTGAATATTGATTATGTAATATTAAAAAATATTTATTAAGATCTATATATATATATATATATAGATATTGTTCAACCAATGATATAGATACGTGCCCTATAATAACAAATCATTGTTGGTATAATTAGATATTTTGCACATTTTTTTAAATTGCTTTGCCCCGGCAATTAATAACAACAACAGCTATGACAACAACAACAACACCAACAGCAACAGCAACAACAACAACGATGGAAAATAAAAACAACCTTTCATCTGAAAAAACACCTGCATAATTGTTGTTTGTGCTAATTTTGTCAGCACGCCCAGTTAATGTTTCTATTGACACTCCACATGGGAGTTTAAGGGAGGAGTAGAACGATAGAAATGCGTGTGTGAGTGTGCGAGTGTGCGAGAGTGTGTATGTGTACTACTAGGGGCTGGTAGTGGTATTGCACTGCTTTGACATTATTTACGCTTACTTATGGGTTTGGCTGAATGGCTGGCTGGCTGGTTAGATGGTTGGTTGGTTGGCTGGTTGGGTCGTCCTACACTCCACACCTACCCATTCTCACCTGGACTCACACAGTGATTAAACTAATTTTATGCAGCCAACCAACCAACCAACCAACCAAGCAGTGAACCAACAAACCAACCGCACACAGCAGGACGAACCGTCGAACCGGCGAAAGGCAAGGCAATAAAAAACCATTTAAAACATTCAAAGTGTCGCATGAGAAAATGGAGAGACGAAGGGAATAGCAAACGACAAACGGTTCAATATAGACGACGGTTTTTACTAGTACTACCTACTTTTTCCCGTATTTTTTTTTTTTTTTTTTTTTTTTGTTGTTTCTCAACAATAGCAAGAGAAATGGAAACAAAGTTTAGCAATAAAAATCTAAATAAAAGCATGAGTACGTTGTTCTGCTAACAACATCAATGTGAGGGTAGGGCAAGACCTACAAGACGAGACGAGTCGAGGCTGTTAATAAAGTCATTTTCTGTTTTTGGTGCCTGTGAGAAGTCCTTGCCCTTGCCTCAGTTTGTTGCCTGGTGTTTTTTTTCGTTGGATAATAGAGAAGGGAGGGGAATGGTGGGAGAATGAGTGGTGGTCACAAACGTTGTTCTCATCGGCATCGGCATCGGCATCGGCATGGGTATGGGTATGGGCATGGGCATGGGCATCGGTAACGGCAACGGCAACGGCATTGGTAGCGGTGTCGGCGTCGAGTTCATTAGCGAAGTAGCTCAACAACGTGCTGTGTTGTTTTTCCCTAGTTTTTCTTCCATCACTTTTTCTTTTTTTTTTTTGTTTTCTGTTTTCTTTTTACTTTTTTTTTTTCTTTGTTCACCGTTGTTAATTATGACCTGAAACTAGACCTGGGCCATGAAGGCAAACGGCTTTGGGGGAAACTGAGCAACATTGGAAATTTATAAAAATTACACGTAGATTGACAGGCAATTTGTTGGTCTAGTTTAATGCGCGGGTCGCCACTTAACTTTTGATCAAATTTTATCGTATTATCGTATATTAGATAATTTGCACTATCATAAAGTAAACGAATTTTCCAAAAATTTAGCATATAAAAGTTTTAGAAATATGAAAAGCGATAGGTTTTTAGTTGTAGCTAGAACAGGTAACTAAGTCTAGTTGCAAGGTGAGTCGAGGTGAGGTTCTGTCTTATTGGGTTCTTATCTTGTACAAGTAAAGCTTGCTTATCGCTTAAGAGATCTCAAGGAAGCTTTTGCCATCAAACTAAGAATTAAAGCTTGGCTTAATTTTATGATTGTAATATTTATATTAATTACAGTTGTAAGAACTTTAATGCCAACTCTCTTATGAGGTGTTTATCTAGTTACCATTTGCCATTTGCTGTTGTTCTTGTTCTTGTTGTTGTTGTTGTTGTTGTTGTTGGCTTATTGACTGATTCCTCTAACTCCTGTGGCTTAGACATGCGGTTTGCCTAACGTCTATTAGGTTTCATTAGTTGCTAATTACCTTCGAAAGCGAAATTAGTCGAAAGGCAATTATTGTTAATGCATTTAACTGGACGAGACTGGGAATGGTTAGATACATTTATGGTCTGACTGCCAAATGTATTGTGTTTCTTCAATCCTCACCCCAACGACACCATCACCACCAAGGCGATGCCTTCATCAAACTCCACCCACAACTCCATTGCCCCGTTTCATTATGTTTCTCTCCTTTTTCAGCTTAACAATTGGTTAAGCCTCATTCTCATTGTTGAATGGGCCATTTCCGTCTAATTGGTTTTCCCGCGAAACTATATAATTGATATACGGTTCGTGCTAAGGGAACGGACATATTTAGCACACCAAAAGATACATACATACATACATACATACATATATATTACCTTTATGGATATGCTTCCAGAAACTTTACCTTAACTTTAACACACACACACACACATATGTATATGTATATGTACATTACACACCATCATATTTCTCTTTCTTATACTCCTTGCGTTCCCTTTACCCATTCTTTTTTCGTTTCTCTCCTTTCTCAGTTGACTAATAAAAAACTCAAGACAACATACATTCCATTAGATTTTTTTCTCATCCATATGAAACGAAAAAGAAAAGTCCAACATTTCCCCATAGATAGTCATAAATAATATACAACATATATAAATATATATATATAGGTATATATATGCATATACTACATATATCCAAATACTGGAACTTTAGCACAGTCTCAGCTACATTAAGAGTTAGTTTGCTTTTATAAAATAGAAATACGCTGAAAATCGAACGCAGATAGTATCATATACTATACTTATACCCAGTAAAGCATAAAAAAAAAAAAATTAATAAATCTAACCAACAGCAATTAAACAAAATCGATGTCATATTATCGATTTGTTGTCACAGAGAATAATTCTCTTTGTAATTTATTGTTAACTCTAATTGTAGTATATGATTAAACAAATTTGAAACTTAAATGGCATTAAAACCTGCAATTAGTTGAGAGAAACGACATGAGATGATTTTTAAATAAATTTTATATTTTGTATGTATTTCATTTGTGGAATTTTTATTACTAGAGGAGATAGTCAATTGTTTGTTTACTTGGCCCATGTTACCCTTTGCTACCTTATTGGCCTAGGTAACAGCACAACTTATGGCACTTAGTCATACTGATATGGATGTTGGCACATAGCTTCTTGTACTTTTTCTTTTAACCCAACAACATATACATGTACACGCACACACACACACACACACACACACACACACACTATTGCCATTGCGCTGAAATAAACATATGAAAAACTAGCTACCGTTACGTTTATGATAATATTTTATTAAAGCGCAGCATGGCAATAAACAGAAAAATGCTAGCGAAATGGAAATATACACACAAAAATGTGTGTATTGGGAAAACTTCTACCATATCTCGATGTCGCCGAAAGAGGTTCATATCAAATTTATGAAGGAGTTTTGTTTTTCCACTCTATATCGATATACTATATATATATATATATATATATATATGTATATATATCGATGACATTGATAATGCATTAGCATTGGCATACGATATCAGCAGGGGACAACTGACTTGTGGCAGCGGCGGCGGCGGCGGCGGCGACGGCGTCACATGGTTAACTAAACTTTTTCGCTATGACTTTTGTGGTTTGGTTTTTGGTTTTAGTTTCTTTTTTTTCTTGTCTTTTTTTTTGACAGTTTTTGTAAAGTTGCTAGGGGAGATAGGCTAAAAGAACAAAGTTGCATCTCCAATGTAAAAGTAAACTTGTTGCACTGACAACTTGCAACTGCACAATTGCTGCATTGCGATGTCAAAAGATAAGCAAGGCAGTAACCATTTTAATATGGCCTAGGTGAACGATTGAACTTTGGATATTACCTGAGGCAGGTAAAGTCGAACTGTTGACAAGTTAAGGTAGATAAAGATGGAGTGATGTGTGGGAGAAAAGGGTTTTGGGTAAGGGAGTTGGGGAATGATACATATACCGAGAATTTCCTGGCCACAATATAAATAGCACTGATTTGTGCTAACAAATAGGTAGCGGCAGCAGCTCTTTTTGCTGTCTCTCTATCGCTCTCGTGCCTGACTCCTGTACGATATCTGGTGCCGCTGCTATCTTTTGCAAGTTGCCGGCAACCCAAAAGTTAAGCCAAACCAACCATACAACCCATTTGTTTATTATGAAAATACGGGCGAACGACTGGAGCCTGGGTCTCGTGAGTGGAGCTGAAGCTGAAGCAACATATCCGTGTCTCATTCTATCTTTCTTTCACTCAACCCCCCCCCACACACCCACCCCACTCATCTCCTTTTCTCTCTCATTTTCTCTTACTCCTTCTGTATGAGTATATGTGTATGTGTATGTAAGTGTGCTTACTGCCCACAAAAACCTTAAACTGATGACACACTTCACATGGGCATCTGGGACGGTTCAAAGTACTTTAAAAGGCCTAAGCTTTACTTTTCATTTTGGTCCACTCTAGAGGGCTAGAATCTTTGTACGAAGATTTCATTTAGTTTGTATTTCGGATCTTTCGTTATACGCAAGTAAATAACTTAGTTATAGTTCATATCTAGAGACTGTGCTATCAATTGAAGTTTCTTCAATGTAAGTCTACCTCTCTGAAGTATACACACAGTTCATGAGAGTTAGAGCCAAGATCCTTATATGTTCTAAGTGCATTGAACCGCTCCTGTTAACGGTTTGTGCTTCTGGCTCTATGGCAGTTTTTTTTGTACTTGGTTTCGGTGCTGCATTTCCGCTTGAATGGCGTCTCTGCTTCGAGCAACTAACAGTCCATTGACAGGTGAGGGGTATGGTGGGTATGGTAGGGTTGGAGAAGGGGGTGGATTGTGTTGTTGTTGGCATGTTGGAAATACTGGTAAGTGTGTCACCACGTTCACGTAACTGAAAGGCATACTTACCGTTTTAAAACTGTGCACACTAGTCGTCGCTCTGTTGTATATATGTCTGTATATATTGAGATGTATATATATATATATATATATATTGACTTTGAAGCATAAAAAGCTTTCCCAGATACTCCAAATACTCTGGAGCCCAACTCTTTATTACCACCACCACCACCATCACCACCATCATGTTTTGCAACTGACTGTCAGTGAGAGAATAAGTGAGTGACTGAGTGAAAAAAAAAAAATAAAGGAAAACGAAAAACCAACGAGACTGCGAGACTAAAACAAAAAAAAAAAAGAAAAATTGACAATCTGACTTAATGTTAGTTTGCTAATCGAACTTTTTTAGTCTTTGTGGTTGTCGTCTTTTCATTACGTTTCGATTTGCCATCATGTTTTTCAATAGTTTTGCATCTAGGTTTTTCATCAGGTTTTTCATTAGATTTTCCTTTAGGTTTTGCATCCGGTTTTACTTTTGGTTTTCCTTCTAGCAGCTTTCCTTTCGGTGGTCTTATATCAATCTTCTCTTTGGGCTTCCCATCTGGCTTGTCTTTTAGCTTTCTATCCATCTTTTCTTTCGCCTTTCCATAATTAGGTTTGCCACTATTTGTATTGGTGGTATCAATCTTGAGACGTGTTTGAAATAACTGACCGAAATCCGTGATAAAAGTCTTCATATTACTCATCCGTGAATGCAATTGAATGAAGGTTCTCTCATCAAATACTTTCAACTGTATGCGATCGGATGTATCGTGAGTAATTGATGCCTGATCATATAAACTTCGTCGTTGACTTAACCATTTATCGCATTGCCGATTTAAATTAAGTATAAATGCATTGATATCCTCAAATAAACTTAATATCAAACGATAGCGTGAACGTTGATTGCGATCATTCGATTTGTGTAATGTTTTCGTTTGGCAACTTTCAAATTTCTTGGATATTTCCTGAAAATCTGAGGGCATTCCCTTAAGTGTATTCTGTGCATAGTATAGTAAGCCCTAAATATACAAAAAGAATAATATGAAAATTGCATTAGAATATTCTGGAATTCATATTTGTTTTGGCTTTCCTCTTTTTTTTTTTTTTTACTTACATTCAAATCGGTTATGGCATGAGCTTCCGAATATAAACTATAATCTGGCCACCAATCGTCACCTCCTCCTCCATGACCATAATCAAAATCATCACGTGTGACTGGTACAATTCGTGTGGTGACTATCGAATTGATCAATACCAGGCGTGGTATCATTAATTCAATTATCAAATTACGTACTTCTGAATTATCCGAAATGGTTTTCTTTTTGGGCAGCTTACTAGTTGTGGTTTCCATTTTGTTTGATTGCATTGTATTGTAATTGGAATGAAAATGGAGGAAGTAGAAGAAGAAAAAGATGATGAAGAATTAAAGAGAAGAATTGAAGAGAAAAGTGTATATCTGTTATTGGAAAATTGTATGGAAATGATTGCTTGCCAAGCAGCAGAATGTGTATCTGAGAATAAAATGATGTTGTGTTTTGTTGTGTCGTGTTGTCCCAGTTGATTTGTCTGTACAATGTGTATTCTTTTGTGTGACTTTTTTACAAATGTTGCCTAGATTCCAATATTATTTCTATATATAAGTATATATATATATATATATATATACATACATACCATAATACACCCAAACATACATACATACATATTGTATGTACTTATAGATTTGTGGGAAATTTTTATGCAGCGCTAAAAAGTATGCTATATAGTTTTTGCTTTGGCTTTAAGTTGCGTATACGCAACGTTGTCACAGTATGTTTACTTTGGGGTTTATAAAACTCTCTGTACACACACAAAAACACACACACACACATATACACACAAACACATGCACACACACAAACACACAGGGACAGCTAAAGAGAAAATGTTTATACGCTTATAACGTGTTGGTTTATGCAAAATGAAATGCGTTCTCTCTTCTCCTTTGTATCTCTCTACCGCCCCTTTGCATCACTGTTGCAACATCACTTGCTCACCCCTTAGCTCTCTCTCTCTCTCTTTTATTATATGAGTGTCGCTTTAAACTAATTGTAGCTGGCGCTTTTGGCCAAATGCAGAGATGTCATTGTAGTGCAGTTCCGCTTGGCTGTTGTTTTATTTTGTTTTTTTCTGTGCCTATTTTTATTTTTATCCTTTTTGGTTAGTTGAAACGTATAAATTGAAGTTTAAAGAACGAATAATGAATGCTCTTAGGGAAATATAAAAATAATTACTCTACAATATACTTACCAATTTGATGGAATTACCCATAAGAGTAAAAATTACTTATTAAGAAGTTTATTAAGAAGTTTTCATTATCTGTTGAGTTTTTTAGCTGGTGGAAATTTGCAATTTTTTTTTATTTTTATAGAGTTTTCATTAGTTGTGGCGTTCCTTTTCCAAATTTTTAAATCTCAAGAAAGGGAATGGAATGCCATAGTATAGACTCCAAAGCTAGTCCTAACTTCTAGGATAAATTTAGAAACTAATCACTGTCGTAGAACAGATTAAGTGTTTTTTTCATATTGCGCAAATTATCTTTGTATATTCTGTCGTTTTTCTAGCCCCCCCCCACACACACACCCACTTCTAATTGGCACAACCAATTTGATGGCTATAGATCTTTATTCTCTGGAAGAGAGTGTTAAGAAAACGTGTTTACACATGTAAAGTAATGAGTTTTCTAATGTCTCTTGAATTATTTTTAAGACACTTTTCATTTAGAGTATATGAAATATTTGCTCCTAAAGGAAGGGAAGACAATGCGACAGTGAGACAGATAGACAGACAGACAGTTGGTAGATGGAGGCCTGGTTGCTTCTGCTGACAGTCATCTCTGCTCAGCAAATATGTTGGCGTTAAAAAGTTTTTTTATTCTATTCTATTTTTTTTTTATTTTGTGTTGTATTCTTGTTGTTGTTGTTGTTGTCTTTTTCCCCAGATTTGTGTCAGCTCGTTTGAGAATTAGTTGTCGTAGGTTTTTAGCAAAATTAAAAAAAAAAAAATATGAGAGAAGCAACAAAAACAAAAAAAAAAAAATGGCAACAACGACAACCGAAACGAAAACTGAAACAAAACAGAGAAATCTGTCACTATGCGGTTGGCATTTGCCGACTCATTGTTGTTAGCTCTCCAGGGGTTTACCCCCCTCTACTCCCTTGTCAGACTTGTCCCCTCTCTTGATGGGTAACCTACCTCCAGTTCTTCTCATTTTAGCATTCCAATTTCTATTTGGCTCTTTTGCTCTTGCCTTTTCTGCCTCTTCACTGCACATTAAGAGAGAGAGAGAGAGAGAGAGTTGGAGAATATTGTTTGTCTGTTAGATATATATGTATATATATATATATATATATATAAATATGTAGATATAAATGTATATATATATATATATCGTATAGGAACAAGCATAAGTATATGTATATTTGTGCTTTTTGATGCGACCTGCGTCTTAAATTATTTATGTGCCGCAAAATGTGCAAAGTAATTTATTCTGATTATATGCAAAAAAGGCAAAAGTAAGAGAACACAACGAAGAAAATGGCCATCAAATAAAAAGGCAAAGAACCTTCTGCAACAAAAAAAAAAAATAAAAGAAAAAAGGCCGCCAAGTGTTGAAAAAAGAGTGAGTGAAACATTCCCTAGTTTACCATTTCACATTTGCCAAAAAATAATCAAAAAAAAAAAAAAAAAAAAGAATTTGTGTTCTGAATATCACGCAAAGGAACGTAGAAATGAATGGAATTAGAAACGGAAATCATAATTATCATAATAATTTTTGCATTATCATTATCTCATCTTACTGAAATGCAAATGAAAATGAAAACTTTAAGTAAACTCTTAAACTAAACCATAAGATAAACTGAAATCAAAAACTTTAGCTAAGGATTATATATACGGCTATTCACGATTTTCAATAAAGTTTTGATGCTCAAAAAGTTTTAGATATATACTAACTTCATTATAACTAACACGCTCAACAAACAAAACTGGATTAAACAAGTGATTGAAATTTCATTTATAATTCTAAATACGTATTAATGAGAAATTAACTTTCAATTGTTGCCGGAATCCAGAATGGCCAAGAACCGAAGGTAAATAAATAAAAAAAAAAACAGAAAAGAAAAGAAAAGGAAAAAAGGAAAAATTTGGGAATCAAGTGCACACAAAAATTAAGTTCTACACCTGGACGCGTATATGGAGGACGACTCACTTTTGGCTTTCTGCTTAAACTTGGCCATAAAATGTTATATACCTATAATTCTTTCGCTTTAAAATCGCACCTTCCTTTAGAGAGGTGAAGCACAGATAGAATGTGGTTGGAGTGAGTAAAGGAAGTAGGTGTGAGAAAGTGGGAAGGGGGGCAATGAAGAAGGGCCCACGCATTTAAACGGAAATAAAATAAAATTACAAAAGCAACAAAAAGAAAAAAAATAAGGAAAAAAAGAGGAAAAAATAAACGAAAAGCAACAAAAAAAAAAAAAGAGAGAAAAGTGCGCAACTTTTTGACGTTCACGATGGTTATCCTTGTGACTGGCCTGGGCTCCCGGTCTGCCTGCCAGCTTGCCTGCCTGGGCAAACGGCTGTCAGAAAGTGATTTAGAAACTATGCTACTTCACCCCCCCCCCCCTACCACCACCCACCCTCCCACACTTATTCAACTGGCCTGCACCCTGCACCCTCCACCCTCCACCCCATCAGCCACCTTTTGGCCAACTGTCCAGATCGAGTTTCAGCAGTAGTCAGGCATTTTGTTTGTTGTCGGTTGTCGTTTGGGGGGCCATAAAACTTGAATTTGAATTTACATTTTTTTTTCGTTATTCTTTTTTTACTCTCTTTTCTCACAGTCGAAAATGAATTGAAATTAAATTGAAATTGAAATTCAATTCAATTGTTTGGTCGGTCTGCGGTTCAGTCTAATTTTTCATCAAAAAAAAAAAAAAAAAAAGAAAAAAATCTCACACTCCGTCTTATGTGCAAATTCTGTTAACTTTATCACACACCTTCACACTTATATACATATATATATACACTCACACACACACACACACTAATAGGCATATGCTTACTCGCGCCTTTCCTGTGAAAATATGCTGAAAATGTCAAAATGCCGTTTATATATATATATATATATAAATGTATATACTTCTATATGTATTTTAATACTTGCCTAACAGGCTTAATCAACATTACAAAGTAATTAGAGTTAATTCTTTTGTACTTGAACGCGCACAGACACCTGGCAACTCTGGCTGGTCTCGTACGTACGCACTGGCAAAACTGGCAGTCAAAGTGCTTACGCATGTCAGCCAAAATGACAAGCGAATGATGACAATGAGAATGCTGATGATGATTATGATGATGGCCATGGTGATGATGCGATATTTGTAAACTGTTGCTTGCCAATTTGCATGGTTAATTATCTATTAACTTGCGCATAACTTTCAGAGCCATAGCGAAAGAGAAAAACCAAGTGAGCATGGATTGTGGGATGAGTGGGGGACCAGAAGGGAGGTAGGGAGGTAGAGAGGTTGAGCGGGAAAAATATTCGAGTTAGGGAATGGGATAAAGGTAAGACAAATTAGGAAAACCGCCTGGCAAGCGCAGGGAAGAAATGCTACATCCGTTTCCGTTGCTTCTGCTCTTATTTTATTATTGTTGTTCTTGCTGCTGTTGTTGTTATTGGTTGGTTGGTTGGTTGGTTGGTTGGTTGTAGATATATATATATATATATATAAAGATATATAAAAACGCTAAAGAGCATGACGGATAAACAAAAGTAAAGACAGAAGTTAAAGCATTCCATTCCAAATCAAATTCGACTATCATGATATCCATTAATTTGTTAATAAACTTTATGTTATAGCCCCTCTTGAAATGAAGTTCAAAATGCAAATATTCTCATTAATTTGCTTACATTTATTTAATTGAACTAAATTAAGTTTTCTTAATTCTATTTGAATGTGTCACTAAGATAAGAATTAAAGCTCTCTAATGGAAACACTTTCATTCATTGAATTATATTTAATTATGTAAATATCTTACCTGTAAATTTCATTTGGTATTTCATCTACAGATAGATTAGAACTTTAATCCATTAACTAAATCGGTTAATTGATGTTGATATATTTTCCTATATACCCTGATTATTTATAAACCTAATATATTATTTTATTCTATGCTAATCCGAATGCTTTAAGCGCCATCCTGGATTTTGTGCACGTCGCTTATTAAATATTTTCAAGTGTAGTTAATGTTTAATTTCCATTTATAAGCCATAAAGTCATATTTAAATTTACATACAGATCTCATGAAGGCAGTTCTTTAATCAACACAGTACAAAGTATTTAAATATTTACTACAAATTTGTTTTTTTTTGTTTTTCTTTTCTTTGTTTGTTTTACAAAATTCATTTTTAGCTTTTTGATTTTCCAAATGAAAATGTGCAAATTACAGTTTTCTTGCCTTTGTACGATTCTATTTCTGAAGGGGTTTTTTCATCTGGCTATACATCTAAATTATTAAAAATCAATAAATTGTCCAATAGTTAATTAAATATGTAGTATCGGATAGAATATGTAGCTATAATTCTTACCTGGTTTGATCCATTGTAATTAATGGTCAAATGGGTAAGATTAAAAATCATTCATAATTATTTGATAACACATTAAAGTAAATTGTAGCAAAGGTAACAATTGACCACGTAATTCTCCAAATACCTCCTCATCGAATGAACGCAATACCGAACATATTTGACCAATAGTATATATATCAACATTCCTCTGATTTAAGGCATTAACCATGCCCCTCAATACCGTATTTCTACTTGATATTATCTCTTTGCATACTTCGTTTATATGTATAGCCGACTGTTGTATATAGCTAAGATCATTTATTGCCTTTGTATAGAAATGATCTTTAGTCTCCAATTGCCAGCGATAGGAATTTGAATAAACAACTTCGACAATCATAAGAGTTTTAAGATAACTCAATTCTTGGGGTAAATCCTTTAATGTGCAGTATATAAAATCAGCTGCTTCGCTCATATTGGTCACTGGTAAATCTTGAGAGAATAAACAATAGCCCGGCCAATTGGTTGTATCACCAGTTCGTTCATAGTCAGTTATGAAAACTATTGCCATAAATTTAGTTAGACGTTCTAAACGCACTTTTAATGTCTCTTTAACACATGCTTTAGTCCGCTGATTGAAGAGTTTCATTTTACTATACACAAAAAAAAAAAAAAAAAAAACAACAACAACAACAAAAAAGGAGACAGAATTTACTTAAAAAAAAAAAAAAATTTGAAAAATAAATTGCAAACGTATTCGATTCAATTTTGGGAAAGTATTTATAAAATAAATTAAACAATATATAAATTGACTGAATGCACATCACATACTATATGTATACAAGTGAGAGAATCAATATTATAGATTGATTGTATAATGAAATTTGTAGTACGATTTTTTTCTCTCTTCTTCTCTTTAAATTGCCACAGATTGGCTCAATTCGATTGATTGGCTACCACAACCAACCACCCAAACACCCACCCACCCATCGTGCACTTAAAAACTCTTTATGTTTTGATCAGGTTGTGAAATTTTCTACGAACGGGTTTTCTTTTGGCTTTCTTTTTCTCCACTCTCCCTTTCTCTCTCCCTGTGCTGCCTGTCTCCGTTTCGTGTAAACCATTTTAAGTTGAATTTTTGGGTTAATTTTTTTTTTGTTAAGAGGCATCCTCCTTTAGCTCCCTGAACCTTCTTTTAGTCACAATCGATCTCCATTATTGACACATTTTTGACAAATTGCCAGACGGGCAGAGTCCTTTTTTTTTTTTTTTTTTCTTTTTTCATGCCGAAACGTGTCTGGCATGGCCAACGAATGGACCAATCGACCAACTTACATACATACGTACAAACAATCATGGCAAAAGAAAAGGTCGTCATACACCTTTGTGATTTTGCCACAAATGGAAATAAAAAGGGTCAACGATTTGCGTATTATTTGTTTTATTTTCAATACACGCGCATAACCACAAAAGGAGATGGTTAAAAATGGATGTAGAATGGAGATATGGAGAAGCTAAAGAAAGAGTTGCACAATGAATTGGTGTAGGTGGATGGGGGTAGGTATATGATATATATGATAATGGTGATGATGATGGAACCCTTGTCAAAGGCAAAATGAATTCATTGCGAGGCAATGAATGCCGTTACGCAAATATTACCGCAATTGCTATATATCTACATATGTATGTGTACATATATGTGTAGTAAGGATAGTGTACCACACGTAGGTCTTGGATTTCCTTTCTCTCACACAACAGTTTTATACTATAAACATGTGTGTGTGTGTGTGTGTGTGTGTGTGTGTGTGTTTGTTGGTGTCCTTGCTCTGCTTCTTTAGCAGTTTCAGTTCATTTCTGGCCTTAATTATGTGCGGCACAGAACAAACAACAAATGTGCATGCACAAACATGCACATACACATACATATGAGTAAAAGCATAAGCACAAGTACAGCACACACACACATACACACACATACACACACATACACACACACACATACACACACACACACATACACACATATATATATATATATATGCATGCAGCGTAGTTAATTGCTCATGGCACTCTGCGCCACTTGACCGAGTGGCAGCATGATGTTGAAGGGATACGAAGGTCTGACACTATTTAAACTAAATGCCTACCTTAAAAATGACATTCCCAGCTCCAGAGCTAAAAAAATATTTCCACTGAATTCTAACAAAAAGAATTTTGTCATTTTATTTAGTTTTTTTTTTTTCTCGTGTGCGTTTTTCTTTTTTCATAATTCTTTTTTTTATTTTTTCTTTTTGTTAATCGCCCCGACTTCCTTCCCTTCCCTTGCCGCTTTATGTATCCTTTTTTACTGCTGAGCCGGAGGCAAGTTTTTCATTATTTAAATAGACTTGCGAGATGGCCTTTGTACTGAGCTTGACCCTATGTCACCAGTTGTTACTTCTCATTTTCATTTTCATTCTCATTCCCATTCCCATTCCCATTCTCATTCTCATTCTGTCTGTTTACTTGCCTATTTATTTACTTACGCCATTTTGCTAGTGTCCTCTTCCCCCTTTCATTCTACTTCCCACACAATCTCTCTTTTCTATCTCTATCATGCACTCTTCATCTCTCTGTATTGCCGACTTTTCTTGCTTTTTTACTTTATGCTTCTGTTCGCTGTCATGCTATAGCTTTGATGTTCTCTTATCAGTTCATCGCTCTGATTTTTTTATCTGTTTTCTTTTTTGTGTTGTTTCTTTTTTGTTTTTTTTTTTTTTTGGGTTTTTTTTTTCCTTTTTTGGTTAGGCAAAAGTAAAAAGGGTTCGCTGTGGGTTAGACGAGAGCCAGTTCTCGGTTCTCATTTCATATTGTTACTGATTTTGATTTCGATATAATCTTATAAACGATGTGCTTACGGAAGGTATGCACATTACAATGAAAAGCAAATATTTGATATGCGGATAAGAAATCAAATTCAAGAATTTGCTCGACCACTCTAATATATAAATATTTATTGTATTTACTCTGTCACAATTTGACTTGGTCAAATTATATACAACTTTATTACATGTATTCGAGATAATATCGTAAACAAATTTTGTTTGGAGTTGAAAAATAAACTATTTTAATAACAAAAAAGATCTATAGAAAGTGAAAATGAATAAATATTCTTTAAAAAACTTTTAATTATTTAAAAGCATGTAGAAATAAGAAAGATGTTAAAATATTCATATCTTTGTTTTAGTGTTGATATTCATCATCATCCATCATTTGTTTCTATTGATAATGATTGCGGATAAAAGAAATAAGGAATCTATTTCTCTTTCAACTCAATTGCTTTGCTCTTAATTTGAACCATCTGTGACCATCTGTGATCTGTACTTCAGATCATTCCCATTCACACCATTCCCATTGTGATCGATATTATCGCGTAACATTTCCTCAATTTCCAAACAAATTGAATAAGGATCCATAATCTATATTTCACGTTCAACTCTCTCGTTTAACGTAACGCAAAATATTAGGGAAAACTCTAAATGACAATAAAATTAAAAAAAAAATGTGTAAATTTAAAAATTATATTATACCACTATTATAAATTTATATTATATTATATTATATTATATTACACCACATCTTGTGAATCGATTGGATCCTCATCCTTTTCTGGTTGGTCTAGCATCTTAAAATTATTTTAGTAATCTTTTGTTTTTCTTTTTTTTTTTTTTTTTTTTTACACACAGGTTAATAAATGCCCTCAAAGTATTGAGTTAGATATTTTCGTAAACTATCTCAGATTATGATTAAAAAAAAAAAAAAAAAAAAAAAGAATACTTTACTTTTGTTGTATCATTATTAACTTTTACTCACTTTTTAATTAAACTTACTAAAAAAAATAAAAAATAAATTTTAAATGGTCCTTGTGATCTACATATATATCAAATCCGTAATTTATTTCAGTATTATAATAAGACTATAAAGATCTTCGCATAGTCATCTGCATTCTCTGCTACGACAATCACAAAATAGAAAAATCCTTCAAAGAGAATTTTTCGGGGACATCCTTTTATCTAAATTTCCTTGACTTATTAAAAGTTGTAAGCTTTTCAATTAGAGCATTACTTCACATCTTTTCCACTTTTAAATGGAACGTTTTTTTTTTTTCAAATTGCTTACTGTTATTGTCAAAATGCCCGCATATTCCAGGTATATAATGAGAGCGACAATACACGACACGACAAAAAAAAAAGGAAAAAAAATGAAAAGAAAATAATGCTAAAAAATGCCACATCCTGCTACTTAATTTCCGTTTCAAGTGAATTTCCTAGCTGCTAATTTTGTTGCACACACACAAAAAGAGAGAGGGCAAAATAGAGACAGAGAATGAGATAGAGAGTGAGAAAGAGATAGAGAGTGAGAAAGAGAGAGAGAGAGAGTGAAAGACTTACATACCAGAGACACATCCATACCAAGACAGGGACATGGACATAGACATGGACTTAAGCCAGCCAGCACGTGCTCGAATACAACAACAGTAAAAAAAAAAAAAAAAAAAAAAAAATTGAAAATGAAAGAAAAAAAAAACTGGGCCACACGGACACGAACATTGCTTTCATACTGTGTTCCCAGTGATTTTCGTTGGCTGTGCCATTTGTTTAGCGCATAGTTTTCCTTTTCCCTTTCCCTTTCCCTTTAACCCCGACCGCCTGCCATTCCGCCAAAAAGCATGGGCCAAAGCATTTGGCGAAAAACAAAAAGTAGGAAAAGCTTTAATATCCGCACTCAAAATGGCAAAAACAAAAAAGAATAAGAGGAAAAAAATAAGAAAAAAAAAAAAACCGGCAACAAGCTAGGCTATACACATACTGTGCTGCCAACCAATGTCTATTGATGATTGGGATGATAGGACACATGTGTATATATGTGTGTGTACATGTGTGGGCGGTATCCATCCTGTGGTTAACTAGTTTATATGAAAGAAACGTGGCTAGTTACCCAAAAACCGAATTATAATTCTAAAAAAAAAAAAGAAATATATGTATAAAAAATTAGACAACAATGACAAGAGATAGCCATAAATACCAATACATATAGATATATATATATATGTATATATAATGTGCAATTTGTAAACCTATATATATGTATATATATACAAAGCTATAAATTTAAGTGCAATTAAGATAATTACAAGTCGCTTGCGTTAATGCAATTTAATTAACTTTCAATTGTAAACGCCTAATCAAATGTACATGCACACACACACATACATATACATATGTATATAAGTATATATTTCTCTAAACGCTTGACAAAATGATATAACTTTATCATTATAAGGTATTTATTGTTTTGTGTAAATTTATTGGCAATTATGTTACCCATTTGTTTAATTCTAAATAACATAAACAAAATGAATTTTCCTAGGAAATTGTTTACAACAATATTCAGTTGAGAGTTTATTTCAATAATTCACGTGATGAATCACATGATCACATAGAATAAACCACTGAAAAAAGGTGCTTATCATTTAGATCTCTTATTTCCGTTTTTATGTTATATTTTTTTTTTTTCTTTCTTTCTTTTTGCACATTTTGTGGTTTTAGTACATATTTTATATGTTTCCATCACAAATATTTCTTTTGGCATAAACCATGTGGATGTATATATATGTCTGTTTGTATAGTCAGTCGTCTGTCTATATGTTGCTTCACTTATTCCACTTACTATTTCTGTTTCTGGGGCTCAATGGCAGTATTAAGCCATTGTGAGGCTTTTACTTTGCTTTTAAACCCGAAAAACTCAACTCAAGTTAGCGTCTCAGATGAAACTTTTTAGAAAAGCTAAAAGAATAAAGAGGATGGGGTGGGGTGGGGGAGCGAACGTTGAGGGTGGATGCGGTGAAGGGGGTAAACCGGGGGGACAGAGGTCGGTAGAGCATAAAAGGGCGCCAGGGCCATTACTAACTATCATTTACAGAAAGAGAGAAAGAGAGTGGGAGAGAGAGAAAGAGAGAGAGAGAGAGAGAGAGTATATGAGAGAAAGAGAGAGAGAGAGAGAGGGGGAGAAAAGCAAAAACAACTGACTACAACTACAACACCAACAACCATCACTATAGACTATTATGATGGTGGTCTGGGCCTAGAGCCTTGAGTGTTTGCTGCCATTTTTAGGTAGAAATTGTGCACTCACTGTATGTGTGTGGTTTGTTGGTGTGTGTGTGTGTCTTTGTATATATATACATACATATCTCGCCCCCCCCTTCCCCTCCCGTCACCCAATACGAGCTCTCTATGCCGCATTGTTTGTGGTTTTGGTTGGGTTCATTGTCTGACTGCATTTTAGTAACTGCGGTTAGCATTTCGCCTCTGCTTTGACTCCTCGACCTGCATCTTAACTTGGCCAACTCCCAAAGCAGCCAAAAAGGGGAACTACAACTCTTACTCATGCTCTTTCTCTCTATCTATCTTTCAGTGTTTGCGCGTGTGTGAATATGTGTGTGTGCGAGTGTGTGTGTGTGTAATGTATATGCTTAATTGTAATTCTAAATCAAAACCACTAAACATTAGAGTTGGTCAGGAGGTGCGGTGCTGCAAGAAGAGAGATAAATTAACATCAATAATAAATTTCGATTTGCAGCAATTACAAAATGTCAGACCAAATGGGAGGTCTGCATTTAACATCAGATTTGGGTCTACACACACAAACGTATAGATATATATATGTATGTATAAATACACTTATAGAGATACATATATGTATATACTTATATTTAAATGTCATACAAATTGATTGATTTATTATGTATGGGGTTATTGGAAATATTCTGCTGTTGCTGCTAATGTTAATGCTGCTATTTCGAAAATTATTCCACATTTCCAAATAAAACATGACTACCAATCTATATACTAATATATATATATATATATATATTATATATTTATATTTTCATATATAAATATATATCCCTATATATGCACATATACAGGGACATTTAGCTAAAATCATTGTTTATGGTAATCCGGAAGCCATAAACATCACATGCTTGCCCACAGCAAAGGCACCACCGATGTCAGCAACCACAGCGGTAAGTTGAGTATAGAAAATTCCCCCTCCCTCACACCGAAAATCTCATGATGAAAATGTATTGCATTTTCGATACGATTTCAATTTATTAGTGCTTACATATACATATATATATATAGATGTATATATATGTATATATCTATATATATATATATATATATATGTAAATATAAATCGCTTTACTTATTGATAAATTACATTATAATTCGATTACCCAAAAGAGCGAAAATGATTCTCTCCAATTCGAATTCGATCTATGTGAAATGTGAATGAATATATGTATAAGTAAGTTAGATAAATGACAGCTTAAATATGTCTACAAGCGATTAAATGTATCTGTTAGATATCAGTGAACATATGTATATTTAGTATATACAATTTGTATTAACATTTTCAATTAATTAACTAAATTGATAGGGTTTCTTAATACAAAACGATGAGAAATTATGAGAAATTATGAGGAATTCCAATAAATTCTCTATTAAATTGATAGATTTGTATTAGGTTAAAGAAAAGGTGAAAAAGTAATAGATACGAAATGTTAGTGACTAAGAGACGAAGGGAGATCACATTTATAATTGATATATATATTTATATAGATAGTCTGTCTGTCTGACTGTTAAATGAAAGAAAAAAGTTAGTGGATTAAATTTTTAAATATTATATAATTATTAGCCCTCTGTTAATCTGAAAGATAACTATTAAATTTGATTTATTTATTTAATCTCTCTGATCCATCAATTCGAAAGTACACACAGTAATAAGTATTTATTTCAACATTAATTAGTTAGTTATTAAGTTATTTATTAGCTGTTGGTTACACAAAATTTAGTTAGTGCAGAAAAAAAGGAAGATTAACATTTTAATTGTTGTTTAAAATATTTGTATATATATATATTTTAAAATTAATTTACATTTCATTTCATTTTCATTTTTCCCTTTTTTTTTTTCTCTTTTGCTTTCTCTCGTTATTTTTGTTTTTTATTTTTTCAAGGATCTAGAAAATGAGTTAGATTCGAATTTGAATAAAATTGAAGGATCTGGATTGGTATGTGTTAATTTATTAAAATTGTTTTTATCATTATTGTTATTTATTATATTTTAATTTGAGTTTCAATTTTGAATTTTTTTTTTTTAATGTGGCTGATTTTTTATTTTCATTCAGAGCGACGTGCCCTTAGAAAGTGAACCGGTAATTATCCTAATTTATTAACCTTTTAATTGTGTACATTTATAATTTTTGTTAATTTTTATTATTATTTAATTATTATTTTTATCTAACGCTTAGGTTGGACTTACCGATGATATATCGAATGATGATTTTTGGAATTTCGAAGAGGTTAGTTGGTTTCACAATTAAAACAACGAATAGAAACAAATTGGAAATGAAATAGAAAGAGAAGGAAAAAGAGAAAGAGAAAGAATTATGCCCATTTTAGATGGCAGGAATTGAGATTATGAGTGTTGACAATCCACTTACAGAATGCTACATAAAATTGCCACACAATTGGTCAATATTGAGAGTCAACACTGTGGTTGGCCCTTACTTGTATTTTGCATAATTAAATATTTATATTTAGTTTATAAGTTAATTGCACTTTGGTTATATGTGTGGATGAGTATATGTATATGCATGTGTACGCGTGTGTGCAAAATCGATAAACAACAGTAGCAGGAATAAAACCAACTACAACTATTTGCACTCAGCTGACTTAATGAGTTTTCAATAATCAACAATTTGTTAAATGTTTCTTTCATCTGTATATATATTTTCTGTTTTTACAGGCAACTGACATCTTCGACGCCAGTGGAATGCAGCCCCCCTCCGGTCAGACGCCATATACACACGACAGACGTAAGTTTATATACATGCATATATACATACTATACTATATACATATGTACATACATATGTATACCCTTTCGTTCCTATTACATATACCCAACAACCAACTGCATCCTCTATCCACTTATCTACTGAAGCAATCTCATTCAGATTCTGTTTTCAGTTTACAGTTGTGACTTGACCCCTCTGTGTGACCCTAATTAGGTATTGCTCTGTTAATGTCTCTTCTTTTTCGATTTCTTCTCTCTTTTTTTTTGTCGTCTCTGTACACTCTTATAGCATATCGCGGCATCAAGGGTGAGAAGGGTGAACGTGGCCCCAAGGGTGATAGCATACGTGGTCCTCCGGGTCCACCAGGACCGCCTGGACCCAAGGGCGAACCGGCTACATATCCTCCCTTCTTAGAGCCAACACACAATGCGGGGGCTGTAAGTATTATTTGAACATTGACTATATCCTGTTTATGGTAACCAGAGGAAAATAGTTTTGATTATAAGTTGGCCAAATGAAAATTTTTGTTAATAATTTTAACGTTTGCATCATTAGTTTTTCTTCATTACATTATTAAAAATTGGTTTCAGTTGAAAATATTAATTGGATATTTCCATTGTTTCCATTTTTTATTTTATTTTTCAATTTCTGATCCTTCATTTGGCCATCTTTCTCTTTATGCAACATAATCCTCTCTTTTACCGTTGAAGGGAATGTAACGATTGTCAATTATAGCCAATGCCTATATTAAGAAATTTTCTGTTCACACTTTTTTTTGTGTCTTTTTTACACTTTCTCACTCTTGCTCTGTCTCTCCTCTTTTCTTTCTTTCTTTTTGTTTTTTTTTTTTTTGTTGTCAACTGTTCAAACAGAAATACACTGGCGAATGTACATGTAATGCGTCTGATATCCTGGAAGCCATCAAGGACAATGAATCGTTACGTGAAACGTTACGTGGAGCGCCAGGAGCATCGGGAAAGGATGGAAAGCCAGGAACCCCTGGACATACGGTAAGTAGTCAAGAGTTACACTTATATATATATACATACATACACACACACACATACATACATACCTATAAGTATATAAATACATATGTATGTCTATATATGTATTTGTAGGTGTATGTGTGTGTGTGCGTGTGTGTGTGTGTGTGTGAGTGCTTTTATGTGTGCATAGCAATTTCATGTTAAGATGGCAACGGGTTGAGCAAAAAGGCAATATTTGACATGAATCTAACACATTTTCAATTTCATTACACACATCGTCCAATTTTCAAGAGAAGGAGACGAAGTTCGAGATATTCCCCATGTTCCATGTACAGTAGTAACTACAGTAGTCCTTCTAGTAGTTGAGAGTAGAGTGTTGGGTGTGGGAGAGAAAACTGCATGTGTTTTCTTACATCAAACATCATAATTTGCAATGTGTAACCGGAAATGGAAAAAACCTTCTCACACAAAACACACATACACACATACACACACACACACGCACACACATTCACATACACATGTCGACACTCAGAAGGAAAAAGAAAAACGAAGGAAAATTTCTTTATGTGCCAACTCACGCTTAAACACTTATCCACTCTGACTCTTTCCTCACTCTCTTTTTGGGTGCTACTCGTTATATTATCTCATCAACTGGTAACGTCTTTGCCAAACCCCATAAGAGGTCTACACACACACACACACATACACACATATGTATATGCACAAAGGATACCGTATATTTGTGTATCTGTGTGTGTGTGTGTGTGTGTGTACGTATGTATTACACTTGACTGTGTACTTGCCATTTACTCTATGTGAAGCCTCTATATCCATCTCTTTTTCCTATCTCTATCTCTGTTACCGTGTGTCAGTGTGTGTATGTCTGCGTGTGTGTTTGTGCTCGGGTCAAAGGCAAAAGTCCACAATGTTACAACAAGATGTCTTGCCCCACTCCAATCTACTCATTCTGTATCCATCTCTATTCCGCCCGCGCTCCTATTTCCTCATCTCCCTCTTCCCCCTCTCTCCCTCCCTCTCTCCTTCTCTCTCGCTCTCTCTCTCTCTCTTTCTCTCTAGTTTTTTTTTTTTTTTTGCTCTTAAGTGCTTATCATGCAACAGAGCCAAAAACTTTCTGAATCTAACAAAACCGAAAATATATAAGTATATAGACACTCACTCACACACACTCACGAAAAAAAAAAAGAAAAACCAAAATAAAGAAAATGCCGAACCAAACTCCAAAGGGAATATTAAAGGAAAACTAACGTTTAGATATGATACGCCTCTTGGTAAGGTTAGGCATCTGTTATTAAATGCGGATCATTGAGTTTGTCAACGCTATAAATCGTGACTTTTCAAATGAAAATCTAGATATTTGATTTAAATCTACGTAAGGTGAAATTAAAGCTACATAGTAGATAAGTTTACGCATCTAAGGCAATTTATATTCAAGATTAACAATCTAAGAAAGGTAAAGAAATTTATATATAGTAGTTTATATACACCTCTTTCATTGCTTATCATCTAGTAGTGTTACTTATCAGAACTAAAGTAAACATTTTCAAGATCTTTTGACTGTCTGTATGTCAATTATTTAAGGAGAGAAAAATGTAGATACACAACAGAATGTGAAAGTGAAAGACAAGAAGTATTCATTCATTCTTCTCACTCATTCATTTATCATAATTTTCTTTTCAATTTTTTGTTATTATTTTGTATGGTGCTTAAACATTGTTCTTGTTAAGCAACCTGTGGAACGCAGCCTCTTCAATACATTGCAATACATCAAAAGGAAAGCGGTATGCCGGCCCATTGCCTGTATTCTTCGTTTGCCTTTTGGCATTCCATGCGTACCACTAGCCACCAGCCATCAGCTAAACAGTAGCCATGCCCCCCCCCCTTTACTTTTGCCACCACCCACCTCTTCATCCTGTCTGCTATGCTATTTCTAGCCACCCAACATTCTCCTTGGGCTTTCCACTTTCCATTTAGTTTTGTGGGGGGATGGACAAAGTAAAATATGGCAAAAAGCTGGCTGCTTGGCTTGGCATACCGGAAATTCCTGCGACAATTTTGTTGCCTTACTGCTAATCCCTTAACTAATAGCAATTAATTTCAAAAGACGACGATAAGCAACAGAAATACTTATACAAAACAGCAACAACAACAACAACAACAACAACATCACGCAAATGGCTCACAGCGTGACCATTTTGCATAAGATTAAGAACATTTTGGAGACACATTTTTTTTTTTTTTTTTTTTGTTTCAGTCCAAGAAATATGTATGTAGATCCCAAACCACATGGCTTGCTCTCGCTCACTGAGTAGATTAATGAGCTTTGGTCTAAAACGCAACGATTATGTAAATCGACCACAGCCAGTTAAAGCCTACAGAAAACAAAAAAAAAAAAAAAAAAAAAAAAAACAGAAATCAGACCCCCCAACCCAATCCTCCTTTTCCCACTGGTAGAAATATATATATATATATTTGTATGAATTTGTTAGGCCAGACTTATGTATATATGTAGACGATTGCCCCATTATATATATATATATATATTATACAAAACACGCCCAACTAATGTGATTTATTTCTCTCTTCGCTTTTTGGTTTCTTTTCTTTAGGGAGCCACTGGCGTTCCGGGTGCACGCGGTGCTCGTGGTCCCGAAGGTGTCCAGGGGCAAAAAGGCGAACCAGGCGTTGATGGTATGCCCGGTGTGATGGGTCCACCCGGACCACCGGGTCCGCCTGGTTTGCCAGAGAACTACGATGTAAGTATTATAAAAATGAATTCATTCTTAGTTAAACTTACTAATCAAAATCTAATTTGTTATCACCTCAAGTCTCTTGATTGCTCTTGCCAAGTTTTCATTATATACATATATATATATATACATATATAAATATATATAAACATTTATAAATCATAAAAACTTAGACATATGTATGTATGTATGTCTAAATTATATGTATTTCTTTCATATAATTTTCAACTAAACTTCCAGAGCAAACAAAAAACTTTTGCCTTGTGAAAAATTTTTACAAGTTATTGTTATAAGTTTCATAAAGACTAACAACAACATTATTTTCATATAAGACACAACACTTTGGCATGGCATTTTGTTCGGATCATGTGGAAAATAATACATACATATATAGAATTGTGTTTAGAGCAATGAAAAAAGTAAAAGTAAACAAACGTTTACATACATGACCATAAAACTTTTACTTGAGTGAATCATTTAAGAAATCAAATTGAATTGAATTGAAAGTTAGAATGTTTAATTGCTGATTTTAAGCTAGTGAGTCTATGGGGAAATATTATATGTATATATAACAATTTAATCTAGTCAAAGAAAAGAATCGTTCAAGAAATTGAACAACTCTTAATAATAAATATATTTCAATATTAAATAATCTATAATGAAACTGAAATATACCTAGTACAATTTAATCTAAAAACCTTAATTTACATTCAAGAAAATAATTCTTTTAATAGTGAAGAAAAGAGATTCATAAGTAATAGTTATATATTTTTAATCTAGAAGAATGCGAAGAATAATTCTCGATCAATTGAATGTCCTTCAATCCTTCCATTTACAGTTTGTAATCAATTTGAACCTGATTTCATTTTGCATTCAATTTTTATTAATTCTCGAATCGGTATCCAGTTTGTGTCATTGCCAAAATGTTTTTCAAATATTCGTTTAAGTCGAATATAAACTTTAAGTCTATATCTATATATTGAATATCTTTTTTTAATTCATTTTTATTTTTATTATTATTATTATTATTATTTTATGGTTAGAAAAAATTGCAACTTTTACTTAAGCGTTAATGGTCGTTGCCTACGATCTAATTTCAATTTCAAATAAACACACACACACACACACACAGATACAGAGACATGCAACTAAATACATACATATGTATGTATGTGTCTATATATATTAGGATTATGAATTGTATAAACGTTGGTCATGTTTTACAAGCCGCAACAATTTGCCCTTTCCCATAACGCCCCCAGTCCCGCCACCCAACCAACCTTAACTAATTTCCTTTTTGCTTTCTCATAGCAATGGCCTAGCCTAGAATTGTGAAAAATTGCTACCAGGATTTTGTTTGGGATTCCTGGGACCGGGTAAATGGCGTCACGCCAAGGAAACAGTCAGCAGGCAGCAGTCGGCAGTCGGCAGGCAGCTGGCAGCTGGCATCAGGCGGCAGACCGAATAAACCGGGAGCCCAACATCAGGCAGTCATGTAGTCGGTCGTTGTCGTTGTCGTTGTCGCTGGCTGCCACCTAAATGGGTTATCTTAGCTAATAATCTTAAAACCACAAAGGTACACACAATGTTGAACATCTCGCGCAAAAATGCCAAAAACCTAAGTGTCTTCGGCACGCAAAGGTGCCAGCAGCTAACGGTAAAACGGACTAAAAAGTATTAAGGAGTAAAAGCGGGAGAGGGAAGGGAAGTAAAGACCAAGGTAGAAGAAAGTAGGCAAAGTGAAGTCAAGCCAAGTCAAGTCAAGCCTTGGGTTAGTCCCGCGTCGTATCGTCGTACCGTATTACCCTTCTATTCCCTAACCATTCGTATTTTTCTTTCTTCTTTTTTTTTTTTTTTTTTTTTTGCTTTCCTCTAGGCAGCTATGTTAGGAGATTGGGTGGAGTTGGGCCGAGGGGCAGAGAGTTGAGTTCCAGCTTGTGGCAATTACCGTTATCAGCGCGCAGTTCGCGCAAGTCGCGCGTTTAAATGCGGTAACACGCACACACATATACATATAAAGATACTGTTACATATATATGTATATGTGAGAATATATATATATATCCCCTATGTAGCGTCACCCATCAGTCTCGCATCCATATCGTTGAGCCTTTTTAACCCTTTCACATTCAAGAATAAAACTTTTCTCTTCATTTTTTTTTGTTTTTTTATTTTCTTTTTTTTTGTCTTCGCTCTGCAATTTTCAACGCCGTATGTTGCCCCAAACCCTACAAGCGGGGTGTGTGTGTGTGTGTGTGTGGTAGGGAAGATGTGAGAGAGGGAGGGCAGGTGGGGTTGGTTGGTTGGTTGGTGGGTTTTTTTTTTTGTGCTGTAATCATTATCGCGTCTGGTTACGGTTATGAAAGTGTCAAGCTACTTATGTATGACCGACCCACCGACCGAACGACGGACCGACCGACCGAACGAGTGAACAAATGAACGACGAAGCCAGAGCGTGCGAGCGGAGAAAGCAAGTTTGCGACCGGCAATGCTCCGTTTAAATCAGTCGCAGACTCTCAACGCTTAGACAATAGGCCCTCCCATTGTTTTTAATGTCAGTCAGAGGGGCTTATTATCATTATAACCAACAGCAGCAGGAGCAGCAGGAGCACCAGGAGCATCAGGAGATAGAAGCAAACGGAGACACAGGAACAGTAATAGCGACACCGACTGCGAAAGCGACAGCGACAGCGATGTTTAAAAGCTTTTACCCCGATTGTTGTTGTTCTTGTTGTCGTTTTTATTTTTATTTTATTTGGTTTACTTTTCTCCCTTTTTTTTTTTTTGTTGTTTTTGTTATTTTATTTTCGGCAAATATCCTGTAAAAGATGGAATTTGTAAAGGATATCTAGGGAGGGATGTAAACAAAAAATAATTATCATTTGAAATATAAAATAAAGACTGAGAGAGGAAAAAAAAAAGGTATAGGATGAAATTTAATAAAAGACTGAATTTCTTTTTCTTTTTAAAAAGATATCATGAGAGTGTTTAAAAAATAATGGACAATCTTATGACTAGAGTTTCAACCCTAATCTAAATGAGCTTATATATCCCTTTAGATGGTTGGATATATTCTTATATTTCATTCATTTCAATCTCTTGTAAGAAAACTTGCATTTATATTCTATATCTACATTTTCTATAGCGATCCTTTTTCTTGAAAACTATTTGATTTTTATTTATTTCTTAGTTCATCTAATTCCAAATTTAATATTCTTTAGCAACTCTTAGTTATCTTTGTTTCTTTTTTCAATTTTTAGTCTCTGCTTTTTCAATATTTTTTCTAGGGTAGTTATCTAGTCGATTACCATAAATATGTTCTGCAATTTCCTTTCAAAAGCAAAAAAAAAAAAAAAAAACAAGGAAGAAATATTAAAACATTTTAACTCTGTGAATGGAAGGGCAAAGGGCACCAACCTATATTTGTATGTGCGTGTGTGCCAGAGATAAATGCTTGTGTGTGTGTGTGTGTGTGTGTGTTACGTCGGAAATGCTTTTATGTTTATTAAAACGACTTTTGATTGTTGACAACCGAAAAGGAATCGAAACAAAATCAAATTATATTTTGTACATTTAAGAGTAAAAGTTGCAATATTTTCGCCATTCAGTTTGTAAGATCAATAAAAAATTACTTTATATCATCTGATAATAACGACCATTAATCTATGCTTTATCATATACTCACTTATATTAAAAAAACAAACAAACAAACAAACAAATTTATATATTAAAAAAAAAACAAACTCGAACCACACAACAACAAATTCTATACAACTTTTGAACTATACCAAATCATATACGAATACAAAAAAAAAAAAAAAAAAAAACAAAAAACTAATAAAACAGATAAATTGGAATCCTACCAGGACTTTCAAGGTATAAAAATAATGTTTATTTAACAATTTAACATTTTTAAAGATTAACAAAAATGCAAAAAAAAAAAAGAAAAAAATCAGGGAAAAAAACAAAAAAGCAAAAAAAAAAGAACCAAATCATTTACTTTTTGGCCGAAACGAAAAATTTAATGGACTAGAACAGCCACTCGGCGGCATCATCATTAGTCCCGCCCCCTGTCCACCGCCTATTGAACCCCCTCCACCCTCCACCCACCTGAACCTTCCCACTTCTCATACCGATGTCCTGCAAACATGGAACAGATCATTAATCAAATTTCCGTAGCAGATACTCATACACCTCCTACACACATGTCCCCTCATCAAAAAATATATCACCCCCCCTCCACCCCCTTCCATACCCTTGCGCCATCCCTCTTGTCCCTCTTGTTCTTGTTCATGTTATTTGGGGCCAACTGCTGCTTAAAAAATGAACAGAAAGAAAGAGAGAAAAAAAAAAAACCCAAACGTACCCAACATGTATCGAAAATAAATTGTATAACAAGCAAATATTTAACAAATTACTATGCTCTACCCATCCCACCTACCCAATTTCCCCTAAAAAAAAAAAAAATCCCAATCCTACACCACCATCAACAGGAATCCTTAATGGTCAACTCGATGGGCTCATTTCGTGGCTCAACCCAACCTGGACCCAAAGGTGTGCCCGGCGAGAAAGGTGATTCCGGTCAAAAGGGCGACCGAGGCGAACCGGTAAGTCACAAGTAAAAGTTCATGTCCCATAAATTGGTACATCTATATCTATGTATGTATATGTTACATGCACACACACACAAATACACACACATGAATAGAAGGTATTTATGTGTGTAAGTTTGTGTGCATGTATTGTATGTGTAGGTGAAATAATAATTTCTGCCCTATTGACTACTCAATTGATTTTGAGAGGGCGCAAAACGTTTTGTTCTCTTGCTATTTGTGTGTGTGTGTGTGTGTGTGTGTGTGTGTGTGTGTGTGTGTGTGCGGTTACCACATTGTATTTGTCCATCTTAGTGCTTTTAATTACATACAGTTTCAGACTTTTGCCACCCGAGAATTTAGTTAAAGTAAATGTTTGGTAATTTATCATATATAGATACACATATACAAACATATATCCAATGGCATTTACTTTAATTAACATTCAAAATGAACTTTTACCTTTTTAACAAAAGACTTTTTGTTAGTGGCAAAGGTTAACTAACATAAAACAAAAGAAAAATGGTAGTGAAAGTTGGCCAAGTTAGCTCAAATTAAGGTTCATTTAGTTATGCCATAGGGAAATAAGATGCATTCATTCATTTTGATTTTGAAAGCAAAGAAGAAGAAGTTTTCTTTTTTCCAAATTAGAATAAATTAGTATTAAAATAATTATTAGTTTTTCTCATATGGGAATGCAATTAGAGTATAAAGTGACCCAGAGTCATACAGAAGAACAAGAAGTATTAGCAAAACTAAAGTTAACTTTAATACCAAAAGTAATTAGAAATCTCATAAATCAAATTGTTTTTCAATGCAAAATATTGATTAATATCTATAGATCTATAGATTTTAATATTTCATATCCTGCAGAAGAATGAATAGAGTTTTTCTTACTCAAAGAAATAACTAATCAATATGATATACCTATAAATGATATTGCTATAAAGCTTTCATGATGACCAAATGATATACCATCTAAATTCATATTTTTTCCTTAAAAAGAAAAATGCGTTGAGATTTCAATAATTCTCAATCAAATGTCATTTACTTACTAATAACACGTAGACCATTTGATTAAAGAGAGATTGAAAGAGAGAGAGAGAGAGAGAGAGCGAGAGAGAGAGAGCTAGAGCTGTAGACTATCCAGTGATGAATGGATTTCTATTTTCAAACAGAAGTTTTATTGAGTGAACTTACTTATTTTGATGGAATTTCGGGGATTCATTTTTACCACTTAATCATATCACAATATTTTTTAGAAGTATGCAATATCTTTGATTACTTTGCCATGCTAATTTATGGTCATAAACGGAAAGCCTAATCATAATTCTTCAATGGCATTCGATCCATTGGCATTTTCTCTCAACGTTTTCACTTTATGGATTTATGGACAAAAACAAATCATTTATAGTATATGGTATATAGCAGAGGCAGGAAATCTATAATTTGCCATCATAAATTTCTATCAGCCATATAAGAAAGAGGGAGAGAGAGAGAGAGTGAGAGAGAGCAAGCAAGTGAGCAAGATAGAGGGAGAAACGATGAGATGATGTTGAGAATGTTTGCCATGACTTTTCTGTATCGTTAGCCCAGGCCAAAAGTAAAACGGAAGGAATCAAATTGTGAAGGAAGAACCAAAAATGGGTAGCAAGAATTGAAGGGATGTGGGTGGAACAATTTGTTAGCATTTATGGCTCATTTGATTCCCAAGTTCTCTTATTGATATGATCTTCAGTTCATTTGCCAACCATTTCTAGGGGAGATGAGATTGTCCATTCACTAGTCACTGGTTCTTACTCCTTTGGAAATAACTCTGTCAACTATATTTATTCTATATATATATATATATATATTTTTTTTTTGCCACTTCTTTCTCATTTTTCAGTACTTTTTTTTTCTCCCTTTATTTATTCTTCTTTTTTTTTGTTGGTTTTTTTTTTCTTCTTTTCGTATTATTTTCCTTAATAAGTTTTGGGCTATTTCAGCAGCTCATCCTGCTTAGGGAGACGCTTACTTCCTTGCCATTTAGCAGCTTAGTTAGAGATGGTGGAGAAAATACCCAAATACTCCCCTTACCCTCAAACTTACCCTAAATCTCTAACCTCCAACCTTGCTTGCCCTGCATATACCGCCCGCCCCCTTTCCTCCTCTTCAAACTGCCACCTTCTGGCATACATAGTTCTACAGTTGTTGGAGTTGTTGTGGGTTCTCCCCTCGTTAGCATGGCGGTGAATATATTTTTCTTTTATGTCCAAAAACCTCAAAAAAAAAAAAAAAAAAAAAAACGAAAAGAAACTTAAATCTGCCAACTAAATAGAATGTGGGAAATGTCTGTAGGTAGTTGTTGTTGTTGTGACATTTGTTACTACTGTGTGCCATAGAGAGACGGAGAGAGAGAGAGAGAGAGAGAGAGAGAGAGAGAGAGAATAAAGAGGGGGCAGGGGGCTGCTGTAGGCGTGTCCACACGTGGTCCTGGTTCTTGGACATTTTCACAGATTGTCAGGCCAACTTCCGGTGTCGTAGATTACTCTGCGAATGCGGTTGAGGCGCCACCTTCGACTCCGATTGCTGCCACTGCTGTGTCAACCTAATTTGAGCACAAAAAGATTTATACGACCTTTGATATATTATTTATACGCCTTGTGGGCAGGCAAACAAAAAACTTCCCCAAAAACAAAAACAAAGAAACAAAAAAAAAAAACAACAAAAAAAAGCATTAAAACTCTTTTGTTACACTGAAGTGTTTATACACTGCCATTTGGGTGATAAAGTATCGAATAGCTCTCCAATTAGTTATAAAACATTTGAAAAATAAAAAAATTTTAATATAAAAAAAGTTCTTAAACTATATATATATATAAATATGTTATTTATCATGAAAATTACTCTCTCAATTGAAGTGATCTTCTTAGGATCTATAGAGTCTATAAAATATTATGTATATTCCAACTTCTGTATAGTGAACTTCCACATAATGAATTTCTCTGCATAATGAATCAATTTCAATGACAAAATTTTCTCATTCTATATTCTATATATATAATTTCTATATAATGAAGTCTTTTTCTGGTCCCATCAGACACTTATTACATTTTAGTTTGATTATTTATAAGTTAAGTTATTTTATAAACTTATTGTTAGCATTAGTTTAGTACAGTTTTTTTTTCCATTTGAAATTTAGATTATAAAATTATCGAAATAGTGAAATAATTTATTATTAATTGATGACTAAAAAATGTAATTTAAATGATTTTCTTGACATATTTTACAATACAGTTTAAGATTATACTTATTTAGTAGTCAACTTCAATGGCTATAAACGAAATAACTTTTGTCATCAACTGTACCAAAGTGGCCAAAACTGGCGAAAGTCACCAAACATTATAAAAAATATTGATGTCCATGCAATTTTTGCTTGAACCTTTTTCATTTTGGTCCGTTCCATTTCACTTGAACTCCAATTCGCGTCAATTCTAAGGTTGGAAAACTGGAAAAGTCTCCAATTAATCTACCTACATGCATAAATGTTTAAAACTCATCTGCCACTGCTATAATATTTCCTGACAAAACGATTATATATATATTATCCATCCACCCCTCCCTCTCTTTTAAGTGTAGAAATACATAAAGAAAAAAGAAAAAAAAGAGAAGAAAAAGAGGGATGGATATAAGGGAAAAAGAAAACGAAAACCAGAAGATTTCTTGTATAACATTTTAATTCTGCGTAAGGCCTAAAATTTTAAGTAGTTTCACCTTCAGCAAACACACACATACGCACACACACACACACACACACACACACATACATACAAGCACACCCTCGTCGACTTAATCGTGCGTGAAATAAAAAGAAATTATGCTAAAGTTCACACATTTCCCAAAACCAGACCCCTCCCCCTCCACCTACAATAATGCTCCTCCTTCCTTCATATCATTATACGGCTTGCCCTTGATGAATAAATCGATTTTTTTTTTTTACGTTTTTTTTTCTTCGTTTTTTATGATAAATTTACGCCTAATTTGTTGGCAGCTGAAAATTTAACAAATATTCTTTTCTTTGTCGGCTTTTCTTGGTAGAGTGAGAGGAAAAACTAATATTTTGGGAAATTAGCATTTTGAATGTCTGCAAAACTACGCACAATTAGCTACATTTCATTAAACTTAAAAGATAGACAGATAGAGATGGATATAGCGGGAAAGAGACGGACATAGAGAGAGGTAGAGAGAGAGAAGGGAACTGTGGTGGAAAGGGAAGGATAAAGAAAATAGGGTTGTGCGAGGAGAAGAATCTCACATGTGTATGTCTGTCTGTGTGTGTGTGTGTGTGTGCGTGTGTGTGTGTGTGTGTGTGCGTGTGTGTGTGTGTGTGTGTAAGGCTTATTAATTATTCATTAGTTGGCATTAAGTTGAAGCAAAATTTGAAGCCAGAGGCCTGGAGGGCAGCAGCAGCAACATGTAAGCTTCCAGCAACAACAGTAACAACAACAATAGCAACAGCAACAGCAACAACAACAACTTGCAACAACAACAGCAACAAGAACTCAATGTAGGCGCGCTGGCAAAATTTATTGCAAACCATTTAAGGCGCTGATGATGTGGAAGACGACGACGACGACGACGACGCTAGGGATGAATTTAGAGACGCCAAGAGAGAGAGACAGAGAGAGAGGTGGACCGAGGGGGTAAAGTGGAAAGAGGGGATGGGAGGTAAAATGTGACGGCAGCATATATGTATGTAGATGATTACAGTGGGGCATTATTTGAACAAAAAAGGAATTGTAAATTAAATATTCAAATTAGTTGATTAACTAAAAGTAAAAGATATAGAAAAACGACTTGTTATAGAAACGATAAGCGTATTTTGTACACATGTACTTAGTATGTATATAGATAGAAAAATAGAAAGAACCAAAGTGATTAATCAAATCAAAAAATAGTTCCTCAAAACATTTCTACCTATGTATATGTATATATGTGTATAACAACTGACTAGTTGTCATAATAAACAAATCGCACCGTTTACCATTTTAAGTAGTTTCATTTTGAAAATATTTTGGATATTTTACATTTTTTAAGCAAGCTATTATGCATGGTTTCGAACCACTGTGAAGTGGCGCAAGTTGGCTCGCGCTTTCAAATGATTTTGTGTTTTCATTCTTGTCACCCAGCTATAGCATACATTTAGGCAACATTGTGAGAATGGGCGAGTGTGTGTGTTTGTGTGATTCTGTGTGTGTGTGTGTGTGTGTGTGTGCTGGTGCGTGTGTATGTTTGGGATATCCAAAAATTGATTTGATTTCAAAATGAGTTTGAATTGAATTTCTTTTTCTCGTTCTCTCTCACTCGCTTTTACTTTCTGTGGCGAGGACAAAACGTTTGAAATTGAGTTTTACGAGCAAATTAGGAATCCCCGTCTCACGTTGCCCCATCCATCCCCTCTCCCTGTCTTCTATACACTGCCATTCCATTCTCTCTTTCTCTTTCTAGAGTCTCGTATTCAATGTCTTAAATCATTTTCTTTTACCTTTTTCTCTTACACACACACATAGGGTCACAAGGGTTCGCATGGAAGTAGCGGCTCAAAGGGTGAACCCGGTGAACCAGGAACACCAGGACTACCGGGTCTACCCGGTCAAGCGGGACAACCAGGCGGCTACGATGGTTTGTCTTCATCATCTGTGGTTGGTGCGGTAAATGGAACCAAAGGCGATAAGGGTGAAAAGGGCATGAGAGGCCGTAGAGGTGGCACTGGTCCAGCTGGACCAATTGGACCACCCGGTAAACCAGGAGCCATGGGTGATATTGGACATTCGGTGAGTAAAACTGACAACTTTTATGCATATTCATGAGACTGAGAAACTTTCACCCATTTTGGAGTGAAAGTTCATACACAAATACACATAGTGACAGATGAACAGACGAATAGACAGACAGAGAGGCACAGAGACACAGAGACACACAGACAGACAGACAGAAAGACAGAGAGACAGACAGAAAGAGAGAAAAGTATTTTAAGTGCATTTTCATCACAGTTCATTCAGTGAAAGACGCGGCACGGCGTAAAGCTCAGCGGCAGCTCACACAATTCCAATTGCAATTGCAGTTTCAGCCATTATTCCGCCATAACAATAGCAACAACAACAATAACGACACAAAAATAACAACAACAACAACAACAACACAAACGATATCAACAATGGCAAACTTTTGGCTCTAAGAGAAACATAGACACGGTCAGAGGATTGAAGTAAACGAACGGCAGACAGAAGGCAAGGCAGGGAATTGGTAGTAGGTTAGTAGGCAAAGGGAATGACAGAAAGGGATGGAGAAGGGTGGGGCAAGAGTTACAGTTATATCCAGAGCCAGAGTCAGAGTCAGATTCAGTCGTGTGCCAACTTGGCTAGGTTTATTTTGCCATTGCCATTGCCTTTGCCTTTGCCTCGAAATCAAAATCAAGCAACATATTTACATGCTGCAATTGCTGGCAATGCAAATGCACTGCAAAGTCATCCACAAACGAAACTTTTGACTCGAAAAACAACAAAAAAAAACAAAAAAAACAAAAATAAAATAAAATTAGAGCGAAAAATTGTTGCACTCGTAACGAAACGAAGACTATAAAAAGTTTAACCATTTTTGGCCATAGTTCAACTGACTTTCCGTTTGAACTTAACTGGAAATCGTAGTTGCCAGTTACCCGTTGCCAGTTCCTTTCAAATATCTTGTTAGTAATGTGCTCTGATGTGTGGCAGTTGTTGCCAATGATGTTACAAAAAAAAAAAAAAAAAAAAAAAAAAAAAACAACAAAAAATATCCATTTGAAGTTTTCTACTTTACTTAGAAATAAAGGGACAATAAAATGGCACTCAATTACGTTTAACTGGAAGGCAATGACATTATGTGAAAAGAATTTAGAGAGTGAGAGAGTGGGAGAAAGAGAGAGAGAGAAAATAACAAAAAATAAAATAATTATTAAGGCAAACAATTTTTAAAGTGCATTTTAACCAAGTTCGTTGGGTTCTCTTAAGTGAAGTAGTAAACTTTATGTTACAATTATATTGTAGATAATTGATTCTCAGATATATGTATATATGTATATGTATATACATATATAACTTAATTATAATTAATAATGAATATTTTTCTATTTATATATAATATATACACTCATAGGGACGACCTGGCATAACTGGAGCTAAAGGTGAAATGGGACCTAAAGGACCTAAGGGAGATTCTGGTGGACGTGAAGGTGTACGTATATATAATTATTTCCCTTTCCCAACTATCCATATCCATATACATTTCACTTTCAATGCTCTTATAGCCCAAAGGTGACAAAGGTGATCGGGGTCCAGAAGGTCGTGATGGTTTGCCCGGACCACCAGGATTGCCATCATCAAGCTCTGGCGATGGCAGTGGTGTACAATATATACCCATGCCAGGACCAGCTGGCCCACCAGGACCACCCGGACCACCTGGCTTGCCCGGCCTATCGATATCTGGACCAAAAGGTGAACCTGGAATGGATACGCGTACCTTCTATGGCGATTCAAGTTACTACAGTCGACCAGGTAAGCAGAAAATATGTATAAATTTTATTCTCAAATTTTGTATTGTTTGTAAATATGTAAAATGTTTAGTTAAAGGATAATCTTGTGTAGTTATGTTCTATCATGATATAAACAAGAACGACAAAAATGAAAAATTAAATCATTCTAATGTATATAAAAGACATATGTATAACACTAGATACCTTTAAATCCCCTTGTCTTTGATCCTTATCATTATAATCACAACAATCAAGGTGCTCGCTCATCTTTAGACGAACTGAAAGCCTTGCGAGAACTGCAAGATCTCCGGGAAAGACCCGATGGCACAGCCGGTAAACTAAATTAAAACCAAATCTCCTAACAAAATCAAAAAAAAAAAAAAAAAAAAACATCTTTAAATTTCTCAAATTCTCTCTCTCACTTATCGTTTTACATTAAGAACTAATTCATATACATATACTAAGTCGTATATAAGTATGTTTTTTTTTTTTTGTTGGCATAATGTCTTCATTTCATTTCGTTAGTAATTAACTTTCATCATCGCTTAGACATAGTTAAACATACATATTTACTTAGTTACAACTTTCAATTCAAATATTTTGTTTATCATCGTTAACTCATTTTTACCCTTAATTGAGTCGATTTCTATATATTACAGCATGTGTAGGTGTATGTGTGTGAGTGCGTGTGTGTGTGTGTAAATACTTTTTCTTTAGAGTCATGTAGTTGAAAATCCACTGAATCATTTTGTACTTACTTACGCACATATAAAATATGAAAATATTTGCTTACTTTATTTGCTCAAGGGCAAATATCCTTACGCTCAATTTACACAGGATTTTTGTTTTATTTTTGCTTTTTTTTTTTTTTGCATTTAATTACACCTATGTCAAATATATTTTCAAAAGACATTTAACCCCCCTTAGTCCCTCCCCACACACACACACACACACACACACATATAAAGGCAAGCAACCCTCTTAACTGACATCTTCTGACGCTGACATTAGGCCAAAAAAAAAGCCTTCATAAGCGTTTCCTTTTTTTGTAAAGAATTTTATTTAAGAATAAATTTTGAACTAACTAAAACATTTTATTACATTTGCTTACATACATATATAATTAGATTATATTACCCATTTGTAGGAGCAATATAATAAATGTCATGTGTCTGATTCAATTCAAAGGATTAAAGAAAATGAGGCTATATAAAGATTTGAAAACTAAGAAATGTCTTAACTAAGAATATCATGCGGATGGGAAATAAATATTATATATACATGCATATAGAAATATGTACTTTTTGTAGGTTTCTCTTGGCCTTCTTTTTCTCACCTTTTGCACTTGTATAATGAAAAGAAACTTTTCATAGACTTGAATAGAACAATCTTTGACGATTTGCTATCTAGAATAGCTAGAATAGAATATGCTTTTTTATATATCTGAATAATCATGCTAAAAGTTCTAAGGGATTCATTTCAAGCAGAAAATCGCGTCGTGCTATGTACATTCAATATTACTTAATATAAAGATATCCTAAGAACTTTGATTTGAATGTTTAAAATATCAGATTGTGTTCGATTTTAAACATAAAGGTATCATATACATATATTTATACATATGTACAAAGGAATTTGTATATGTTGCAGATATATATATACCTATATATACATATATATATATACACCTATCCCTGTCTGCCTTTTTGATTGCATGTGAGAGTACTTAAAAATACATTCTTTTTTTTTGTCGTTTTACGAATATCAAACATACGATTCAAGTTTATTACATTGATTTTATGACACTTTTTTTCCACATTTTTTTTTATATATCAATTTTCGGCATTTAAAATTTTATTAAAATATATTCGTAGTATTAATTTTTATGAAGAATGAAAAGTTAAATATTCTCCTATATATATATATAAACGTAAGCTCGATTTGAAGATATGTATTTAAGTATTATTTTCATTACTTAAAAACCGAAATGAATGAAAATGATAAAAAAAAAGAAACAATGATAAATATGCAAACAAAAAAAAAAAAAAAACAAAAACAACGACCAAACAATTGTTGCAGAAACTCCACGTAATTCGGGACACTCGCATAAGCACGATGAGCAGGCATTGGGCGGAGGAGTTGGCGATGATGGTGAAAGTTTGCCCTATTCTTCGGCCTCATCGTCGAACATGAGAATTGTGCCAGGTGCAGTTACTTTCCAGAACATTGATGAAATGACAAAGGTGAGTCCATTTACTAGACCAGATCGGAAAAGAGCTCTAAAAACAAAAAAAAAAAAATAAATAAATAAATAAAAATAATGCTCCTGTTTGCATCTCCTTTGTTTTTTTTTTCCACATCGGTCAAAATTTATTTTTAAACGCAAATTTTTTTCTTTTGTTTCACGATTTATTTTGGGCAGAAGTCGGCACTGAATCCCCCTGGAACATTGGCTTACATCACCGAGGAGGAGGCTCTGCTGGTTCGCGTCAATAAGGGCTGGCAATATATAGCGGTAAGTTCTGTTGAGAGTTGAGTTGAGAGTTAAAATGATGGAATTGATGGGGTTGATATATTTGGCGAAACCTAAACAAACAAAAGAGTTTCTTCCACCAAAAAAAAAAAAAAAATGGAAAAAAATATGACTCGTAAGGCGGGTTATTATTTTATTGAAAAGAAACAAAAACAAAACAGAATAAAATGTAAAATAAAATTTATATACGAGCTCAGACAACAAAAAAAAGAGAAAAAAAAAAATAAGAAAAAACGTAGCAGATAGGCCAAGTTCTTTTTCAGCTCGAATGTTTGTCTTTTGCCTTCACTTCTCGTTTCGTTTCGAGTCTAATTTTTTTCTTTTTTTTTTTTTTGTTAGCCATAAAATAAGGTTTGTTTGGCATTGCCTTTTTATTATATACGTATACGAGGTGAATTTAAATAGTTTATGATACTTATGCTTGAGATGATTCAAACCGACAAGTTTAAGTCATTTCTTTTTATTTAATTTTACTATAACTGACTGACTAATAAAATGAATTTGACACCAAAGAACTCGGCCAAAATTTGTTGACTTATTTTCTACCAAAATGCAATTTTAAACAAGCTCTTGTTCGGTCATCTTTGAGCCGATTTTATATCATAATCTTTTTCACATTTTTCCCAAATTTGAACCTGTTTTAAAAATTCCATAAATCAAAGAAAAATTTTTACTTTTCCAAAATTTTTACCATTGGCATTTAAAAGATAGGATTCTAATAAGAAGAAAAAGATAAAGTTTTCCAAAATCGGCCAAGGTTTGACCAAAGAGAGATTTGTTCCATGTCCTTTCTCCAAAGCATTTGTCCGATTTTCATTTGGTTTTCCTTTGGTCCCTTTTTTCTTAAGCAATTTCAGAAACTTTTGCTTTACAAATTTTTCAGAAAATTAAAAAATAATAAATCCTATTAGATTTTTGAAAATTTAAAATCCGAACAAATGCCTGTTGAAAGAAACGATCTCGATATAAATTTCTGCCAAAACCCCATTGAATAAGAGAAAAATAGATTTTAAAATTTATTGAAATAATATATTCTGCGGGAATTGGATTAAAAGTTACTAACTTGCCCTCGTATATCGAGGTTTGAGTGTGAATGTGATTGTGTGTGTGTGTGTGTGTGTGTATGGGGTTCTTTTTTGCGTTTTTTTTTTTTTATTTGCACATTAAATGTTGCAGACGTACTGACTGATTGCCTATACATGAGTACCCCGTCCTCTACACAGTCTTAGCTCCTACACTTGTGCCACTTCTTTCCCCTACTCCTTATTCAATTATATTGACTTGAGCTTGGCTTGGCTTTTCACTTGTGTGTGGGTGTGTGCCAGTTAAAATGCTTACAAGAAGGCAAAGGACAGACAGACAGACATATATACAGAAAGAGAGACACAGAGACAGAGAGACAGACAAAACGAAAGACAGAGACTGACAAAGAGACAGAGAGACAGACAGATGGCCTCAGCCCAGGGCCCCTGCCATGTGGCAGTTGCTCAGCTATACAAACATTTATTGACAAAATATAAAACATGCATATGCTGTGCCTTTCACTTGGTCCCTCCGCAACGGTTGGTGTTCCTGCCGCTTCTGCTTCTGCTGCTGTTGCTGCTGCTGCTGCTGCTGCTCCTGTTCTTACTGAGCCCAGGAGATTGACTTTGCTTCGGCCTCCTTTGTGTGCCATAAACTTTGTCAGATTAAAAATAATATTAAACGGAAATCGAATATTTTATTGCAAGGACATTCCATTGAAAGACGACGCAATTCTTTCCTTTCTTTCACTGTTTTTTCTCCTTTCCTTTAGTGTTTTTTTTTTTTCTTTTTTTTTTTGGGGTTACTCTAACATCACTTGCCAATTAATCTTAAATGTCGTCTTAACCTGGTTCAGGTCCAGGCTCTTCTCTTGTTCATTCTATTGGTCTCGGTCATATATAAGGTCCTGCACTTGCCATTACGTTCAGGGCCCACTCCCATCATCCCATTCGCACAGAAAACGAACTCTTTTTGCTTCCATAACATTGGCAATTTGCCATGCATTGTGTGTGCGTGTGGGTTAGAAATTACACGCAAAATTGAACGATTTTTCAATTGCTTGTTAAATATTAAAGTGGCCACTAAAAGTTTCCTGCATGAAAATCCAAGCCAAAAACGAGACAGAGAGAGAGAGAGGCAAGTTTTTAACAAAGAAAACGCCCCCAAGGGCAACAAATTTTATTTGCCATAAAACTTTACGAAACAACAAATGTGAGAGAAACTTAAAGTATTTTAAAATCCCATTGTCATAATGATAAATGTTATAGAATATATATATATATATATATGTATGTATATGTATATAGTTAAGTGATCAAAAGTATTTCTATTATTTTGGCCAAATATTTGATTAATAAAAAAATTGATGAGAATTCTATGTCTATATTTAAATATATTTATATATATTCTTAAATTGAATTGCCTTATATAGAAATTTTAAAGGTTAAATCCATTTTCATTTTATATGCTGAACAGGAACATATATAATTTATAGAGCAAATGTTTAATTTTAGTTTTATAAAAAGAACAAAAAAACCATTGCCTACATTTCGGGGCCCCTTGTACTAACCAAAATAAAAAGCTGAAAGCCAAATGAGGGATAAGAAAGGAAAATAAACCAAAAAAATGAAAAGAAAAGATGAGAGGGGAGAAGAGCAGGGAAAAGAAGGGAAGAGAAGAAAAGACATGCTCAAGATTCGATTTCCGTTTCCGTTCATTGAAGTTGTACACAATGTATAGATGGCAGATGGCAACCGGCAAACCGGCAGTCGGCAGTAGGCAGTCAACAGTCGTCAGTAGTGGGCGTGTTCCCAGTGGAACGTCCTCCCCCACCACTTTCCTCACCCACCCGCATCTACCCCTCATATGCATAAGCATCGAAATGAAAATGAAATCATTCGTCTTGCTTTCACAAATCTCTACATATGCCCCCTCTCTCCCGGTCCCTCTCTTTCTCTCTCTTTACTTTGGCTTTTCCACTTATTTTTCGTTTTTTTTTTTCAACGGCAAAGCATTTAAATACTTTTTGACAACACACACACACACACACACACAAAAAAATGTAACCTCCACTTCTCCACGCCCCAAAAAGAGAGAGAGAGAGAGAGAAAGAGAAAGAGAAAAAAAAGAAGATAGTCAGTCAGTCTGAACTGACTGAAAGAGCCAACTCCTACCCAATCTCCTAGCCGCTTTCACTACCTACACATAGAACCCTTTCATCGTTTGGCCTTATTGTTAACTGTTTTGCATTCGTCTGAGAGGGAAACCAAGCAAGGAACCAAAAGCGACTGTCTACTGAAGCTACTTGTAGCTTAAAAAGCGACTACAGAAACGGGGAAAGCAACGATAGAGGAGACAGAGTGACAGAGAAGTCAGAGGCTATAGAGGCGACAGTGACAACGACAACGACAACGACAACGACGATGACGATGGCGCCAGCCTAATTAGATTTCAGTACACGACTCGACTACTTAAAGTTCCAAATAGTAATTAAAACTTTTGTCAGACGGCGGCGGCGGTGGCAGCTTCGCATTATGACATAAAATTGACCCTAATTCAGAGGGATAGCAGCTGTAGCTCTACCATTATCCATCCTACTAGCAGCTATCTATCTATATACATATATATATATTTACATATCTATCTGTCTATCTATATACTGTGTATAGTTAGTTGTATGTTTTGAATAGAAGATATTCGCGTTTCTCTACACGTAATGTAAATATTTGAGTATAAAGTTTTTAGCGCTGATTTTCATTCCATCATCGTCATCATCATCATTATTATCATAATGTGTGTGTCCTTACTGAAATATTAACTACTTGAAAGATATAGATGGATGGATGAATGGATGTAGGGAAGCGATGGTTGGGATAATGTACATGAAAGATATGTTTTTGTTTTATCTTTCTTACTTGCTTGCTATGATGACTGGTTCGCTCCTCTTGTATTATTAATTACAAATTCTCAACCCTTTTAATTATCACAAATTTTGTTGATTTTGTTTAACTCTTTCGTTACAGTTGGGCACTTTAGTGCCAATTGCTACACCAGCCCCACCCACCACAGTGGCACCGGCCGTTCGTTTTGATCTACAATCTAAGAATCTATTAAATAGTCCACCGCCCCTGCTCAATACACCAACGGTAAGTGTTTTTTTTTTTTTTTTTTTTTGGTTTTTGTATTATTTTTTATTTTATTTTGTGTATAATAAATTCTTAAGCTATTATTTGTCTATAACTAAATTGACTAAAACAAAAGTACAACTAAACACAAATACATACACATTTATGACTGGGCGTAGCCAGCAGAAAATTTTAGTCTAATTAGTTGTTAACTTTAAAGCTGTCTTAACTTATCAATTGCCTTACTGCGATTTGTAATTTTGGTAACTAACAGAGAGAGAAATGAGTTTGTTAACAAAGAACTGGACTAACTTAAACAAGATTTTTATTGGATTAGTCACCCAAATTTGCTAAGCGTTAACTCTGTCATTTTTGAGACGATTACGAAAAAATACATCTTACATTTTTTTTTCATATTTTTCCCAAATTTTAACTGCTTTCAAAATTTACATAAATTGAAGAACAAAACTTTTCTCAGATATTGAAAATTTTAAAAATTGAAGAGAATCTTATGATAATTTAAAAATTTTAAAAATTACGATTCTGAAAAACAAATAAAGATAAAGATTTTTACAATCGGTCAAGATTTGAATAAATGCGAAACTTCTAAAATTAAGTTTCCTTCAAAGGATTTATTCATTCTCCTTTCTCTAAAGGATTTTCGCGATTTTCTTTAGTCTCTAAGTTGGGCATCTTTTGCCCGATTTCAAACATTTTTACATGATTTTCATCTCTGATTTCCAAAGTTATATACCACATGAAAAATTGGAAAAAAATTCAAGTTAGAGCCAATTGAAGTTGACATAAAGGTTACAAGATTATCTCAAAAACTCTTTAAATATTTAAATATATGTATTTCATTAAAGCCAGAAAACACAAAAAAAAAAAAAAAAATACTTACGTTGAATTGAAATTAAATAACAATTTCTCCTTTTGTATATATAATATAATTTATGATAAATGAAATATGATATTGGCAGACTTTTTAATTAAAGGAAACTATAAAATCTAGATTTAATAAAGCTGCGAAAATAAATTGATTTCCTTTCAATTTGGAAATTATTAATTAATTCGTCAGTTTTGGTTATTAGTTACAGTTGATTTGATTTTTGGATTGGTTACGCCCTCACACACACACACACATACTTATACACTTACACTGATTATTGAATAATGAAATAGAAAAACTTGAACTATTTAACATACACACACACAATTGTTCCTATACAATATATATATATATATATATATATATATCTTTATGTATGTATATATGTATATGTTTGTATATATGTATATTTAACGAAACTCAAAATTTTTATAATTAAAAGAAAAATGCAATTAATGAAAACTCATTTCCTCTACTTACATATTACAATATTAAACAATCCATACGTACATACAAACCTACTACTAAAAACTTATTTATAATTAATTGTTATTAAAATGCAGTTTACAACCGCCCCCGAATACGAAACGGTAATTTAATATTTTATACAAAATATTTTGTACACTCGTTCAATAAATAATTTAATTTTGATTTCGCTTTTTCCTGGTTTTCTGCCTGTAATTTGCAAATGAAAATGTTTCTAATTAAAGGGCAAATTTTGTAAACAATTTCCCTTGCCAAAAAAAAAAAAAAAAAAAAAATAATTATAAAATCAAATAAAGGAAAATAAGGGAACAATTGGTGGATACATTTTCCTCTTACATTTCCAAAAATGTAACGCTTCTTTTTGTTGTTTCTGTGTGTGCGCGCGTGTGTGTGCTTTTTTATGTGATTTGTTAAAATTATTTACTATATATACAGGGTGTGTTATCTCAATGTAAGCCCCAAAAAAAGAACTATCAAAGTAATTAGATTACGTTGAGTTAGCTTGATATTAAAACCAAGTTTAATAACTTCATTACCGGAATCTTTTTACAACTCCAAGAAAAGAACACATCTAAAAATTAAATGCAACCACATGATGTGTAGTATGTGCAGATATTTTCATTACAAACTGTTACCTGGAGTTGTCCATATATTGTGATTTAGTTTTTGATTAGCAGTAAGGCACTTCTATTTCCTTTTCTATATATAAAACTTTCAACCAATATGTCTCGACTATTTTGTCAATTTTTGAAGGAGAATTTTAATGGCTAATCTATATACTAGTAACTTGAGTGAAAACTTGGCATATCATTCAAAACTACAATTTAAAAAAGGAATTCTTTACAAAATCCTTTTAAAAAAGATTCCTTTAAGTCTAATAAACTTGGTTCTTTCGTTATTTATTTATTTTTTTTTTTTTTTTGAGTTTTTTATTTGATTCTTTTATGGCTTACATTGTTTGTATTGTGGATGAGCACCCTGTTTATATGAATATGTAGATCCTATATATTTTTGTGTTTTTTTTTCTTCTTCTATATCTCTATTTTCTCTGTTACTTTCTCTCTCTAAATAAGTAACTCAACTGTAAAAAATAAATACATTCAAGTTGAGCATTTTTTCTATAAAACAATATATGTATATTGTTATTGTTTTTGTACTTTTTCTTTGTTTGTTTTTTGGTTTTCGACTAAAATTTTGTACAAAATTCTTCTCTCATGCTTCTCATGCCCTCTCATTTCTTCTGGTCGAAAACTGAAAAATTGTCGATTTCTAGTGGTATCCGCGAATGGTGAGTTTATACATTTGCCTCTACCCAGCCACCTACACCCACACCGCCCTCACTCTCACCCCCACCCCCACCAGTCTCTCTATAGAGGCATCTGATATCTAAGCATATATTGAATTTAATTTAATTTAGGCAAATGCCCAGCTATCAGCCAGGCCAACGACTGGCTATACACAGTTTTCCTTCCTTACCCATTTTATTTTCCTATTTATTGAAAATATTTTTTGTTTTTTCGTTCCTTTTACCATCCTATACCCCATATCCCTCCCAAATTTTATCCCTCATCCATATCCTTTAGATATAAGAATATCTGGCTATTAAATTCTATATTAATTAGATCTTGAAAATGTTTGACATAAATTCCAACATTAATTTTCATTCTCATTTTCTATGTGCGTGTGTGTGTGTGTGTGTGTGTGTGTTTGTTCCTATAGCTTCGCATGGCCGCCCTGAACGAGCCCTATGTGGGCGATTTACAGGGCATCAGAGGCGCCGATTTTGCCTGTTATCGTCAAGGTCGTCGTGCCGGGCTGCTGGGCACATTCAAGGCATTCCTTTCAGCCAGGTGAGTACTTACTTGCTGCCACTCCTACCAACCAAAGACAACGATGAGTGTGTCTTATCTGTCTTTAGATTTTTTACGCGTATTACTCTTGGTCTCTTCTTTTCTCTCTCTGTCTCATCCTATGTTGGTTTTTCTTTCATTCTTACGTTCGTTTTTTGTTGTTTTTTATTATTATTATTTTTTTTTTTTTGGCTGTTGTTCGTTTCGTTTTGTTTGTCTTGTGTTTAGTTTGGTCTTTAGAATTAAGCAGAGTTTTGGCTAAAATAAATTTGGGTTTCCTTCTTTTTTTTTTGTGTTTTTTTTTTTTTTTTTGCCAAAATGCCACCCGCCATGTGGTTGGGTGTCTTTTCTGCTGGAGAAACTCATTAGCTAAGGCATAATCTTGATATTTGAAGCGTATATGAAAACAAAAGCTTTTTGAGAAACAATTTCAAGCAATTTATTTACACAACAAGAAAGAGGGAGAGGGAGAAGGAGAGGGAGAAGGGAGAGTGAGAAACAGAGGGAGATGGAACAGAATGTTCTGAAGAGAAGAAAGAAAAAGGGAATAAGATACGAAAATTTGAAGGAGTGGAATGGAAAATAAATAAATATAGGTAATTTATCTAATGTTGAAAATAAAAACATGCTTTCACATGAGTTTTTATACTTTCATATACATACACATATATATACATACAGATATATACATATATATATGTATATCTAATATGAATGAAAGCTCAAATTTGATTTTAATTAAAAATTGTGAAAACAGTGTTGAGCAACGTTGTGTACATAATTAGATATTAGCATTAAAGCAGGAAATAAAAAAAAATGAAGGAAAATTTAAAGGGATAAAATGATTTTATATATAATTGGATAAAGGGACTAATTAAGAATGAAAATTATATTTATAAAGAGTAATAAGTCTATTATTATAATAAAATAGAGAAAGAGAGAAAGAAAGAGGGAGAGAGAGATAGAGAGAGAGAGAGAGTGAGAAAGACAGAGCTACTCAAATTGAAATAATTTATATATAACAATTTCCCCTTCCTAAATAGAGTGCAAAATGTGGACTCTATAGTTCGTCCAGCTGATCGAGACTTACCAGTGGTTAATACTCGTGGTGATGTTCTATTCAATTCCTGGAATGGTATATTCAATGGCCAAGGTGGTTTCTTTTCACAAGCACCAAGGATTTATAGTTTCAGTGGCAAGAATGTTATGTCGGATCCTTTATGGTGAGTTTTAACTATAATTTGTTGATCAATAGAAATAGATTGATATATGCCTAGCGAAATATTCGAATATATGTATATACCTAACATCTGCATACGTACCAATATATCCACATATATAATATAACATTATTTTAGGCCCATTAAAATGGTTTGGCATGGTACTTTACCGAATGGTGAACGCTCTATGGATACCTATTGTGATGCCTGGCATTCGAGTGCCAATGATAAGTATGGTTATGCCAGTAATCTGGAGGGTCACAAACTGATCGATCAGAAGCGTCAGAGTTGTGATGGCAAATTGATTGTATTGTGTGTGGAAGTGATGTCGCAGGAGAGGCGAAGGAAAAAGCGAGATGTTGGCCAAAGGTAAGCACACACACACACACCACATACATATATACAAAAGTGTGTAGGAAACAAATAAACGTCAATATATATCTGTATATCTGTATCCATTTGTCTATGTATGTATATATATGCACATACATACATACATACATAAGTATGCACATATGTATATATTACACGTGTATTATTGATTTGGCATTAAGATTTTATGGCCAAAAACTTTACTCATTACAACCAACGAAGACAAGGAGAGAGAAAAAAAAAACAACCGCAATATCAATTTCTACCATTTCAGTCAAATTCTGGAGTTTAATACGGCAGAGGAATATGCAGAGCATTTAGACAATTTACTGAAGTAAGCAAAGGAAAGCAAAGCGAGGGAGCAACAGAAACAAAGAAGAAAAAAGAAACGAGAAAGATGGAGAAAGGAGCATACCAAATCATTTACACACACACACACACACACACACACACACACATACACATATCACACCGCACCCATGGATATACATACACACACATATACACATGAAATGTAAACGTAAATCATGGCCATGCATATAATCAGCGAATTCCAAAAGAACAAAAACCAAAAAACAGAAAAAAAGCAAAAAAAAAAAAAGGAGAAGGAGGAGAAGAACCAAAACCTAAAGAGGAAGATGGTTTAACGGAACGTTGAAGAGAAATCCAACTGCATGCACATACATACACGTATATATATATATATATATATATATAAAGATATGTATTTATATATATATATCTTTATAAATATATATATATGACTATATATTGTATTTGCATCTGTGTAATACTCGTACTACTTAACTATACATATTAATTTAGGCATATCTTTTATGTTCACAACCAAAATCATCAAATAAGAACAACAATAAGGCAAATAGAAAGAGCAAGAAAAATTGAGAAGCTAAATAGATAGATCGAGAGAGAGAGAGAGAGAGAGAGAGAGAGAGAAAGGGAGAACGAGAGAGATAGAAAGAGGGAGTAATGGTATTTTGTAGTTTGTAATTTGAAATAAAACCGAAAGAAATCAAAGAAAAAAAAAATGGAATCTAAACACTTGAGTGTTTAAGAATATTAAACTTTTTGTAATTTTCATCAAGAAGACACACATACCATACATATAAATACATATATAACTTACTGGCCAAATTAGCATCCTATATATAGCTCGTATCGGTAGTAAGAAAATGCAGAAAATCGAATAGATGTTTAGAAGAAATGAAAAAAGAAGAAACAGAAACGTATCTAATCGCGAAACACATACATACATACACACACACACACATACACACACATATGAAAAAAACGCATTCTCTATTAAATGTATAAATGTAAGATTATCCCTTCTCAATAATATCCTAATCCAACGGATAATGTAACAAAAGGGTATAAATATACAATTTTTGTATGTTTTATTCAGATTTGTTTTTAAGTTAATTATATTTTTGTTATTTTTGGATCATTTCAAAAAGACTTCTAAATGTGTAAATTTGATAAGTAAGTTTATATACAAAGATAATAGCTACAGTTTTTAAACTTTAACTTAATGTCAGCCTATTCTCTATATATATATATATATATATATATATATATATATACATGCAAACATACACATACATATATATAAATATGTGTATATATATAATTTATGCCAACAGATTTTCTACTTCATAATTAAACAACAAAAAAAAAGAAACTATAAAACTAAAAAAATAAGAAAAACGTTAGCGCGCAATTCATACAACAAAAAAGAAGAAAAATATTAACGAAAAGTAAAAAAAAAAAAGGAAAATTGAAATGGAAAATAGTTAATGGTTTTTTTTTTTTTTTTTTTGATATAACTATAAATTATTGATACTTCTAATTATAGTTAGTCACAGAAAATTTCTTTATGCATTTAAGAAGAAACAAAATATAAAACAAATGCATTTCCAAAACTAAACGACAAAAAGAAAAAAGAAAAAGAGAAAACAGCATACAAACAAGAAAGAAAAATATTAAACAAATGGTATAATTAAATGTAATTGTAAGTTAATTTTTTTTTCAAAAAAAATGGAAATTACTAAGTAAATTTAGTGCAAATGGCAGAAAAATCCCTCTAGTCCTAAGCTTAAAACTATGAAAATGAAGTAAAATATAATAAACACCTAAATAATTAATATAATAATAATATTAACTAATAAAGCAAAATGAAAAAAAAAAAAAAACAAAACAAAAAACTAAATTATCAAAAGCATATATTTTTAAAAGGACTTTCAATTGAATGGCTAAAATCTGGAAAATCTCCCCACTTTTTCACATTTTTATTGCAAATCAGTAAATAAATCCCATTTCCTCTTGATCAATTTGGTGATTTTTGCTGCAAGTGCTGGCGAACATAAATCAGCAGTAAGATGATTTTCAATTGCATTTTCATTTTGGTGTAAACGATTTTTCTTTTGCGAAATTCACTAAAAATTTGTACCTCAAAGTACCTCAAACTACGAAAAATCCCAACCTGAAGTTACTGAAAGTACCAGGCGAACAGAATCGTGTAGATTGTCGTTTGTTTACATTTTATGGGAGCGAAAATTAATTTAATGAAAAAATTTAAAAATCCATAGCATACTTTTAAGGGCAGGAAATTAATTTTATTTCAGCATACTTTTTAGATAATAAATAACGTATTTTCTTTTTTAAATCTAATACATTTGAATAACAAATTATTTAGATTAACTTCAAAATAAAAAAAAAAAAAACAGATTATTTGGCTTTTATTAACTTTATTAATTATTTATAAATGTAAAAAATTGAATTCATACACAATTGGACAGGATTCAGGAATATAGGAATTCACTTATATATATTTTGATCAATAGTTAACTCAGGCTGCGAATTTAAAATGGCGTAAAATATATACATATATCTGTTACTGTGTAAAGGGATGTTGAGATATAATACAATTCCCTCTGATTTCTGGTATATGACCATGCCATGCTATGGTATGGAACGGTATTCAAAATATCCAACTTTGTGTAACAAGAAGGGCCAATTACTCGCATTGCTGTTTGAGGTCACAGCTTGTCGTGTTGTGCACCTTGCAACAGTCATTGGAAAGGAAAAATATATATTCAAAGAAAAAAGAAAAATGATTTGACTTCGTTTAATATGTATAGGTGAAAGCAGCTAGGAAAATTCATTCTACCATTATAACGAACAATTGAACTCTTGCATGATGGTGATGGTTGTTGTGGTTGCCTAGCTGATGCTAAGTGACTTGTGACTGTGCAAATATGCATGAAATCAAAATAAAAAATCGTATGTGGTAAGTCGTTTCATTAAAAAAGCTAGAACGTAAAAGAGGATTGCACAATGTTTAGTGACATTGTTGTCTTGGAACTGCAAAAAAAAAAAAATAAAAATGTAAAAAAACAACAACTTTCAGTATACTTTTCAATACTCTTGCACCAGCAGTTATTCATTTATATAGAATTTTAGAAATTTATTGGCTTGAATAAGTTTTTATACTGTTGCCCAGGAAAATGGAGTTTTATGAAATTTTTAGTCAAACAATTTTCACTGTTTATTATTTCGATTGAGAATTTTTGAAACGACTATGCAAAAGCTATATATATGGTTTATATAGATTCCTTGCCCTTGCACCTTTTTTGTTTTCCTTTTTAATATTTATGCTTTGATCAATATATAGAAAAGATATTTATTTTTGCTACTCTTGTATTTTACTGTACATTTTCATTTAACTTTAAATCAATTTCCATTTCTATTTCCAAAACAAAGGCAAGGTTTTTTGATGGGTTGGGGGCTCAATTTGTACACGTTTATATATTCGAATATATATATTAATATATATATATATATATAACTGTGTGTGTGTGTGTGTATTTGTATAGGTATGCTCGGTTTTTGTGTATTTGATAACCAATTTAAATAATTTTTCACTTGAATTAAAGCAAATGATTTCAGCTATCAAAAACCTTCACCTCCAACTCCTCTTCTACCCCCCACCGCCACCACCCCTCCCCCCCTACCATTTATGCTTTATGAATTTCAATAGCAAATGGCATATACAGATACATAGTTTCATTTGTGGCCGGATGCCGATGCCAATGCCAATGCCAATGCTGATGCGGATGCGGATGCGGATTTGTATAGGCAAACAGCGGCGTCGACGACGACTGAGTTGAAGATGGAATTGGTGTTGGGGTGATGGAGGGGGGAGGGGGGGCATAGGCGCAAAGATGATGGTGGTAAAGTCTGTGGGAGCCGCAGCCGAAGCCAACTGTCAGGCCTGTCTGTCAGGGCAAACAAAACAAAATACACAAACAACACAAAACCAAATCAAACCAAGAAGCCAAAACAGTTGCGATTTGATTTGGGATTGGGACCGTAGAATGAGAATCATGGGCATGGGCATGGGCATCAACAGTAGCAGTATCAGTAGGGGCATTGCTTGTGAAACTGGAGGGATTAGGTGGTTGGGGCTTTTTGGTATAAGGATAGAGGAGGGTGGAAGTCCAGACAAGGTCTGGCCAGGCCAAGTTAGGTAGCAGGAAACCGAACTGAGCCAAGCCAAGCCACATAGGCACAGAGCAATCAAAGCAGATGAGCAGAGATGAAATTTTAATTTAATGAATGAATACCTAAATTTTTGTATTAGTTGATTAGCTGCGAAAACGAAATACACACACACACACACACACATACACATACACATACAGATAAAATTGTAAAGTTTAACTTGAAATGAGCAACAGACCCCTAGGATATTATATACATACATATATATATATATACATATATACAATTGATATACATACGTATTCTCTGCCATTACTCTTCTTTCCCTACCCCCTTCCGACGTTATCTTCTAGTTGCAATGGCTTTTGCGGTAAGCAATTGAAATTGAGATAACATTTCAAGTTGGCGAGTCGTGGGGGGGCCAAATGGTGGTAAGGACTAAGGTAAGCTGAGATGAGCAATTTTCTTCATATTGGCTACTTGCTTTTTGGGTTTCACTTTTCAATTACAATCCTTGCTGCAGGTAGTCAGATGAAGGTTAAGGTGAAACAGGAGAAAGAGAATGAGGGGGATAAGAGGGATATGGAGGATGTTGGTCATACTGCTAGAGGTGGTGGAATTTACAGAGCAAACTTTTTAAATTCCTTTTTGCCCTGCGCCTGACAATGTCATTCATCATAACACATTTAGCCGTGAGCTTATTAGATTCCACTTTTGTGCCCAGGCGCATTTACAAGTTTTGCTTGTCGACCATGTTTCTCACTCTCTGTACGGTTTTTCGTATTCGTATTCGTATTCGTTTTCGCTTTCCTTGTTTCCCTTTTTCGTTGCTTTGTTTTCTTATTTTCTTTTTTTATTTATTGTATATTTTTTTTAGGTTTTCTTTTTTTTTTTTGTATTTTGTTTGTTATTGAAAGCAGAACGAGAATGAACACAAAGCAAGGTTGGCGCTGGTCGACGACACCCCCCCCCCCCCCCCCACCACACACACAACAACTTACGCAGCCAGCATTAGCAAACAGGAGTACAACATTTTGGGGGCAAGGGTGGAGAGCGAACAGGGTACATTAGCAAATGAACTAAATATCAACTTAATATATAAATGCGTGTCCATTAAATCGATCCATCGACTCTCATTTAATGATAATTCCTTAATATGTCAGATGCAAAAACTATATATTAAGTATATATTGATCCTCTTTATTGCTAAGAATAAATCGATGGCTATGGCTGTTAATTATTTTCAAATAAAGGCAAATCTGATTCTTTCTAAATCTTTAAAAATAATCTTTATCTTACCTGCATTGCAAATGCATTCAAATCCGATCATGATTGAAAAGCTGCCTTTCATTTTCAATTTGCATTAGGAAATTTGAGGAAATCATGCATTGTTTCGGCATTTGAAAAGTTTTTAATTGACTTAAAACCAATTCGAAGGCTAATGGCATAAAGCCAATCAACTGGGAGTAACGCATATTGTAAGCCTTTTCTATCATCCATCTGTAGGGGGTAGAGGGGTTGGGGGGAGAAAGAAAAGCAGAATAAACTATTACTTTGAAAATAAAGTGCAAAATTTCGTAAAACATTTCAACATAAAATACCCGACAAGGTATATTCCTTGTTTATTTTGGTTTTTCTCTCTTTTTCTTTTTTTTTTTTTTGATGTTTTCCACCCTCATGGAATGTGGATATATAATCCACATGATATGTACTAACTAGCTAACACATTGCACTATACTTAATGCTACTTGAAAATACCATTACACAATGTCCTTTTTTATTGTGCTAAGGGGATTTAACCATTGGAGTTTAACAAGGTACTTGTAAAAAGAGTTCTCAATTGTTCCTGTTTTGTTTCGTTTGTCTACCTAACATTTACTACTACAACTACATATGTACATATATATACATATGTATGTATCTATGTATATATCTTACCCCACTCACTATGCCACTGTCCAGTGTAGTAAGTATTGTGTTTACACACATATAGAAAGACAAAGACTTACACACGCACACACGCAAATGCCTACGCCCCCACAAATACACACACACACACACACTCACGTAGATATGGAATGAGAGAGAGAGCGAGAGAAAGACACACATGCATACATATGTCACGAATAAAAACAATTTATCATTTAGCTTATCAAGACGGCGACGGCAGCGGCGGCCTAACGTCCATTATTTTTGCGGACGCTATGCAGAGAATTGTTTTTTGATGATAGAACAAAACAAAAACGAAAAAAAAAACAAAAATGAAACAGAAACAAGAAAAAACCAACAACAATAACAACAACTAAAACAGTCGGCTGCAGAAAAAAATCTCTAAGAAATGATTATTGTTCTCTAGTCTACTTTCTATCTTTCTCACTCACTCACTCTCTCTCTCTCTCTCTCTATCACTGTCTTGCTCTGTATGCCTCATATGTATGCGATTTCACACGATGTTATTGAGATACTAAATAGGCAAACTTCAGACCATTTACTTTACAGCTCGACCGGATATTCACTCACTGAATTCATGTTAACCAGAATGAAACAATTGTAATAGTAGAGTAGATGACTTAATTAATGTAATAGAACTAATAATAATAGTACTTAATTAATAAGCACATTGTTTAGTTTATTAACCTTAATTTATCGATACACCCACACGAAAGCGATTAAATCTGATACGATAGCGATAATTAGCAAAGTGACATCGATTACGTTTAACATGATTTCGATTAATAAATGGACAAAACTGTCAAAATGCCAACAAAACTATTATAATTTTTTCGGGAACTCTTATTTGCCCCCGTAAGTATGCCAAAAAAAATTTATTTTTCAGAGGCCTGAAAAATGGTTGAAATATCGTGGAAATACACAAAATCGCTGATATCTCAGGACTACGAAGGAATATCGGAATGTCCTTTAACCAGATGATAGTCCTGGTTTATCAAAATAATTTAACATGACTTTCGTCCTGATCCTTCAGAGGACTTCCGAGATATCATCAGTTTTCTGTACAGTGAAAGGTCCTTTTTTCTCAGCTGTTTGAAGAACTTTCCAGGACCCCTTCCTGTCAACCGACGTTAATTAATTAGGACCATCTTCTGGCCAAATTTTGTATTGATTGTCCTTCGAATGGCTAAGTAACAAGCACTTTTCTGATATTTTTACAATTTTCATGGCTTACCCAATGCTAAAATTGGTGAAAGATTTACAAGTGTTTTTTGGTATTGTTGTTGTAATTTTTAGTGGAGTTGTTGTTGTAATTGGTGTTGTTGTTATTATTGATGTTGTTATTGTTATTGTAGTAATTGTCGTTGCTGTTGTTGTAATTGTTGTTGTTGTAAATAATTTTATTGTTGTTGTTGTAATTGTTTTTGTTGTTGTAATTATTGCTGCGGGCACTAGCAACTGTTGTTGCGTGCACTAGCAACTGTTGCTGCGGGCACTAGCAAATGTTGCTGCGGGCACTAGCAACTGTTGCTGCGGGCACTAGCAACTGTTGTTGCGGGCACTAGCAACTGTTGCTGCGGGCACTAGCAACTGTTGCTGCGGGCACTAGCAACTGTTGTTGCGGGCACTGGCAACTGTTGCTGCGGGCACTAGCAACTGTTGCTGCGGGCACTAGCAACTGTTGCTGCGGGCACTAGCAACTGTTGCTGCGGGCACTAGCAACTGTTGCTGCGGGCACTAGCAACTGTTGCTGCGGGCACTAGCAACTGTTGCTGCGGGCACTAGCAATTGTTGCTGCGGGCACTAGCAACTGTTGCTGCGGGCACTAGCAACTGTTGCTGCGGGCACTAGCAACTGTTGCTGCGGGCACTAGCAACTGTTGCTGCGGGCACTAGCAACTGTTGCTGCGGGCACTAGCAACTGTTGCTGCGGGCACTAGCAACTGTTGCTGCGGGCACTAGCAACTGTTGCTGCGGGCACTAGCAACTTGTTGGACAAAAATACGACCTAGAAGACTGACAAATGGTATAAATTGGTACATTGCCTGCGTTTAAATTAAAATCCATAAATTAAGAAATTGCTTTTATTTGATATATGTATGTATGTATTTATAAGAGGATCATTAATTGTTAATGGTATTTCGCATTTTACTATTTGAATCAATAACTTTTATTAGCAATTCAAATTCTATTAAACTCTTTAACAATAATTCAAAATAAATATATTTAATAGTTAATAATTCAACAAATTTCGCAATTTCCATATTTTAAACATAGCTTCAAGGATCTGAATAGATGGAATAGTTTGCTTATTGACCAAGAATTTATACGAATATTTATTTACATATGTCTATGCAAATGACTTTTGTCTCAATTTACAGAAAATAAAATGATGAAGACATCAAATAAAGTTATCAAGAGAGTAAAATTGGAAATTTTGTTAGCAAATAAACAAGTTATAAGTTGTATAAAATGCATCTTAATATGTTTTCATATATATCTATATACATACAAATATATATATATACATATATATATATTTACTTCGATGACTGTTCAATGGCATCTAATGACTTGCATTATTCTAAAATGCATCAGCTTTATCAAAGTTCATTTTCCGCCTGATATCTTTGGCTCATCTCAACGCACTTTGACTAGTCGAAGATTTATTTACCAGCCACAGCAAACTTCTGGCCACAGGTGGGTGGTTTGGCAGGTAGGGAGAGTGATGGAAGGGTAAAGAACACAAAAAATGGCTTACCAAATTTGTGTGCGTTCCAAAAGTTTGACAATTTTCTGTCCTTTATTCCTTGAGGGATGATGGATGTGGCGTAACGTTCGAGTTTTTGCCTGCTTTTTCAACGTGTAACTAAAAACCAACAATTATGCATGCCGAAACCGCAGAAACCAATGCAATGCCAACAGCAAGGAACGACGATGGAGGTAGCAGCAGCAACAGCAGCAGCGACAGCGGTAGCGGTAGCGGCGGGATTGGCGATGTCAGCGGTAAACAGAATTTGCATAACTTTCTATGGGAGAGACAGAGAGAAAAGTGAGACGGACTCCTTTTTATTCTTTTTGCTTTTCGGTTGTTGTTGTTGCAACGCAGCTTGCCATAGCCACAAAATCATTCATATATGCAACACGCACACAAACACACACACACACACACACAGTATATACACATACACATACACACGCAGACAATGTCAGTGAGCCCGTCAACATTTCAACTTGTCAGGCGAACCAAACACAAGGAGCCGCAGACTTCACCGAAGACGTTGCCCCAAGGCGAAAACGTGGCTTGGCCTACCTTCAATTTGTGTGTGCCGTGACTCCATTTTCCCCCCTGGCAACACCCCCCCCCCCCCGTATCATAAAGTAACCCTACTATTTACCCAACCTCCTTACATTCTATCAGAGCACACACACACACACATACTTAGACGTCTTTTGCAACGTATTATTTCAGTTACGTTTTGGCGGAAATGCAACTGAAAACTTGCAATTTGTTTGACGTTTTGATATTTTTCGTATGAATTTATAATGCCTCTATACTTCAAGCACATGCGTCCCTTCGTCCTTTTACATTTCTATACAAACGTTACATCAACAAGCGACTTCAACACCTGCCATTTATTGTTGATGTTGTTGTAGTTGCTCTGTTTGGTTTGTTTGTTTGTTTGTTTGTTGGTTGGTTGTTCGTTGGTTAGTTTGCTTGACTGTTGATTTATAATGCAGTCAACGGCGTACCGCCTCAAAGGTTTATTGATACATACATATATCAGACGGCATCATGATTAGGCAAAAAGTCAAGAAATTTATATACATATATGGGACTTATACTCGCCCGCCCCCAATTACCCAACGGGTTTTTTTATTAACCCATTCCCAGCCGTTCACATACACAATGACACATACAATCATACATTCACATAAATACACACGCACACAACACACAAACACACGCTTACATTCATTCATACATATGCGTATTTATGTTAACACACAAAAGGTAGCAACTTTTAATTGAAAAACTTGAGCACTTACAACTTGCCAGCGATATAGTCCTCATCAACTCCCTATAACTTCCCCCCTCTCTATAACCATTTATTTAAGGGTGGTCCAAATTGTAACCAAATAGAAAATGTCCTTTAATAAATCCCTTTTGTTTTCACTATACATATATATATATATATATACATGAATATATCTCAACAATAAATAATATATTACAAAAGAACTTTAAGCAATTATCTACATAGATGATAAACTTTAAGTTTTAAGAAAGTTTTAAAAGTATTTCATTTAGGGAAGAAATGTTAATAGTTAAACTGAATTAAATATCTCTAAGGGGGAAGGGGGGGAAAGCAAGAGAAAGAGAGAGGAGAGAGAAAGAGGGCGAGATTTGAACATGCGAATTTAGTCAGAAATTGACAAAATGTTCTTTTAATTCAACTTCTTTGGTCGAACATTATACTACATATATATCAGCCTAATTTATATCATATATTGTATATATGTAGATATATATAACTTAATCGACACTCTTTTGGAATGTATATTAAATTTAAAAAAAATTTATAAAATTTAATTAAACAATAAAGAATTTTTTAGCTCTCACCAAGAAGCAATAAACTTTAAATAAAAAATATTACTCATACCACATGTAAGCCACATCGCCATTAAATTCTTTATAGAATGCACAACTGTAAAAAAAGGAAATTTATTTAAAGTTAATATTTAGCAATATAAGATATAAACAAGAAAAATTTGATTGCAATTTAAATGTTGACAACATTTGCAGGCTATTTAAAAGATTTAGTTTAATAAGAAAATTTAAATTAAGCTAAGGAACTAAGATCTATCTTAGGTTAAAGCTGCTTTAGCACAAATTAGGCTAAGATATATAGACAGAGACAGTTGAATAATAATTTAAGTTGTAATATTTGCAATCTTTACGATTAAATTATATGAAAGGTATTTTTTTTTTCTTTTGTTTTTGTCATTTGTAAATGGATTATTTGAAGATTGGGAGCACCCTAATGCCTATATATTGTATATATTTTCGCGCTGTTTGCCTAGGTACCACCTCTCTCTATTAGCATGGATGATAAGTGAAAGGGCGGGTCGCAGTGGCAACCGGCAAGGGTAGAGTGGGGGGGGGAAGGCAGTGGTAAAAATCTAGCTAGAAGAGTAGCATTTGCCGGCATTGTCGCCGGCATTACTCAAGTTGTTAGCAATGTTTACAAACACAATAAGCAAATACTGCAAACAGAAGCAGCAGCAGAAGCAGCAGGCCCAATTGCTTCTTCCCTTCCCCTTAATCATTCCTCTCTCTTTCGCCCACCAGTCAACTTTTAAGATGGTTGTGCCAGGTGAGGTAAGGTGTTACATATCTCAGAAGTCTTGGAACGGGGCAACCGGCGGAGAACTTGAGGACGACTTGGTCTGTTGACATAGAAAGTTTTCTACCTTACTTTTGCCTGGTTAGTTTTTCTGATGACATTGGCACTAAGCAAAGTCTGGCTGAAATGTTGGGAACGTGCTAAATAAGTTTACCATTTTCCATTTTCACAATTTTCCCCGTCTCAATATTGTATATCCGCTATCCGCTTCTCTATTTATATATATATATACATATATATATTTGTTAATATGTATGAATATGTAGAGGGATTCAAAAATCGATTTGTTATTTTCCTGTTTTATATTTTTCTATTTTCTATTTTTTTTTTTTTTTTTTTTTTTACAAAAATTGGTTTAGTTCAACTTTTAATTAGCAGTCAAATGCAAATCTATAAATGAAATTATGATTTTAGCTTAAAGGGGGATTATAATTGCAGTTTTTGTCTATATATGCCATATGCAAAAGTAAATTGGCTGTGGTATGATAAGGGGATGGGTGTGATTGGCGGTGTCAGTAAGGTGAGGAGGACTAACAGCCACGCGATAATCGAACTTGACCAGCCCCAACAACTGTTCGCTCAGTATATTATATCAAAACCATAAGCCTATTAATAGGCATGCCAACCCCCACTCCCCCTCTTACCACTCCCCTGCTCGCCCCTCTCCATCCACCCGTCTACGCCATTGTCACTGTTTAAAATCCCTCCTCCCCCCCTCTCCCCACCATCACGGATGGTATCCTATAACCCCGTTAACCCTTTCACCAATTGTCTGGCCTGAGAGAGCGAACAAACAATTAAAATTGACTGCACTTTTTGGGGGAGTTGTTTCAGACTGGCTGATGTTATAACCTCATCCCATTTACCAGTCATCATCCTCTCTTGCGTATTGGTCAATGGGGCGTGTCATCGCCTTGTGGCACGTGCTGACTCTATGTAACAGTTGCCAAATAACTGGCAATTTATTTACCTAATACGTATCTCTGTCAATCTCTTGGCCCACTTAACATTTAGTTGGACAAATCATTGTCCTTAACTTAACAAATTCGTATGTGTATGTAGAACAGCTGCTTGTGGCAGCATCTACATAGATTATGATTTATGTTTTGACAACTTTTTGATGATGATAATAAAATCATATTAAGTATACGTACAGGTGTCACAATTATTTCATCAACATTTGCCATTTCTTTCATATTTACGGGCACTTTATTCAAAATTTAAAACTTAGTTAGGACCTCCTTTCATTTAAGCTTGATTAAGTTTGCCGATTGCTTTGGGGAATTAGGAAAAGCTTTCAGAAGCTTTCTGTAGCCAACTTAGTCCTGTTTTGGTCATAGCTTTCAAGCTCAAAGGACAATTGGGAGCTTGAATAGAATATTAACTAAATGATTAAGTTCAAATAAATTTAAGCTTTAAGCTTCATTTTATTTTAAAGCAAAGTTTAGAACTAAATATATATAGTAATAGCTTTTACAAAGTCTTTGCATATATAACCATGAATAAGGAATATATTTTCAAAATGAAATCCAGATAAATGTTTGCATATATCAAACGTTTTTTGTTACCTATTTCCGTTTGCTTTTGAAAACTATATCAAGGTCAGCTAACTGAGGTCAAAGGTCACTTGAGTTTAATATTAGTTTTTAAAGGAAGAATATAAAGATACAAACTTAACTGGTTCTTAACTTGGCTTCTCCTTAAAAGCGAAAGATAAGGCTGAAATAAAAAAAGTTTCAAGGGATTTACTTGAAAGCATTTAAACCAAAAGTTTACCAAAATATTCCATTAATATTTTAAACTAAGAACTTTCCTAACCTTTAAGTCCACAATTAGCACGATTATCAAATTATGTAGATTTTAAGATTTAGCTTTGTTATTGTTAGTTAAGTTCGTTTGTTTAGTTTATTTACTAACTAATAATAATAACTAAATTTCTTCGATTCCCATAAAAAAAAGTCTTCTCCCTCTCTTGCGATTTTTTTTCCGCTGTTTGTTTTTTATTTATTTTTTTTTTTTTTTTTTGGTAAATTTAATTTATTTAATTGTTATTCAATATTCATAAATTGATGTTGTGTGTGTTTTGTTTTTGTTTTTATTTCAATTTTAATATAATAATATGTAAATAATGCAAATCCAAAGCATTTTGAAAAGTTAACTTCTTGTTTTTTTTTTTTTTTTTTTTTTTTATACTTAACATGATCATCATCAATTTTGGGGTTTTTCTTTTGCTTTCTTTGAATTTAATCGAATATTTAATGGAATTTTTTCTTTATTTTGTAAATATTTGCACTTTTGCTTTGATGTTTTTTCCTTTTTGTTTTTTTTTTTTTTTGTATTTTTTTTAAATGAATTTTTAAATAACATTCAAATGTTAACGCTTAGTGTTTATGTATTTAATATAATAATTTGGTCTTTGTTTCAATATACGTATATACATATATATATATGTATATATATTTGTAGTCATTCCATTATCGATATTAGTAATACTTGACTTGAATAAATGTTAAATGTTTCGCTAAAAAAAAACAAAAAAAAATTTTTTTTGTATGTTTTACGGTTAAAGTGAAACTCGAATTTACTTTTCTCTTTTTTTCTCTTCTTTTTTTTTTTTGTTTTGTTCACTCATTCCATTTTTGGATTAGAGCAGAACAATTTTCTATATGTTAAATTCGGTTTAACGCTAAATGTGTCTTTAATTTATATATGTATATATATATATATAAGTATATATATTTGTATATGCATATGGTTGTGGTGTATGTATATATATATATATATATATGTATATATATATGTGTGTAGTAATAGTAATTGTTAATTGTATTTGACATAGTTTAAGTTTTAGTTGTTGTTGCTGTTGTTGTTGTATAGTTAATTTTACTTAGTTGGTTTGGTTGCTCGGTGTACAAAGTTTACAATAGAGAAAGAGTTTTTGTTTCCTATTCATTTGGTCAAGTGTTTGCAATTGGGAATACCCTTGCAGGTATTATATATATATATATATATATATATATATATATATCAAATAACTGTCATTTGATTGATCGGCCAAAGATTGAATATTTTTAATATATAGCCTTTATTTAGGAGTTGTTTTAGAACGATTTGCATAAGGAAAATCATATTTTCTTTTCAAAAAGTAACTAAAATGCATTCCATTTTAATAACTATGATAACCTTTATATTATATTAGATATTGATAAATTCATAAATTGGTCAGAAATTCAGAAATAATAATTGGCATATGGAAACAATCATTTCATCATTATAAATTTTACATCTAATGCTGATCATATAATAATAATCGGTTTTGAAATATTCTTAAGCTAAGGTTAGTTGGGAGTTAAACTGCAAGGGTATATAAACATCGGTGTACCGAAGTTAAATTTAGTTTCAAAGAACTATGGAAAAACGGCAAGGGTATAAATTACTTCGGTTTTTGTCGAAGAAAATGTCTTACTCTTGTCTTTTGGCTGATATGCAAAGGTTTGAAGTATGTATGAAAATATGTGTACTTGTATGTGTGTGTATGTATGTATGTGTGTGTGTGATTGTGTGGATGTGTAGAGAATATATCAATATTTGATCAACAATTATCAACAATATATGTATATATATATGTATACTATATGATGTATGGTGGTTCTGTGCTTGTAATACTTATGCAAATTAATTATTAAAAATATCAATTCAATTCATTTAAATCTAATTAATGGGCAAACAAAATATGTAACGAACTCTATACAATTCCTCAAACATTCATTTTAAACATTATTGTCCTCTGCTTTTCTTTTTTCTTTTCTTTTCTTTTCTTTTCTTTTGTTATGTTTTTCTCTTTTGTTTTTGGTTTTTAATCATTTTATGCGGTTTCATTTTTTTTTTTTTATCGTTTTCTTCATTCGGTTTTGGTATTGGTTAAAGAGAAAACATTTATAGAAAATATAAAGAAGTAGGCGGGGAGGGGGCGACTTGAGAAAAGGGTGGGGCGGGGAGGGGAGAGGTGAAGCTGGAAATGGGAATGATGACAGAGGTATATCAAATGGAAAAACTGAAAGTAAAATTGTAAATGAAAATCAAATCGACTAATCAATTATATGTATATATATAACTTAGATCTTGCTATATATAAATGTATGTGTGTGTGTGTGTGTGTCTGTGTGTGTGTGTGTGTGTGTATAAGCTTATGTATACGAATGCATGTGTGTTTTATATGTATGTGTGTATATATGTAGTCTACATAAATATCAAAAATCACCCAAAAGCTGCATTTAGAAATTAGTTACCGACCACGCCCACTTATCACACATGTATTTGTTGTCATGCTCTACATTAGGGAGCAGCGTTGCCAGCGATTTGAAGAGTTACCCACTCCTTCACCTTCATTGAGTGCCATTGTCTTGGAACGCATTAAATTGAGATCCGTTCTGATGCTAGGTCTCCGGGCATTGGGTGTAACAACCCCGCAGGCATCACTGAATCTACGCTTAATGGACAAGGCATTCTTTTTGCTACTGCCACCGCCCACATTGCCAGTACCATGGGGCGGCAATGGCGATGGGGCACCAAATACGGAAACCAAACGACGATGATGATTTGGTGTCATTTCCAGCGGCAAATTGGAAACCATAAAGAGAGCATAAAACAAATCATCGATGCGATAATTTTGTCTGGCCGAGCACTCCACAAAAGTACAACAATTATCTTGTCCAGCTATATAGCCCATTACCTCATCCACTTGGACCGTCCTTGTTAGAAGAAAGAGATAAGAAAGGAAAATTGCCATTAAATATAATGTTCCCAATGTATATAGTATATAATAATAATATATTTAATATTAAAGTTTTCAACTTACTTAAAATCCCGATCACATTTGTTACCAGCCAATATCATTGGTATTTTTGGTAAACTTTTCTTTTTGAATCCAGAACCAGGATTTAGAGCTGCCCATTTGGTTTCCAATATATTTTCACGTAATCGTACAACCTCCTCAAATGATTCCCTTGAATCCATACTAAATACGAGTATGAAGAGATCGCCTGCAATGTGAAGGGTCATAAAAATCCTCACATTAATCGTCATTTAATTTAGCTAAGGCAAATTTATGGCTTATCTATGCATCCTATGATGGACTCCTACCCCCCTACGGTCATACCAGAGACGTAACACAGAGGGGGGCTCTGTGGGAGTGGGGGGTATGGTTTAAGCCTGCATGAGCAGACAACCAAAATTGTATGTTCTTGGACAAATTGTATGTCCCATTTGACTTGATTGTATTTGTAGCCTTAACAAGCTCCTCATAAATTAGGCAAACAGATGACTGATGAAATTTACATATACCGAAACATCCGTAAAATCTTACAAACGAGGGATGGATATGCATCAATTCAACTTTCAACATAATTAAATCTTAATGCAATCGGTATATAGAGTAATACTACACACATATATTGGAATTATTAATTTAGTCACGATTACAAGTTGTCGATGCTTGAAATGTCAAAATTCGTTGAATAATTTATTGGAAAATTTCAACAAACAAAATTGATTTAAATTGGTGAAATTGTGGATGGTTTTGTTTTCTTTTGGGCTACGCCTCTGTTTTTTTTTTTGTTTTTTTTTGTGTGTGTGTGTGTTGGTCCTTTGGTTTTTTCTGCATTGGTTTTCATTCTTGATATTGGTGTCGGCCTCTGTTTTTGATTTTTTTCATCAGTGTGTCCCTAGCCAACAGCTGCGACTGATTTTTATGATAATTTATAGGACATTAAATAGGAAACTAAGGGCCACTCGCACCAACTTAAGTGATGAGACGTGAGAGAGATTTAACTGTACATGTTACACATATATATATATCTATAGATATATACTGCATATGTATGTATGTTAAGACTGTATTTCTATATATGTATGTATATATATATTTGGTCATGCTTACCCGTTAGAAATGACAGACGACGCATTGCGGGAAATGGATGATAGCCAGAAGTATCCAAAATGTCCAATTGAAAGACCTCATTTCGTATGCGATACAATTTACGATGAAATTCCTCAATGGTGGGTGTGTAGGCCTCCTCGAAACGATTGCCCAGGAAACGTGCCACAATCGATGATTTGCCCGAGCGTGATGAGCTGTCCACAAGCGTAGAATGAAGAAATAGATGAAGATTGTAGTAAAATGTTTGGAACATACACCAACCAACCAACTAACCAACACAACACACACACACACACACACACACTCTCTCACTCACTCACTCACTCACTCATCCACTGACTGACAGATTGACTGACTTTAAAAAAAAGAAAGCAACTCACCCAAGCATGACCAAACGGTAGCAATTTTTGGCCGATGGCAAACTATCGTCACATAGTGAGAGACCAGCACCTGGACCATAGATAAAATCATCAGCCTGCTCAATGGCATCCAAATTGGAATGATGCTCCAACATATGGGCCTGATGCAATTCAGCAGTGGTTACAATGCGGCTGCTTGTTACAGTTCCATTACTGCCGCTTGCCGAATCATCCAGAAAGGTGACCACATGGGAGGCTGTAACCTGTGAGCCAGTTGCCGATGCTGCTGCTGCTGCTGCTGCCGCCTCCTCACCTTGAATGCCACTGTGGTTGGTGGTGCTACTGCTGCTGTGGTTGATGATGTTGGTGTTGGCTCTGTTTGTCGGTTGATTGCTTTTGCTAGTGTTGTTGTTACGTGCATTTGCGTTTCCCGTTCCCGTTCCTGTTCCTGTTCCTGTTCCTGGTTCGTTTAGTGCCACATCAACGTAGTTGTTGTTATTGCTGCGTGCACAAAACCAATTTTTACAGCGATACATTTTGACTGTGTCATTTCCGCCAACTTTTAATAGCTGTCCTGTATTGCCTCACTCTCAACTCTCAACTCTCAACTCTTAACTCCCACCACCACCACCTCCACCTCCACTTTTATTTTTGCTCCTTTGATGATGTCCTTTTTATTTTTTCTTTTTCTTTCTCTCTCTCTCTCTCTCTCTCTCTCTTTCAGTAGGTGTTGATTGCTTGTTGTTTCTGCTACGATAACTGATAGTTGTTGCTCCTGTTATTCCAGCTATTTCTATTAGTTTAGCAAGTCAATGTTGCGGTTGCCATTTTAGCTGGCGGCTGCTGCTTCTGTCTCTATGCAATTTGCATTTTCAATCATTCATTCAACTTGGTCTTCTTCTTAACCAGCTGCACACATTTACATATGTTAGATGATTTTTCTTCCTTCAATTGCTTGTTATTTTTTTTTTATGTTGAACATGAAGAGGAAAAGAAAACTTTAGCCACAAAACCAGCTGGGACTGTAAGTCGAGAGAGTAAGACAGAGAGAGGGAGAGACAGAAAATCCATAAAGAAATTCTCATAAATATAAAATTTTTTGCAAATAGATTTTTATTACACTCTTAATATTTTTTCTTCTCGTTTTTATAGAATATTAAAAATGTTTTCTCACTATAAAACATAATGCACAAGTAGTACCATAATGATCTTGATATGGTTATATGTAGAAAATAAACTTAAAATCAAATATTTTTATATATGGAACTTGTAACATAAAGATAATGGAAATGATTTTAAAGAAAGTAAAAATAATTTAATGTTTATTTCCCAGCAAAATTAACTTAACATAAGTTTAAAGTTAAAAGAGAAAAAATCATAGAAACTATATACCAATTGCCCACAAGAATAACACGATAAAGCACTCTGATATCCTCGGAATATATAAACATACATGTTCTGTCTGTTCTTTTTTTGGTTTTTTTTTTTTTTAAGTAGTTGGCCAACTTATCATTTAAAAAAAAAAAAAAATTGCATCAACTGCATAAAAAGCAGCAACAGCTCCTCGCTTTGATGGTAATGACGAGTAGAAAACATCTTATTCGGAGAGGAGTTGGGAGGGGTGAGACGAAGAGAGAGAGAGAGATGCATTAAGCCAGGTAATTGGTCTAGCAATGGGGCAAACTCATTCCAGGCGAATAAACCACAAAACCCACATACATACAGACGTAGGGAGCGAATGAGATAGAGAATGGAGCATACAAATTTCAAAATTAGCTGCACACTGACACCATTAAAAAGGGCCAGCAAACCATCAATTCACCCCCTCCCCCCCTCCTCCGTTACCAACACTTCCTGCAGCTCTAACCACCATTCCACAGCCATCATTTGCTTCTCTTTTTTTTTCGCCGCCCTTCAATAATGGCCATCTTTTGCAACAAATCTAATTAACTTTGTTTTAGCTGGTTACGTGCTTCGTATGTACATCAGAACCCGGTTCCGGCAAAAGCCGCCAATGGCTCTTCTCATGCATACAGCAGTAGCAGCGGCAGCAGCAGCAGCAGCAGCAGCAAGGGCAGTAATAGCAGCAGCAGCAACATGCATTTGGAAGGAATAGTAAAAAGGAAGGATGTAGAAGTGAGAGACGGGTTGCGGTGGTGATAGTTCTATGGGATTTGGGTGGTAAAGGGACCGGTGGGAAAATCAAACCGGAAAGTGCCTTAATCGAGTGCACCAAGAACAAAATTTTTTTTTTTTTATTTTTCGTTTTGTGCAGATTTTCCAAACATATTTTGTATGTGTGTGTGTCTGTGTGTGTGTGTGTGTGTGTGCCTTTTTTTCTCATTTCTTGCTTTTCGCCTCTGTTTCTTTTTTTTGAAATGCCAGCGAGCAAGGCAAAGGAATTCGAGTGGAAAATTTCAGCAAAAAGAAAAAGGAATTCAGCGCATAATATTACATACAGATGTGGGCGAATGGGCGCGCCCACTTCTACTCCAAAAAAAAAAAAAAAAAAACGAAAAAGAAAACATTCACCAAAAAGGGGTGGGTCATGTGGGTGGTTCTGTGTGTGTGTGTGTGTGTGTGTGTGTATTGGGTGTGAGTCGAGAGTTGGGCTACTGCTGGGAATAAAAGCCATTTAGCTCGGCAACTACTTGTAATGTTTTCATAATTGATTTCCAGATTTACCCCCCCCTCCCCCACCTTTCTTTCTCTCTCCCCCTCCACTGTTTTTTTTTATACTCACCGCTTTCCACAAATAAACATTCATACATACATACATACAAACATGCATACGTGTATAAAATGTCTTTACACACACACACACACACACACATACACTTTCATATAAATGACTTTTCGCCCTTCTACCACAAAAATAAAAATGAAATTCACAGCAGAATGAGAAGAAAAGTCATGAAAAATGCCCTAAGACAATGGCGACATTTGAAGGTAGAAAGTATGTGAAAAATGGCGGCTGTAGAGAAATTACGAATACAGCAAAAATAATCAACAAAAATGACGAAGCGACTTTGTGTTCTCCTCCACTTTGGTTGGTTGGAAGCCAGCATTTGCCCAGTTAACATTAGGGGCAAGGGCAAAATATATATATATATATATATATATTTACCATGAATAGATTGTAGGTAGATGGTTTCGTAGGCTAAAACAAAACAAACTAATTAACATAAGAGAAAAAATCATAGAATATTATAAACTGACATTAAAAGAAATTTCGAAATTCAATTTAAAGAAACTTTATGAAAAGGCATGAAAACCAAAATAAAACTGCTGGTTTTAGATCATAATAACTGATATGCCGCCTATTATATGTATATATATACATATATTAGCAGCATCTTGTAAACCATTATCTGGTCAAGTAAGAAACTATAGATAAATTCAAGATATATACTAAGATGGATAAAATTTGAAATAATAATAATTTAAGTACATATAAGTTATAGACTTGTAAATTATATATAATAATTTTATGACTTAATTTAGGGAGTTAGAACTAACTTTCAGTTCTAATATAGATAGTAAGCATATGTAAGTCAAGGCCTAGCTAAACTATTCCAAACTGATGCAAAGGATACATATTAATCTTGAAAGAATACAAGATGTGAAAATGTTATTCCTACTGACTATCCCGACTGATTTTTAGATATGTTAGTCAACTTTTAATATAATTACTGGACAAAGTTGCTGCAAGGGCAGATTGATCAGATATTTATATTTTTAAGGTCTAAGCATCTAAGATCTGTTGAAGCCTTTTTAAATGAGCATCGTATAGCAATGTTTTCTTTTCAAAAATAAACTATTATTATTCACATATTTTTTTCTGACATCAACACAAATTCTGTGTATACTTTCGGGGGAGTTTCAAAGTTGTCTGAGTACTACGGGGGTGTGGGGGCGAGTAGGCAAATTGACTAGCGCCAAGTAATGTGTGCATTTGACACTTTTGATGTCGAAGTAAATATGCATACTTGTAAGTGACACTCAACTACTGCACTTCAAATATATAAGTACAACAAGAACAACAACAACAAGAATAATAAAATAAAAAGGAAAGGGTGATAGAGGGTGGGGTGGGGGGGTGTAAAAAAAGAAAAGAAAAATGTCGATTCAAATGATGTCTGTAACGAAGCAAAACTCTGGGTAAAATGTATTGTACAAAATACTCTTGTATATGTAAGATATTTATATGTATGCATATACATATTTATATATAGATGCTCATATCTATATGTGTGTGTATGAGTTTGTGTATATTCCGGGCAAAGTCTCTCTCTTTAACTGGTCGTGTGGTTGCTGTGAATGCCTTTACCTTCATCATACAAATTTTGCTCATATTTGTTTACAATTGGCGCATACAAATGTGCCACTTTTCCACACCACCACTAACACCACACACACACACAGACACACACACACACACACAGACACACACACACACACACAGACACACACACACACACCATACACAAATAGACAAACGGACAAACAGTTGGTAAAATGTCAGGTGCCACTGGGTGAACTAGGTGCAATCGACACCTAATCTGGCGCTTACATCTAGGTGGCATTTAAGGGTGGGGCAACAGACAGTCAACACATGAACAAAAATAAAAAATAAAATAAAATATAGACAAAACTTTGTTTGCAGCAAAATAAAAGCAAAATGAAATGAAAAAAAAAATATATACTTATATGTATGTATATGTATATATATATATATAGAAAAATGTGAAACAGATAAGCCCCTGGAGCTAAAAAGAGACCGCGTAATAAACATTTGAGAATCGAGTAATGCGGAGAGAGATAATCGAACTCTGAGATGAGGTTATCTCTGCCAGTCAGACAGTCAGCCAGTCAGCCAGCTAGCTAGCTAGCTAGCACCTTATATGAAAAATACAAGCGAAATGTTTTAGTTGTACTTGAGCCACCCATCAAATTGTATGGCATGGATCCGACTTTGACTAGCAGTGTGGACCACCTAACAGCTGACAATATCGATATAGAAGCAGAAGCAGAGGCAGAGGCGGAGGTAGAGACAGAAACAGATACAGAGTTGGCCAAAGAGGCAGCCCATCATGAATATGCTGAAGCTCTTTCCTTGTCCAGTCAACGACGGCAACGTCATTGGGGGGGAAAGGAAAAGCATACAATAAGAAACTTTCTTAGCTTTGGGGCCATTTTGTTGGCACTGATGCTTATAGTTGGTGCCATTTATATGCACTTAAAACAGAAACATCATCTGGGTCGCTTGCATGTATATCCAAAGGACCAGGAGCAAAATCATTTTCTCAATTCAGTTGCTAATGCAGAAGATACAGATACACATTCATTTCCATTGGTAACAGCTTCATCTGTGGGTGAGTTTAATTCATTTGATTACGATTTTCAGTTTAGTTGAAATGAATTATTTAACTTTTTTTCCTATCTCTCAATATCTCTCCCTCAACTATCTCTCTCTCATTATTTCTTTCTTTCTTTCTCTCTCTCCCTCTCTCTCTCTCTCTCTCTCTCTCTCTCTCTCTCTCTCTCTCTCTCTCTCTCTCTCTCTCTTCCTGTTTGATAGTTCATCATGATACGAAATCAAATCATATAGGACACCATCTGTATAAAAAATAATTGATTAGCCTTAGTCATGCATTACATTTTGTCATTTTTTTTTTTTTTTTTATTTGTCATTGAAATATTTTATATAATAAATCTTGAGTAAGAATATGCTAATTAATGATGAAAGTGTTGATTAAAGTTTTTAAATCTATACAAATTTAAGATAGTTCCGGATGCTGACCAAATTTAAATTAACAAAATCAAAAGAAATATATACTTGCATATATAATAATATATGTATATAAGAGTTTACTGTGGAAATTTTAATTTTATCATATTTTTTTTTAAAAAGAAATTTGATGGGCCTTTTATAGGCATTTTGTATTCGGACGTATTTCTTTTTATTGTTAACGTTGTTGTTGTTGTTATCGTTGTTGTTGTTGCTTTTGATGGTTAGCCAGTAAATCAAACCAAACCTTTTGTCTGTTCAGCCGCCCAGATTACAACGACATCTGATAAATCACAGGGCCAACTGTTCGATGATGAATGTCTGGCCTGTATTGCATTGGTAGCCACTGGAAATAAGCCGGCCAAATGCAGTGGAGAATTGAATTGTGGCATCTATCGGATATCTCGATTGTATTGGCAGGATGCACAGCAGAGGATGACTGAGTCACATGGCTCACAAACACTAGGTAATACATACGCATACACTCGCGCACACACACACATCCGTACATACTGATAAGCCCTGCTCTGCCTTCCACTTGATCCCCTTTTTGTTTGCTTTTCTCCTTCCTTTTTTTCCTCTCTCTCCCTCTCTCCCTCTCTCTTTCTCAGATTATGAGCAATGCGTTGCAGAGGACAAATGTGCCGAGAGGATTGTCCGCGGCTATGTGGAACGTTATGAGCGTGATTGCAATCACGATGGTTTAATTGAATGCCGAGATCATGTTATGCTACACCTCTTGGGACCCACTGGCTGTCTGGATCCCATAGCCAAGTGGTCAATCTTTGAGGAGCGCTTGGAAAAGTGTGGAAAATGAATGGAAACAATTTCTTTGATACGTTTTCTATTCACTTTTTTTTTTTTTTTTGTTTTTTTTTTTGCTATTTTTTCATGCTCTCTAACATTTCATTTTATTGCATGTCACTGCCAGTAAAGAGTTAACATAAACAAGGCCAAAAAGTCATGGTACAATAACAAAGCGGCATACTTGTCATCGCCGAGACCAGCCTGGACTTGACCATCGCCCGCAATGCACTGCACGTGATATATGAGAAACTGCAAATGAATGATGTGGTGTATTATGGGTGGGGTGTGTGTGTGTGTGTGTGTAAGGCGATATATGAGAATGTAAGAGACATAACTGTAAAATGAAAAGAATGAGTCAATGCTTACACATAGCACCAGACTGGCTATAATGCCTATATAGAAAAATATGGGCCATGTCATTTTCAGGGTTACATAGTACATGATGGCGTAGATGCTCAGCAAGAAAACACAGCAAGCAATCATGATAAAGAAGTTTACACTATCCGTGATATCAAACTATAGATAAAAGTAGGTTAATTCAATTATTATTACCATAGTGGGAGGGTGGGGAAAAAATCTATCGTAATTCCTTTTCATTTCAAAAGGATACAAAACTCACCGGCATGAATGAGCCCAAAACGCATAGAACGAGAACCACTGTGACAACAACTAGAATAGATATAAGTATGTGTAAAGGAGTCGATTTCACGACCAAAACTAATACTGCTATATTAAGGCATTCCACCTGCATTTTCAATAAGATAAAAACACCATCAACACTGAGGAAAGGAATTCATTTTGGTTAAGATAAGAATTATGTACTTACGATCAGACATACGACCAGACAACCAAAAAATGGTAATTCACCAATTTGATCGGTCAGTGCGTATAGAATGAAGAGGAATACACTTATTAGGAAAAGCATTACGAACGTTGAGCCATGTTCTTTAACTAATTCAGCACATGTGTTTCTATGTGATTTTAAAAAGGATATCAGGATATCAATTAAATGGATGAATATATTTCATCTATATATATAACCAATAAATCGATGGTATTCGATGTATCTTACTTGAATATAGTTACCGCGAGTACCCAATGCAAAATTCCAAGTACGACACATATAAGAAATTGCATATAAACTCTTATAACAAAACGACGTCGATCAGCTGGAGCTTCTTCCTCCTCCAAATCATTTGAGAAACGCTTTTCGAACATTGTTGAATTATTTGACTAAATACAGAACAATTTTAATAGCACCGATTTGGATTCGAAGTGAAAAACAATAACAGATGTGATGAAAAAATCAAACAGTAAACTTTTTCCTTGCAACAAAAAAAAATACAAGACGAAATTTTAATTTGGATTATTGTGTGTGAAACTATTGATACTCTGGAAAAAGTAACTAAAGAATTTATTTTTAAACATAAGCTAGCTTCAATGTTGTCTTGACACTAACTAACCAACGTACTAGATTACAATAAAACGCAAAAATATGAAATATATAGCAATTCAATGACTAGGTTGATGTCCAAATTTGAAATTTAAATTTGATTTTTGAATATTTACGAATGAAATATAAATATATGAAAGATGCGATCATTATTTCTATGTATATATAAATAAGACTAAGAATAAACCATGAATTTGAGTTATTTCTTTTAATTTATTAACAAATAGATTTATACATAGTTCGGATATATTCTATAGTAACAAATTTCATAGTCCAAGTAAATTCACCCACAGATATATGTTTACAGTTAAAATCTTGTTAAGCTTCTAATCGTGGGTATTCCCCCCTTTTTCACCAAATATATACAAAATCACTTCAGAATTGAACTCGACGGACAAAAACTTTATAATTTGGGCCACATTGCTCACTAATTGAACAAGGCAAGTGGGTAATAATTAAAACTTTTCTATAAGCGTAGAGAGAAAACAACGAAAGCAAACAGGATACATACATCTATATATATATATATATATATAAATATATATAAGTAGTATGTATGTAACTATGTATATAGGTATGTATGTGTGCGTGTTTCTCTATAAGTAGGAAGAGACAGAAAAGTTTTGAAGCAAGTTTTAAATGATTTAGCAAGAGGTATAAAGGAGAGGGGCATGGCATGGCAAGATGAGCAAGAAAACGAGGCGCAGCCAGAGTAGGACGAAGTGAGTCCGACTAGGACTAATTGCTGCCATGTCACATTAAGCAAAAGCAAAAGCAAAAGCAAAAAACAAAAACAAAAAAAAAAGCGATTGCGAATTATATATTTATATGTATGTATAAATATATAACATTTCTCTATCAAAAATTGCAATTTAATTACATTAAAATTTTGTTTTGGCTTTTAGGCTAAAAGCCCGAATCAAACATAATTCAATTTGTTATTGAAAATTTCATGGAAAATGTATTTTCATATTTCATAAAAGTAGAAGAGACTATGTTGATTCTTGCTTTGGTTTTTAGACATTTGGCGTCATTCTAATCATTCGATTGCATGACAAGTGTATATAAGTTGATTCAATCAAATAAGTAAATAATACAAACGAAGGCACAGAATGGAGCGAGATGGTGATAGAAACAGATAGGGAGAGAGAAAGAGAGATAGGCAAAGATAGCATAAACCAAACAGAAATTGTATAAATGAGGAGCCAAAGCGGTTGATGTCAGGACTTGTAGGGAGTAAGGTGTAAGGTAGACTAGCTTGGATAAACAAAAATAAAGGGCCAGAGTCAAGGTCTGGCTTATATATATAGTATGTATATATATATATATATATATATATATGTACATATATATATATTCATTATTATTTCAATTGAAGTGAATTTATTTATGAATTGTGGTGATAATATTGTTTGATTGTACAATTGATTGATTGATAAATGAACGCTTCCGACCACAATGTGACAGAATTTCGTTTAACATTTAAAAAACAATTACGAAATTCGCTTGAATAACTCACTCAACTCATTGGAAACATTGAAAAAATTCTTTACTATTTTTCATTTACGTTTATCTTCCTCCCTCTCTCTCTCTCTCTCTCTCTCTCTCTCTCTCTCTCTATCTTTTATGTTTGCTTGCTTACTCTGTCCATTTCTGTCCTGTCAAAGGTGTCAAAGGCAAAGGGTGTCGAGACAGGCGGGAGGCGAGGGATCAAGTGCAAATTGATTGCTTTATTGATGGAATTTTTATAGTGCGCACAGTGTGCAGTCTGGGAAAAGTTTTGGCACATTGGGAGAGGGGAAAAAAAAGAAAAGAAAGAAAAAGTTTCACTTGCATTTTGGATTAGTTAAAACTGTGTCCCTTCTCCCTTTATCACAAACTCTATTCCCCATTCCCTGTATGCAATTCAAACTCAACTCAACTTTTGCATGTGCATGAATTTTTAGCACTTTTTGGGTCCAACTTTGTTTGCATTGCTAAGGTAAAATGTCACCGAAAAGCTGATAGAGAGAGAGAGAGAGACAGAGAGAGAGAAAAAAACAAACTCTCTTACACACACATACACACACACACTTACGCAGAGATAGAAACAGAGACAGACAGACAGACAGACAGCCAGAAGACAAGAAAAAGGAAGGGAAAGAAATTATAGCGTACTTTTTGACTGGCGAATGCTAACAGCATTTTGTAAAATGAAATTTACATGGATAAAGGCAAACTGAGCAAGGACAACGACAAACTTCAAAAGGGTTTTTTAGCTGCTCTTGCTGCTTGTTTCTTTTGCTGCTGCTGCTGCCGCTGTTGTCATAAATCGCCCCAAAACAATCAAAAAGTGTGCCACATAATTAAGTGTACATCAGAGATTAGCCAGGATCAGGGGAAACATTCACAGCAAGTCCCAAACATTGTATTCATTTAACCTTTCGAATTCTTTTTACCCCTTAAATGCTCATATGACATTGTTACATTTTACAAAACAAAAACTTTGGAGCAAAACCAATAATAAACTTTAATATATAAAATAATATTTATTTATCATATGAAATGCAATGAAAATTGTTATGTTATATTTTTTCGTTTATTAGAATCGGAATCTAGTTATTGTTGTTTGTTTTTTCTTATTTTTTGACACATAAAAAAGGGGCAATCTGATCTGTTGGAAATTTTTTGCAATATGAACTCATTGAAAAGTTTTCTCAACCTCCAAGTTCAAATTGTTCATATGAATGAACAAGTATTTTATAAAGTTTCTTTCATAAATACAGGTGGGAGAGGGGAAAAAAAGTATTGATTTACTAAACAATACCTTAAACAAATAAAAGTTTTTAAGAAGTATCGATGCTCATTCGTTTAAAACTTTATTTCCACATTACTTAACATTTATGTATTACATATTTATTATTATCTGAGTGCCAAAGTAAAAGAAAATATACGTACAAGCAAAGAAAATCATTTGTTTATCCATTACAAAGTAAATGCAAAAAAACAAAAAAAAAAAAAAAAAAGAAAATAAAGTAATGTGAAATTTTTGGGGAGTTCAAACGAAACTCTTTTCAATTTTTATTTTCTCTGCATTTTTACCTAAATTCAATCGAACTAATGAAATTTCTTTGGAAAAAGGTAGAAGAAAAATAATAAGAAAAAAAATCATATAAAACATATATTGAAATTGTTTCAAAATGTAATATAAAACAGAAGATTTACATGTTTGATTCCTTGACTTGATATACCCAGAGAATAATATTAAAGCTAAGAAGTAAGAGGTATATGGAAAGCCTTGCTAACCATTTGTCCCTTAGGGCCAGTTCTACTCTTGCCCAGGCAGACGTTTTATGCGCATATTTAAATAGACATTTCTGTGGCCAAATAGGACTTTAATGTCTCCGTTATGGCCAACAGCTAAAAAGCTAACACTGAGAGAGAATGTTGAGACTGTCGACTGTCGACTGTCGACTAGAGGAATGCGAATACTCAGTAAGTAGAGTGAAAGTCTGAGGTCTGAGGTCTGAGGTGCTTCATTAATTTTATGGCCACTCTGTGTCTTTTAGCCCGTTGTCTTTACGCTTTGAAGTTTCGCTACAAAAGTTTTGATTGTCTAGCCAACAAACATTCATACATGCATACATACACGCACACACGCACACACACACACATACACACACATACACATACACATAGAAATAGTAACATACACACGCTGGCATGCCATATATGCCGTTGTATCCCACACACACACACATGTGTGTGTGTGTGAGCCAACTCAAGTGGTTAAACGTAAAACTTTTTTAATTAGAGTTGTTTGTGTGGGCAGCGGCTACCAACAACACCAACAGCAACAACATCTACAAGAACAATTCTTTCCTTCCTTATTTCATACAAATTTCGGTTTTTTCCCCCTATTTTTTTTCTTCTTTTCTCCTCCTGTAATCTTGGCCAAATAGTTTGCGAGAAAATCTCATAAAATTGGCAACAGCCGCCAAATAAAATTCATGACGGCAAACGAGAAAAAAAAAACCTTTGTAATAAAAATGTCACAGCCAGCACAAAAGGCAACACAGTTGCCGTTGCCGTTGCTGCTGCTGCTCTACGAAGAACGACAAACGGTGAACGAAGAAAGGGGAAAGTGTATGGCGGGGGGGTTGAGGGAGCGGAAAAGGCAAACTGTCATCACCATTTTCACTTGACAATAACAATGCGCGGCAAGGCGAGTCGCATAAATTTGCCCAAAACAAATCTTTTGTGTTACCAAATTCAAATTTTCCTGTGTCCTTTTCCTCACACCTCTCTGAAACATTTGCTGCCATCGACCGATCCCTCTCTCGTCTCATATTACCCGCTTCTCGTTTTATTTAATTTCATTTAACTATTAACAAAAATAAAAAGGCTTTGCCCCTTGATTAGAGCCACAAAAAGCAAATCAACCTTCGTCTGCTGCCGCTTCATTTAAATCTAATTTGAATTTGCCGCCAAAAAACATTTGCTCATCTTTTTTTTTTTTTTCACTCCTCATATTATAATGAAAATGTTTCCCCAGGACTTTTGATGGCTGCGGTGAAGAGACGAGGTCTCTTTTGGCAGTGGCGACGTTTGGCTGTTGGCAGGATATGTAGCTATTTTGTAGCTGTGGTGTTTGTTTTTTTTCTCTCTCTCTCTTTCTCTCTATCTCTCTCTCTCTCCCTGTGTTTCTGTGTTTCTGTTTTTTTGGGCTGTCAATGTGATTTTGTCAAGGCAATCATCGAGACAAGCACAGCGCAAAATACGTTTTTCCTGTTTTCTCTTTTTTTTTTTTTTTTTGTTGTTGTTGTGCTCAACCTAACCCACATCCCGTCCCTTCAATCTCCACTCCACAACTTTCTTTCCGTTTTGGTTCTCCTTATTTTATGCTTTTTTACCCATTTCTGTTATTTTTTTTTTATTCTGTTGGGGCGCGTACATTGAACAGCCCATATACACCCAATATACCATCTGTGTAATATAGATGGTCATATCGAGAGGCTGGCGGGCTGACTGCCTGACTGCCTGACTGCCTGACTGCCTGCTTGGCGTATCAATGAAGAAATCGCCTTTATTGCACATTTTCCAATTCTGCACAATGCGGCGTATGCGTAATATGGCCATCAGGCATCAGGCTAACAGAGCATTACAGAGGAAAATGAGTTTGTAGCATCAAAATGGAAAGTGGAAAATCAAATCCCATAATTTTCAATATGCTAAATGAATTCTTTGCGATTGGCAAAAAAATAAGGAGGAGGAAAAAAAAAATGTGCGTATTTATAAACAACAAAAACAACAAATTTAATGGCATTAAACATACCATTCACATGCGATGGAACAATCATAATAGATAAGATAAGCCGATTTGGCTCTAATTTCTACTAGACAATTTTCTATTTGCTAATAACGAATGAAAACTTAAGAGCCAATACTAAATTGTAATAACAATTCATTTTGTCATTTGGGGAAACTAATATAACATGATTTAGGTCATTAAGTGGAAATTTGTTCATATTAGAAATGAATTCAACTTAAAGATCCTATAAAAGAAAGTATACTCTTTGAGCTGATACTATATAGTTTATGTATCCCCACAATCTAAATATATATACTTCTTATTCCTATACAATTCTCTTCCGCCAAGAGCAAACAAAATATCTAAACAGGACGAATCATAAAGAAACGATTAGAGGGGATAAAGTGCAGATTAAACAAAAAGAAATCAATCAAAATAACCACACCGTAAATATATAAACATATATATATATATATATTCTATGTAATTGATAATTTAAATCAAACATTCGAAAAGGGTATACGAAAAATATCTTTGGCCAAAGTTGGACACAATTTGACCTTTTGGCATTTTGGTATATACGTTTCATGGCAGCATAGTACAAGAACAACTATAAGACAAACAATTTTCATGTTGTGTCGTGAGCTTTGGTCACTTTTTTTGTATTTTGGTCAGGTCGCATTTATGTTGTATACATTAATTATGGCTATTTGCTTTAACCATTTACGGCGAGACGTTAACGGTGACGGTGACGGTGATGGTGATGGTGACGGTGACGTGAGTGTGAGGGTAAAAGTTAGGGCAAGGGTCAGCTGCTTTTCCTATTCCTGTCAATTATGTGCACGAAATGGCTTATTATTGGCTGCATAAATATATATGTTTATACATACAAACATATATTCATTCATATGTACATGTATACAGTATATATATATACATATAGAAAGATATGGGCCAGGCCAAATGGTACTTTAGCTTTCATTTTAGGCCTAAAAGCACCATCAACATTTTTGGTAAACAAAAATATGTCATGTTTACTCAGTGAGTAGTCTTCGTTTTGTTGTTTCAGTTGTTGCTGTTTTTGCTACTTGGTCAGGGTCAGTGGTATATGGGGATAGGTCCAGTTCAGTGGTTGTCATTTCGATATGGTCCAGCAAATGAATGATGGATGTTATTATAATGTTGTTCAACTCTGTTCAGACAGAGAGAGACAGAGAGAGAGTGAGCAATGGAAGCCGTGACATTCGCACCACAGAGAAGATTGACCCAAAAAAAAAACGAAAAAAACAACAAAAAAAAGTACTAAAGATGGCCATAACAAAAATGGGAGGCGGCAAGCCACAAATTGTTCTTGTCCAAGTTTATAAGCTACTTAAAAATTAACGAAACATATACAAACAATTTATATATGTACATATATACAGTACATACATACATATATGCGTATTAGAAATTAAAAGTTAGGAACACTCACTATATTATAGTGCATTGTATATACTCCCTCTATATGTATCTATGTATATACATACATATGTATTTAATGTATAGAAAATTGCGCTCTTTTTATTTGTTTCTCTATCAAGTTAACCCGATCCGGGTAATTATACTAATTGGTGGCAAAAGAGCTCGAGAGTTAAAACAGAATGCGATAATTTATGGTTCATCCTTGGGGACTGCTTGCTTTGTCTTTCTGCAGATGATAATAATGACGATGCTGATGAGTTGCAAAATGTGTGTGTGTGTGTGTGTGTGTGTGTGTGTGTGTGTGTGTGTGTGTGTGTGTGTGCGTGTGTGTTGTGTTGTCTTTGCAACGGATATTCCATCAATGCAGCTCTTTAATTTCGTCGGTCATTTTGCCAGTGCATTCAGAATGCACTCACACTCGTTTATCTATATATATATATATATATGTATATATGTACATATATATTTCTCTTTCTCATTACTGAAGGGCTCCCTCCACATGGTTGCCACATGGCACCCCCGTTTTGTTTGTCATTGGGAAAATATAATAAACAATTCTTTCTTAATAGCTTATCAAGAAATATTCAATAAAAAATTTAAAAAATATATAACCATTCTAAGTCAATTGGTTTTGAAATAATTAACAAATAAATGTAATTCATATTATACTGATTATTGGTACAAATGAAGTAAGCAAGTCGTCCCTGCCGACTTGGAGTGTACCCTGTACCAAAAAAGGATATACCATTTAAATCCACATTAATTGAATAAAATTGATCATAAAATTCTCTTAACAAGCCGAAACAACAAAAGGCAAACGAAAGTAATGCGTCATTCAATACAAAGCAACATGCGCATGCTATCTCGCTCACACATTTCAGCTGCTGCTGCCCATAGAATTTCAGTACAAAACACACATATATACGTATATCTCTGATATTCGTAGACCGATTTCGGTCAGATGGCACATATTGGCTATATAATTGAGTCTGCCAAAAAGAATTATGATAACTTTAATAGAACTCTAGTTATAGTTTCTTCTAATTGGCGGAAGTGGGCGCGGCAAAAATTTAAAACAAACTTGATCTGCGTAGACACTAGACAGATGTTGACACCAAGTTTGGTTACTCTATCTCTTGTAGTCTCTGAGATCTAGGTGTTCATATGGACGGACAGACGGACAGACGGACATGGCTATATCGACTCGGCTGTTGATGCTGATCAAGAATATATATACTTTATGGGGTCGGAAATGTTTCCTTCTCCCTGTTACATACATTTTAGCGACTTTAATATACCCTTGAACCCTGAACAAACAAAAAGTTGTATGCTTTTTGTAGGAAAGAATAGAATACTTTCGCTTCAATATATATACACATGTATATATATATATATATATACATATATATATACATATGTATATGACTACATATACATATATATATATATATGTATATATATATATTTTCTTTTTATTATAAATGTATAACTAATTAGCGTAAGAATATTGATGAATCCGAAAACTGTACCATTAGAAATAATGGTATATAGTAACAATGGTAAAACTAGTGGCGATGGTGGCGTCATGTGCATTAGTTTCCACTTTAGAGGACACTACTTCCTTTGTCTGTGGTGGTATGGGCATGACGTTTAGTGGTCTTAGTACTGGTTTCTTCTTCGCTGGTATTGGTCCTATTATTGTCATCGTCAGTCTCATTATAATTATTATCCATTTGCATTTCATCGAATCGTGGCCAAACATAGGCGAATAGCATAAAAATCAGACAAAAATAGAAGAAGAGAACAATCACTGCAAATAGGCCATCGGTGGCACTTATTTCAGCATAACGACCACCTTTAATCAGTTGGGCATGATACATGACAAACTGTAATTAAAATATTATCCAAATTGAAACTGTGTTTTGAAATAAAAAGAGAATACTACGAACCATAAGCACTATGATTATATTAAACAGGGTAAAGGCCACATAATAGCCATTCCATACAGTATTTATCACATGGAGCAATATCATCAGCTGGCTAAAGATAAATAATAATATACTGAACAGAAATATACCAGCCACATTTGCGGTTAGATCGCATGGTATATATGATCCAATAAGTAGACAGACTACAATCAAAAATGTACTGAGGAGAAAATATACAATTAAACTTATTGGCTGCCAACATGAGGCTATTGCACAAAGCCCAATGACCATTAGTTCAATCTACATATAGAAATGAATATAAAATATATAATGGTATGTATATCGTTTATAAACGATTTACCCACAATGAATATTAACAGCACCCAATTAAATATTGGCATATAGCGAGCCTCTCTTATCAGCATAAACATTGATAACGCTGTCAGTGCTATAAGCACACAACTGACACTTAACCAATATTCGTTTTTAAAGAAGTCTCGTAGGGGTTCGCTAGAGATGAGAATGGGATAAGGTAGGAGTTTAGTAATCAAAATTTTACATCATATTCGATGGTGTTTTTCTTTGTAAAACTTACTAAAGAACCACCGCTTCCCATTGCATGAAGGCCAACATTAGAATGATTATGGTTATCAAATAGATAGTAAATATAAAGAATGATCTTGAGGATCGCTTCGCTTGATATGGGGCAAACTGGAGCATTGTTGGTCGTGGCTGTAAAATTGGCTTATAATTTGATGGTTTAGGCATAGTAGGTCCAATAATTAAGGCCCTGTCATTGTTTAATTTAGAATCGGCCGGAATAGTATTAGAGCTCCGGGCCCTATTGGGCCTGAGAGTTGATTGATGAAAGCGACGATTACGTCTTGTCGATGCCATTTTATAGCTACTTGCATTTGGTTAAAAGTTACACAACAAATTTTTAGCACTTCACTCAGTAACGGGTGGGGGGGAAAAAAAAAAACAAATATAAATAAATATAAACAAAATATAAAATTAAGAAAATAAAAATATATATATATATATATATTTATAAACATAAAAAAATCGACATTTGTCTACTGTTTATAGTCAAAGTCAGATTTCTCCCAGGCAAAATGCCAAACCCACAAATCTACAATAAGTAATCATTGAAATTGCTACATAAATTCATCAACAATGAAACGATTTGGATAAGAAGAGGCGGGATCCAGGGCGAGGGGCGAGACTAAGTGAAAGAGAAGAGATATAATACACTCTGGCAAAACATGCATGCATACATACATACATACATTTATTGTACATGTATATATATATATAAACAACATATAAGAATCAAATGGTAAAAAGCAACACATATTGGGCAACAGGAGGGATGGTGATGATGATGATGATGAGGATGAGGATGATGCGGGAAGTTTGAGTTAGAAAGAGAGAAGGATGAAAAGGAGAAGAAATTAAACTTCTTCTATTAAACCACACAATTTATACACTTTCTTCCAGGAATTGGTAATACAATGCTATTGCCTTTTTATCAAACAGCCAAACAAGAAAAGAAAAGGAATAAAATATCTCAACTGTGTGTTAGGTTTGCTGTCAATTCTATATTATAAATACAGTTATGTACCTATATCTAGGATATCATTTTGGTTAACATAATCTGCATAATGTCCTGCATTTAAATAGTTCAAGAGTCTTTTTGACATCTGTTTTGGCATTCAATCCATTTCTCATTCAATCCTTTTCTAGCATTTTTTATCCTCTTCCATTTTGATCCCATTCTGTCTATACTTAAACTTGAAATGCAATTAGTTTTCCTTATCAGATATGTTATTTGACATGATTTAGCACTTTTTTTTCACTAGTATTTACATTAGACTATCTTTCCATGTATATAGCCACACACACACACACATACACACAGAGTCAACAAACTTTTTCGGGGTTTTTAAGAGTATTGATAATAGCGTCAGCTGCTGAGTTTTTGGTCGCTCCGCCCCATCTTCCATTCACCTTCTTTTAAGGGGCAAAAAAAAAAAAACCTTCATTTTTTGGCAAACATTTTTGAATTGTTGAAGAGATTTGTTAAGATGAGAAGGCAGCTGCAAAGTTTGTTTTTTTTTTTCCTCTCTTTCCCCCTTGTTTGTTTGGCCGAAATGTGCGAAAAGATGTGTGAAAGGCGGCATGAATCAAGTTTAAATTGTGGGCGGAGGTAAAGGCATCGATGTCGGCGAAAGTGAAGGGTTCCAACGCGGCTATACGTTTGCCAAAAGTAAAAGGTTAAAGCTATATACTTACATATATACACAAAGCTATATATATATATATATATATATATATATGTATGTATAAAATTACTCTTGAAATCCACCAGATGTTACTGTTTCTAAGAAGTGTTTAGAATTTGGATTTGTGGCAAGGATGTGATAGGAGCAACTCATCAGCTTTGAAGTTGATGAAGTCGCTTACACAATTAGCAGCCGCTGCTGCTGTTCCTTCTGTTGCTGAGAGCACAAAATTTTTAACTAATTTATTAATGGCTGATGTCAAAAATGTTTGGTGCGTATGTGTATCTAAGTGTGTTTGTGTGTGTGTGTTTGTGTGTGTGTGTGTCCGTGTGTGTATGTGCGGGTACTACCAAATGACATTGAAAAATTGCTTAGTAGAGGGCCAATAAGTGTGTGAATGTGTGTGTGTGTGTTTGCTGTTTAATGGCCTGACATCCAGTCAGCCTTTTTCTCACTCTATGCTGGGGAAAAAAAAACAATTTAGATAAGCAATATGCAAAAGCATATATAAAATACTTTCCTCTCGGTCCCCCCCCTCTTTATCTCTTTCCTTCACACTCACTCAGGTCTCTATCCTTCTCTGTCTTCCTTAAAAAAAAAAAACAGGGAACCTTTCAGTTTCTGTTGGCAAATGTAAAATATTTGTTCCGACTCAGCAACAACTTAATCAGCAAAAGATTTACGACGTCAACAGGGGAAAGAATATTACTTAGCATAACAGAGCGTTTAAATTTCAAGTACCCACAACTATAAAATAAAATAAAAACAACAACAACAACAACAACAATAACAACAAAAAACAAGTGAAGCAGCTAAAGAAAGACAAAAGGCCCTGAAACATTAAGAGTTGGGACCTATAAAACATTTTGACTGCCTCAAGTCCGCTCAGAAGTGGTAACCCAATACCTTTGGGGCATTTTTATGGTGAAGAATATATATGTATATATATATATAAAAATATATACACCATATATCGTATATACGATATGTATATACTTATATGTATATATAAATCTTTTTCTTCTTTTGGCCTTTAGGTGTTGACCAAATCAAATAACAACAATGGGAAATCAAATCAAATAAAATAAAATGAAATCAAATTGCATTTGAACAAATCACATATAGATAACCATCATGATCATTGGGACAATGGACTCACCTGAAAAAGGACATCAAGCAAATTGCTTGTCCTTTTTGCAATTATTACAAATATATGTAAGTTGCTTTCATTAAATAGACAAACATACATACACACACACACACACACACACACACACACACACACACACACACATACACACACAAAGAGAAAAATATATATATGCGGCACAGGGGACAACACTTACAACCGGAAAAGTTCGGTTTAGTTCAGTTCAGTTCGTTGTCCTTTTTGTCTTTATTTGAACAGCTTGTTGCTACGACAAAATACACGACTTTATGAATGAAATGTGATAACAATTGAACAAATTACTGATATCGGAGGTATCTATTTGAACCTTCTGGTAAGACGTTGAATGCCTAACTGAAAGTCAATGGCAATAGTAAATTACTTTTTATAAGATAATTTTGACTTGCGCACAAGGTAACATTTCTACAGATGGACAGAAAGAGAGAGAGAGGCAGAGTCAGAAGGACTAACAGAACTCGCTTAGTTAACATTTCTGTTAATCTGTGGGATTATATGTAGGTTGACATGCAGAAAGTTAAACAAACAAACAAAGCTAAAGTCAAGCTGTATCATAAATATAATGAAAACTTTTTTTTTCGCATTTTCCATCTTTTTTTTCGTTTTTTTTTTTTTGTTTTGTTTGTTGCTTTGTAGCATCAGCAACAAGCGAAAGGAGTTTCTCATCCTTTGAATCGCATTGCGTTGCCTCTAGGAACGAACAACTTAAATGTCAACACCAACCCGTCACTCAACCTACACCCGATCTCAACTCAACCTCGACTTAACTCGACACGACTTTGACTGTATTGTGTATATGTATGTATGTATGTGTGTATGTGTGTGTACATATAATTAAGAAATCGTGCGTACTCGAAAGCACTTTGATTCTGAAAAAAAAAATGAAGAACTGAAAAGTTGAAAAAGTTGTTGCAAAATTGAAATGTTTTTTAGTTTGTTGACATTGTAATCACTTCTTTCAGTCATTTTTTAGTCAAGTATTAAATGCTTAAATCTTGTCTTAGTATTTGCAATTACAAAAGCAAAAAAAAAATCAAAAAACCAAATCACTTTAAATGAGCTAATGTCCTGCTGTTAAAGTGAGCTTAAATGCCACAACGATGAGAACACGACTAGAATGAAGACCAGGGCAATGACTGCTATTTGCTAACTGCCAACTGTGTGTTGTCTGTGGCTTGGTGGTCTGCGGTTCATGTTTCTCTTTCAGTTTCTTACTCACTCTAGCACTCTATATCTATATGTATATAAGTATGTCTCCCTCTCTGTCACTCTGTCTTTTTATCTGTGTGTGTGTGCTTGTGGGTGCCTTTGTTTCCTTCTTCTGCTAGAGTAAATCCTGTGCTAAGGCGCGGAAATTAAAAGTTAACAACATTGTTGAGATTATGAAGAATGATAAATAAAGTAAATGAGAAGAACTCATTCTTGTCGCCACATCAGCCAGCATATGTATGTATTCAGGTAGATTTTAATAGTAATTATCATAGCTTTACTCAGTTGACAGTGACATCTTAATAATTAAACGAAAGGTTTTTTAAACAAAAACCATACAATGAAAAAAAAAATAAAATAATATAAAGAAAACCACATTAAAAATAATCTTACTTCTTGTCGTTCTACATTTCTACATTTTAAACAGAAGTCTTAGATCAGAATGTCAGCATTGTTAAAAGACTTTCATAATTAGGATTTTGTTTTTCTTTTTAACAACCAGCGATTATATAGAAACGAATGTAAAGTATTCTTTATATGAGGAAGGATTTGAAGATTATATAAATTAAATTTTAAATGAAGAAAAATGACAGCAAACATTGTTATTGTCAGTTTGAATAATTGTATCTAACTATCTATTTTTGGTAACTTACTCTTTCGTGAGAGAAAGAATCAATATTGTGCAAAAGTAACTAGAGTTACAGAAATTGATGACTATATGCCAGTCAGTCAGACAGTCAGTCAGTTGAGTCATTAAATAATGTGCACACAAGACCCATCAAATTGTAAATTCAAAGAATTTTTTTTTCATCAATCAAAGAATTGAATAAGTTTTTTGGGGTGCAGCAATGCAAGCAATCGAAATATATATAATTGCATATAACTGACTGAAGGACTCAGAATCAATTTATATATAACAAGTTTTTGGAAATGCCCCTTAGGTAAATATATAAATTTATAATTATATGTTCTATACATATTGCAGAAGTGCAAAGAGAAAGAGAAAATGAGAAGGGGGAGTATAAGGAGAGATGATGTTGAGATTGAAGCCAACATCATCAATGGCAATGTCAATGGCTTGGCACACTTGACTGACTGCATCGAGGATATTGAAAGAGAACAAACTTATCGCCGCATGCCAGAGAAGTAAATCAGATTTTTTGCTATCAATAAGCAATAAGCACTCAAGCTGCCACCAATACCAAATGGAATGACATTGAATAAGTGAAGTGGGTGGGTGTGATGCTATCAATTGAGCCACCAGTCAGCTAGTCAGCCAGCTAGTCAGTTAGTCAGTGAGTCAGTGAATCGTATACATTGAGCCTTATGATGGGCATTGTTCGAGCAGTGAGTAAAAAAGGTATTCGCAGACAGTCAAAGTGGGAATGCAACTGGTGAAAGTGTTGAATGGGCGGGCCACATACAATTGCCAGCAAATAGACAAACAAACAAACAGCCAGGCAGACAGACAGACAGACAGACAGACAAACGAACAAATAAACGAAACCAACAACCAGCACAAAGGAAAAAAAGAAAACAAAAAATAACAAATGGCAAGTTAAATTCCAGTTCCAGTTACACACATCTGACAAGTCAATGAGACGAGCAACAAACAACAAACGAAACCAAATCAGGCGAATACCATTTTGCTTGCACATTTGTTAAGTGAATGAGACACACACATAAACACTCACACACACACACACACACACATACATATACTATAGCACCTTTAGCTTCCTATCTCCTTTTCCTAGTTAGTTTTGCGAATGACAACAATGGCAGGTTATTACTTTAGGCCCACTCTCTGGGCCTCGTTTTAATATCTGGTAAAACGTTTTGTAATCAAATTAATTGCCCTGCAACAGATAATGAAAAGTTCACGCATGTATAAGCAGCACATGGATATATGTATATATTATATAAGTATGTATATATATATATATATTCATAATCCCCAACAATTTCGCATTCATTAAAAGCCAATAAAAGTGAAAATTATAAGGGCCTTAAGTAGAGTGGATTCTCGTGGGAGTATACAGGAGTTAGGGGAGCAGGTATAATAGTCTCCCTATTCATTAATAACATGAAGCTGGCACAACTCCGCCCCGGCCCCTAGCCCCTTGCCCCTAGCCCCATCATACCACTGCTCCCGTGTTGCCACCATTTACTACCATCGTTTCTGTTTCAGGTTCAGTTTCAGCTTCAGCTTCTGCGTGGGTAAGTCAGCGAGTAATGCAAGTTAATGAAATAACAATTAATTGAAAAAGACCTAGAAAGGCCTGTCGGTTACATGATGGCCATGATGATGTTAGTGATACCCTACACATAAAACAATTGCAATGCCAATGCAGGCAAGATGTCAGAATTGCATTAAGATATATTTAAAGTTCTTTACTTATCGAATGATCCATTTTCATTTTATATTTATAAACACATATATAGTTAAATACAGATAAATAAGTATAAAAATTGTTTAAATTTTAACACAAATTCACAATTTTAGGATCTATTAGATTTTATCTTAATATTTTCTACGTCAAAAGAAATATATGTCAGTTTGCTTCTGCGATTTTCATAAATGTTTTTTGTTTTTTTTTTAAGTTCAGTTTTGTTTCACTCTGATTAACTAGAAAATTTATATACTACTTTCGTCAAGTGTATCTTTAAATGGAGAAAAAGGAAATATAAAGTGGTGAGTAAAAAAAAAAAAAAAACTCGTCCTAAGGGCCAAACACAATTTGTATTAATTAATTGACAACGCAAACCACAACTGTCCCGCGGCATAGATAGAGCTAACCTCAGCAACTCTGATTTAGATGAATTACCATTACCAACCAGTAGCCAGGGAGTTAAGGGAAAGCAAGCAATGGAAGGGCAAGGCTCGTCAGGATATGTGGGAGGAAATCTGTCTGGCAGAAGCAAAATGTCAGCCTGCCAACCAAAATCCTCTATATAACATGTATCTCAGGGCGGACTTAGTTTAGTCCTTAGCTGAAATCAAGCATGAAATGATTGGCAGAACCCAAAACGACCGACAACGGACAAACGACAGGCCATCAAATATTCACATATGTCGCACCACTAGCCAAAAACCAACTATTAACATGCATATCGATTAAATTTCAACTATACAGTGTATAGGGCAACGAGATAATGGTGTAGGAGTATAAGGAGGAGGGAATACAAGCAAGCCAATGGCTTGCTCATGGCAAAAGTTAGACAAGCCAACCATAGAATTTGGTTACAAAGTGCCTGATAGAGTACATACTTCTACTATATTATTATTATTTGCTGCCACTTTTCAACCTCTGCCAGCATTAAAACATAAATAAAGAAAAAAGGGTACCAAAGAGTAGTTATCGTAAATAATACTTAGTACTAAAGGCATAAACCAACATATATACATCTCAAGAATGCATATGATTATGAAAATCCTGTACAATCTTCTATCTACATAAAATTATGAAAATTGTTCAATTAAATAGCAGAAAATTAATATTAATTAAAGGTTAAATGATAAAAGTTCGAGGTTATGAACATGAGGTCATGTAAGTAAATTGATTACGATAAAACTAACGTGTCACATAATTGGTAAAACATTCGGGTGATTACTTAGTATTTGTGTATAAAGGGAATAGAGTTAATTAGTTTTTATAAGCCCAAAGAAATAAATTCAATTATTTCTTATATAAAAGAATACCAAATGCAGTTCGATTTCTAATCAGCATAGCCAGTATCACATCTTTGCATGGTAATCTAAGCAAATAATCACATAAACTTAACAGAAAGTCGATGGATTTTCATCATATAATGTTTGTTTTAATCGTTTTGAAATTTTTGTTGCCTACTTTTTGGGGAAAATTTCTTTAGTTTTATAATTATGGTCATTATTGGAATACCCTGCGCACTGTGGGCATAGCATGGGCTGTTATAATTCTTAAAAATAAAATTCTTGTTTTCAATTACAATCCAAAAATGTAAATAAAATTTATATTACAAAAATAAATACATATATTGTCTTCAACATGATGAACTCATTAATAAAAGCTCTGCAAATGTTTATTTAAGATTAACATATGTAATGAGATTTTGTATACACACGAGTACATATATGTACATATATATACAAAAACAAAAAAAAAAAAAAAAAAAACAACAACAGCATTTCCAGTGAATCAATTCTAAGAACTCTTGTGGTAGGCATACAACCAACAGACTCCAATCGATTCGAAAAGAACATGCTTCATTTGTTCAAAGTCTTAACAAATTTGGCATACCAAACTAGTTTTCTAATCAAAAGTTCTTCAAGAGTTTCGAAACCGAAGTCAACTCTACACAGTGTTAACTAGTCGAGTTTTTGAACCGAAAAACTAACTTCTAAGTTGCCAAAGGGCAGACAAAAGTTGAACAAAACCGACAACACAAAAAAAAAAAACCAAAAAAAAAAAGCACAAGAATAACCCGGAGGAAGAGAAAAAAGCAAAGCAAAGTTGCAGCCACTAAGCGTTTATGCTTATGCTAAGGCGAGAATGTATGTAAATGTAGTCTAGAGGGGGTTACGCGGAGGGAGGTGTAACAAGAAGTGGTTAAGATATGTGTATGGGTGTGAACCACAACATGTGTTTCAATGGGCGTGAACAAAAGTGCTACGAAAATTACATTATACCACACACACTCTCACACATACACACACATGCTTGAAGTTTGCCTCCTAATGCCTTAATACACTTAAATTTCTTTTTTGTGGAGTAAATCAGCAAAGCTTTCAACTAATTTTATCTTCCACCTTGAAAGACAAAAAAAAAATAAAAAAAAAAAAAAATAAAGTATGTATCAAAAAAAAAGAAAAACAGAAAATAATAATGTAAAAGTAACTGAGAAGCAAATCCAAGCAATCGACTTAACGTCGAGGTCTTAAAAATCACAAGTTACTTCAACCACAAAGGATTTTAATGGAAATTCTCAACACAAACAAGCATACCACATGCCACTTGCCGCTTGCCACATATATGCATGAGTAGAAGAATGAGAATGAATGAATGAACCATTCTCATGGGTACCCTGTGTCCTTATGCAAAATTTACCACAACAAAACGGATCCCCTCCGCTACCTTCTCTCTTCACTGAAGGACCGAAAAAAATGGCGCCAATATATCGCAGCGTGAGCGGAAATAATGCAATTTGTGTGTGAACTTTTTAACGTAGTTTCCCAACACTCACACCAACTCAACTCAATATCATGCTCAAACACACTCACACGCACACACACTCCCACTCACACAGTGGCATACTCTTATTCACACATCACACACATACATATGTATGTAGTACACTTAGCACACAAGTTTCACCCAAACAAAATGGGGGGGAAATAAATAATAAAAATAAATAAAAAAAAAAAAAAATATGAAAGAGAAATCCAGTTAATATTTACATTTTACGTACGAAATTTTTTCAGTTTGATGCCATTGGCGAAGCCTCTCGTTTTTCTATACCGTTATATCAGAAGCATTCACGAACAGCGGCAGTAGCCAACTGAAGAGGCCAACATCATGTTAACCACTTAAAAGGCGTCTCAGCATTCGCATTGGCTGAGAGACGACAGCTGTTAAATAACATTTGCAACTTCAGGCTACTGTTAATGCCACTGTTGAAGTCTGAATTGAACTGAAGACATAAGTCTGACGAATGAAGAGTGAGTGAGAGAAAGATGGATAGAGATGTAGCCAAGGAGAACATCTTGCATTAAGACTCGGATTTAAGACGAACTAAGTCGGATTGAAGTGATAGCAAATTGTACCCACACTTAGCAATCAGTTATACTTACGGAACTATTAAATGAAACAAACGAAAAATACAGAGAAACAACGACTCTTTTTTGGCTCGAACGAAATTTCTATGCCCTTGCAATTTCAGGTGATCATTTATCATATATGTAGTTCATTGATATAGATCATATTAATTTATATTTAGCATTAAGAAATACACCAGTGCAATATTGTATAAATCCTTATAACAAATTTCTATTCAGTTTTGTCTTTAAATAAAAACTTTGCTCATATTGCAATCTTTTGGTCATATTTAATATACCCTTTGAGCAAGGGGAAAAACTGATTTCCTGAACAAAACCAAAAGAAAAAACAAAAAAAAAAGAAACGTTGCCATGAAAAGTCTACGCAGATTGAAATATAAATGGAATGCAAGAAGCCAGTTTTGATTATTTTTCTTTGCTTATTAAATTAAAATTTGTTTAAAGGAATTTGGACTTTAGCCATTAGCCATTAGCATTTTTCTTCTTCTGATATTGACTTAACTAAATAAGATATTAAATATTAACAAGAAGTAAACAAAGCTATGGTTAGTTATTTATTTGATTATTCTACTTATATTTGTAAGAGCTAAATTTGTGTGTTATATTTCTGCGGAAAATGTTTAGAAACAAGTTAGTTATATCAGAAATAGAACTTTTAAATATTAACTGACTTTTTCAACGTTTAATATTCTTGTGTAAATTAGAGCAGTAGTATTGCATAACAGTCGTACAGGTATAAATATTTAAAAGTTTTCCTCTTGTCCCAGTTACAACATGACTTTATAAAGCCAGAGCTATGATATTTTCATTGCAAAAACGACCAAATTGTATTCATATTAAAGAAAATATGAAAAAAAAAAACGGACCCTTCGAATGGGACAAATTGCTTATAAAAATTGTATGAAAGAGTTAATAAGAACAAGAGCAAATATCTCAACATTCGCCTGAGTTGTTTATCAAATATTCAGTTCACTGACTGACTGTGGCTTTAAATGCACCTCAATTAATTTGAAGAATTGTAAAACAAATGACAATTATTTATGACCCACTGACCTGAGCCACTCAACAACAGAGAAAAGGAGTCAGCAAAAAGATAGCAAAAGTGCGGGTGTCCCATAAAAGGACCACTAGGAGCAGGGACAACCAATGCGGTGGTATAGGCAAGAGTGAAAGATGGCCAAAGCTAAGGGTCAGGCAATGGTTCACAGTTATTGTATTTCATTTTCATCGCGTGTCAAATGCATATTTTACCATTAAGTTTGCTTTTTCTTGCTATTGTTATTATTGTTGTTGTTGTAATTGTTGTTGTTGTTGTTGTTCTTCTTCTTCTTCTTCTTGTTCTTGTTCTTGTTGTTGCTGCTGTTGTTGTTGTAGTTGTTAACGAAAAAGCATTCCGGTAACCGGATGGATATGTACAAGGACAAGAACATGCTCATGAAGCGCAATAGAAAAAACCCACGAATTGTCGAGGCATCTTCACATGTCCATCTCCCCTCATACCCTCCACGAATCCACTTGTAGTCACATATATACACACACACACACAGACAGACATACATTTTTGTCGCCTCTCTAGATATAGTGAATGGTTTTTTACGTTAGTTGTCCCATCCCTCTCCGTAGGCACTCCCCGCCAACATTTTGGCTATTGATTTTTACTTCGAAATAAATTGGTTTCGTTTGTCAGTGGAGTTTTTTTTTTTTTTGGTTTGGTTGTTGTTTTTTTTTTTTAGTATTTTTTTTTTTTTTTTTTGAGTTCTTTTGTGCAAACTTTTCTTTTGGGCAATTATTGTACTGAAATTATTTTTCATTTTCTAGATACTTTCCCATTGCATTTTCATTCTCTGACTTGTCCCAAATGGTCCGGCAACTATTGTTATTAATACCCCAAGCCAAAAGCAAAAGAAAAATTGCTCAGCAAATGAAAAGTGAATGGCTAAACGATGGTAATGGTGATGATGAAGAGAATGGAGGAGGAGGAGGTGGAGGAGGCTGTCGGTATCAGTGTCGGCATTTGTGTTAGAGGCAACGCTCAATGGGTAGGTTGGATAATGGAAAAAATACTATGAATTAAAGTTAGGAAAGTATGTTTTAAAGAAATTTCATTTTGTTGGAGAATTCACTCGAATTTATCCAACTCTGTTTCCCTAATTGAAATTCCTAGTTTTTCCACTATTTGGCAGGCACTTAGAGGCACGGCTGGGAAACGTTTTCTTTTTCACCCCCCCCCCTGGTTTTTTCTGTTTTTTCTGTTGGGCCAAAAACTACGTGACACATGCCGTGACGAGGCAGGGTTCCCATGCCTCCATTTAGGAGCAGCAAATAGTAGTTAGGGATAAGGGGGGAGCTCGCGATGGGGGGGAGGGGATGGGGCCGGTTGTACGAATGATACAAACAAAGTCTTTATGCTTAAATATGGACATGTGGGCGTTTGTGGAATATACGAGGAAAATAAAAAAAGGTAGCCACTCTGAAAATGTATTTACATTAAAAACGGACACAAAAGGGTAGTTGTCTCCTCTCTATAAAGGCTGAAACAGACAGACGGATCCAAGGATACACTAAAAATGTGAAGGGATGAGAAACAGACTGGGGAGAGTGGACAAGCAAATGCGATGGCCTAGTACGTCGGTTATATGCTCTACAGTTGGTTGAATTATGGCCAAATAAAATGTCTAGGCAAGCTAATTTGATGTCTCAGTTTATAGGTGAACTATAAAACGGAAATTTATGGCCAAAACTAACCAGCCTTGCAAAAGGCATTGTACTTAAACAAAGCCAAAAAGTATGCTATCGAAATTGGAATGATGGTAAAATGAAATGCTATATATCTATGTACATATATCATTGTATCTCTATGATAATTGCAAAGACTTAAGCTATGGCTTAAATATCATCATATTACGTGCAAACTTTGAACACTTTCAAATAAATTCCCAAATATTTGTCAATGGCTATTGCCATATTTTTTAACCAAACTAAACACTTGTGATAAATTTCATTTTTATCGTGCTGCAAAATCTACCATAAAATGTCAGTTTAGCCAAGTTTGAATGAATATTAAAAACGGGACGAAAAAAAATTTTGTTGACTCTTTTTTTTTTTTTTTATTTTATTTTTTTGTTTTGTTTACTTAAAAAATTTCATGGCTTTCGCAGTGTTTTTGTTTGTCAAACAAAATCTGAAATGTCCTTTCTTTCACATACACACCACATCCCATATAGCACACATACACACTCATACAAGCAAATACTAAACACAAATAACAGTAAAAAAAAAAAAAAAAAAAAAAAAAAAAAAAAAAAAACAAAAAAAAAAACACAAATGGAAAAAATAATAATAATAAAAATAAAAAAAATAAAAAAAAAAAAAAAGGAAAAAAAAATATTCACAAACCAATGGTAAAAACAAAATGAAAACACACTCAACCATGTCAAACCGAGGCACGGCAAACTGAACCGGAAAAAACGTACTCAAACCACATTTCCACAACGCATTTATAATTAGATTTCATTTTTCATTTTCTGAAATGATAAATAAAACTTTTGCTAGCAGTGGCAGACGGCACCGGTTGGTTATTCCGGCCTCCGTTCATATTGAAGTATTTGCCGGTACTTCGTTAAGTGGCATTTTGTAGTGTTGTTTAGTGAGAAGAGAGAGTCGAAATTTGCATAAGTATTGGCAAATGTCATGGTAAGGGAGAATGTAGAAGGGGTGCAGAAATATATCTAAATTAATGCAAATATCAAGTTGAAGTGTTAGAGACATTTGAAACATATTTTTCGGAATAGAGACGTTGATATACCCTGATAGTTGTTTTTCTTTTCTATTCACTATTTAGAAATAGTTGAATGCAAAATAGTTTCTATATATGTAAATATGCATTCATGATAACTCTTGAAAGTCGAGTCGATAGACAATGTTTTGATCCTTATATATGTATGTGTAATATATCAGTCATCAAATTTAATTATAGATATTTGTATACACATACCTTTAGATATGTATGTATCCAAATTTTCCAAGTTTCCATTGTCAAAGCAATTATTTCGCTGATACCTACATACGTACGTATATATAAGATAAAGAAGTTATAACCAGATCTAATTTATAGTTTATAGCATTTGGTTAAATGTAAGTAAGTAAGTCTGTGCCAAAGGCTAACAACGCAGAAGTGGAAATGTGAATAAATTATGAGGGACTCACACCTATTTAGGCCCTCTGCTCTAGATAGAGATTGAATGGGAGCCTGCATGTTTAAGTTGTCTAGGACAATTGATACGAACACACTCACATGCCCACACACACACACACGCACACTTATGTGTGTATGTATGTGGCATATAAATTTACCCATTTACCGTAATCTTTTTAATTAACTACTCATATCCCGCTACTGAACGTTACCTAATTGATATGAGTTTTTGGTATGGGTTTTGATGTGGCATTGAATTCAGTGTTTGGGGTTTGCGTTTATCCCATTCTCATAGACCGTATCGCATGCTTCAATGGATCTAGAGCTAGGCACTGATACTAGAGCTGGTACTGGTGGTGCTGAAATAAATGTGCGTGCTTGTGTCTGTTTCCTGCAAGTGTCTTAATGAATTTCCATTTGGCACCCGAAAAACCAAGCTCTCATAGAACAAAGGAAAAGAAAAAAAAAAAAAAAAAAAAAAAAAACCCAGCACAACAAGTAAGAAAAAGAAGAAAAAAATGGGAACGAAGTAAACTAAACCAAATCAACTTTGTCTGGGGTGTCAAATGTTAATGAGAGGAGCATGGAAGTGCTTACCAAATGGGCGACGTACGAGACGAGACAAGGCAATTTTGCATAGTGGGTTAATACACTCATTTTAGTCTTGACAATATTTACATAGCCTACTTTTAGGCGCGCCATCAGAATACCAAATAAAAATATATAAGCATAGTTCCAAGGGCCAGCTCACACATGCTTGAAAGTGTGCAATAGATATAGACACATTCATATGTATGTATATGTACATATACATGCATACATTGTATAAAGAACAATAAAATTATAGAAAAATTGATTTTACCTAACAATTCTCTGATTAAGGTTAGAGTAAATCAAAGATTAATTAAATAATTTGATTCCCAGTCTAAACATTTTTTTGTTCTTTTTTTTTTTTTGTAATTTTATATTCAACTTGGGGAATTCAAATTTAACTTTTAAGAATTTGACTAAAGCTACTCCTACAGCAAAATGAAATTTTCGGTTTTGAATTCCAGGCAATAAGAGCCATCCATTTCCTGTTTTTCTAGAGCTGTTCGCCAATTAATACCAATGCTATTTCCATCTACTTCCGTTTGCTTTTAAAATTCCTTCCTTATCTTCCTGTTCAGGTCTCATGGCATTTTTGTTTTCTATATATATACGTATATGTATATATGTTTATAATTTCGTTCGTTCGTTTATTCGTTCGTCCGTCCGTTCGTTTGTTCGTCTGCCCGCTTGTTCGTTCCTTCTTCCTGTACAAGCCCCTTTCCGTTTGGCCTATGTATCCGTCATTTCCTTCCATCACCTAACGTTCTGTTGCTTTCTGTTTTGTTCTTGGCTGCCCTTTATGTAACATATTTTCTTTTCCAGTTACCATCTTTTGTCTCCGAGTAGATAAAAATTGAATTTCATCCACTGTTGAGCCAACATCATCATTCACATTCACATCGACTCTCCCACTCCTTTCCACCTTCCGTTCCTTATGTCTCTTTCTGTTCTGCATTGTTCGTTTCTCACACGCACAGAAATCGTATTAAATATTCAATATTGTAGGAATACAGAGACTTGCCTTTGTCTCAGTGTTAACTTGGCTAGGCTCGTCATTCGTCTTTTATAAGCCCACTAATTAAGTTTGAGCACCCCCCCCTCTCTCTCTCTCTCACTCCCCCCACTCACCACCATTTTTACCTACAACTTTTCGTCTCTGGCTCTCTTATAGCCAGCAAATCACATCAATTAACACAACTTCAGCTGATTAACTGTGAAATTTACTATTCAGAGATGAGATATGATGAACTTAAAGCTTAAAAAACATTACAAAAAAAAAAAAACCAATGAAACAAACATTAGTTAGTTGCCGAATCTAAATCTGTTGACGACGCACTTCACGATCGGCCAACTCCTCGGGCGTTGGATGTTCTTGAATGAATTGAATTGATCTTAATATGGCCTCTGGAATGGGTGGTGGAGTTGGTAGGATATCTGATTGTGGACGATAACCATTTTCATCGGCCTCATAAGTCACTTGAATGGGTATACCCTCAGGTGAGGTATAAGCATAAACGCCACGCACAGCCAAACCAGCTTGACCCTCTTCAGCTTTAACCTGACCACTGGCTTGTTCTACAGTATAGCTATAGCTGCCATCTAAATTCGCATTAGATAGGAATTTTGTAATAGTATCATCATCGAAGGGTGGTGCAGGGGCAGCCAGAATGCAGGATGTGAATAGTGCAACGGCAAGAATCAACTGTAAGTGCAAAATGAAGTTAATTAAATTGCACCCTTGATGCAGACAATGATTGAGTAGATGACAATGACGACGATGACAATGAAGAAGCTGTAGAAGGATAATATCAGCTTAGCTTACCAAACTGAACGACTTCATTATGATGTGTCTTGATATGAAACTATTGCCTTAATGTGATATTCAGCATCAGTTCATTTGCTATTTATATCAAAAACTAAACTCATCTCAATTTTATAGAGTGTTTGGCAATGCTTTAAGGTTTGACTAAATATACATACATACATACATTGATATTACACTACCATTCAAAATATATATACATATATCGAAAATATTGCTTCAACATTGAAATTTAACTTGTTTCAAGCATTGATTGTTAATTTTTAATCAAAACAACATGCATAAATGACTTTGATTTGAGTTTGTAGTTGCAACATTTCCCCTTTTTTTTTCCAGCCAGAAACAACCAAAAACCCAGAAATACAAATAAGAAAGAAAGATAAAATAAAAAGAAACAAAAAATAAAAAAAAAAATTTCAAACCCAAAAATTAATTTGCATTATTCATTTGCATAAAACATATCACAACAAAAACCAAATACAAAACAAAACAAAGCAAAATGAGAAGAAGAAGAAAAAATCAGACCTGGATGGGTGAGAGTGAATTTTATTAATTTTTTTACATTTAATTTAGCTCAAGAGACACTCACTCACTCACACATGCTCTCACATCTCTTTTTATTTTACTGGCTCTTCTTCGCTCACTCTCCGACATTCTCTCACTCTCTCTGTCTGTTTGTGTATTTGTATCCCTTTCTCTTTTCTTTCTTTATACATATGGGTGATTTGATTCAGTCAAGTCAGGTCTGACTGAGTATACCAGGGACGGTTAAAATAGCTAAAGCGCCTTAAATTAATTTAAAATTTTATGATCAAAAGACAATTATTTATATATAATATATACTTAACTGCTCTTTCTAATATAATAATTAAACTTTTATATAGGTACCTACTATATATAGTATTTCATAAACATATATAATCTATCATTTATCTAAAAATTCAAGCACCTAAGATATGGATAATTGTGATTTCAGGTCTTACAGAAAAATTTAAGAATAATATAGCAATAGCTTATATATACATACATATAACATTTATATATCAATTAAAACAACAAACTGATCAATGAAATAATCATTGACATGCTATAGTAAATAACTTAAGTCCAAACAGATTTAGGATGGCTTTTGGTATCTCTATCTAACAGATAGAATTAAACATTTTCATCCACTTGACCACTAGATGGCTCCTCTTTGGTGTAAACATTGATATTATCCATTATTCCATTTTATATGGCAATAGATTTTAAGTCAAGTGATTTAAAGTAGATTTTTATAGTGCCATAGTGGATATGTCAATTAGATATAATATATATATATGTATACATGTACTTATATTCCTTAATTTCTTGCTTCAACTGTGGCCAATTGAATGCCGCTTCTGTTTGTGGCCCTTTAAGTGGGAATGAAACTTGTAACTTGTAAGCCATATGGTTTCATGTAAAAGCAATGCTATGCTATGGCATTTTGTAGTAGGTTGTGCACACACACATAGACAGGCACTCTTACACAGCACACGCACACATAAAAACATATAAACAAACAATATTAAATTGTATTTTTTCTTTTCGTGTTTTATTACATTATTATTATCTCTGGCAATAAATGTCAACGTCAGCAGGACAAAACATAGCAGCAACAGAGAGAAGGGTGGTGGTAAATGAAGGGGGGATGGTCAGGAGTAGGCCAGCCTATTTAGATGTATAAAAAAAATATTTATATATATAACAAAAAAAAAAAAAAAAAAGAAAGATGCGTCTCTATATAAGTCTATGTGTGTGTGTGTGTGGGTGTATATATATACAATGTGACCCGATATTGCCTGTGTGTAAGATGTTGTGTGCTGCTGTTGCTATTGGTCGTGTGGACTGGGCAAACAGACACGACACAAAACATCAGTGAAAGCAATAGCAATAGCAACAGCAACAGCAGCAGCAGCAACATGCAAACACACACACGACAGCAACATGATGGAGGAGGGCAACAACGTTGGTACTGATGAACATGGTGGTTTAACGTAGTAGTTGATGGTTGTAGGATGGTTGATGGAAACGTTTCCCAGTCAGTCTTAAATCTTTCTCTCATAGGGGAGACCACCACTTGGAGCCGAAACAGGAGCCAAAAGACCACCCACTGGCAATGATTGTTGCACTTGTGGTGCCAAATATTGTTTGCTAGGCAATTGCTGGCCATGAGCATGATCATGTTTGTGATCATATTGATCCTCGTTGTTCTCCTCAGGATGATTGCGGATCCATTCCAATGACTTGAGAATGGCCTCTGGGATTGGTGGTGGTGTGGGCAAATGTTCACCCTGTGGCTGGAAACCGTTCTCATCGGCTGTATATGTTAATTGAATAAGCTGACCTTCTGGTGTATAATATTGTGATGATCCTGATGCATAGTATCCACCAACACCTTGCTCCTGCTGGGCAATGCCATTGCTGGTCTCGAATTGGTAATTATAGCTGCCATCGTCCTGTTTCAATTCATTCACAAAACTGCGAATTTCGGCATGGGCATCTGGGTTATCCGATGGAAAGGATTGAGTTTGGCCAACAAAGGCAATGATAGCCACAATTACCACGAGTTGCTGCAATTGGAAAATGCATTTGGATGCCATTTGCAATTTGATTAATCCTTTATTATCTTACCATATTGAACATTTTAGCCTGGCTTAGGAGTTTTTGGAGATGTATATTTAATTTGGTTACTTTAACCCTAAGAGCTAAGTTGTGTTTGATGTTGAACTTTCCACTGAACTGGCATTATATACTCTTCTATTTGAACGAAAGTGAAGAAAAGTCTCCATTAAAAATTTTTGATGATGATGATGATAACACATTGGCACATTTTTTTGGCCCCAAGTGGTAAACGGCACAAAGAAATATGGCCAATTATCTTTGGCTCTAGGTGAAAATGAAATCAACTTAACACACATTTTTACCCTCAGGTTCATACAAAATGTTCATCTGTAAGCTCTTTTTGGACTATACACCAGCGTTACGCTAAGTAATTAAGTGTTTTTCGTTTTAATTCATTAATTATAATCATCTAGGTATGTATATCTTAGATATACTACATACATACATACATATATGCTTGCCAGAGGAGTTGTATGATTATGTATGTATACATATACACATAGATATACTTATATTAATGGGAGAACTGGAACAGATCCAAGATAAGTGGCTGCTGGGATATGGGATGGGCTCGTCCGTCAGGCATGAAATGTTTAATGGCTTGACCAACAAAAGCAAATTGTTATACAAATTGGTGAACAACAAAAAGAAAGAGAGGGCGAGACAGCAAGAGATACCGAGAGTGAGAGAGAGAGAGACAGAAATAAAAACAAAGATAAAACGAAAGAGATGGATGGAATTGTATATGTTGAAGTAAAACCATTAACACTTTGAGCATGCGGAAATTGTCAGTAATTGGTACAAAATAAAAATTAATTATAATAATTTATATGAAATTAATAAAAGGAGACTTGTGGAGAGTTGGAGATACATTGAGATATATTGAAAATCACGCAAACTTCAGTTATCGCTTATTTTATATCCTTTTTTAGCTATCATCATACATCAATTTGAAATATTTCTAAATTTATTGTATGCAAAAGTCTGAAGTACAAAAATTTATTAATTAATTTTGAAAATCATTAAAAAACTTGACTTTTATATATTTATATGTTTGTTATCTTGTGGAGACATTGATGCATTTAAAATATAAATATTTTAATAATTCTATTGCCCTTTACCTTTTAATAAATTTAATCTCATGATTTTCAACGAAGCTATTGGTGAGAAAAAAAAAATAAATAAATAATTGAAAAATAAAAAATTGTATACAACATTTCTAAACCAACAATTTGTAGTCAGTGATTTGTATGGCCAACCTTCATCTTTCTAAAGTCGTTATTTGTCAACCAACAAGTCTTCCATGGATATAGGTCCTGTCACGATTTGATCTATACCTACCCACCCCCCTTCTCCCACCCACTTGTCAATCACTCATCTTTCATTAAATGATTATAAAAGTATCTATTATTATTGCTTATTTTTCATCATGTTCTCATTCGCAAATCGGAGATACCTTCTACTCAAAATGTCTTCTAATAATAAAATAGAGAAAGAAACAAACACCATTTGGGTCAAGACCTAAGAAATTAAGTTAACAAAGTAAATCACAATCGCGAATTCGAACACTGAATCGTTAACTGAACTCTTCATAAAAGTGTCAAATGGAAATTTATTAAATTAAAGTTTTTAGTCTCGCCCACCTTTGAAATCAATCAGTTAAATAAAAATTTGATCCAAATGAATGAATTAAAGTAGATTTATTGTTGTATAAAAATGGAAATATACTTGAGACATGCAAATTGAATAAATTTATAGTTTGATTAAAAAACCATCAGCGAAATAAATGAAAAGCAAACTAACAAACAGTTAATTTAATTACCCAAATGGAAAATGGTCAAATGCAAACAATTAAAAAAAAAAAACAGTTGATTTTGACCAAACCCAAAAAAAAATCAGGAAAAAAAAACGCAAAAATGAAAACAAATTAAAACGAAATGCAAATCCGCAACTAACCAACAAACAATTAGACAAAATAGTTTCATCAATTACTTTAATCAAGGCCATTACCGTTAAGAAACGGTTTTTGAAAGTCGTTGACATTGTCGGATTTTGTTTTAAGCCAGGGCGTGGCATTAAAAACCAAATTTTGTATTAAGTTACATTTGTTTTTTTTTACATGAATTTTTAGTTTAGAAAATCAAGATGGATGAATAAATGTAAGCGAATGTATGAATTTTTTTTAAATATATGTATCAATGAATAAATGAATGAAAACGAAGACCATAAACGTTAGAAAATTTGTCAACCAACTAAATCAAAATGCATACTTAATTAATTGAATTTTCAAAATCATTCAAATGTTTCAAATGTTCAAGAGAATGTAGAGCAACAAATGCCACAACGAAAAAAAATTAAAAAAAAAACCTAAAAATTTTGCGGAGGGGTTCCGATCATCAAAATTCAAATTCGAATAACCGAAACCTTAAATCGACTTGAAGCGACTTAATAACGATGATGCTGATGATGGCAATGGACGCGAAATTGAAAGTGATATATTTAAAAAATAAGAAAAGAAAAAAAAAATCAGAAAAAAAAAACGAACCAACCAACCAACCAAAATGGTATGCCTGAGTGACCTTGATATCACGTTTGGGGTTGGACTTGTCGTGCAGTCAGTCAAATTTGGGTCAATTAATGTGGAGCAGGTTGTAGAAGATGTGCAGCATGTAACCTTTTTTTCTTTTGCTCCTGCTCCACCTTCTTCTCTCTCTCTCTCTCTCTCTCTCTCTCTTTCTCTCTCTCTACGCCTGCAATTGCTTTTGGTTGTTTCTTGTGCCGGGCTTAATGCGCGTGAAGATGGATTGATGCCGCTTTTAATGGAAGACCAACCGGCTGGGTAGACTGGCAGGCAGGCAGGCAGGCAATTGGGCAGGGAATAAAGGGGCAACATTCAGTCGGTTGAAAGGACGGAAGCAGCTTAAGGTTTGGGCACGGACACACCAAGGAAATGCCATTGAATTGTAACAGTTTATTTTTTTTCCTTTCGTTTCGTTTCTTCGTGTTTTTTTTTTCCTTCCTCGCTCTTTGCTTTTTATTTAATGCCGGCAACGAAACCGATTTGACCCACAGCCGGTTTGAAGCATTCAACACAACGGCCAAAAGGCAGCTGGAAAAAAAGGGCAGGGAAAAAGTAGATAATGTTGATGTTGTTGTTGGTTGCTGGCTTTGCCCCAATACTGGTACCAACTGCCAGCACATTCACTTTATTCTTCATTTCCAGTTCCCCCGCCATAAAGTCCCAGTCTCCAATCTCAATCTTATAAGGGCAACAGCATGTGCTCCGCCGCTCTTGCTCTTATATTGTTGCTTTTGCTGTTGACGGTTCTTTTTTCTCTGTTTTTTTTTTTGTTTTTTTTTTTGTTGTCGATTTTGTTTTTGTTTCGACTTTTTGTTTGATTCAGAGATGGTCAGACAAAACTCACGAAATATTCAATAAAAATATCGTTAACTTAAGCTTTAAGGTTTATCTGAATCTTCAGAAGATTTGAATTTAATTTCATTAGAGAGACCGAGAATGAATACGAACACAATCAGATGATTTGACCTTATTTTGATTATACAAAATATAGTCAGCTTTAATCGGCTAACTTTTGACGTCTACTTTCGCTTGACGATCTTGGAAAATGCTTTTACTACATTTGAATCACTATCAGAATATCCTTTTAATCGAAACTTTCATAGGAAGATGATTAAACTTAATGCCAATATTACTTTTAATGTCGTGTCACGACATTGTGCTTTTAATGGATCATCTCTAAATTTCTTATCAGAAAACTTAATACAAACTTGCCCCGTGCTGTTCTGTTGCCCATCATACGTTATTTTTGGCCAGTCAGACTCCGACTCTGTCTTTGGTTGCGGCTCTGTGTGGCAAGGTCGTTCATTTGTCTGCCACCAAGTGGCGTGTGAGAGAGTATCAGAGTAATACTTGATCAGGGCCAGGGCCAGGGGCAGGAGCAGGAGCAGGAGCAGGGTTATGGTTATGGACCTTTGGCTTTGACTTTGGTTGCTTGGTTTGGTTTTTTGCACTGACAGTTTTTATATTTTATTTTTATTTTTATTTCATTTTCATTTTGTGGCACGCTTGGCAATTTTGTAATAAATGAAGGCGTTTGACCTGCCGCATCAAGATGCTTAATCGATTTTTCTGTATGTGGATTTTGCGAACGAAAACCATTTATTATAAAAGAAAAGTTCGGAATGCACTTAAAAAAGTAAAACCAATCCCCCCCCACCAAACAACTAAAACTGGGACTACCACGCAAAAAAAAAAAAAAAAAAAAAAAAATCGATTTCCTGTTCACCAAAGAAAAAAAGAAAAAAAAAAAACTTTAAGTCGCATGGTTCATAAGAACACACAAAACTTAACATAACTTTGAGTCATAAATAAATTGGTCATTCATTTGCTGGGGCAAGAAGAGGGGAAAAAAGATGATTAGGGGAAGAGGATACAGACGCAATCAGCGACTTCAAATGAACTGCAAACTTAGGCAACAAGTCGTGCTAAATGCCCGTCAATATACAACAATTTGGGAGGTGCTAATGAAAAATTACCAAAACCGAAAAATTAATTTTTCTCAAGTTGAAAACGGAAGAGCTCCGTCTGGGGAGGGGGTGTGAGATGAAACCACAGAACTTGACAGCCGGTCAGCAAAAAAAAAAAAAAAAAAAAAAAAAAATAAAAAAATTAAAAAAAAAAAAAAAAAAAAAAAAGGTTTACAACAAAATCAACCAAAACAAATTTAGCATTAAATTTATGAAGCCAAAAGAGACCAAGTTTCATTTCAAAAAAAAAAAATGCCGGCAATTTTGTACTCTATAAAATTAATTATTCATCCAAGAATTGAACTATAAATAGAAATAACAAGAAGACTTTCAAAAACGCAGAAGGACCTACACTCACTTAACAAAGAGTTTCAAGACAAGAAACATTTAAAAGTGCAAAAACCCTTGATTTCTGAGAGAGTATCATTTAAATAAAAATACCTAAAACAAAAGTAGCATTAAATTTATGAGCGACTTTTTGGACGGAAGACCCAAAAGCAGTTGTGAATGCGTGTGTGCATTTGGGTGTGTATATATATGTGTGTGCGTGTGTGTGTGTGTGTCGCTCAGTTGGTTGTCTTTTAGTTCATGTTCAATGCTCCAAAATTATAAAAGTTGTTGCCATTGTTGTTGGTGTTGTAGTTGTAGTTGTAGTTGTGTAGTTGTTGTAGGTCGGCGAGTGATTCGATTGCCAAAAATTGCTATAAATGCCTGGCTCAAACAGTTTTTGAGACGCATTCATTCTGGCAACGAAGACCAAGTGACACCAACCACCAACTATATTTTATACCAAAACCCCAAAAAAGACCCTTCAATTCCATTCAACATGTGCAAAACTGTGAGTAGTCAAAGAGACATCCGTTCATGCTATCCTATAAACCATTTTGTGCTTGTTCATGTGGGTGTGTGGGTGCGTGGGTGTGTGTATCTCTTCGTCGTTGTACTTAACCTATCACCTCTTTCTCAAATTTTAGTTCCTCGTTGCTGTTGCCTTTGTGGCCTTAGCCATGTCTCAGGTGAATGCCCGTCCAGATGCTTATGATGCTGCTGCAGAGACACGTGAATTTAAGAGCGATCTGAGAGAGGATGGTAGCTATAATTATCAGTATCAAACCTCCAATGGCATTGCTGCCCAGGAATCTGGTGTGGGTGGGCATTATGCTAGCGGTTCAGTGGCATACTACGATCCCGAGGGTAATTTGATACAACAATCTTATGTGGCCGATGAAAATGGATATCGTCCAACTGGTGCCCACTTGCCCACTCCACCACCAATTCCAGTTGCCATATTAAAGGCTTTGGAATACATTCGCACACATCCCCATCAAGAGACGCGACAGGGTCAGGGACGTTTCCACTAATCAGTGATTAAGAGACAGAGAAATGAAATGCGAAATGTTTTACCTTTAAGTTCATATCATAATTTTTTTTTACAATTTTTTTTGTTTACAAAAATAAAAAGTATGAAATAACAAAGTTATGTGGTTAAAAGGTTTTTTTAAGATATATGAAGATATACTCAAAAAACTCACAATATATGGACATCCCCTCCGAGAAAAAAATTTGGTTGTTAGATGTATAGGTCTCAGACTTAAAATGTTTTTCTATTGCCATTGAAATATTGAATATCCCAAACTAGACTGCAATATTGTACATTTTTATAAAGAATAAAAGGCACTTCTATGTTGATTTATTGTCATAAATAAATAAAAGAAGTCTTAATTGCACATACATACATAACAAACTAAATGGCTTAAAAGAAATCATTTTTAATATTGGTAGCTAACTATCCAAAGTACTTATCAATTATTCTAGATTGCAATTAAAACTAGTCTGAACAATCAATAAATATAGATATGCAGGAATTTTCAATTCAAATATTTGGCGCCAGTTCTTCAGCATGAGCAGTTAACAGAAATGTTAACTCAAATCATCCCCAATGCCCGTCAAAATAGCGATGGTCTGTAAATGTCGAGTTAGTGACTAACTACTTTCACTCAAATAAATTTTGAATTTTATTACTCATAGTTAATTTTTTGTTTGTTTTTGTCTGAATTCGAGAATTGCCGGTTTATGAATGCCGGTTATAAGTTAATTAACTAATGATTGTGTATTGAGAGAAAGGAAATTGAAGTGAAATTCGTTTAATAAACAACATACTTTTGGGTGCCTAGTTTAAATGAGGAAATAAAGTGCCAATGATTTCCGACTGGGTAGCTGTTAACCCAAAATGAGCTAACAGCTAATCACTATGTCGATTTGGACAGGTTGCATATCAAAACTTACTTGAATAAAGTGTTTAAACACAGTTTAAACATATATTCCCTTGCCAAAAATCTCATTATAATAAATTTAAAAAGAACTACTTTTGTACCTACGTAAAAAAATAACATACTCTTTAAAAGGCATATTGAAGTTCAATTAGGCGCTTAAAAGGCTACTAAGCTATAAGCTTTTGTAGTGCCTATTAGCTCAAATGGAGCTACACTTGTTTCAGTGCTCGGCAAGATCAAAGCTTTTTGTTTTATTTTGTCAAAAAAGCTCCATTTAACTCCGAATGATATCGTTAACCAACACTAAAGTTGCTCCATTTGAATTTAGGATCTCCGGGCCGCTAGTCAGTCTTTCGCGATCGGTCCAACGATTTGGTTTGATTGTTCACTCTTCCTCCCTCTCCCAAAGAAGGTGAAGAGTCGTGGGTGTGGGATTAAATTATGAATTGAATTGAGCTTGAAGTGCATGTGCCGCCGTTTTACTACTCTGACGCCTGCCTGCCGCCCGCCGCTGGGGGCCAGTTTGTTTTTCTTTTTTTCTTTTTTTTTTTCTGCATTGCATTGCATTATAAATTTTATAAAAAAAAAAAAATTTTATCGAGTTCGATTTATTTAGTTATTTTGTTGTGCGTTTTTGCCTCTGTCTTTGCCAATTGCAAGCTGCAAGTTCTAATGAGGTTTTTGGCGTGGGCGCCACAAACTTTTATGTGTGTGCGTACCAGCGTGTGTGTGTTGCAGTGTTGCAAAGAAAATATTTTTGTTTGTGCATTAAAAAGTGTTTGCATTGCTAATTAAAATAGCAACAACAAAACAACAACAACAACAATAGCAACAAAAATAAACGACATATAACAAACTCTTTGACAAAACGTTAAACAAATCTGATACAAGTTCTTTAAAATTTCTATACGCAATTTCAATTCGATTTCAAATTAACCCATTCATAAATTGGGGAACATCGAGCAACAGGTGTTTCGTTATTCACTGTGTTGCTGCAACATTATCTAGAAACATTGTTGCTTTACTTTCAAATTGATTGACTGTATGTGGTAAGTAAATTTTCATTATTTGAAGGGGGGGAGAAAATAAAAATTTTCGTTATCAGTTATACTACTATGGCCTAATAATTGACCACCTAGTTATTCTTTGTATTTTCATTTTATTTTTCTCTGTTATTTCTGTTTCTATGCCTATTTGTTTGACCACTTAGTTAGCATCTGGTTGGAAAATTGTTGAATTCCAGTTGGAAAAATATTTACCAGCATTAACAGCAACAAGTTGACATTTTTTTTTTGTTTAGTTGTGGCGAGATATTAACCAATACCAATGCCGATAAATATAGGAAAAACTAGATCAATTACGCGGAACAGTAATTGTGATAGATAAGAAGTACCTAAATACCCCCCTCTCTAAACGCCCCCCGTCCATTGCCTAGTTTCATAAAAAAGCACTACCTTGTGGCAATTACAGTTGAACTTCTCTAAAAGGTAAATGTTCTACAGAGTCATTATTATAAATGAATAATTGTTGAAATCTTTAAAAGATCAAGACAACGATAATAACGCAATTTATTATTAAATAGAGAGCAAGTTTTATGACAGTTAATTTAGTAAATGAAATTTTTCATTTCCAAATATTTTTACATTGGATATAAAATTAGATTCATTTTTTTTTGTTTTTGCAATTTGGTGTTAAAATTTAATTTAATCAAGCCTAAGTTATAGAACGGCCTATTGAGTTACAAGTTGGTTAGATTCATAAGTAAACGAATTGCTTTTCCAACCAAAAATAGATTCTGCCAATGTAAATTGTTGTACAATATCATAATTCTATATAATATTTATAGGTAAAAAATGTATTATTTAGAAAATCAAATAAAATATAATAGGAAAATTATGTTTAGTTCAACATTTAAACAATTGTCAATTGTCTCAACTAATTCTATTCTAGCTTCAATTGTATAACTTCCAATGATTTCTGCAAAACATCATATCGAGAGTGGCCTGTGTAGCAAAAATAATAATTTTTCTTGCTTTAATGTATCTTGTGTTAATTTGCTTCTGCTTCTCGCCTAATCCCAAGACAAATAATTAATTACTGCTGGAGCATAGAGTGTGACTTTGACTCTGGCTGCGATTCCGAACTCCGTCTCATTGCCTCGAATCGGTCTTCAAAGTAAATAAAATAAATTGCCGTTGGGTCCATTCGATTCGATCGGTTTGGAACGTTTGCTGTCGATCGTTTTGGATCGTTAAAGCTGTTCTTACACTTATTAGAATTTCAACTGTTAGATCTTTGCCGAATCGAGAAATCAAAATTCGCATAACAAGTGGGTCGGTCAGGCTACCTGGCTTGGACTTCGATATGGCTATTGGTTTGGAGTATGTTCTTGGAAGTGTTTATGCTTATGACTTCTCGCTCTGTCTTTATATCTCCACTTTGGTTATGGATATGCCCCAATCAAAATCATTGGCAGACAAACAGAAAAAAAAGAGTTCTTAATTCAAATTGATTTCGGGTTTGGTTTTCTTTTTTTTTTTTTTTAGTTTTTTGGTGTTTTGTTGCAAACAATTTCAAAGTGTCAATTTGTGTTTATAAAATTAAAATTATTTATCAAGAGTCAAGACATCGCCAGTGGGTAGCGAAAACAGTTAAAATACAGAGAGGGAGAGATAGAAATATATATATATATAGATATAAAGATAGAGAGAGAGAGAGAGAGTGAGAGTGGGAGCGAGAGGGAAGAATAGAGAAAGAAAACGACTGAATCAATCGATGTTTCAGCTGCCTGCAAAGTCAATTGCCAAATATGGCTTACTTGTTTGTGTTTGTGTGTGGTTTAATGTCACACACACACACAAACACATATATATATATATATATATATAGACACATTGAGCTAGAGATAAGTATAACTCTCTAGGAAAGGCAAGACAACTACTTGTCTCGCCAAAAACCAAAACCAAAGCCAAAACTTATTCACCACCACCAAAGTCGCAACTAAAGGCAAAAGGCAAATATTGAAATTTGCATGCGTCTTAGAAATTTATTTGCTAATTGTTATCTAACATGTATGTATATATGTATGTATATATATATACATATATAGCATATATTGAAACTATATAAGGCAGTTAAGGGTAATCTCCCTAATGACTCTTTACAGGGCAACTCTAAATATATTAAAAAGATTGACCACAAAGTGTAGTTGAAAATTTATTTCGGTGACTAATATATTATTCAATAACTGCTTTGACTCAGATTCTCATTCTCTAGAGAAGTCCCTGTAAAATAAACAAAAAATACAACAAAAAAAAAACACATTCTATAATTGATAAACCAAACTTACTTATAGACACTAAATGACTTACATTTACTTATGGTACTTGTTCATGTAGGTGGATTTTTTTCTTATTAATGGAAATATCTTCAAGTTTGAGATCTCATTTTACTATAAAAGTTATGTCTTTAGCATCCCTCGCATGATTTATAGTTATATAATATATTTATATAGATATATATATTTTTTTTTTATTAGGAAATAAACATGAAAACACTTTGACTATGCTAATTCTTTGTGCAATAAATTTGCATCAAGATCTAATTGATTTTCTAATTGTATTACAAATTTGTCCCATCTGAATCCATTATCTAAGCAAAGTGCCACAAATAAAGCAATAAATATATTTCAACAACATTGTTAAAGTCACATTAACATTTATCAAGCATGAAAATGAACTGAATTCCGGCTTCAATTTTCATTTAACTTCTATTTAAAAATCATATTCCCCCCCCTTCTTCCTTACAATGTCATAGAAATTGTGAAGTAAAAAGTTAATTGAAATGAAATTTGTGAATGAAATTCAAATTATTTGCAAACAAAATGGAATCGTATTGCTTACATAACAATATATAATTTGCTTAGATTAACAACAATTCAAAGTAATTAAAGATTTCCTTTGCAGACAAAAGAGAGGAATGCAGGAGTTGAAGAGTGTGTGTGTGCCTGTGTGTGCGTGGAGAAGGTACAGGCGGAGGGTGAGCCCACACCTTCACATTTAGTTAACACTTACTGACTCCCAATTTTCCATTACGTTTCGTTGTTGTTGTTGTTGTTATTGTTGTTCATTTCCTTGACAATTTACGCGCTTGTGAAATTTTAAATGAGCTGATTTATGGCTATTTGATGAGCACATTAACCACTGCCACGAGATCCCCATCCAAACCCACCCTCCCCTCCCTTATTATCCCTCACAATTCGCTGTCTTTACCTTATTCTCGCAGTTACTGCTGCTACTGCTGTAAACTTTATTATACATTTAAAGTGTTTATTCTTTTTCTTATATATATATATTTTTTTTTTTTTTTGGTTTTTGGTTCATATTCCAGGCACACACACACACAAAACTCAACGATAAATTCTTACAGCAGTCCAAGTCAACTCTTTTTGTTGTTGTTGTTGTTGATCTTCTTGTTCTTTTTGCTGCTGTTGTTGTTGTTGTTGTTGTACTTTGCGTACTTTATTATTAATTTTTAACGTGTGGGCCCCACAACAACTACAAAAAAACACCCACAGCATTTTGACAAAATGTTGTTCTTTTTATACCCATTAATCAGAAATGATCAAAGAGTATATAAGGTATTATTAAAATTTATGTTCTACTATATAGTAAACCATTAGATGCTGGTATATAGTATGCAAATATATACTACATAGTTGAAGCAGCAGAAGAAATCAAGAGCCCTTCAAGTATTCATTGAATATTAACACTAGAAAGATATAGCTTTAGATATATGTATATACATATGTATATAAATAAGAGACACAGTATGACAAGTGCCAATTGTCAGCTTTATAGTTTATATATATATATATAACTAACCGATACACCTGTTTTAAGTTTAGGGTATCTCAAGATCGGTGACTTTATCGAATATGTAAAATTTGTGCTGTTGTTGTTGTTCTTATTGTAGCTGGCCGCATTTGTTATTATTATTGTTGTTTTTTTTTCGTTTTTTCTTTTTTTTGTTTTATGTAAGATTAATTCTTGCAATTTGATTATTTCAGCACGTTAAAATTTTGAGCCGAAGTCAAAGTCGTCGGCGCCTGCATTAGAACACAAATTACTCATACGCCGCGTTGTGCGATTGTTCATAATTATCGGAAATAGCTGACTGCGTGGGCAAGTTGGCAATTGCCAATTGCCAATTGCCAATTGGCAGTTGCCAACTGACAGACAAGTTGCGCATCCTCTCCATCAGCTGCTGCTGAATAACAATTAAATAAATATATATAAAATAAAAAAAAGAAAAAGAAAAAGAAAAAAAACACAAAACAGAAAGAAAAATAGTAATAATAATATTGTTTTTGTTGCTGCTGCTTATTGTTTAACAAATATCTTGGGTTGCGCCCTGCCCCTGCAATGAATTGCTTTTATGCGCTCATTTGCATATTAAATAAGCAGCAACAGCAGCAGCAGCAGCAGCAGCAAGCGACGAACTGCCTCAGGTTGAGAGCTGCCAATCTGAGACCTGAGCTAAGGCAATGCATTTACTTTGGTGTTGGTTGCAGTTGTTGTTATTGTTATTATTGTTGTTGTTGTTGTTGTTAGTTTCTAACCAGCAAGAGCAAAAACATCTGCTGCTACTACCGCTGCTCCTGCTGTTGTTGTTGTTGTTGCTATTGCGATTGCTATTGCTTTTGTCAATGCAAAGAACGTCGCTTCGCTGGTTGCTCTGTTGCTGCTGCCGTTCATTGTGTAGGTTGTCCAGACTAACATTAGCTACCTAGTTATTCTCGATTCTCGATTTGGTTTGCTGACGTCAAACAAAAGAACAAAAACAGCAACAACAACAACAACAGCGAAGATAAACCCAGCAAGGTATGAGAAGGTCTAACCGAGAGCACTTCACACTCTACATAAATGCATGCATAACAATGAGATACTTATTGGCTTCTTTAACTGAATAACAGGGAAAGGGAAACGACAGATTTCGTTTCGTAATTCCAATAAAAATAACAAAAAATAATAACAAAATTTGATTTTCTTCTACTATTCCTAAATCGGATTCAAAATAAGGTGTAAGTACAATGCAAATTTAGTTAATTTAATGACAATTGAAATAGTTTTTAATTCTATTTAACTAAATGCACTGCCAAATGAAGGAATGAAATTAAATTTAAGATTCTAAACAGTTTTAAATTAGTTTAATTAATTGGAGGTAAACTGTTTTACATAAGTTTTCTCTGGAGATACAGAAGATTTCTATTTCGAGGCTTTAAACATTTTTCTGCTCCAGATAAGATGGCTTAAGTAGATAAACATTAAATAATCGCCAGATCTTCTATATGAAGCAGCCTTGAACACAACAAATATATTCAATCGATGCTTTATAATTAATTTAGAAATAAGTCTTGTTTGTTAACTTTATTAAAGCTATATTAATATGACAAATAATGGACAAACTTTCCATAAAAAATCTTATCATTTTCTTTTATAATTATATAAGTAATATGTATTTATATTATTCATAAAATATATATATCTAACTTTTTGCTATGCGAAAAATATTTCACACAAACTCTGTGAACATATATACATAATTGATTTGCCGATTTGTTTGGTTATTATTTATCCATGCGGGAGGAGGGTAATAACCATTTAATTTCAAAAACCTTCAGTCATTCCAACATTTGACACTTTATTGAAGCATTTGAATGTTATGACTGACTACAAGTATTTTTTCTTTGCCTTTTTTTTTCTTCATTTTGGATTTTTGTATTTTTTTTTTTTTTTTCTTATTTTTGCCCATTTGTTATGATCAAAGAATGCAAATTTTGTTTGCTGCGTAGATTATGGCAAAATTATGCAAACAAATCAGCAAACAAATTAGGCGTATAACAAAAAAAAAATTTCACCTGGCCAAGGTAATCAACTGAAGACAAATATGGCAAAAGTTGCCCTAGAAATTTTCTGTTGAAAAATATTTGCCAGCAAAACCAAGAAAAAATAAAGACTAGAAAGTTTTTTTTTTTTGCCAAAAAACAAAAACCGAAAAGAAACTAAATATATTTAATCATTGGTTTTTTTTTTTTTTTGGGGTGGAGGTGGAGGGAGGATAGACGGAAGTCGATATTTAGTCAAATTCTTCTTTTTGTTTTCCCTCCCTCCCTCTCTCTCTCTCTCTCTCTCTCTCTCTCTCATTTGTCGGTCTCAAGTCAAAGACTAAGTCAATAATTACATAGTCTTATAGCCACGGATAGTCCTCTTCCCCCTCCCCCCGCAATCATCATTGCCATTACCTTTGCCTTCACCATTCCCCACCCCCACCCCCATCCCCATCCCCATCCAACATCAATAGCCATCAAGCAGAGAGTCAGTGGCAAAGCGTGAAAAACGCTTCCTATTATTAGTTTAATTTGTTTTGGGCGCGCAATTTAATTTTATATAACAACAATATAATCGTTTATAAATGATAAATTAATATGTGGGAAACAAATGGCTATGGGTATGGGCGGACGATCTCTCGATCTCATCGTCATTGATTTGATCTTGTCTTGAACTGGGGAAACAACTCATCATTGTCATCATCATCATCATCATCATCATCATCATCATCATCATGATCATGATTATCATCAGCATAAAGTGTTTGCCGTTGTCGACAAGTTGCCGAATTGGCCAGGCTCTTAAATGGACAGAAAAAAAGAAAACCGCCAACAGAGACAGAGACAGAGACAGAGACAGAGACAGAGGCAACGGCGTTTAGATAGATCTGTGGCAACTGTTTTGGACTAACCACTGGACTGTTGGTTAAGTTCGTGTTGATTTTCTATACATTCAATTTTATATATATATATATATATATATATATATATATTGAGTTTCATTCAACGTTTTATCCATTGTTCATTATATATGTGTGTGTGTGGGCTGGATGGATGGGTCAGTCAACGAGATTGAGTGAAAAGTTACGCATGCGAGACATTGTCTAACTGACTATTCATATACATGAGGCTTTAAATCTTTTGGCTTAAACACAAAGCTTTAATTTGCCCTAAAAGGAACTTCCAGGTGAATGCAAGAATAAGAAATTTACGGTTTAAATTTTTCAAAAATAAAATAAATCAAGTAACCATTTTTTTCATTTTTTTTTTTTTTTTTTTTGTAGTATTTTTTCCGCTATTTAATAAACGAAAATATTCTAAAATAAAATGAAAGGAGACCAAACTAAATGATATCTTTAATCTAGTCTTAATTTGAGTTTTTATATTTAAATTCTGGAATTAACTTTTACATGTAAAAAATACAAGTTAGATACATACATATGTACATATGTACCTATGTATATAGAATATGATTTTATGTAAATTTTTGTAAGCTTATGCAATGAAAATTCCATAGAATTTGATATGTATCATTAAAATGTTAATTATGTTTGGGAAGAATTATTTCATTAGATGATCAGACATAACTCTCCTTAATTTTGTATGATCGAGTTTCAAATGATCATGAATAACTCACAACTGTATTGTGACTGGCATAGCTAATTTTTGGTTTTTGGTTTTTTTTTTTTTTTTTTTTTTTGTTTTAACTAAATTTGAACATACATAAATAACTTCAAAATACGCTTTGACAAGAATATAGTTATGGGGGGCTATGGGAATTTGGTAAAGAACTGAAGGTCACAACTTCTTGGAAGCGAAGACGATCTTGGTTAAGCGCCGTCGTTGTCGCCTGCATTTGCGATTATTTTTGGTATTTTTGGTTCTTTTTTCATTTCTTTCTTATTAAAAACGTTTGCTAATTTATGAGTTAAAATTTGAAACGGAAATTCTCAACTAATCGTTGGGACTAGGGGGCAACTTGTTTACAATCTGACAATTCATAACCAAATCGAAATCTGAAATCTCTCTAACTCTCTCTCTCTCTCATTCTTTCCCTCTCTGTCTAAGTAAGTAAATCGCGGGTGATGCCTAACGGCGCCTTTTGGCTTGTGTTTGTTGGTTTTTCTGTGTTTTTTTTTTCTTTGTGTTCTGTCTGATTTGCGGTTGCGGTTTTTTTGAAAACACAAAAACAAAAAAAATAGAAAAAAGTATCTACATAAACGGGTATACATACATGTATGTAGATTCTATTAAAGCCGAAAATATCACTTATTGATTTGCATCTCACATGCTTTATCCCTCTCTCACTCCCACTCTCTAATTATATATGTGTCTATCCTACTCATACGACCATGCTCTCAAGTTGGTAATTTTTTTTCTCGTTTTTTTTTTTGTCTTTAACATTTTGCGGGGAACTTGTTTTTCACCTACATTGTTTCTTTTCTGTTTGGTTTTATTTATTTTTTTTCTCTCTTTTAAGTTCATTTCCGCTCTGGTTCTGGTTCTATTCATCTACACTGAGCGAAATCAATTTTGCACTCGACACACAAGAAGAACGTATGTACATACAACAACCATCAGTCCAAGGTCCATGCAAACCTTCAATGAACTTTGGCTACCAAAACAAAAACAAAAACCAAACAAAATAACATATCTACATACATACATATATATATATATAGATATGTTATGTATATATGTACAATATTTGTAAAGCCAAAAGATTTTCTTTTTGGTGGGACCCATTAAAAAGTGAACTTCAAAGCACTCATTACAAACCCATCAATCAATAAATGATTCGATGTCGCCCGATTGAAGGCGAACCTTTTTACACACCTCGCGATATTGAATGCACTTCTCAGTATTGTTGTGTGTGTGTGTGTGTGTGTGTGTGCGAGTGTGTTCTGAAACAGTATAAAAACTAATTTATTCAGCCATAATTCAAATAACAATTGTTAATAAAGCAAAAACCAAGAGACAGACGAAATGAAAACAAAAAAAAAATTGGCAAAAGACAAAGCCAATGCCATATCGGGAGAGGTGATCGCCGATCACTGATCGCTGTGATCGTGCGTGCCTGCTATAAGTTAAGTCTTATAGGTCGGATGGCAATGCCACATAAATTTATTTGTTTTCATTAAGCAACCAAATTTATTGTTACGACAATTAAATACTCTTTCAAAATCTTTCAAAATAGTCAATGCCTTTGCTTTGTATCCATCCATATTATATTTGTATAAATATATATTTTCTTACTTTGAATAATTATCGTAAATTATATATAAACATTTTTATTGATGTCAATCGTAAGCATTCTTATATCCGTCCGTAGTTTAAAATATTTTTTGATTTAGTATAAAATACTATATAAAGTTGTAAAATACTACTTATAGATATATATCAATTATTAACTAATGTACGGACTTCTTCTAAGTTTTTTTCAATTAATTTTAATTTTTTTTTTTATTAAATTTAGGGAAAGAGTATGTAGGCATGTGTGGAATCATTTCCGGTTTTATATTAAAGGATTGTTATTACCACATTTCAACAAAGTGGGTCGGCCCCTCTTTATATCCATATTATATGGTTATATAGGAACATATAAATATGGACGACTGTTAGTTAACTGTAAATGTTAATCAAATGATTGAAAAAAAAAAGGGGGGGGGAACCACCGACAGATTATCTATGGAAAACATTAAACATATCAATGTTTATCTGCATATATATCAATTTGGATTTTCCTCATTTGAACTATCAATGAATAATTGTTATAAAATTTTATAGGTCACCCATGACCAAATTAGAGTTAAAGCCACAGCTGACAATTGTCCATATCAGATAATGTCTTCGTATATTACAACAAAATATATGCCCAACACGTACGCGGATATCCGTGCTCAATTTACCCATGCCAAAAGCCCAAAACTTCAAATCCATACCCGTACCCGTGTACCCGTGTATTTCCATAACTCCTTCACACACACAAAAAAAAAAAAAAAAAAGAAGACGAACGAGGAAAGGGGGAAGGGGACACAAATGTAATTAAACACGCTGCAGTTATTAAAGATGGGATTTTTATTTTGTTTTATAGATATACTTATATACATAGAAATATGTATACATATATATTTTTTTTCTATATCTCATCGGTTGTGTGGCCCTAGCCAGAGGGTAAAAGCCAGTTTTTAGCTAGCTTAGTGGAGCCTATCAACAAAGCCATCAATCCATTCATATCCATCGATCAATTGATCATATGTGAAATTGAAATTATTTATGCACAGACATTGAAGAGAAAATGGGGAGAGAGCGAGAGAGAGAGAGAGAGAGAGATCACATGGTTATATAACTGGGAATTGGAAGTTGGGGAATTGAAATTGAAATTGAAATTGAAATTTGTGGCTGACAATTGCAGACAGATCGCTAATACTAATAACTTGAAAAGAGTTGGAGAGATGATCACAAGATGATCAGACTGAAAGACATGGGACCACTACTCACAAAAAAAAAAAAAACACTTCCTTCTCAGGCAAATGTTCCCAGCTTAAAAATAATTTGCTTAAATAAATCAAAGTCATAACAAAATGCATGGCGAACAACAGCAACAGCAACAGCGGCAGCGGCAACGATCGCGTTGAGGATCGGCTAAACATAATGTTGCAATGTCTCCTCTCTCAAATGTTGTTTTGCTATCGCATAAAAGAATTTAATGAAATTTAATGAAAAGTTACACGATCAGAGACACGACTTCGACACGACTTGTTGCTGTTGCTGCTATTGCTGATCGGTGGTGATCGTTGATCGGTGATCACCGATTTTCTTTATTTTTTTTTTTTCTATATACATATATATATATTTTGTTTTTTTTTTGCTGTCTGTAGTTTTAGACTTTGTTGCATTGAATATGAAATGTTTGTGTCTCTAGGACATTTTTGCAATTAATTGAATTATCGTCGTGAATGGCAAAAGTTAGCCACCGATCAAGCGATTCAACGAACTAACGTTCCAACGATCAACAATCGACAACAATCGATGTGCAATCAAATTTAAGTGGAGTTTTGTTTTTTGTTTTTTTTTTGTTTTACTGGAGAAGTGTCCATGCGATCAGTTGGCAGGTCGCTTACATTTTGATTCTCTCGGCACGTTCACATGGTTTATGGCATTTTCATTTATTGCTGTGGCATTAACTGTGGGTGTGTCCCACAATGGGCACTTGCCACATCGCAAAACCGACAACCTATTAAAATCATCAACGCTCCATTAGATCTGCAGTTTCGATGCCACGCTGTCGGCGTTAGCTTCATTTACGCCTAATTAAACAAATTATTGGCAATGTTCAGTTTAATGTTCAGTTAGCTCACTAGCTGCAACGCCAGGTGGCAACCGACCAAACAATGCTAACTTAATTGTAAGACAAACACCAAACACAAATACATAAAAATAAAAAACACAAAAAAAAAAATAGCAACATTTACAATTTATAAATAGCCCCAAGCAACATTAAAGAAAACAATGTAAAATATGAATAAAAACAACCAACCTAAAAAATATTAAGTTACAAACTTGGTTACAAGTTCATGAGGCAACACACAAAAACAATGCAAAAAAAAAAAACATACACACATGCTAAAATGCCAAGTTGGTCAAGATGAGACAATTGCATACCCTTTCTATAGGAAAAATATATGTAATCTTACTAAACATCCCTAAAATATTATATTTATAAGTTATTTATGTTTCATTAGAACTTAAATTCCAAGTCTCCAAACAAACAAATTGAGAAGCAAAACAACTCTAAAAGAAACTCACAAATTAACTAAAATATTATCAGAAGAAATATAAAGCAAAAGTCTCACAAAGTCAAATTATAAATTATTCAGATGATATGGATATTTTAAATCTTTGCAAAGTAATCAAAAATCTGCAAACTGTTGAATTATATTTGCCTTATTATATATCATTTATGTTGAACAAAGTTAAGCCCAAATCAATGAAATTCGCATCAAGTACAGTATATAAATATACATACATACATACAAATATGCATACATACATACATACTCCAACCAAATAGTTAAACTGAAAGAAAAACGTTAATTTGCCATTTAATTCACAAGTCACGTGGTGCACCCTGTGCCCCGCAATAAGAGCACACAAAAGGCCAAAAACGAGAGCAATCTGTGTGTATTCATTATCATTTTCCATATGGAAGATTATTTGCAATGTAGTTCAAGTTCGAGTTTGGCGCTGGGCTATGAATTGCGCAACCAAAAAAAAAAACCTCTGAGTAAAAGTAATAGCTCAAAAGGCAGAGGCTGAGGCTGAGACTGAGACTGAGACTGAGACTGAGACTGAGATTGAGGCTGAGGCTGTGGCAACGACTGTGGCAGCAGTAGTAGTTGAGGTAGGCAGTGGCAGTAGCAGTGACTGAGATTCCGTCAAGAGACCTGCCGTTCAAAATGGCCTTTAATCTTAGTAGACAATTTTCACGCTTGTCATTTGATATCTTGTTTCAGTTTTGCTACACAGAATTCTGCATAAAAAATTAACTTACATAAATGGCAACTTGTTCTGTTCAGCTTCAGCATCAGCATCAGCTTCAGTTTTAGTTTTAGTTTTAGTTTAAGCATTAGTTTGTTTTTTTTTTTTAGTTTATAGTTTTGCCTTTCAATGTCATATCATCATCATCATCATGACGATGATCACTTTAATAGAAATTTTCATTCAATTTTTCTATGAGTCAGTTAGAAAATAATCATTGATCTAGTAGATAAGCCAAATATAGCATATTCCAGATGCGGAAGAGATATAGAAATAAATAATAAAAGAAAAAATGGTTTATGAAGGACAAATACCACGCAAAATTTATCTCAAAATATCAAATTCTATTATGTATAAATGTGGCAAGATTTTGTTGCTGCTCCTAAAATAAAAAAAATAATAAGACATATATATTTTTTTTGCCAAGAAGCTGCTGACTAATCATATAACACAGTGTGACGTGGAGCGGAGGGGGGGGAGGGGCGATTGAGGAAAAACAATTTTATATTGGCCCACACACACACACACAAATACACACACATATTGTAGACAACAAAGTATGTACATATATGAAAAACTGAGAAAAGCACAAAATGCGGCAGCAACTAAAAACCACAAGTCAATGTCAAATCGGTGGCAGGCAGCAGCAACAACAGCAACAACAGCAGCAGCAGCAGCATCTGTATCTCAAGTTGAGGCACTGCATCTGTCCATTATGTTTCCATGAATCATTTTTATGTAGGTTTTAGAGTAACAGTCGGTATATATTGGAGTTGGAGTCTCGCAGCTTCACTTCTTTTCGCTTTGTTCATTGTTTAGTTTGATCATAAGTTTTTTTGTTTTTTTTTTTTTTATTTTTGTTGTTTCGTTTTGTTGTATTTGAACTTATTGTATTTGGACAATTCAAAGTTAAGGTCAACAAGGGATTTGAAATAGCTGCAGTCGTATCCGATTTATTGTCTCTATCTCTCTCTCTCTCTATCGCTCTCTATCGCTCTCTCTCTCTATCGCTCTCTCTCGCTCTATCTGTGTGTGTTCGGGTTATGTGGGTAGGTGCATTGAACCTCTTTTTTCTTTTATTATTGTGAACCTAACTGAATTTTAGCATAATTAGCGTTCATTGTTCGCAATTGAAATTGGCCCTGAAGTTGCCCTCCTTTAAAAGAAGCAAAATTGTTATATTTGCTTTGGCATGCCAAATATTTGGATTTTTATAACAAATATTTAGGAAATCATAGGGTATATTAGACATCAATATAAATCTTATGTAAAAATGATTAGAATTGTAAATAAAATAGCCAATAATTCATATTAATTCCTTATATCTAAGCCTTTATTCTAAAAGAATAGGAAATTAATGTGTCTCCATATTTTTAATGGAGTTTTTTTTCCTTAAAATTAGTTTTCTTGATTTTTATTTCCTTCAACCCCTTCCTTTTTAATGGGTACATATAAAAGTCTGACTTGAACTGAAATAAGAAATATGTATATATGTACATATATTCTCATTCCATCGACTGGTTCACATTTTGTTGGTTGTTTGTCGCAAATGTTGTAACCCGTCATAAGGTTTAAATTCGAACATATTTATGCACTTTACTAGAATTTTCCACACCTGTGAGAAACTTGAAAAAGAAACAAAGATAAAACCAAAAAAATTTACAGAAAACCGTTAAAACTAAACGAAACCAAAACTCAAAAAAAAAAAAAAAAAGCTTCATCAAGTCAAAACAAAACTTCCAACTTTCGCTTTTTCCCTAAAGCGTGAAAATTAACCATTAGCGCCTTATATTTTATAGGCGTTTTGTAAGCCCGTTTCACACTTGCGCAAAATCGTAATAAAAAAAACCCCCAACAACACAACCCCCTACCCACCATATCCACCATACACACACACACACACCACAGAAAAAAGCAAGCAATAGAAAAATTTTCCAATGTATTTGCTTTTGACACATTTTGATGGGGGTTTTTTTTTTTTCTTTTTTTTGGGTTCACATCCAATATATATGATATTGCTAGTTGAGTCTATTTAACCCAAATTGTTGTCACTTTCGGTGACCATTCATAAATTCTCATCAATAAAGCTAGAAAAAGAATGGGTCTATGTATGGAGTACTTCCCCCAAATTCCTCCCCCCCTCCTTCTTCCGTTTTACAAGAAAACAATGAAAAATGGTACCCGCTTAGGCGTTGATTCGCCCCTGTCAAAGAAGTCAACAAGCGCCACGCGGCGACAACATTTTATGAATGAAACCTAATGAAGAGAAGTCGTTGTGGATGATCTGATCTTTCCCTTTTCATGAAAAGTGAATTTTTTTTGTATAAAAAGAAAAACAAAACATGAAGAGATGGAGTGCAGTGGAAATGGAGTGGATGCTGTGTGCAGAGAGAGGGGTGAGGGGGGATCAACTGACAGAATAATTGATTTTTAGATGAGTTAATTCAACCAAAATAATTCTCAAACATAATAGACATATCATTTTGAATTTTCGCACCAATCATATTGATTGATCTGGAATAACATATACATACATACATATGTATATATTTATAGATTACAAAATACTCTTGTAATACGGTATTTCAATTATTATTATTAAGATGTTTATTTTCTATGAATAGTCTACTATACTATAGAAGAATGATTCATTCATTGATTGTTTTCTTTTATTTTTTTTTTTATTTTTTTTGTTTTTTTTTTATTTAGGTGTTTCCGTATTTTCTTTAAGCCACTTCACTTTATCATCAGCTCAATCACAACCTCACGAGTTCATCTGTATACCCACTTAAACATATGTACATACATATGTATATATATATATATACGATATATTTACATTTTGTCTAAGACATATCTAGTTTCTGGTTTTTAGCTCTATAAATTTTCGTGTTTTCTTTACTCATTTTTGTATTATATTATAGTTTAGTGGTTGGTCATTTTGGTCAGTTCAGTCCAATGGCCGGTACATACATACATACATATCGATATATATATACATATATACAGCATCATCGAAAATGCAAAACCCACGCACTTTTGATCCGTGGGCTGCATTTTATATATATATATATATATATATATATATGTATATAGTATACATACATATTTATTTATTTTGTTTTTGTAGTCAAATGTTCTTTGTTCGTTGTAGAAAAAGACTTGACATTAACATTATTTGCTTTTTGTTAAATAATTTTTTTTCTTTTTTTTTTTTGTGGTTTTTCGATTGTTAAATTTAACGCCCACCAACTTAAAAGATGATCAGCAGCATCATCATCATCAACATGATCATCATCATCATCATGATCATCATTGGCAGCATCATTGGGGACCAGCTGTGATTACCTTTAAGCTCGGGCTAATTGAGGAATTAAAGTCAAGTGACGGGGCACTGGGCACGCCCTAATTGCTCAATTTGCACGCCTTTTACAACAAACTTGTTGTTGTTGTTGTTGTTGCCAGTTGTTGTGTTGTGTTGTGTTGTTGTGTGCTGTGCTGTTAAATATTGTGTAGTTTTCGACCTTCAAAAACAAAAAAAAATTTTCACTTTAGTATCAACTTGACATGAAATATTTTGCAAGGCGAAATGTCCTTTTTGAACACTTTTCAATAAACTTCAAAAATTAAGTCAAAGTGGTAGTGTAAGAGCGAACGTGTGTGAGAAAGAGACAGAGGGAGAGAGATAGAGAGAGAGTGAAAGAGAGGTAGGGGGAGTGCGCACGAAATACAAAGTCAATAAAATAAATATATGTACATACATACATACGTATAGATATATATACATATATAGATAAATGTATCCCAATTTCAAGTACTCGACGACAACTCAGCATGTAGTTTTAATACCCTGTATCTCGACATAGGGAAAATGTTGGGTATATTAAAATCGGTTAACTGCACACATTTATATAGATATATCAACATGCTGTATCTTTTGCTCATCAAAATCAGAATTGGTTATGCAATATAAACTCTGGTGAAATGTTTATCGATCAGTTTGATATAGGATATATTAAAAGTCGATATTCGGATTTAATGTAGCCTTATTGATTATTTTCAGCATTTTCTGTTGTATTTTTAGCTTAACAACAATTGACAATCGACAACGATAACATTGGCTGACTGGTGCCACATGGTTTTGTTGTAAAGATGTTTTACCGATTTTAGAAGTCATAAGGTCAATGCTGAGTGAGTGAATGAGTGAATGAGTGACGGAGTGAGTAAGTGAGTAAGCGCCAAGCGCCAGCCAATGCGCCAATGCGCCAGTGCCCCAAGATCCCCAAGATCGTGTTTTGATTGCAACTTGTTACTCTATTGCTGGCGTCGTCGTTGTCTGTTGTCAAGTGTTATGACTCGTCCAGTCCAACTTCTCTGTCATCCTCCTGCGCACTTCAACTCAACTCTTCTCTACTCTCATCCATCTGGCTGTCTGTCTGTCTGTCTGTCTCTCTCTTTTTCTGTATGCCTTTCAGTCCGTCCGTCCGTCCGTCCGTCCGTCCGTCCGTCTGTCTATCTGTCTATCTATCTATCTGTCTGTCTGCAACAAAGCAACTTCTCTGTTGCTTACCAGTTGGTCGGTCGGTCTTGGCTCCATTCCCAAGCAGATTCACACGCAATTTATGTGATTTGTATGCCTGATTCTGTTGCTATTGCTGATAAACAACTCAACAGTGAAATGGAAAATGGGAAAAAATCTAAATGGAAAATGGGAAAATGTTAAAAACGAAGTTTGCTCAAACAAACACAGATTAAACAAATCACCAAACAATAGTGCCATTTAATGTCAAATCAAAACTATATGCAAAGGGTCAGCCATGATAAAGTTTTCACTTTTATTTTTTTATTTTCCTCGTTTTTTTTTTTTTCCCCTTTTTCATTTGTTGGTTAGTGACCCAAGAAAATTTTCCATTTACGTAGACTCCGATCTAAGCTTTTTGTATCAAAATTAATTTTTTTTTTTATCTTTTTTAACTTTTCTTTGGCCTCAAAATTATATAGTAAGTAAATCGATGTTAATTTCATTTGACCGGTTTTTTTTTTTATTTTTAAATTATATGTATAACATTTAATGCAAGTTGATTTGATTTTATTATTGCATCATTGAAAGTAAAATCTTTTTAGATTTGTAGACATCGCAATTGCCTCTCATACATATTAGAACACATTTCTACTTAATACACTCATCGCATTTCATTTGAAGCAATTGAAATTCCAATTAATTGGCAAGTTAATTACTAATCCGATGTTCATTAAATGTTAATTCCAACTAAGAACAAAACCAACGGCCAAGCTATAGATCATAATATTAGATTGATCTATACGCTATAAATGAACTATGGTCTAACACCCTATATATTATATATATTCAGATCAAATATGTGTAAAGAATCTTTTGATATTTAATCATTTTTATGTATATCTTTCGACTATGATATATATAAAGTTTAGTTTTAATTGGTAAAGATCCATTATTGCTTTAGCTAACTGAATGATTTACTATATAAAGAGGAATGTAGGTTAAAAACTTTATTTTTTAATCTTGATATAGCTAACTTTTATTTGTCATTCAATTTACCATTAAATCAATAATAAAAATAAACACACACTTTACTCCCATGACTATTTATCAAAAGTTTTAAGTTTAGGTAGGTTAAATATGTGTATTTATATATACAAATATATATATATATATATATATTTATTGTATGTGTAGGTAAAATCATCAAAATGCAAATTGAATGAGGCGACGATGACGCCGATGACGGCGGCATAAAAAATGCAATGCAACAAATTATGAAAATCAGTTGCAACGCAATGCAGCAACAAAGACTTAAGCATTGGACACACCTTGATAGAAAACTAAAATAATATACAAAATATATTTATATATACAATATAAATATATACATATATATATATATATATTATCTAAGCAGCGGCAGACTTTGAAGAGCAACCAATTTGCTACCAATTGGTTACAGATTGGCACAAACGGCCTTGCTAGCACGTGAAAGGAGAGGGGCAGAGGGTAAGAGGGGCTAGAGGGCTGGCCAAGTGTTGATGCGGAGGAGGCTACTGCAACAAACGCATATATATGCACATACTTATATGAAGCTATATATAGTGTATATATATGTATATATATTTGTTGATTTTCTACTTAACTTAAACATAAATCGGAAATTTCAACAATTTTTCAAAAACAAAAAAAAAACAACTTTTATTTATTTTTACGAGTGTTACTCTTAAAGTTTACTTAAATAAACTTTAAAAAATGAGATACGTATTTATTAATTTATGATCAAATTTAAAACAATTATTGAAACATTTTTAAACAGAAAATGGATTTGTTTTTTGATTTTTCTGCATTTTTCTTTGTTCTTATTTGGATCATAATTAAGCATTTTATTTCTCTAGATCATTTTCATCATATGTAAATATGTATAGGAAATCAAGTTTGTTTTATCCATACAAAATTTCTCGTACTGCCCTCGCAAATGTTATTTAGCTAAAAAAGATTTTCAAATTTTATGCACTTTGCACAACATTTAATCACATTTCGAGGCATTTAGGCAAACGCCCCATGAAAAGCATAATTTATACAACATTATTAAAATGTCGAGCGCGGTGAAACATTGAAAATCCAACAACAACAACAACAACAACAACAACAACAACAACAACAACAACAACAACAATAATCAAATAGACAATCGAACAGACAATGAGACATAAAGACAGACACTCTCAGGCCCAATCCAATGTATTCGTTAAACATTGAAAACAGTTTTGAAATTTGTGAATTATTACTTGCACTTTAACATGGGCTCCATGAAAATATTTTACCTCAGACAGTTGACATTTTATAGACGACAACGGCAACAAGTCGCCACCTGTCGACTGGTATAGAAGAAGTAAGTGGTGTGAAGGGGAAGGTGGGTGCGTGGGGGGGGGGGGGGAGGGTTGTCGAACACATATGAAAAGCAAAAGCAAAAAAAAAAAAAAAAAAAAAAGTCATTTAAGCCTGTCAACGCTTTGCTTTTGCCTTTGCATTGCCTTTTGTCTTTTGTCTCGGCTTACAATTCAAGATAAATGGGCCAAGAGACTTTGCTCAAGACAAATTCTAATTAGTCAGTTTCGTTTGCTTTTATTTTTTTTTTTTTTTTTTTTTGATTTTTAAGGGGGTGGGGGGTTCATTAACATTTTCGGTTAAATAGCATTCCCAGGCTTTGGAGACATTTTCTTCGCTTGGTGCGTTTTCTGTGTTTGCCATTCAATTAATATCACATTTTTTTTTGTCGCATTTACTTTTGTCTCAAAATCAAAATTGACCATAAATATCTCGGACTAATAATGCCATATATGTATAGTATATGTATGTACGATGTCCAGTTCATCCAGTTTTCTGGGCCTAATGGAACCAGTTTCTCGATAAGCATTTTATTTATCGTCCTATACAGTGAAAAAGAGATAGAGAGAGCGAGTGAGTGAGAGAGGGGAGAACGGGTGAGACAGAGATAGAGAGAGAGAGGTACACCAGCTGCTGCTAATCTGCTGCTGCTGCTGCTGCTGCTGTGCGGGTGTTGTGCCAATTTGGTTTATAGAAAAGCAGGTTATATTTTACACTAGTCTACCTATTTTTATCTCCTAAACGCAACTGACCCAAAAAACCAAATGCAAAACTAAATGAACTACATATTGGCGTGAGCAAAAAAAAAAAGAAAAGGTTTTTCTCGTTTAGCAACAGCAAAAAAATAAAAGAAAAAAAAAACTGTTAAGTTAAATTAGTTAAGGTTAGATGGTTGAGGTTACACTGTTTTCTCGATTAGATATGGTTAGGTTAGCTTACACTTTCCATTTTACATTGAATTGTAATGAATGGTATGCAATCCACATATGTTTATAGGATTTAAAGGTAACAAATATATTCAATCCTTTAAGGATCTCAGGAATTTGTGTTCCACTCCACTACCGCTCATATACATATAAATATATATCATATAGAACTAACTACTATTAGAAGACTTTTCAATCTTTATAATATTGAGATCGGTATTTGCCATGAAATTGGGGTCACATCTTTCACTTTAGTTCTTATCGCCTTTTTTTTTTTTGAATATCTTAATAAATTTCTCTATTTTACAAATATATATACATATATATAGTTAAAATTACTTGCATTATTAACCATATTTTATGGCATATTTTTGCATAACTAAAATGTTAGAAATTAGCGAGCGTGAAAGTTAACCGATAAAAGTTAGGCATTATCTTTTGGTGATAATCAATTTTAAACATCTCAATCAGTTAGTTGAGTGTTAACTGATTTTTCTGTTTCTCTGTTTTTCCATTCGTTTTTTTCTTTTTTAACGTCCATTCATTCATTCTCATGTTCATTTAAAATTCCAATTTGAAACACTGTCAAAGAACATGACACAAAATATTTGCGAATTTGTAATGTATTTTATGTATATACATATACATATATCTTATATTGATTGAAAACTCGTTTATTTCAAATGGTATAAACGGAAATATCAGGATGTCATTGTTTTTTCTATATAGAAATGATTTTATTTGATTTCATTAGCGGCAACGTCAAATCAAAAATGTCAAACCGATCGTCTAGCTGGCTAATATATATACATATATACTTATATATATACATATAAGTATTATAATTTTAAATAACAAAGTGCCACTTGAGAGGTTTTGAGCAGGCAGCAGCAGCTTTTAACAAAAATGTTAAACATTTTTATCGATTTTGTTGTTTTGTTATTGTTTTTGTTGTTGTTGTTGTTGTTGTTGTTGTTGTATAATAATGGAAACTCATATTGTTTAATATGCGGAGAGAACCTACTAAATAAATGCTTTACTTTGTCGGCAATTTATTAAACAAAAGTGTAAACAAATTAACAAGATCATTTGCGGTATAAAAACGTCGAAACCTGCTCCAAATCAAAAATCCGACCGATCAGTCGGTCGGTTAAACGATCGTTTACTTTGATCTATCTATTTGCCGTACCTCAAAATTGTCTAACAAAAAAAAAAAAAAAAAAAAAAGAAAATCATACAAAGAAGGAAAACTGCTGCAAAACTCAATTAATTTATGACAATTCATAGCTCTGGGTCCATAAATTAATTAAAACCTATAAAGGAAAAAGAAAAAAGCAAAAAGATGGGGAAAAGGGCAACTGGGAATTAGGAGGGCCGTGAGGGAGGTGGGTAACATAAAATCTAGAAAATATGTTTCAGGGCACTGCCAAGGGTTAGCAAATGCATTTACCAATACTTGATTCAATTCAACTAACTTGATTGCCTTCTTTTCTATCTATACTTTTTACAGATGCAGAGCACGACGAGCACGACAAGTTGATAGTTATATAAATATATATATATATATATGTATATATATATATATATTTATATGTATGTATATTGATGGGCCCCTGACGTGAACTATTTAAAAATTCCATGCAAGAACCGAAACCGATACAAAAAATACAAAAAAAAAATAAATTAAATACAAAAAATAAAAAACCCGAAGGGATTTAGCCGCTGCCCAGCACAATTGATTGAACGACATCGATTTCAATTGAAACAAACAAAAGGAAGAAATAAAGAAAAAAGAAAATAAGTATGAGTAACATGCATTTCACATTAAGAACCATGGACGCACGCATCGGCCTGGATTATATAGTCGAGAATGGTGATTATATAGCCACATTGGGAACTGCATTGGATACAAAAAATGCAACGGTTAAAAAGCAAGTTTTTGAGCTGCTTTCAGCGCTGTGCGCCTACAGCGCCGACGGCTATGCGCGTGCCATTGAAACATTAGAGTTTTATAAGGTAAGAATCTAGATCAAGATATGGCTAGATGGTCATTCTTAATATGTGATATCAATCGAAAACAAAATAAGAATGAAGTAAGCAAGTCGTCCCTGCCGATAAGAGATATACCAATACCAATAAGAGATAAGAGATATTTCATAAAATCAGACTCCGACGAAATCCTCATTAATTGAATATAAATTTTACTTGTATTACATAATATTTTCTTCATATTAAATGAATTTTCTTATATTTAAATAAGTTTTCCAAATTTATATGCTAATTTTCAAATAAAGACATAGTTTTTCAAATTCGGACGAGATTTGACTGAATTGGAGCCCTCTGAAGTAGAGGTTCTTTCGAAGGATTTGTCCTTCTTTTGAAGAATTTTACCAATGGTTTATAGGCTCTAAGTTGGCCATCTTTTGGCCGATTTTGAAAAGTTTTACATCAATTTTCTGGATAATTTCCGTATTAACAAACTACATTAAAAGTTGAAAAAAGTTGGAAAAAAAATTTTGAACGGATTTTCGTAAATTTTTGCAGTTAAAATCGTTAAAATTTGCGAAAATCGAGTTGAAAATTAGTTTTCCAGATTTTTATGCTAATTAAAAACGGCGTTTCTAAAAAGCAGATAAAGACATAGTTTTTCAAAATCAGACGAAATTTGACTGAATTGGAGCCCTGTGAAGTAGAGGTTCCTTCAAAGGATTTCTCCGTTGTCCTTTTTTTGAAGAATTTTACCAATGTTCTATAGGCTCTAATTTTGTTGAAAATTAATTGATTCATTGTTAAAGTTTAGTCATCAGCTGCATTTAAAAAATAAACTTAAAAGTTAAAAAAAAAAAAAATATAATTTTAGTTCTATGCAATATTTAAAAAGGATATTTGTTTATGTTTTTTTCCCCCTCCCTCATTTGCAGAATCTCAAGAAGCAACGATATCGCTTTAAAATTGTCATTAACGAACTGGAGGAGACCATTGCCTTGTCGTCGTCGTCATCATCATCGAATCCACCATTGGACTATCAGACAGCTCTATTGGCCTTCATAAATTGTGTCATCATCTCAGCGGCCACATTGCAGGAACGCATACGCATACGTAACGAATTTATAGGTAAGATTAAAAAAACAACCATACAACTAACCCTCTGTCAACCACCCTGATATAAATATACATACTTATATATGTATGTATGTATGTGTGTATGTATGTATATACATATGTATTATATGTTTATTTATTTGTGCGCCTGTGTGTCTCTTACTGGTTAGCTGTCTTCGATTTCATTTTAATTTGATTGATGTGCCCCGCGCACTGATCTTTATGATTTGCGCCCTTGACCATATGCTTGTCACATCTTACAGGTCCGAGAGACCCAAAACCACACCATTGACCCTCGGGTTTAACTTGCTATTTTCTGTTTTGCTTTTTTTTTTTTTCTTTTTACTGTTGATAATGATGGGTTAGCAAACCCAGTTAGCAAACACCAACAACAACAACAACAACAACAACAACAACAACAGCAATATTGCCAAATCGCCACACAATGCGGGGGTAACCTTAGCACGTGCCACCGATTTACAATACATTGAGGCGCGTCTTAAAATGAATTTCACATTAGGCATCCATAGTAATGGATAGATTTGAAAAGATTTGAAACAATCATTAAGAGATGGGAGATATATATATATATGTATATATCTGATAGATTTTCATACAAATTGACATTTGGCATGGAGTACCTTGACCCTATAGCTTCTTCCAAATTAAATCGTATAAGATGAAACGCAATTGTATTCTTTATTTCTTTTAAACAATTGCAAACACTAGCTTATAAGTTAAGTTGAATAATCTGAATGAAAGGAAAAAAACAATAAAAAAAACAATTTTAAATTTTGCCGATTACGTTGAAAAAATTAATTATTTTTAATTGTAAAAAATTTGACGTCTTTTATTTAGTTGTGATTATATAAAATGATATATATAAAAAATATATATAAAATATGTATATAAAATATATATATAAAATAAATATATAAAATAAATATATAAAATATATATTTAATATATATATATAAAATATATAAAATATATAAACATTATAAAATGATAAAAGCTTCCATTGTTATTGATCATTATCCTTTTTTATAAAATTAAACTAAAGAATGTTCTTAAAATCGGTCTAAAATATTAACAAAATGAATGAAAATGAAAAATACCTAATATACAGATCCTAACCTATGTCTATATATGGGCATTTCTCCAGAAAGGTCAACCACAGCCAAAAAATTCAAACTCATTGAAAGCATGTTATTCTTACATTATTTTTATAATTAATATATTAAATTTAATAATTATACTCAAGCCGAACAAGTGCAAAAGTTTTGTTTTGAGGATTTCTATTGCAGATTTTGTTTTTATTTATGTTCTTAAAGAGAGCTACTACGCAATGAAATTTGCTTTTTAAAATCTTTCTTTATGTTCAAAAAAGTAAAAGAAAAATGTAAAAGGAACGATACATATGTATAAAAATTGTATTGTATATAGAGATGTGATCTATGTAGAACGATGTTTAATAGCCTATTTTGTCATTTCTTAATTACATCTTTTGTTTTTGCTTACATGTTTAGTCATAGATATTTTGTTATAGTTTACATATTTTGCCCCCTCTTATCTATCTCTCTCTCTCTCTGTCTGTCTTTCTCTCTATGCAAAGAGATTTATTTCTGTTTCAACTGGATACAACACTTAATAAATAAGTAACAAGTCACCGCCACCGCTGTCGTCATTTCTTTTTCCAATTGTTGACAAAGAAGGGACGCCTATTGGCATATATATATATGTATATATATACATATATATATACACATCCTGCCCTTGTCGGTGGTGGTAGTAATAATAGTGTTCCCCCTTTCCCTTTCCTGTTCAAAGTTCATGAACTGTTTGCTCCGACTTCTCTACCTCCACCTCCTTCTCCTCCTCCTTTCACATTCTCAACCCTACATTGTTAGTATGTTGTGTGTATCTGTGTCTTGGCTGTTGTTTGTCGTCAACCCGCGTTTTTGACTTTGATTGAGCGCAGTTCTGTGTGCGTTGCATCTCCAGCGCAGGCGCGCACCGCCACCAAAAAGAAGAAAAAAAAAAAAAAATGGGCAAATGGGGTTCGTTTCTCATCTCCTCTTCTGATGTGCTTCAATGACAGCCAGACTTGGGTTTCTTCAGTTTTGTGGCAGCGGGAGCGGGGGTGAACTCCGTTTTATTGTTCTTAATTAAAATAAATTGAGCTGCGCTTTTTCAGCATTACAAGAAAATAATCATAATAAAAGCAGGCAGGCAGGCATTCAAGTAACAGCACCGACCGACAGCAGCGACAAATTTAACAAAAATCAAAATCACAACCGACAAAATGTAAGTCACGCACTTTGTGTGAGCGTGAGGAGTGAAATACAAACAACAACAACAACAACAACAATAATAACAACAACAACAACAGCAGAAGGAATGGGTTTTAATATGGATTGGGTGGAGGGGTGAGACACCACCCCAACCCCCATCATCTTCCTTCATTTCCATGCCCCACTCCCAAATGCAGTTGGAACTTCTGTTATTCCTGTCCCCGAAGAACATTCCACGGTCAACACATTTGACAAGCATCGAGCAACGGACGCATTTTTTTTTTTCTTTCAGTTTGGCAATGAAATGATGTATTCAGTTTCAAGGCTATTGGCCCGACTTTGAATCGGTTTTCTTTTTGTTCTGTTGAGTTTCCAGGAACGCCCCAACAAATATTTGCATTTGCCTTCGTAAATTTGTTCAGTTCTTTTTTTTTTTTTTTTTATTTTTGTCATTTTGTTTGGAAAACTTTTGTATGCCTGTTCTGTTTCTGAGAGTTTGCTAATGCCACTTAAGTGCCCAATTATTGGTTCAGAATCTTTGTCTTTATACACTGAGAGAAATGAATAATCAATTTAAATAAATTGATGACAAGTTTTGATAATTATTTCTGAATTTTTACATAATTGCATAGGTTGTGTATAGATCGATATGTAAAAATATATATGTAAAATAAACTTTTCGCTTTCTATATATATATAGAGATATATATTTTCATTCTAACCAATCCGTAATAAAATGAAACTAACTTTACTTCAAGTTAGTTTAAACAGGCCAAAAATTTCAGAGTTTTTTTTGGTTAAATTAATTTGATTCTACTCTTTTGAGAATTAATGTTAAGTTAGATATTTGTCATTTTTTTTTTTATCAGTGTATACATTGGCGGTATAGACATCATATATTTGTATATCTGTTGAAGTTGTGTGTTTCTGTTATATGTCATCTGTCATCCATCCAAATCATGGCTGCCGGCTGTATTCAGTTAATTCCAATTCTGATGCTGATTTATGCCCCATGATTTTCCACTTTGGCACGCAAAAGACAGCAGCAGCAACAACAACAACAACAACAACAAAATCTTAAATAATAAAATTTGTATTTTATTTATTTAATAACAATTTACTATGGCCAGTTCCGATTCTTTATTTTTTTTTCTCTCCCTCTAGTTGCGATTGATTGAAAAATGTACATATATATACAAATACATATGTACATATGTATGTATATCTATATATAGTTAAATCGCGTAAAATAGAATATTTGCATGTTGTTAAACAATTTATGGTTTATGGCATTTTGAGGGCGTGGTCACGAGTTGCCTTTAGGGCAATATTTAAACTGAAATGTACTCCTTTTTGACTAGTCGAGACCTCGACTTCCGAATGAAACTCTTTATACATATATACATACATACATACATACATATCTATGTAAGTTTGTATGTATATATGTATATAATACAGATATATATGTTTCTTTTTTTTCATATTTATGTATAGAAACAAAGAAACAATGAGAGAGTATGTATGATAGAGAGAGAGAGAGAGAGGGAGAGAGAAAGAGATACTGAAAATTTTAATTGTTTGCGCCTTTTATGGTTTTCAATTTCAAACAAATAAAATGACAGCAAAACGAAGTCGTTAAATAAAATTATGAACGTCAAGGCGCCAAATAAGGCACAACCCATCAAAAGGGGTCGATCCGAAGGTGGGGGGGGTGATCAATAGAGAGAGAGAGAGAGAGAGTTAAGCAGAGGGGATCGCACATACATATCATACAGAAGCCTCAACAACATCAGCAACGACTTTCACGAACATTTTCGTAATTAATTTTTTATTATTTGTATTTACAATATCTGTTGATATATACATAGATATACCATATATATATATATATATATATATATGTATATACATATATTGGTGAGTGCGCAAATAAAAGCAAGCAAAAACGAGCTTGACCGGAAGTGGCTTGAATTGACTTGACTTGGTTTGGCCTGGGCTGACTGCATATTGGCATATTGGGCGGGCCTTGGTAAATTGAAATTGATTCATCATCGTCCCATACTCAAGTGTGTCAAGCATATTTATTTTAGAATAAGAAGATCGGTTTAACCTAATGACTATACCCTTTTCAATATGATGTATTGCAAGGTATACATATTTAAACAACAAGAAAAAAGCCAGCAAATGAGAATTTATTGTTACAATCATCATGGGTGATTAAAGAGATGCGAATTTCCAAATAAACTTCTGATAAAAGATGTATATACATATGTAAATATTCTTAATTTGAACATCTCGCAATTTCTATTAATTTCTGCATTTTCTTTTAGTTACAATGAAAAGATTTAATCATATTCTTTATTGCAAATTCTTTGCCAAAATGCAGGGCACTACAAAGTCGATATCTAAACCAAATTTAATTTCGAATGAATTTGAATTTGAATAAAAATTTAAATTAGTTCATTTGGTATTCACTTCGATTCATTGGTTTTCAAATCAATTAAAGAATTATGATTAAAACAAAAATATACAAAAAAAAAAAAAACTACTCTTCGAACAAATCATTTATAAATATTTATTAGATTTTTTAACACATTTCGGTTATTAACATAAAATTAAAATTTTTAGAATGATTTAAACACCTGTGAAAACAACAAAGCGCTAAACGATGCTGTAAATTAACAAAATTAGGATGAAAACTGTAAAAAAAAATATATATATATATATATATATTGTATATATATATTTGTTTTTGTGTTTTTTTGTTTTTTAAATTAATATTTAAATTTTTTCTTCGTTTTAACTGATAAATTTTCATTTTATTGCAGGCATCAAAGTATTGCCCTTACTCAGTAATCTAAGGTAAGTGATTTAATTGATATAGTATATACATATATACATTCACATCAATATAGATATAAATAAATATACTCATACGATACTAATCGTTTATCGTTTATTGAGGACGGACAAATAAAAGTCCACAAAAGACATTGGCCAAAGCACCCACATTGCAGTCACATCTCAAAGCTACGGCATTTTATTCAATATTTAGTTAGATAAAAGACAAAATAAAAAAAAAATAATATATGTATACATATATACACATATATAAGTAGAAAAAAAACCCTGAAAACCCACTCCCACAAGTCATACCTACTCGTAGTAGTGCGACGATCAGCATTTATACTATAAAAATACCCAAATGAATATCACAAATCACAGTTTTAAAGCGATTTAACGATTTGCTTGCCGTTTTTTTTTTTTTTTAATTTTTTTTTATGGTTTATTTGAGATTTGCATGCAAGACGACGTCGACGACCACGATGATGATGATGATGAAGAAGAGGGACAACGTTGACAAGACAAGATCAAGGTAGAGGTAGCATTTTTCGCCCAATTTTTTCACATGGGTATGATAAAATAGTTTGTGATGATCGTTAAATAATCATTGGTTAAACTATGCCAAGCGAACAACAGCAACAGTACGACTTTGGTATACCAATTACAGTAGAAACCATCATATGAAAGGGGCTAGGAAGGGAAGGGGGGGGGCGAATTCAAATGGTTTACTATTATAATTGTTACCAAATCTTGTAGGCTTGTATTTTGCATCTATAAATATATACAATTTGCTGTACATATATATATATATACTAAAACATATTATACGATTTTGATATAATATTAAAATCAAACAGAATATCAATTTTAGTATGTTAGTTTAATAAATTGCTATTTAATTTTTCATTTCAAATGCTTGCCCGTATCAAATTTATATAACAGGCAATTTCTAGTAGCATATCATTATTATAGTCAGTATAACAGTTGTGTGTAAAAAATTAGTACTTTATATATACATATAATATACAGTCATGAGCAGCAATTAGTTAAAGGTATTTTAGTCGATCTCCCTACATCAAATATAACCAATTTATCGTTTAACTAATAGGTATGAAAAATACGCAAATTAGTCGCTTGTCAAATCAATCGTCAAAAAATGGCCAAAAAATATTTAAAGATCCATTTTGCTTCTCTGATCAGCGGGAGCCAAGCTACTCCATCTCAGTTTCGATCGTCTCGATCCCAGTTTGAGATTGATGCTGCGGGGCCATTTTTTTTTTTTTCTTTGTATGTTATGCAAATATTTAATTTGTGCCGGTTTCGGCGTCTGCCAAACACCAATTAATTCAATATTTAATTAGTCAACAATAAATCAATTAGTTAGCTGCCATCCCATGGCATGCCACCATCCTCCGCTGCCCCTCTCTCTCTCTCTCTCTCTGTCACCCGTACGCTTATCCATACCATACTCTATACGCCTCCTCCCACCCATAATTCACCCTTCAAAAAGAGAAAAAAAAACGGGTTTATTTATGGATGTCAAGTTGACAAATTTGTGGACTTCGAAAAGAGCAAAAATAAAAAAAAAGAAACCGAGGAAAAACAGCGGAAAAAACTAACAAAACTAACAAATTCAATTAATTTTTTTTTTTTCGTTTTTCGTTTTTTACTCCCCGGACTACAGAAACAATGGCATTTAGGCATGGCAGTCCATCAAATGGATCCCCTACTTTGCCGCCCCCTACACCACCCCCCGCCGTTTATTTGAAATTCCAAAAAGAATCTTTTTGAGCTCTTGTCGTCATACATACATACATATGTATGTACATAGTAACCAAACCAAATGCCTAATTGATTGTCTTAGGCCCCATTTGTCAGGCAAGTGAATAGCATTCACTTCTTCACGCCATATTCATTTGTTCTTCATTTAAAAGCAACAAGATCTGCACGAATATTATTCCGATCTTCACGAATTTTATATACCCTTGATGTTATTTATATTTCTAGATTGGCTGTTCTCTTTTTATAAGTGTATTATTAGTGTATTATTAAGGGGACTAACACAAACAATAACAATAAAAACGCATAAATAAAATGCGTAGTTTCTCGCAGTTTTTTTTTTTTGTTTGTTTTGTTTTGTTTTTTTTTTTTTTTTTTTTTTTTTGTTTTAATTTATTTCAAATTTAAACGTTTTCATTCATCTGAGACAGGCTTTGATTTGAAGCCGCTGAAACCCAACAGAAACGATTGACCGGCTCATAATTCTTTTAATTTTTGCTTCTCTTTTTTCTTCTTCTTGTTGTTGTTGTTGAATTTTGAAGCTGCGTATTAAGGTAGCTGATTTAAGCGGATTTTAATTGTTGTTGTTCTAATCGAAAATAAATCAAAAGATTTCCATTAAGCATATATTAAATTACAAAGCTTTTTATAGTAACTACATATAAGTAATCGAAATGACAAAAATTCTTAAGTTTCCAATTACTGGCACAGTGGGTCAAATGAATTTATGGATTGGAAAACTAACTAAAAAGGTCGGTCATAGAATAGTTAAGCGAAGCCTGGCTTCAGCTAATCAGTTAATCGTAACCAAGGAGCCAAGAATTTGTTTCTCAGATATCAACGACAATTAATTAAGAAGCATATAAAGCTAAAATTAAAATGTCCGTCTGTCCGTCTGTCTGGATCAACAGCATCTCCTCCTTGACCATCATAGCTACAGAGCTGAAACATAGGCTCCTTTTTGCTGCAGGCATTGTATATCTCGGAATCATCCCGATCGGACGACTATATCATATAGCTCCCATAGGAACGATCGGTCATGAATAAGATTTATCCTCAATAACTCAATTTGTGAATTTCATATACTTATTAATATGTCAACTAAGTTTTATCAGAATCGGTTGACTATATCATATAGCTACTATAGGAGCAATCGGTAAAAAAAAAAATGTTGTATGAAAATATTTTTTTTTCGCAAGCTCAAAATTTTGAATTTGTAAATTTGGTATGTATAATTTACAGTAAAGCTTCTGGTGAATTATATAGAGAAAATCTGTAAGGGTATACTAACTTCAGCATGGCCAAAGTTAATCCATCTTTCTAGTTTTTTAATGGACATTGGATTTTGGATAATGGATTTTCCTTTGTCCAAAAGCCAGTTAAAGCCCTCCGAAATATCTCAAAGAAATATTATCAAATTATAGATTTTGGGTTCCATTAATCTTAGTCTTCAAATTAAAGTATAAAACATTTGAGGATAATAAATTCTTTATGGCAAAATTATTTAGATTCATTTTCATTCAATTTAGTTTTTTAGTGTCTTTTATATTAGATATATCCGTTTTTATATATCTTTTTAAATAACTTTGTGATACCATCATTACATTTTTGGCCAATTTGCACAAGAAGTTCGCTCAACTGTTGGTAAAACTTTTGTGTAATAGTTTCCACTTCCGTTTGGTGGGCGGGGGTGAAAGAGGGTGGGGAAAGAGAGTAGGTCAGAATTGCTGGCAAAGCAATCAGAAAGAAGAAAAACAAAAGAGAAGAATCACGTGCCACATGGCCACAGACACGGATACGGATATGTGTGTCCATGGCAATGGGTGCCCCCAAATTGGTATGGGATGTTGACGAAGTTCATCGTCAAAATAGAGTCGGAAAACTGCGAGGAATTGCGAGGCACGGCTTTTGTGAGCAACTTCTGCGCGCGCAGCACGTGGCTGTGGCAAGGACGAACAGCAGCTGAGATTCTCAATTCTCGAATTTTGGTTTCGTCCTCGTCATTGCCTTACTGGCTGCTTGAGTTCTCTCAGTTCTCAGTTTTCCGCAAACTTATATTATAAAATATTAGAAAAAAAACGGCAATTAATAAATAAAAAGAAAAACATACAAAACACAACAACAACAACAACAACAACAACAATAACAACAACAACAGAAAAGGTGTCAGCAGCTCCATTTGGTGGATATGAGCAATAAAACCATAAAAGGCATCTGAGAATATTTTTTAACAAGGACATTCGAACAAGGACAACCAATTGATTCAACGAATCAAATATGGTTAACTAGTGATTGCCAATTTAGGCAGCAAACGTGGAGTCGTCATTGCCATCCTTGTCCTCGTCGCCGTCGTCGTCATCGTCGTCGTCGTCATCGTCATTATCGTTGGCGTTGGCGCCGCCATCGCCTTTGCATCTACAGCGACGCCTCACATTTTGTGGCTCCTTGTCCCGTTACAGTTGCTCCGCTTTAAATTTGGTTAAGAATCTCAAGTGAGTTAAGTGAGAATTAGAGCTGGGTGAGGTTACTCAAAGTCATTTTGCGGGAGGTCGGCCTATTGATTCTGGCCAAGTGTCAACTAGATTTTAGTGGGCAATTAACCCACATATTCAACTCCAAATCATACATTTACATATGTATACATACATTTACCATATATCATAAATAATATTTTGAATTAACTTACCCCAAATTCATATTTGTATATACATATATACACATATATATATATATATATATGTTTGTCTGGCTTTCGTTTTACAGAAAAGTTGCTCAAAGTGTGGGCGATATCATTGAACAATTGGACGTCTTTGTGGAACAGCAAGAATGCGACGAGGCCCAGAGCCTGCAAGGCCCCGATGGCATCAATCTAAATTCACATCTTGATGTCTTCTATGCCATATTGCGACAGGTGAGTTACAATTTTAAAAACCAATGTGGCGTATACTTAATGTCTATAAATTACAAACAAATTAATTGTCATTATTATAATGGAAAACTAATTAATTTATAGAAAATATTATCTTATCACACTGATGTCGGTTTTAAAGTTGATTTAAATCGTATACTTCTAATTGTTTTTCAATATCAACTTGATTAACTTTACGATCGTCCCTCGTGCTTGGGTACAATACTTAGATTTTGTTAAATTTTTATTTAATTGGTCACTGAGGGAAGAGAAAATATATATAAATATATATATACATATATGAACGTTTGTATATTTGTGTATTTTGGGCCATTGCCAAGGCTTATGGGGCACGCAAGCCAAAAGGATAAATGTCAACTTTTGACATAGCAAAAGGTCAGGTCATGATCAGGTTGTTGACTGACAAGGATAAAAACCACCAAAAGAAATGGCAATCGAGTTCCGGAATGCCAACTAAGCCGCTGAAAGCAACATTTCATTGCCATTAAAATTAAATAAGAAATACATATATATTCAAATTGTTCATTTTATTTTTCTCTTTTTACAATTTTTTTTTTAATATTTTAGGTGGCCGATACACCACAGGAGGCACCCTTTCTGAATATATTGCAGCATTTGCTACGCATTGACTCAAAGGAACCATTAAGCGATATTGTTTGGGATACAACCGAACGTCTGGTCCATCGAGCCACATTGCTCGAAAGTCATGAGGATGCGGTGCGTCTGTTGCGTACGCCAAGTACACAGAAATTTGCCTGCCAAAGTTGTCGTGGTAGCGATGCCACAAGTCCCACGCGGAAGCCAACCCAATCACAGACGAAAAATACAAATGCTACCGCAACAGGACCAGCACCACCCGCTCCGCCGCCAGCACCAGTGGCACCACCACCGCCTCCGCCACCAGCTGTTATTACGGTTAATGGCAAAGCACCGCCACCACCGCCACCGCCAATGATAAATGGCAGCTCACCGCTTCCACCACCACCGCCAGCGCCGCCCTTGCAATTATCTAGCCGTCCACTAACACCTGATCCTCTGCAAGCAACTGCAGTAGCGTCTATCACCGCTGAGCCATCAATATTACTGCCCCAACAGGATACGCCAGCACCCAAGGCAAAAATGAAGACCATAAATTGGGGTAAGATTCCGCCACAAAAGGTTCTGGGTAAACAGAATATATGGAGTATTGTGGCCAGCAATCATCAGGATAGTCCCATGAAGGATATCGATTGGCAAGAAATGGAAGGACTTTTCTGCCTACAAACAACCAGTGCCCAAGGTTCACCCAAACTTGGACGCGAGGGCAGCCAATCAGCCAATTCAAATTCGTCCAATGGATGCGACACTTTAGATCGTAAATCCAAAAAGGAATGCCAGGAGATCACACTATTAGATGGCAAAAGAAGTCTCAATGTCAACATATTCCTTAAACAATTTCGTTCGTCAAATGATGATATAATCCAGCTTATTCGGCAAGGTCTACACGAAGAAATTGGAGCTGAAAGATTGCGCGGATTATTAAAGATTCTTCCAGAAGTCGATGAACTGGACATGCTGAAAAATTTCAATGGCAATAAAATGAGACTGGGCAATGCGGAGAAATTTTTACTCCATCTGCTGGAAGTTCCCAAGTGAGTAAAATTACGAAAAACATACGATCATTCAATGAAAATAGAAAAATCTAGAAAGTATCCAACTAAATTTCGTTCCCCCCTTTAAGAGTAAATAAGAGTTAGCTCCTAACTATATGGGAAGGAAGAGAATATAAACGATAACTTACCTTAGCGCCATTTCTCTTTCAAACAAGCCATCCCTATCACTCAACTTGCACTCTCACATTTAATACACCAACAACAACAAATTTCATTTACCGTAACCGAAAAGAAGTGCACAAGGCTGCGCCGACGCTGACATTAGAATAAGCACACACAAAAAAAAGAGAAAAATAACACTGATAAGCCACTCACTGATTTCTATATTATTAGCACTCAATGAAACATCACTAAAGGTACATACATATACACATGTATGTATGTATATACATTTACCGATGTGATCTGTATTAGAAAATACGTACATATGTACGTATGGATGTACATATATCCAATTTAATTTGCGTATACTTAATTCGTATACATTTTTGGTAGGCGTACGCTCAGCAACCGTAAAGAGGATGAAAAAAGTGCGTGAGTAGAGAGGGTATGAAAGAGATAGATCGAGTGCAGTTTTGCAGCGCACGTACTTATGTACGTACATAAATACATATGTATGTTATATTATATGTATACATATCTACATATATGCGTATGAAAAGGGCCGTAATAGAGCTTTTTGGCATGTCATGTTTTTGAATTGGCAATGATAAAATCGTGATAGAGCTGCCCCTATTTTAAATTTCCGTATTTCCGTTAGAAATATTAATTCTAATTCTTGTATGTATATTACTTTTCTGTTTTTAATTGCAGTTACAAGCTGCGCATTGAGAGCATGCTGCTTAAAGAGGAATTTGCAACAAATGTAGCCTATTTGGAGCCCTGCATTAATGCCATGCTCTATGCTGGCGATGATTTGCTTAACAACAAAACGCTCCAGGAAGTGCTCTATATGGTTGTGGTAGCTGGAAATTTCTTGAATTCCGGCGGATATGCGGGAAATGCAGCGGGGGTTAAGCTTTCATCGTTGCAGAAATTGACAGATATAAGAGCCAATAAACCGGACATGAATCTTATTCACTTTGTGGCCCTGCAGGCCGAGAAACGGAATCCGGAACTGTTGCAATTTACCTCACAGCTATCCACATTGGAGAATGCCAGCAAGTAAGTTTAGCGGAAGAAATTCACAATCAAATTATGAGATATTCATTCATTCATTCTCCAATCCATAACAGAACCACTTCGGAGCAAATCACCAATGAAATTAGCACTTTAGATGGACGTATTCGACGTATAACAAGGCAAATAGAACAATCTTTTACGGAAGAAGATATCAAGCAACAAATGGCAGAATTCCTACAGGCAGCCGAATCCGAATTAGCAGTCCTTCAGGCCGGCATGAAACAGGTGGAATCAATGCGTCTCAAGTTAGCTGAATTCTTCTGTGAAGATGCTGCCACTTTTCGCCTAGAGGAATGCTTTAAAATCTTTCAAAGTTTCAATGAGAAATTCAGGCAGGCGGTCAAGGAGAATGAGCGAAGGCAACAGCAGGAGCAGCAGGCCACCTTGCGGCGCAAGCAGAGGGAGGAACAAATGGCTCGTAAAGCAAGACAAAGTAAGAAAATCCGGATAACAACGCAAATCCGAATCATTCATAATATAATTCGATATCTTCTTTAGTGGGTCAGACAGCTGGTACACCCGTTTCCGATTCTGAACATCCATTTGTGGGTGATGCTCTCTACGATCCTCGTGCTAGTCCTGCTTTGAGTCGTCGTCACCTTGGTTCGGGTGACATAACCAACGGTTTCATACGCCTCGAGCAAGATGGTGCCTCACCCGATATCACACCCAATGGTAGCCTAAGACGACGACGGAGTCGTGTTCTCGCCGAAGAGGATGACTTAATGGAGTTTTTGCGCAGCTCGACAGGACCAAACGATGGTCATCATATAAGTCGAGAGCGCAAGGCAGCTGCCTATGGTAGTTTAGATCGCTCTTGGGCTCGACGGGCACGATCCGGCAGTTCTAGTCGAAAGCGTCCAGATTTATTGAATATTGATTTTGGTGTAGATCGTGAGAGAGCCAGCTCACCGGCTCCACTTATACAGCAGCAACAGCAACAACAGCAGCAACAGCAGCAGACGCAAGAACGTCTGCAATCTCCTTTAGCAAACAGTGGAGGAGGTACGCCCACAGGCAATGAGGATTCAAAACCTAGGTATGACAATTACATAAATACATATATAGATAAAATTTGTATATATGTATATTGAATTATATCTTCTATAGAATATCCCGTGAATGGCGGCAAAAGATTGAAACTTGGCTGCAATCCAATGAAAATGATGAGAAACAAAATGAGGAATATAAGCGGAGGCGTCGTTTGGTTAATGCCAACAGGCGTTCGCTCGAAAACGATACAGGTATATACATATACATATATATAATATTAACAATTCCCATATCTAAATTATACACATACATATACATATGTAATTAGAAAACGAACGAAAATTGGATCCATTGCCGGAGGAGAAAATCATGACGACAGCAACGCCAACGAATACGCCGACCACAACGATTACTACTAACCTCCTAATAAATGCAACTAAGCCTCAAGATGAGGATAAAAAATATCAGCGAGTTTATGCCGATTGGAAACCATCGAAAACACTGGAACAAACCGATGTTGTGGGTAATATTCAGGCTATAGCCGATGCCACAAATAAGCCGCAAGTTAGCACTGCTGAAGAATTGCGTCAATATCGCAGACAACGTTCACATGAGCAACAGCAACAGGGATTACAGTCCATTGCCGAAGAGGATCGTCGCAAATCGTTGATACAAAAACTTGGGGAACAGGAAAGTACAGATCGATTGCAGATTTATGTTAGAAGACCATCCAGTATGGATAAGGAAGAGACGCCAGCCAAAGATGATACATTTGCCAGTCTGTTAAATCATCACAAGAGTCACAATGAAAGGATCAAGGATGATCAAGCAACTTCAAAGGAGATTGATGCCGATAATATTGAAACACCACCAGTGAGTCGTCGCGTAATGGCTTCCACACCGAGCACAACAGTGGTTACAGTCAGCATGACGGATAAGCCAAAGGTTATTAAAGAAGAGACAAAGAAAATGCCCAAAGTTGAGTCCAGCAAAGATGATGATTCGCCAGGACATTTTGATCGTCATTCCATAGCCAGACGTACGCGACGTTATAAGCGACCCACAGATTACAGTAGTGGTACCGAAGAGGCTACTCCTCAAGCTGAACCAAAGGTGGAGGTGAAACAGAAGCTGGAAAAGGTCGGACGTCACATAAGTTCCATTAATCAAGAAGATGTGCGCGAGGCAATACGCAATTTAAAATCACCAACCGGGACGCCAGAACGACCTTGGAGTCCTTCACCTGCCACACGTGAGATAAGTCCTGGAAAGGTTACCAAAATTAGTGGCCATCACGAACTAAACGATGAGGGTTTCGAAGAGACACAAAGTCTCGTATCCGATACGCCCTCGCATGGCAAGGGTGAAAGTACCAATTCCTCTTGCAATGAAGGCACTGAAAATCCACCACCATCTCAACGTGGCATACAAAAGCAGAAGCCCGCCACCACAACAATAACACAAATGGGTAGCCGTTTGGCTGACAGACTGCAACAGGCGCGTCTTAGACCGAATCCATCGTCACAAACAGTCACCAAGTCACAAAATCAAGTGCCACTTAAACGTAGTCCCTCAGCCCCAACATCGAACAACAATTCAAGTCGTCCATTACGAATGCCCAATGGTCAACCTTTAGCTGCTTTGCGATCATCTTCAAACTCTTCAGTCGTCCGGCGATCACCTCAGGAGCAACAAGTTCTCCATAATGTCGAACGTAGCAGTTCCCGTAATAGTTTGAGATCCTCACGTTCATCCATCAACAGTGGCATATCCACTCAAACAGTGGTAAGACGTTTACCTTCCGTTCAAAGAACTGGAGCCGCCACTGTCTCCGTTGATTCATCGCCCTCAAAGAGACCGCTGGCTAATCAAAATGTAGCTGCTGGTAGATCTACTCCTGGTATAAATAATAGTAGCACCAGAGGTGTACCTGCCAGTCGAAGCAGTTCCAGTGGCTCCAGTGTTGGTCCCAGTGTCATATTGGTTAGAAATAAGATTCGTCCGTCTCCACAGTCCTTAACTGGCAGTACCAGTTTCAAAGAGAATCAAAAGGAAACGCGCCTTAATGCTGCAAGGAGCACTGTGTTAGTAAAGAATGCCATGAATCAGCACCAGCAACAACAGACGTCCAGAGTTCAACAGCAACAACAACAACATCCAACTCAAACGCAAAGAAGTCTCAGCTCAAATCGCTCGTCGGTCAGCAGTTTTATGCGACCCACAGCCAGCAGTGTCACCAAACGACAAAAGTGAAGGAAGATAGAAAAAAAAACAACCACAACAAATTCTTAAATCTAAGCCGTCCACAATCGTACGACAAAAGCACAACCAATAAATACACCATTTCGAATTTCTAGACAGGATTCATTAAGATATTTTGGTGAACGTTTACAAGAAAAACCAAAAAACAAAGAAAAGAAAAAAAAAAATATATATATATATATACATATATATATATATATACACACATTCCATTTTAAAAAAACAGAAAACAAAATGCATTCCGTTAACAAATCCCCAATAATTAAAGAAAACAAAACACTTGGTGCCGACATCAACAAATTAATAAAAAAGAACGACAACAAATTTCATGAAATTTCTTAAATATATTTGAGCACACATAAAAAAAAAAAAAAAAAAAAAAACATTATATAGAAAAGCAATTAATTGTACATCATAATGAATGATTGTTGAAAATACTAGAATGTAAAAATTACTCAACTAAAATGTTTAGTCTTAAGCAGATAAAATGATTCAGAACGAAATTGTATTTTCCCCCCCAATATTTAACATCTAGTTATCTAGACATTATTCGATTATACATCATTGTGTAGAGAAATAACTCCTTTTTTTATATATATATAGAAAACAAAATCTAAAAAAAAGGAAAAAAAAACATTTTCAATGACAACAAGCTTTAAACTGCAATAATAAATAAAGTTGAAGTTATATATATATGTATATATATAATATATATATATATATATATATATATATATATATAAATTTGAATTCAAATTTAAATCAAATCAAGTGCTTAATCTAAACTTTTGAGCCTATTTTAGACGATAATAATTTCTGACGTAGAGATACGGGGGGGCGTGGCGTTTTGAAGACATAGTCTCCTTGGATGCCAGACTTAAGGAAAACGGTATGAATATAGTTTTCCTTATCGAACCATTCCTTGTGGTCCTCCAAATAGCTGAAAAATAGGTAAAAGAGCAAACCAAAATGACAATATTTGTTACTATTGACAGATTACGATTTTGTTTGATACATGATCCCACCCGAAACAGGATATAGTTAAAACTATAAATCTAATCATACCACAGAGATATCTCTCTCTTTCTCTGATTACAATACATTTTTAAATATGCTGATAAGACTTTATCTAACTAGTCTTCATTGTATTTTTCCATCTTCGATTTGAAAGGTAAGAGGAAATGTTTATATACATATAAAAAAAACTAACTAGTGCCTTCTCTTTCTGACATTATGCCGTCTCACTCAATTTCATAGTAACATTAACACACTGGCGCCACCTGTCAAACAGTGGCTGCTATTGAACAAATGTTAAAATAATATTTGATAATCAAATAAATATTACTAATTAAAAAGTTACATATTTCTTCTAAACTGAACTAAACGTACCATATATATAATATATATTATATATATACATTAAGTACATTTCCCTTATCCAAATTTATAGATTGATAAATCAGTGCTTAATTTCAGAGTGACAAAGAGTGAGAGTGCTAACCTTATCCAAGCTAGTTAACCGATTTTGCTCCATAGCTATCTACGACAAAAACTTACTTAATAAATGAGTCTAGATGAGGCAAAAGATCCTCAAGCTTTTCATTCGATATTGGAGAAGCATTCAAACACTCCGGCAACTTGACTAAAATGAAACAAGAATAGATAATTGGATAACAATTTAGTTTGCAACAATGTGTACCAAAAAATAAGTGTACTAACTCAATAGCCTGGCTAGATGTGGGGCACCAAATGCCATCGATTTCTCTGGCGGCGATTCTGGTGATAATAAACGCCAATTGAATGTTTCTCGCAGAAATCCTCGCATTTCGAAGGGTAATTTTTTAGCTGCTTCATATGGTGAAAAACCATAAGCATGCACCGATTTCTTGTCACTTGTCTTCTCTATATAGAATAGACATTTTTGCAATTGTTTCTCGTAGCTAATGTCACCCAAAATGGTAGCTTCATTACTAATATTTCTTTGTAGGGCAGCGCTGGATGTGCTTGGAATGTCATCCAAGTAAGCTAGATCCTCTTCGCAGATGGGATTAATATAATCGTAAGAGTTATTTATTATATTGCTGCAACTTCTCATACATTCATCAGTTAATATTTTTCTGGTATATGCTTTTTCCTTATTATAGAGCAAATGCTGATCTACATAGAACTCGAAATAGATACGAATGCCATCGACAACCTCTTTCAACAAGCAGACTCTGTTAAAGAAACCAAAATTTGAATGATGATTATATGCATATATGTATATGAATCTTACTTGGACATAACTCGATCATATTCTCGTTCCATGCGTGCCCTCTGACTTTGTGTATTTCTTGCTCTGGAGCTATCCTGTTTAATGCTAATGGCTAATTCAACTGCCCGCTGCTTAACAAAATTCTCTAAAATTGTCACAATAGGCATACGGGCTGGTATGGCATGCTGTTTGTCCAGCTTTACAATCATGTTGTAATCATATTCCATATATTCCCTTAAACGTTCGCTAATAAGGAGCATAACACGATCCTCCTGATATTTGTATTTCTCCATGGTCTCTCCTTCGGAACCATCTTTGTGTTGAGCTTTTGGTGTCCGCGTGGTGCTCGGTGGGTCCACGCGAGTACGTTTGCCCCTCATCTTTGCATCACCTTTATCCGGATGGGTAGCAGCTCCTCCTCTTCCACTACTGTCACTATAGGGCACTTTAAATTTATGTGGTGGGGGTGCTTCCGATTCAGTATCGGTCTCTTGTGATATATCTAAGGGATCACCGGAACCAGCTTCATCCACTTGTCCCCGTCTTGAGCGCTTCCTCTTAACTGGTGGCTGCGATGTTGCCCCTTTACATGAGTAACTTCCGCGACTATAAAAAACGTGTACAAATACATTTGTGGAACACTGTAGGCCTATCATTTTACACATATGTACATATGTATATTGTTATGAGACTCACGTTTTTACCGCTGCCGCCAATTCATCTTGATATTGACGATTTGCTTCATTGTCTTTTAACAAGAAACTGCAGCGAACATTTCGATCGTAGGAATCCCTCCAACCATGAAAATGAATTTTATATTCGTAATACTTAAGGCCGTGCTCGTCCCGGCGCTCAAAAACAGCCAAAACCTAAAGAAAACACCAATGTTAATCGTGAAAAAAGTTCTGTGAAAATTCTGCCGCCTTTTCTGCCTTTTGACGTTTGTTTGACAGTTGACATATACACACATGTATGTATGTATGTATATATGCTCGTATATGTATATACCTTGCTGGTGTATAGAACTTTGGCTTTCTTTTTATCCGGATCGTAGCAGAGCACCGTCTCGCCTTTGTTAAAAAGCTGATCCTCGTCCTCTCGTTCCGTCATCACTTTATTACAACAATTACAAATAATTCACTTATGTCTAAAATAAAAAAAAAACCGTTCTTTAAATTATAAATAAACGTCTTATGCTGGCGTCGAATTAGAGATGGCACTAGCAATAAATCAATATGCCATTGGAAATAAATATCGATATTAGAGATGTGTGTGTGCATGTGGTAACGATATATAGTCTCAACACTTGTGTAGTTTGTTCAACATTAATGCTATTTTAATAACAACCAATTTCGAAACATTTTTTAAGCCGAAAAAAGTTATTTATAAAAAAAACCTGATTGTGACTGGAGTTGTAGACCTAGAATAATTTAAATAACTGTTAATATTTTGAATTCATGCATATCGATATATTAATTATCGATTAAAATTTAACCAGAATAATTTGAAATTCGTAACATCCGTTGCTAGGTACAATAAAGGCCAAAACAATCCTCAAAATACGCCCACCGCAACTTTATTTAATCATCTGTTCATTCCCACACATCCTGAATTCAAGGAATTTCCAAAAATTAATATAGATATTATATAATGGCAAAAACTGGTAATTGGCTGCATGTGGAAACCGCGGATGAGGAAACCATTCCCAGATTAACAACAATATCCACTTGCCTCACTCTCAGTGATGTCCAGTGTGATGGTTATGTGCGTCTATTAGCGGCGGATATTGACCTTGATGACGATAAGGAGGCTGAGCTTAGTGCCAAATTAAAAGTATTTCGAGGTTTAAAATTAAAGCACGAGCAAACTTTACCAGGAATACCGACAGCCATCGAGAGTCTCTATATTGATGAGACGGAACCAAAGACACCGGGTATAATAGGCTACCATAGGGTATTTGAGAAGCTATTAACGATACATTTTATATTTAGTTATTGCCGTGGCTATAGCTGAATCTGTGCTGTTCTTTCGACATTTAAAACCATATTTTAAATACAGTATACCTCAATGGAAGGCTGAGGAATTGGAGGAAGAGGTATGGAGGAAATTGCCTGTGATGAAAACGGAAACTCATGACGCCCTACTGGCCTCACTTAAGGATCTGGATCATGCAAAATTGTCAAGGAAAACCCAGCGTCTGCTTCAACTGCCTGAAGAGGAACGTGAGGCCTTCATTAAATCGCATAAGGATTCACCTGTGGGTCGCATAGGCAGTATAGTAGCCATGTGTTGCCTTAAACGTATCTCTAGCGATGCCAATCCTCCCTCGCATTTGGTATTGGCCACTGATTTGGGTGAAATATATATTTTAGAGCCACAAGGTTTTAATTTAATATATCAAGGCAAAGTCTGTAGCTATGAAACGGAAGTACCCAGTCTAATATCAGTACAAGGAACATATGAAACGGATTTTTCCATTGTGGTTGCCACAAGGAATGGCGGTGTCTATCTCCTACGCAAAACTCAGAATGAAGGACAAGAGCTTTTAAAACTGAATATGCCTTTAACTGGTTTGCTTTTGCTTCCGGTGGATCAAACTATTGTGGTAACCAGTATGGATAATCGCTATTTATGCTTCTCTAAACGTGGCAAATTGTTGTATCAAGTAGAATTGGAAGATCTACCCGTATGCATTCTGCCACTAACCATGACCCATTTGGGTATCACTTTAGTGGCAATTGCCCTAAAAAGTGGCCCTGTTAAATTCTATTTGCAACGTTATTTGGTAGATGAGTTGCATGTAAATGAAACAGTTGATGCCATGCTATATGGTCGCATGGGCATGGAAGATCATGTTCTAACTCTCATCACACAAACTGGAGAAATTTTAATTAAAATTCTTCGAAGAGTCACGAGATTTGAGCCCAGTGCGGATGTCCTTAAGCAAGCACATGGTGATAAGAAATTAATTGTGGATGCATCTATATTAGATAAGCCCAAAAAGAGTTCCATATTTGTGGAACAAGCTGCTCGTGAAAAACAACAGGCCAAGGGTAAGTCGAAAACAGATTTCTAAAATACTAAAAGAAGAAGAAGAAGCAAAAAAAAAAACACAAAAACAAGCCCCCTTTACCAAGATTAGATTATACGAAAAAAAAAAAACTAAAACAATCACGTTTAGATATTAAGATCAGAGTGTCGAATTGTTTTCAATGATCTAATCATATTTTACTTCCATTTAATGCAGCAACTTATGGAAGTTTTCAGGTGGAATTATGGCGTTTACGTCACACAGCTGCTCGGGCAACAATTGATGCCATCAATTCCTCAGAGAGTACCATATCGGGTGATCTTACCCATGCTCCTGTTAAGTTATCTGCCGAAGTTTGCGGTTCTGGGCCCTCGTTTCGTTTATATTTAACTGTGCAAAATTTGTCCACATTCAAGATGGCATCAAATTTAATGCTATTATTGCATGCAGATCGAAGGCACTATACGATAACACAATCATTGGCCAGATTACCAAGTGTTTTGCCTGGCGTACCGTTGCGGATGGATTTTGAAGTGATTGCCGTTTTGGATCCCATGGACAAATTGCCACCACCGAGCCTAAATTTAGACAATTCTCATATACGTGTTATGCTAACAAAAGAAGGACAAGCCAAGCCTCTAATAGCAGCTGCTGTTGCCATGCCCCAATCTGAGGCGGTCGCTTTTTAAAAGAATTTGCAATAATATTAATTTGTTGGGGAGGGGGGTTTTTTTTCTTTCTCTTTTGGTTAAAAGATTTCTTGATGTTTTATTATTTTGCAGTTATTAAATTAATCCTTATCGATATGCGGTTTAGGCATATTTGGGAGCATATTTCTGGTAAACCTTGATATAGGCATCCTTGGCAGCATCCTTGGATAGACCCTTGTGCGAGCTCCAGGCCTCGTACATAGCCTTCTTCTTGAGATCCAATACGCCGGGCTTATCGATATTCACATCTCCAACGGTGGCCTGCTTGAACAATCCATAGAATTCCAAAAATTCAGCATCGCTGGGCTTCTTGGAGAAATTCTTGGCTAATTCGGTGGCTTCCTCAAAACTGACCATGTTTAGACTTGAGTTGAATACTAAATGATGATCGATACCATTTGAATATCCACTATTTATAGGTAAAAATTTCCAACGCTAACTAAATTAATTTAAATTGCCTTCAACTTATTATCCACTTTTGCTTCTGATAAAGTTTACGTTACCGGCTACTTTAATTAATATTCCCGAATAAAGTCAGATAAGCGAATGGGCAGGTCGCGTATCATCAGGGGTATGTAGGTGAGGAGACAGGTAACCATTAGATCATGCCATATCTATCTATCACTTCATCATGATGATGATTAGTTTGCGCTGGCCCTGACTCACAGGCCAAGGAGTGATAGGGATTTTGATGACGAGAATCGGAAATGTGATACCGCCCACATATTGATTAATTAATGTATGAAAATATCATCATATATTTGGCTTAACCATTCTAAATATAATACGAATTAACTTTGAATTCGAAATTATAGTTTTTTTTTTAGAAAACAACGATTTTATTTCTTAAAAGATTCATATGAAAATTATGTATTATATAATTTGAATCTTATTTTATTTGAAATGAGAAAATTCTTTATCCTTTTAAATACGAATGTAAACTTTATGTTGGTGTATTTGATAAAGTGATCTTAAATTTTTTTTAATTACATTTCTATTAACTTTATGTTTAAATAAATTTTGAAAATTTCTTTGAAACGAATGTCATAAATTATTAAACCTAATAATCTTATCAGTTGAGTGCATAAGGTGGTTTTCGGTTTTCTCAATAAGGTGCGATAATTTAAATATACATATATGTACATATATGTACATATATTTGTTCCATGTATATAACTGATTCAATTTTGTTTCTTTTTTTTTTTTTTTTTTTGTTAAAGTGCAAGTAGAGACTTCCCATATTTGATAAGTGAAATACAATAGAATTCTTTTTATATTATTTTTTGATTAGTTAGTGGGTTAGTCATATACATAGACCATACCATTTCTTTTCCCTCAGCAATCACCCACCCGGCCGGCATAAGCCAAACCCAAATATAATATTATTATTATTATTATTATTTATATTTCATTTTTTTCGGGTATGATAAAAGCCAAGTGGTAGTAACTACACAAATGCACTTAGAGTAGTCAGTTAGAGAGGAGGATGGGAGGGGGTGGGTAAGAACCGATAAGATTACCGAAATATAAAAAAAAGCACCCGAAAAAATTGCGAACCATATAAAAGACTACTACCAGCAAATATTGGGCAACAATTTGATTTCGTCTGTGAAACTTAACAAATCGAACCAATAAATATAAATATGCTGACTGTAAGTTCAATGAGAAATATCTTTTGAAACAAACTTTATCCACAAACTAATTAAACTAATTTTAGTTCGAAGAGATCGTTGAGAAGGCCAAGAACTTCAGCAAGGTTCCAAGCAAGGAGGATTTCCTGGAATTCTATGGCTACTACAAACAGGCTACCGTTGGTGACAATGACACCGAAGAGCCCGAGGATGAGGAGAAGAAGGCTCGCTGGAATGCTTGGAAGAGCAAGGCTGGTCTAACTGCTGAAGATGCCAAGGCTCACTATATTGAAGTCTACAAGAAGTATGCTGCCAAGTATGAATAAGTTCTATATCATCTCTGCCCTTTTTTTTTTTTTCCTAAATCTACTATATTGTGTTTGAAAATGAAGAAACTGTGCATTTAATTAAACGTTAGCTGTAGACCAAATATCGATCTGTGTTTTTTGTTTTATTTTTTACTTTTCCCCTAAAGAAGAATTGTTTAGAATAATATCATCATCTGCTAAATGCCAGAGACCATTGCGAATGGCCAAAAAGTAAAACACATCTCGCAAATTATTCTCAATTTTATGACAAAGATTACTTTTTAACCAACCACATAAGGGAATACATATATTTGAGGAAATGCCAGCGTACAGTCTATTAAACACATTCTCTAATCTATATAGAGAGAATGAAAATATTCTTATTCTAAGCTCTATAATAGAAGATCCAAATACTTTTCTAATTCAAATTCAATTACCATGCAATACCAACAAAGAACACATAACCATTTGTTATACAATTTTCTTATTTAATAATTTTTCTTATAATCTGTCATAAAATACAGAAAATATGAATAAATAATAATCAGAAATTAAGCTCTATGAATTGGAGCAGTTCAAAGGATAAATAGATAAAAACTCATAGGAATTATTCCATATTACGTCAATTTGACCTGGGTTCATTTACGTACAAAAAAATTATTCATTTTTAGGGAAAGATCTGAAAAAGGGAATTGACTTCACATTTGATATATATGTATCATATTTTAGTACAACAAATTCTATTAATAACTAAAATATTTTTTGAATCAAATTGTTTACGTGTCTTAAAAATGTCAAAATGTTAAACAATAAATATAGTATGCATATATGTATAATATGGTTTTGCCTAAAAGTATGCTTTAAAAATACACTGACACAAATTCAAAATTCATTCATTATCAAGCAGAGAAGTGGGAAGAAGAAGTTGCCCCCTTTCCTTACACGCATGCAGACGCCTTGCCTTATCATCAAATGCGTTAACATGTGAAATCGAAAATCTTTTAAGTAGGAGCCATTTCATAATATCTGTTGAATTAAATAGAAATGATTTGGAGCTTACTACTTGTATGTACCACTTGAATGCAATTAAAAAAATCTTCATTTAAGGGCCAAAAATGTAATTTTTAATAGATTTAAGTTTTCAAGAGTTCGTAAACACTTAATAATAGAAATTGGAATACAAAAATTGACTTTTAAATAAGCACCTAATCTGTATGGAGATATGACTAGTTTTAGATAGAGCGATAATCTAAATCTAAATCTGATTATATGCTGTTCGAACTAGCTGAAAAGTTTTTAAGAAGTGGAAGGTTTTGTAGTGTTACTATCCTACCAAGGCAGATTATTTAATTATTTCGTATTGAAAATTGCTTGGTTACTTAAATCTGTATGATTATTAAGCTTCTACCCTAAAAAATGTAGCCAATAAAAGTTTGAATACATGTCTAAGATTTTAATTATTTTCATATGATTCATGTAGATTCGTTTTCTCGTTCCAATTGCATTATTAATTAAGTATAAATGATCTATTCCAAAATGAAATCATTATAAATGTCCAGTGCTGCTTTAAATTTGACCTACATCTTGCAAAGGACCAGATTAACATATTAAAGTTAGGATTCTTTTGTGTTAAATTCTCATTTAGTCTATAGTCAATCTGAAATATGATCAATAGCGTCATCTTTTTGTTGGATTAGCTGGCCTTATGTCTATATACACGTACTCAAACATCACACCTATTCACCAGTTTAACGCAAACGGCTCGAACTTCGAACCCTTGACTAGTCAGTGGTTGGAGTGTAGTGGAGCTATAAGTCTATATATAGTACCATATTTTTATATGTGTATATGTATGTATGTATATGTGTTTGTATGGAATTGGTTTGCCAACAATTCTAGCTTTATCAATGGACAAATCGGCCCTATCAGTATAGGCCACACACATGCATCATTTCTCCCACCTATTGCCTAAGCCACTTGACTTCGGCACACACACCTCCTCCTCTCCCCCCCCCCCTTGCACACTCACTATCTATCTCTCTCTCTCTCTCTCTCACTCTCCCTCTGTCTTTCTAAAAAGCTGTATGCATTAGATGAGAACTTTTTGCGAAAGCTTTCATACTTTGCTCTCTAATTAGTTAGGAAAGCTTTTATGACTGTGTCCAACCAACGACGAACAATGATGATCGTGTTAATATATATATATATATATATATACATATATATAAATAATTATACAAACATACACACCGTATGAGTGTGGCGCGATATGTGTGGAAAGACTTAAATTGAAAGTCAAATTGAGTTTGGGATTCAGACTGTGTTTAGTTCTACGACAGCAAAGACATAAAAAGTAAGTGCAACAACCCTCACCGCCCCCTGCTCAACCACTCTACCACCAAATATTAAAACAAAATTTGTTGGAATACTTAGTGAATGAGTGAAATGTAGATTATGCCAGAAAGAGAGAGAGAGAGAGAGAGATGGATCTAATAGGTGAATTATCTATTAATTTGTACAGGAAATACATGTGTATTAGAATCAAAAACACACAAAAACAAGTCCATTTCAGATAGGTAATCAAAAGGTGTGCTAGTAATTTGGGCCAACTTGGCAGCCAGTAATTGTTACCAAATTTGTGAATCCATAAGTATGTCCAACACGTACCAAAAAAACAAAATTAAAAAACAAAAAATCAAAATCCACGCCCGTGTCCATATACGGGACTACACACACAGACACACTCAAGCACGTACACACTCTCTAAGAAAGGTTTCTCATAAAGCAATAAAGTTCAAAAGAATTTGGATCAAACATTTTTCAAATAACAATGTTTGAAGAGAACAAATTCAATCTATTTAAATGGCCCTCCAAATTGGTTACAAATGAGGCGATATAAATCGAAGTTTTTTTGGTAGTAAAATAGAATTTGAACTTGAGCTAAACTTTAGCTTTTGAGCTTAGAAATAGAACTTTAGAACTAAGAAACACTTTCGAAGTTCAACTATATGTATGTATGTATGTATGTATATATGTATATTTAAAGTATGTACATATGTACATATACATATACATATATAGACAAACGGAAAATCTATCTTCACAAATAATTTTTTTTTTTTGTTAGAAATATAATATTATTTATTATATTATTATTTAGTTTAGTCTCTCATCAAGAACTCTTTTTGTAAATTTCAAGTATTTTTCAATCTGTTTTCCGGATTTTTTTTTAATTGGTGCAGGAATTACTTAATACAATTAATAGACAGCTTTTTGTATTTCAAAATAAATCTCTTTCTGTATCTTTTGCTTGTTGCTAACTCTAAAATTTCTTTGGCTGCTGCCGCTTCTGGTGAAAGTTAAGATAATTTTTGCAGATGGTCCGATCAGAAGACAAAGTCCATATTTAAGACAAAACCTTATACGTTCCATATATGCCCCATCGGCATTATCGTTATAAATCCCAGTTATAAATTAATAACTACTAAATATGTACTAAAACTGTCCCCTCTTTTAATTTTCAATTGCAGATTAACAATCAAAAAAATCCAACAACATGTCCTTGACTGAGGTAAGCACCTACTTGATAAAAAAAAATATGTATATACATATGTACATATGTATTCTTGATTAGGGGTCTGTCCGTCCATAACCATTGTAATCAATATAATGTATTGTACTCTAACTAGATAAGATTTGTAAATATTTCTGTTCTATTCATTTCATCCGAATTATGATTTTCTTACAATTTTTTTTTGCTAGCAATTCAATGCCGCCGCCGAGAAGGTGAAGAGTTTGACCAAACGTCCCAGCGATGATGAATTCCTGGAATTGTATGCCCTATTCAAGCAGGGAACCGTTGGCGATAATAACACCAATAAGCCAGGACTTTTGGATCTGAAGGGCAAAGCTAAATGGGAGGCCTGGAACAAGCAAAAGGGCAAATCCACAGAAGCTGCCCAACAGGAATATATCAAATTTGTTGACGGACTTGTTGCCAAATATGCCTAAAAACAAAATGTTAAACCAGCAAAAAAAAAAAAACACCAAAAACTGAAATTGAATTTGAGACTATATAGTATATAGATTAATACGACATTAAATCGTTATTTAGTATGCGTATGTGGAATAAAGATGTTGTAATGTATATTTGGTATAATTTATTGCACCTTAAACTCTTTGGTGGAACTCTTGGACAACTTGATTGATTATCGACCAAGTGTTAATATATATAGGAAATGAAAATCTGTCATTTATCATGTCCGGAAGAGATGTAATTAGTACTCAGATTTAAGTGGATTTGGCAATGACCATGAAATAGTACCTAACTAAACATATAAAATGCATTATTTGACCAACTAAAATATACTTAGCTTATAAATAAATATACATATGTATATGTATTCATTTTGCATGAACTTTGCATACACTTAGCCTAAGCTAACAAATAATACTAAACATTTAATTTAGCAACATTTCAAGTGTGTTAGCAACATGTTGCCCATTCACATTGAGTCAACAGGTGATTGTTTGACTGCCAACAACAATGTTGCCAGCGAAAATACAAAGGAGTCCAAAGCGTATAAACAAAAATTTGATAAGATGCAGTGTGTAGACTAATGGATACCCTGTTCTTTTTTTTTTTTTGTTAATAAGTTTACCTGTTAGTTAAATAAGTAGCATAAATAGTTATACAGCAACCACCATTCAAAAATTATTACAGAAAAGTATTTTAAACTTCAGTAAAAATCATGAACAATATAGAGATATGTATATGTAATGAGTATATGATGAGTATAACATTTGTTCCTAGTGTCAGGCAAATTAATATATTACTATGGAAGAAACCAATACACCCAGAACATATGCTAATACCCTCGGCAACAAAGTCTAGCACGAATGAGAGCGAGAGAGCAGGACGGAGAGAGAGAGGGAAAGAGAGAGAGATCGCAACTTGATCAGGCAAAGAAGAGAGCAAGCCGTCCGCTTTTGCTGTTGATGGCGCTGGCGTTGCGGTGCTGGTGCTGTTGCTGTTGTTGGCTCTGCCATTTCAGTTCAGTCTACAAATTGGCCTAAACCTAAACGCGTTTACTTGGGCCATAGCGCATGAGTCGTCGGTTAGTCTGCCATAAAAACAACTACATTGCTTCCCTTTGCACGCTCTCCGACCCCTTGTGAGTGTGCGTGTGTGTGTGTGTGTATGTGTGTGTGCCTTTGCCTGCTTCACGGTTCGTTCTCAGTTTTTGTATGAGAGAATGCCTGTTATGCGTGTTTGTGTGTTCAGCGCTCATCATGTAGTTGTGTGTTTGTGTGTGTGTGTGTGTTAACAAAATGTGATTAGCAAAAATACAAAGAAAAAAAATCTGGGATACTGAGTGAAAAAAAAGGTTAAAATACGTACATATGTATGTATGTACATGCATACATACATACATACACATATGGAAAATTAAATGCGACCAAAATTTGCATACAAATCAACCAGCTGCAACGCCAACAACAAAAGAAAAGCCATAAAAATAAAACAAGAAAAACCCCAAAATAACAAAAAAGTAAAACAAAAAATGTTTATTCCCTTAAAATTTTTGTGCTTTATCGGCAAACAGCAGCAGCAGCAATTAAATTAATATTGGAACTACACCCAAAAAAAAAAAAAAAAAAAAGAAAGAAAAACAACAACAAAAAATAACAGCCAACAACAAAAAAGATTGTGGCGACAACAACAACAACAACAACCTGCCCCCGCCATCTCCTACCTTGCCTACCTTTTTATTTCACGTCTGTATGAGAGAGTGGGAGAAAGAGAAAGAGCACAACTTCAACCAGTTCTTGCATTTGTTGTTGCTGCTGCTGCCGCTGACTATGACCAGCTGTCTGCCAGCCAATGCCAATCGACTGATGCAATTCGGTAAGCTTCCAGACAGAGATAGAGCCACAGACAGAGTGGATGATGATTTACCGTTAAGCCATCTGCACAATCTCAATTGAAATTTAAATTTTGATAACTGAAATTTTATCATATGTATATGTACATATGTATGTGTGTGTGTGTGCTAGTTTTAGGTTTAAGCATACAGTTGTATTAGCATGTGTGTGTTTGTGTGTGTGTCTGTCTGTATTTAAATTTTTGCAAAAATCTCTTTTCGCGCCGCTTCTCTTCATCATTAATAAGTTTCACGCGCCGCTCATTTTTCATACAATAAAACTTAGCTTACCAACACTCCCCCCTCCCCCTCTCTGCACTACCCAACCCTTTTCTTACCCAGCAACCAATCTACTCCACTATTACCTTTCGTTTACCTTGTCATACCTCTGAACAGATCGGATTACCGAGTTGATGTGTTGTGGAAAAACGACAAAATACAACAACAGCAACAACAACAGCAAAATGAAGTGATATATAACTTTTATGTGCTAATTTTCATCTAATTTTGTATTTTTGGTTCCCACGGATAAGTTAGGTATTTGGTGTAGAAGTTTGCAAATAAATATAATCTCTTCTTAGATAAAGCAGCAATATTCTGCGGATTCTGTGTATGAAATTTAATTATGATCATTCAGATCTAGATCTATACGAGTATAGATCGATCTGCCATTTGACCTTGCTCAAGAATAGGTACATATATGTACATACATATGTATATAAATACTTATCCTATGCAGGCTTTTAAAAAGTTTCAAATTAATCTTAATATTATAGAATATATCTATATATATTAGATGATATTTATATATACATACATATTTGAAATATTAACATATATAAAGTAAACTATGAGACCTCCTCCGATATGTGATGTACATAAGTCATGGAAATGGTGACCCAATTCCTAAATCCTTTCAAATTATAGTTTATTTAAAACAAATTCTAGCAATCTAGCCACTCTGACCATCTATTAATCTTATTCGACATAGTCAACCTAGATTTTTCAGTGAGCTGACCAGACAAATAAAACCATTACCATCATCAATGTTATCTTTAGTGGTCTCAATCTCCTTCATGGTAGTGCCTTTTTTAGTCTGCAAATGCGTAGGTTAGCCATAAATATCATGGCAAAAAAAGAGCCAATATATATATATATGTATATATATATATATATATAGATATACATAAATGTATATATATTGGAAAAACTAGTTTTTGTCGAGACATAATACAGCGCCACACACACACACACACATACAAACAGTCACTCACTCAGCAGGCGTAGTTTCAACTTTGCAACAACTTCAGCTCACGACTCAATTTCTTTACCCTCCTCCCCCACCTCTCTTACTCACTTACACTACCCCATTCCGCTTGTAATCTTTACCCACCCCATTTGTTTAATTCTAGACACTTGACGTTCCTTTTTGGCCCAGGTATTTATTATGTTTATTTGTAACTGTGACAGCTGGAAAAGTATGCATAAATAGGAATAGAATATCATCTATTCCAAAATCAAAGTGGAAAAATCAGGCATTCTAGATATTTAAAATATCATCAATAAATAAATAAATTATCGATCAGTATTGTAAATTTGTCAGGTGAGAAAAAAAGCAAAAAAAAAAAAAAGGAAACAAAACAAAAAAAATAAATAAAACTAATAAACAAACAAAAAAAAAAACAAACAATGGAAGGATTGAAAAGTTGCTTTGCCAGTTGGTTAATTCTGATTTTAGCCCTGGCTTAGAGTCTAGAATTTTCAAATGATCTGTTGAATACTTGTTGTCATCATATTTCAAACATATGTGATCAATATTTTTGATCTTATAGTTATTTTTAACTAAAGCAAAGAATACATACATACATATGTATGTATCTATTTGTATTGTTCTATCTATCATTTCATCTGTAATAGCAAAAAGATTGTTCCGAAAAGGAATTGATTAATGATAGTTTTTTAGTTTTATAAAATATAGGATTACTACGATTATCGCAGTTCTTTATCGATTCGTTCTGGATCCCAGAGACAATATCTTTATCATACTAGCTAAATATTATATTTTAATACGATTTGATTTTGATCGATATATCATCATCATCATCGAATCGAATCGAATCATTTTATTTCACTTTTTCTTTCTTCTTTTCAACTCTGACATTTTGATATAATTAAATGCAAATTAACAAAAACGTGAATTCAATTTTTTGGCACTCTCTTACTCTCTGCCTCTCAGTCACTTTACCACCCTGTCATCCTCCTATTCTGTTTGTCATGGCTATTCCATTAGACAGTCAGACAGACAGTCAGTCAGTCAGTCAGACACTCACTCAGTCACTCACAGTGTCTCTTCTCAAAACCATAAAATCCGTTTCTTCTCGATCAACTTTAGCTATATATGTATGTATGTATGTATGTATGTACATATGTATGTCTCTATGTATGTAGTACATACATATGTACATACCTTTGCCCAGCACTTCGTCTCACCTCGTCTCGCCAGGCACCTCTAGTGTCCAATTCTTTTGCTGTTGCTGTTGCTGTTGCGGTGTGTATTAACCTGCCTCACCGGTTTCGGTTTATGTTTTTTAGCCAACGCCATCATCCATCCATTACTTATATATATACATACATACAAACATACATACATATGTACATATACATATATGTATATACATACATACATATATACATACATATATCTTTATATGTGTGTTTCTATTTCTCTTTTAATTTTCTCTCCGTTTGCTGCTGCTGCTGTTGCTGCTTCTTTATTTATTTTTTAACCAGTTTTTTTTCTGTTGTTGTTGTTGTTGTTGTTGCTGCAACCTGAGCGCGAATGAGCCATAAATAACAACAACAACAATCCCAGCTCTTTGGGTTAGCCCTGTCCCGATTTCCAGGAAGCAAAAGCAAAGCCGCCTCAAAAGCCTCAGAGCCGACAACTGTCTGCAAAAACTAAAAAAAAAAAAAAAAAAAAAAAAAAAAAAAACTTATGTATATGCCTGGCTTGGATTATGCAACTCCTGACAAGGAAAAAAAAGAAATGAAAAACGAAAAACAAAACTTTAAATTTAATAACCGCAACGCCTCTGCATTGCTTCCTTGATGCAGTCGCCAGTCTTAAGTGAGGTTTTACTCTTATTTTTACCCTAAGCAAAAGAGAGTTAATCGATTTAGCTAAAAAGTTTGGAATATAGAAAAAAAAACACACACAAAATTACTATACATTTTTTGTATTATTTTATACAATTGTACTTTATTATATACATAGGTATATATGTAAATCATTATCGTTTTATTCCAATTGTACTCCATCTTTTTCTGTGAATAATTGCAAGAATCTAGCCGAAATGGAGAGCTTCTATACCCTACCTATAATGGTATATATAGAAGTATCTAGCACAAAATGAAAGCTTCTATACCCTACCTATAATGATATATGTATATAGAAGTCGCTATAGGTTTTGATTATCATGAATTTATGGCCTGCTTTTTAAAATGTAAAATTATTTCAAAGTTTTATTTAATGATCACTTTCCATGTGATCAGACAAACTTATCTATTGTAAAGTTCTATATAACAACAAAGTTATCTGTATAATAAATAAATTTCAAAAGACACAGATTTCTCATACCATTTCCAGTGTATGTACATATATAATATAATTCCTATATCTCAAAGTTCTTTCCCGATACCTTGCGAATACAACTACATATGTACATACATACATACATATACATATATATACAGTGGCTAACCGCCGATTCATTTGTTTTGCCTTAGAACAGCAAAAAGCCAAGCCAAAAAATGCCATTACCAGCTAAGCTCTTGGATAATTCCCTTGGGCTAATCCCTTTGTGGAATTTCTCTAGTCATCTAATCAGAATTTAGTTGAAAGTAGAACCATCAAGTGCACGCTACTACTGCTTTTTTTATTGTTTTTTTTTTTTTTTTTTCTGTTGCTATCGCAGGGCAAGCAAACAAAGGGAATGAAATGTTTGCCAGCTGTTTTTCAGAATTGAGGGAATCCCGACCGACACACACATACACACACACACATAACAAACTGAAATGAATTTCATTTTAATTAACAAACTGCAAGCAACAAACAAGCAAGTGCAGAATCAGTTGAGTATATAAAAACAAAAAAAACAACAAAAAAAACCAACAAAAAAAAAACAATAACTAAAGTTGATAACATACACACACAACATATGTATGTATGTATGTATGCATATGTACATACATACATATGTATGTATAGACACAGTTTCCAGGTAATTTTGGCCAAAATTAACCACTGATTAGTTAAAAAGTTTACTTTGACTTCAAACGCAATTCATCATCGTTAATAAACAAAAAAAAAATAAAAGAAAAAGAAAAAAGAAAGAAGAGATAATGAAATCACTTTACTATACTATATACACACATATAGACACTAACGGAAATTAGTGAAATATTTATGTAAAAACTAGTAGGATGGGCTAAAATTGGCAGTGCCGAATTTCGTATACCCTTACAGACAGTCTCCTTAAACCTTGCCAGAACCATTAAAAAGAATACAAGTCGTGCATATAGTCGACCGATTTGGTTACAACTCTCATTCAACAATCATTCAAATACTAAATTTCATGCTCCCAACTTGAGAAACAAAAATTCTCCATAGAAATATTTTTTTGGACTGATTGTTCCTATGGCAGGTATATAATTTAGACAACCGATTCTGATAAAACTTAGTTTAAGTGTTAAGAAGTATATTAAACTCACAAATATGTATAAAATTTCATGGCATTCGCTTTAAAAGTAAGAGAGCTATTGAGATTAAGCCTTATTCCCGACCGATCGTCCGATCGGAATGATTTCAATATATAGAAAAGAAGCGTATATTGTAAATTTCAGCTCTGTAGCTATAAATGTCACGGAAGAGATGCTCCAGACAGACGGACAGGGCAAGATAAACTCGTCTATTCATGCTGATCAAAAGTATATATATTTTATTTAGTCGATGTCAATTCCTTTTGTGCATTGCAAACTTCAAACCAAAATCAATATATGATTGGATAATTGAATAATTAAAATGTTGATTTTTAAAAGATTTCTAGGAAAGGAGGTTTTTCTTAGTCCTCTAACCCTAGACCTATTCTTTGTCCAATCCTAGTCTTATACCTAATTACATACTATATAAGTATATTCCATATTCTTCTGTTTTATACATTTTTTTTATTTTCTTGTACTTTTCGTTTCGTTACTTTAAATTATTTTAAACCTCGTAGTTGCATGGGTATATCAAAATTGTCAAATCGAAAGTTATATATATATATATTATATATATATAATCTAGATCAAAAAACAGCTAACATGTTGATTTAAACTTACTCGGTTATCTCTCGGTACAAATACTGTGATTTTAGGGACTAAAGGATTTAAAGTTTCCATATCTAATATCTGATATCCGTCTAATCTTGATTTCGCTTATATCAAAATTTTACTATGTCCAATTTCACCAGGGAATTCTCAAATATCTCTACTTGATACAGGGTATTCTCACAATCGACTGGGACGACTTGCTTGCTTTATTATCTAAATATATATATATATAAATACCTATATATATATGTATAAGCGATTTGTGCTAAAGTATTTATTTAGTGGCTTCAAAATTTATTATTTTGCATTATAAACTAGTTTATTTATATAAACTGAACAAGTGCAATCCAGTGCATTTAGAGGGGAATATGTCAACAGTTTGAAAAAAAAAACTTTTGAGCAAAGGACATGGGCATAACAAAACAAAAGGGTCAAAAATTAAAAAATAAATTTGATTTTATTAAAGATTCAGTAGAATATCCTTTTATATAGATTTCTCTTCATTTTTTCCTTTTAATTTAAACCTAGAACTACGCCCCTGTATTTTGCAAATATTTAGACAAGTTAAAATGGGACTCACATTGGGAACTTGTTTAGGGTTGAGGGGGAGGGGAGAGGGGGAGAGAGAGGGACTAATTCGATAAGATAAAAACAATTTAATGCCAACGGCGCCTGAACTTTGGCAATGGGCCAATTCACCAAACTAGAAAACAATCATTGCCAGTGAAAAACGAAAACTAAAACTAAAGTCGAAACCAAAGTGACTAAAACAAAATACAATTTTAATTTAAATTTTCAATTTTCAATTTTTAGTGATCAACACAGATGATGCCTCCTGACTAGACTGAATATTAGGCGAAATCCTGCAACGAGATGCACGAATTGTTTACTAAAGTGTTGGCCAAACGCGATTTATCGCGTGCCGGTGACCTTTTCTCAGTGCCCGATGCGGATATAGTCAATGATATCACAGAGGTGGTAAGTTTTTATTAAATATAATATATATATGTATATACATATATAACACTTTTTATTCCATAATCTAAATGGATTTATTTCATTTTAGCTCTCTGAGATTGGACCAATTATTTCGCATGCGGACTATGTTAAGAATAACAATGATCAGAGCGTGGTGGAGATATGTATTACACGTGTTCTATCCTGTATACGAGAGACACGTAGTGCTGAACGACATTGTTCTGCATTGGTTGATCTCCTTAAGACCTGCCTGCTATGGAATCTACAGCCATCGAATACAACTAAAGAGGAGCCGCCGCATGCCAAAATAGCAGCTGATATTATTTCTAGCATATTTTTAGTAAGTAATTAAATTAAAAAAAATTTTTGATACATCTACCATTTCTTATCATCCATCCATCATCTTTTTAGAACTATGATAAAAAAGGACTGATGAAAATTGCTTTGCCCATAGCCATTCGTTTTTTACCCAAGGGTAATAAGGAATTGTCACGTAATTTGGCCAGCTATTTATCGCTGGCAGCCATTGATTATGCATATTTGTTGAGTCCTCATGTTGATTCCATTATGGAATCAATACTATCTGGAAACTATGGTCTATTGCGTGTTTTATCGCAAATTTATGAAGTGGCACCGGAAACTGTTACGCCGCATGCACCATTATTAATTTCATTGCTACCACAATGTGATGTTCAAGAGCGTATGGCAGTATTTCAATTATATCTATTGATTGTTCAAAAATCACCAGAAATATTAGAATCATGTGTACCGCAATTATGCGCATTTCTACATGATAGTGATACCTCGAATATAACTATGCAGATTTTACATAAATTGGCCCAACATTCTCCGCACTTGTTAGTTGATAATTTTGAACAATTGCGATTGGCGGCTAAAACAAATCCAAGTACGATAACATTATGTGCTCAAATAATGACCACATCGGGTTTGGCCAGCAAGGAGACAGCTCAACAGGCATTGGATTTTGTTTTGGAACATTTACCAAGTCAGGCATTATTGCAGCAAGAGGCAACAAGACTATGTTCCGCCTATCCAGTTCTATTCACTGATAAGGTTTTGGCCTGTGTTAGACAGAAAAATGCGGCACTTAGTTCGCAACAGGATGTGGGTGTGGGTGTTGGTGGTAATAAGATATCTGGTGGAGTGACTATTGTTAGTTTAAATACGCCACAGATTAAGATGGCTCCTGTGCAAATAACAGCAGCCAGTACAATAAATACAACAACTATTGCTGCCACGCCTAGTATTGTTGCCGCTAACCCAGCAGCAGCAGCGACATCGGCAGTGGCAGCAATACAACCAGCAGCAGCAGCAGCAGCAACAACAACAGTAACAGCAGCAACAGCAGCAGCAGCCGCAGCAGCAGCAACAGCAACAGCAACAGTAGCAGGAGCCCCCATAGCAACATCAACGCCCGCTTCAACGTCACAGCATTCTGGATATACTCGACGTGTTAAACTTGGCGATTCTCGCAGCACTGGACGTTTACATCCGGCCAGCAATACCCATAGATCTGTAACTAGATTAAATGTGGCCAGCGGTTCTGTTGGAGGTCTCCACAAGAGCATGACGCGTTTGAGTAACTCACAAATAAATCAGCAACCGAATGGCAATTCGAATGGAAATGTTGTTGTACAAACGGGTGCCACCACACCACGTACACCGAGCACACCCAGCAATCCGCCAGTAACGCCAGTGCCACCATTAAGCAATAATGTTGTAATCACCGGTCACAATAAACATGGCATTCCTGTCACATCTGGTGGAGTAACAGTCAAAGTGCGTCCCCATTCCCAAGGCCCATCCACGTTGCTTAATTCCAGTTCGGTGATGATGAAATATAGCACCGATGCTCTAAATCAATCAGTTGGTTCCATTTCAATACCGCAATCACAGCAACCGACCACAACAACACAACAGCAGGTGCTGTCACAGCAGTCACAACAGAATGCTGTATCCGTGCATCATGCCTCACCAGCCATGCCACAAGCCAGCTCTAGCTCAAGTTCAAGCAATGGGAATACGAAATCCGTAATGAAACTGCCCGTTAATGGCAATGTAAGTACATAATTAATAAGCATTTGGGAAAACATTTAAACATGTGTAAATATTAATGTTAATCTCTCCCACCCCTTGGCACAACAATAGAGCGAGGTGATTGTTTCTGGACCCACAACCAATGTGGCTCCAAGACGTAGCGATAATACTAGCCGAACTCTGCTCAATGCCAATAGTGTAATGGATCAACGTATGAGCACATTTGAACCCTATCAGATAATGCGTGATCCTGTACAACAATTTTGTGAAAAGAATTTCAACTCGATCAAATCTTATATGGATGAAGTTTCACAGCATTTACCGCCGCCAACACGTTGTAGTATCGAAGGTATATAAATGGATTTACTATATTCTTTAAACGACCTTTAACTTTTTATTAACACACACTCACACACACACACACACATATATATACATATATATACATATATCACATGCAACACATACATCAAACAACACAGTTTCTAATGAATTTGCAGAACGTCGAACCAAAAAAGTGGCCAAATTGCATTTTGCCTGCCAAATACGTGGACCCCATTGTCTTTACTCGAAGACATGTTTCACAATGCGCACCCGTAATCCTAAAACCTGGATACATATGATGTTTCTGGACTTTCAAGTGCGACATTTTGTAAGTTTTCGAAAAAAACTAAAAAAGGGAGAGAGATTGAAATATTTCTAACTCTTCTTTTTTTATGTTTTTGGTTTTTTTAGGTCAAAGAAAAATCTGTGCTTAGCACAAGGGAACCGGGTATTAGTAATCTCAAAAACATATGGCAAATACTTAAATGTGAGAATCGTAGTTTTACCGAATTGGTGACCAGTCAATTTCCTCAGGTCAAGGTAAATATTCCTTATTCCAATCAAGTGTATTTTTTACAACTACATCACATTTTGTGCCTTAGGATCGCGAAATACTGGTAAATGAACTGCGTCATTCTGGATTTTTAGATGTGTTCGAGGTCTCTAAGACCGACAAATCCAATCCAAATTGCAACGAACTGGAATATCAATGGGGCTGCTTCTTGTGCAATCATCCTGATAAAGCAGTTGGTTTTCTTAATGGTAGCAATCAACCGATGATTGAGGGTCAACTTAAAGAAAAGAAGGGCAAGTGGCGTCTATTTCGACGATGGCGTACGCGTTACTTTACACTTTCGGGTGCCCATTTATCCTGCAAGGGTTCGGTAAGTCCACATACATACATACATAGATAATATACCTACACATATCACCCTTAATATTGGCTAATATTTTCTACAATTTTCCAGAGCGGTGGTGAAAGCATTGATGTAAATCAAATACGTTCGGTTAAGGTATCGCGCGGTGCCCGAAATATACCCAAAGCTTTTGAAATATTCACCGCCGATCAGACGTTAATACTGAAGCCGAAGGATGGAAAAAATGCTGAGGAATGGGTGCAATGTTTAAGCATTGTTGTGGCCCATTCGCAGGCCCGTGATAATCCCACAGTAAAAACGAATAGCTTGCCAGCTCGCACAATGGGCAGCAGTAAGCCCTCCTTTTAGACCTTATCCTTATCCCTTTTTACATCCATCCCCCCTACACACCCACACATACACACACACAATTGTGAGATTATTTTGTAAATGATAAAAGACGTTAAAAGACAATCAAGCGGAGGCCGCAGGAAACTTACACTTATACATATATACAAACATACAAACATATATACAAATACATACATACATACATATACATACATACATATGCATATGTATGCGTATGCATATTTTTTACAGACTTATCTAGAATTGTATGTATGGATGTATTTTCGCCAATTTTCAAGGGATTTAAAAAATTTTCGCGAAATTGTGTTTTTTATCTTCTTCTATATTAAATTATAGTTGATGTTTTTATTTTTATTATTATTATTATTATATTTTTTTTTTTACATTAAGTTTATGCTTATTTATTGTACGTGTATTATACAAATCGAGCTTGCTTTCATAAATTATACAATTTGCAGTTTCATTTCTTTGACTTGATCGGCAGTAAAGCATTATAATACTTATACACATAGTTCGAACAATTAACTCGAAACAGAAATGCTTAGCGCAAAAAAAACAACACCAAAAAAAACAAACAGACGAAACAGCAACACCAAATAGAAAGAGAGAGGGAGGGATTTTGTGGCAGGGATAGCTACTTATTGAAAGCCACGGTGAAGTACATATGTATGTAATATAAACATGAAAATTCAACACTAATAGGCTATCAATATTGTTTTAAAGTTTATTATTTATGTACTTATAAGTGAACGAATGATAGCAAAAGAAACAGTTAACTTACATTTAATCTACTCTGTTTCGTTCGCTCTCTATCTCTCTCTGTCTCTCTATTCCTTCCGCAGCGCTTTAACTTTGACTCTTTATCTCTTTCACACGCCCAAAAAAAACTCATTCACTGAATAAAAAAACTACAAGGAGCTAGAGCGACGCCGACAGCAAAAAACCAACACTCTCACTTTTTCACAGCACAAAAAAAAAAACAAAAAAAAAATTGTATATTTTAGAATATCATTAATTCGATTAAACCTAAACAGATTTCTATATTCTTGGCACTCAATGAAAGCTCACTAAAAGATCTATATCGATGCATTCTACTTAAAGCAATATCCGATTTCTTTTTCATATATTTAATACGTATTAATTTTTGGCTAGCGTACGCAGTAATTATTAAGTGCGTGAATAGAGAGGCCATGAAAAATCGAGATACATACATACATACATACATATGTAGATCGAGAACGCGAATTAGTTTTTGCTAGTTACATACATATGTACATACATACATACATACATACATTTGTATGCAGAAATATGTACATACATACATACATATGCGTGCAAAAAGGATCGTACAACTAAACCTTCTTATGTATGTATCTTCTGATCTTTGGGTTGCTAAGTATGTGCGAGAGATGAAGAGAGTGAAAGAGAGGTAATATTATTGTTAAAAAGGAAATAATTTTCCTGTTGGTTTGTTTGTGGACTTTGAGGTTAAAAATGGTTAATGAATTTGACTCAAAGATTAAGGAAATACATATTCGGCCTCTAACATACAAACATACATAAGTATAGAATGAATGGATTAACTAATTAAAGTTTTATATTTATATTCTAATATTCTATTTTATGGATATTTTATGGCATGGCAATTAACTGTTTCGAGCTTTTTAAGGACTGTTTTCTTCTGATTTAAAAATTTTCGGACGCAAACATTTGTAACTAACTACAAGTAAAATATGTAACTTTTTGATTAGTTAACCATAGTTAGATAATTAATAACAATCAATTTTTGACACAATTCAAGGCAACTGTGATGATGATGATGATGATACCACATCGACATCGGGATCGGTATTAGCATTGGCATTATAATCTGGTTCGAGCAATTGTGACCAATTGGCATTTAACCGAACAATTTCCATATCCTGTCTAAGTTGATGAAGTGATTCTGGCAAATCATTATCATTAAGTATACGTGTGACATTTTCCAATTGATTGGCATAGATACGTAAGCGTTCCACATTATTTTGCGGAAGAGATGATATCTAAAAGAATGTGTAAGAAAGACAGAAGAAACGAAATAATATATGTATAAGAGGATAGATGGTAGAAATCAATGTTATATATATACCTGCTGGATACCATTAATATGTTGTAGATATTTACTGATACGTTTATCATTTAATTGGCCACCAGTTTGCCACATTTTCAAGAGATTCAATATACCCAATATATCACCTTGTTCGGGCTCCTGTTGCGGTGAAAGCAAATTCATGGGTGGAAATTCCGTCGTTGGTGACAATTTCTTATAGCTGCTGCATAAAGTGCTTAATGTGCAGATATCCTCATTGAGACGCTGGCCAGGATTATTAGTTGGTAAATACGATAGTTTGGTAGATAAATCATTTTAAACGAAATAGTGCTTTTTTGTACGTGATTTGTGACTGTTGTTGAAGATCGGTTATTCGGATGAATGAAGAAATGTATGAAGTTTACAATGAATAAGGAATGAGTTATTAAACTTTAAGGGGAGAGGGGGGGAAACCCAAAATTAATTGAAGATTAAAAACATAAGAGTAAAGGTGATTTTATTGTTTTAAATTAAGAATTAAATCTAATCAATTATAAATCAGAATCGCAAAACGTGTATATAACATATGCAACATATATCTAAATCATAACGAGATATATATAGAAATGTCTTCGAAGGCTGCTCTCTACACAACAACAAATACAAAAAAAAAAAAAAATACAATAAATGGAGACAAAAGTCCAATCCAGTCTAAAACCTTACATCGATTTCATTACGATGACGTTGCATTTCCGATTTTGCTGTGCTAAGATCACTACCCTTGATCATAAGCTCTTGTGTGGCATCCATAAGCTCATCTTGCAACTTGAGATTGACATCTTCCAAGTCTTTGAGCTTCTCTAGCATATCTTCTTTATGCTGTTGCAGTTTATTTCTACGAAAGAAAAGCAACACATACATACATAAATATAAATAAAGAAATAGTTTAATATATATGTATGTATGTAGATATAGACTTACTTATCGACTATCAGTTGTTGAATACAATTATCGTTATCCAATTGAACCAGTCTCAATACTTTGAGCAACTTGGTAACCAGCGTATCGACTTCAATAACCTGATCCACAACGGCCTGAGCTGTGCTATATTCCATTAGTGACGGCAACTCGGCCAAAGAGTCATGACAACTTAAATCCTCTGTATTACATTGATCGCGTGGGCTAATAAATAGGAAAATGATTATTAGTTTAAATATTTAAACTCGATTTTCCACTTAAATTAACAATAATTATGTTGAAATTATAATTAATTGGCAATAATTTGTTGGTTAATTTGTTTCTATTAGAAATGTATAGCAAAAGCAACAAGAGAAGATTATTTTCCTCTTATCCCTTAAATTATGCTACAATAAATCATCAAATTGTCTCATTCACGTGAATTATTGTTTTTATGTATATATATAAATACATATGTATATGTGCATATATTTCCACATATATTTATATACTCACTTCATGGGTAGTCCATTAAATTTGTTTATATGCAACTCCATTTGCTGGCGATTGGTTATGGCCTGGGATAGTTGCTGCAGTGAATCATCTCCACCACCGCCCCCTCCTCCATTATGGGGATGACTACTTTGACTCATCAGTTCTGTGGGCAATTCTATTTGAGAGATCATACCCGTACAAGAGGAGACCATATTGTGTGAATGTGAATCTGGTTGAATTACATCCTCCAATACATTATCCATCATTAAAAGGCAAGGTTCTGTCTCCGAATCTAACATCTCAGTTGAGTCGGAATCATCTAAAAAAAAATATAATGATAATCTGTTAACAAAAGACATGCTACTTCACCCAAAGCTAAGTTTGTTACCTCCATTGCCATTATTTTGGTTTAGATCATTGCTATTCGTTAATGTGGCCATTGTTTGAGATGTTCCAGCTGTTCCACCCTGGCGTTTACCAGCCTGTCTTAATGAGAGACGTTTACCCGAATGGGTGGTGGCTTGTCGTATGGCTCCAATAACAGCAGCAATAAAGGATTGATTGCGCTGTGGCGACAGTGAACCATCACTGGCTAGCATTAAAGTGGCACCAGTTGATGCCGAATTTAATGGCAGATCCAAACCATTTGGTCGCTGTACTTGTTCGCTCTCCACGGCTAACGTCTCGGTCTGGAAACGTATATCCTGAAAGTATAAAAAAAAAAATATTTTAAAAAACTTTATCCTTTTACAAAATCTGAGTGCTAACCTCTAGATCCTGTTCGGAAATACTGTAAGAGTAAACCAATTGTTCGACCAGACCATCTAAACGTGAATGCAAGCCAGCAAGTGCTGTGGAAGCCCCAGCAACTGAGGCATTCTGTTGATGAATTAACTCTCTTGATTTTGTTTCTAAGGCGGCATATTTCGTTTGGAGTAAACGATTCTCCTGGCGCCTTTGCTCATTAAGACGAACTAAATGACGGCACTCATCACGCAAAACCTTTGCCTCCTCCTCTCGATTGGCTAATTGAGCTTTTATCGTCTGATGCTCTGATTCTAATTCTCTGAGGGCATCACATTGAGCTGCCTTTTCATGCTGAAGGAAATCCTGCAATTCACTCGATTCCTGTTCAATGGCAGCCTTCTCTTGTAACAATAACTGCTGGGTGGCCAATGATCGTCGCATTTCCATTTGTAGAGCACGACACATGGCTCTTAGTTGACCAATTTCCTGCTGACGTTCAAATAACTCATGTCCGCTCATTTGTATTTGTGATTCTAACATTAATAGACTATCGTGACCATCGTTACTATCTTCAGATGTTGGAGTACCGGCACTGGCGCTAACTACCCGAGCCAATTCCAGCATACCCATGACACGTTCAGTATTTAAATGCAACTCCTGTTGCATAGCTAGTTTTTCCTCTCTCTCCCGTTGCAATTTGCCACTCAATTGTCGTACTTCTTGACGCAGTTGTTCGATATCGAAATCCCGTTGATCTGGTTCCGCCTGGGTGCATTGATCTTTTTGTTCGACAGCTTCTACAGAACGAGTTTGTAGTAGACCTCCCCCTAAAACCAAATCCAAATCATCGCTGGTTAAGGCCGTTTGTACGGACGTTTCATGATAGATCCGTGTTCTGGGTATAAATTGTTGTTGGGGACGTCGCAATGAGTTTACTTTGGCTGTGACAGGAGCCAAACTTCTTCTGGTAGCAGTGGAAGTGGGTACTACCATAACCGATGCACTCATACGAGCATCTATGGCACCCGCTCGGCTTATTGAATTACTGCGTGACAGACGTCCTGATCCCCCAGTTAAATCCTCCACCGATTGCTGTTTACGACGACGTGGTAGTGTACCACCCGGAGCTGGACTATTTCTGCCCTTACCCCGACTATTTATCATAACATCTGGCGTCACTGACATACCCCGACGTGCTGATGATCCTCGATTGGCCGGCCAGCGATTATCATCGGAGGGTGTACCCGGTGTTCTAGCCCGACTTAGTGAAGGAGTTCTCTGTACTTGTGTTAGACGTTGCACTGATTGAGCTCGATTTAAAGCACTGGGTAAAGTGTCCGGTTTCTGTGGACGTGCCATACGCGAAGGCGTGAGAGTAGAGCTTGGCACACGAAACGAAGAAGCTGAGGAAAGCCTTGAAGTTGATTTGTCTCTAGGTGTGAGCGGTGTCGACGGTCCCACACTATTTCTTGGCAAACTGGCTGCCCTTTTAAGCTGGGCAGCCATTCGATTATTTCGTTCGGATTCCTGTTTATTTTTGCCAGGAGTTGTTACCTTCTCCTCAGGCTCGAACATGGCAACCTTCTTTTTAACAGTGCCATTTGTTCGTTTGCTAGGTGTTTCCACTTTTAATTCACAACTGTCATAGATTTCTTCTAAGCCATTGCTACTGGTATAGCCACCACTGGTGCTACTTAGGCCACGTTGTAGGGTCACTCTGGAGAGGCAACAGCTGCTACTTGTGGCCACATCCAAGCCACTGTCACTTCCATCACAATTGCCTGGTGTAATGGCCTCGGTTAGCTCCATGGTGGCCAAACAAGAGACAAGTTGCTGTTCTATAACCAATTGTTGATCCTCTTGATTCTCAGCCATTTCAAACAGAGTCGCGGACATGGCAGATCAACTAAAATAAGAAAGAGACCGACTGAGATTAGCAAGTGATTCACACATAAGAGGGGGTTGGGGGAGGAGGGGAGGGGGTCGACCCAAATTTCTAGTGCGTATTTTTAAGTTGCCTGGCATTTGGATCACTTGTTCTATGCACGCCAACGACCTTTTCCCGCAGGCGAAAAATAAACATACACTTAGAGAAAACTCCAAGTAGGAGGACTAATTAACTAATCGAATTCCTTGAAACTTTTTTAAGATTCATTCTATTTGTTAACATCTAAGGTTTAAGTATATCTTTTATATTACACATTCCGAGTTCCGACAATAACCTAGATCTGAATTTAGGAACTCATTCGGTTTCTTCTTTTTTTTTCTCCTATAATTTATTATTTTGTCAAGTGCATATTTTCTTAGCCATTTTCAAAGCAATTCAAAATGCAAATTATTGTTGTTGTTTTTGTTATGTGTGTGTGTGTATGTATTTGTCTTTTTCGGTCAAGTTGCATTTCAATTGAACAAATGGTCATTTCTCATCGTTTACCCCTTTTTTGTTTTTTTTTTTCTTTTTGCCAAACATTTTGATTGACTTGAACTAGTTCATTGGTTAGAACCACGCACCACACCTGCACCTGCTAAGCCAAAAAAAAATTATGATGGGCCAGGCATCAAAACTCAGAGTTCTAATTATGCCACCATCATCCAAATAGTTGGCTGACTTGCCAGAAAAGCATTTTACATATAAAAACTGCCTGTGGCACATTGACCCAACTCTTTGTGAAAACTTTCAAAACAAAAACTGAGAAAAAAAAAACAAAAAAAAGCCAAAAAAATTAAAAAGAAAACATTCGCATTCAATTTGATATGCCACATTGTTGTCCCAACGATAAAGAGACGGAAGAGAAAGATTCGTTTCGCAGTTGCCACTATAAATCAGAGATTCATCATATTTTATATAGTTTTACATATGTATGTATGTATGTACCTACATATATGTATGAAAAGATAACACTTAAAGTAGGGTAAAAAAAAAAACACGGGGATTTTAATATACTCATATATGTGGTATTACATTTAGATATAAAATGTTTGAAATTGTGAGTGATGTTAGGAAAAAAACTTTAGTAAAATAGATCCTTAAGTTTAATTTTGAAACGGTAAAACGATAACTCTTAAATGAATAAATTAAAAACTATTTCCACAAAGGTAACTTGGAAAAAATTCTAGTTTTTTTTTGATCTGAAATATGTAATCTTATAATTGTGATATGAAACCATCTTGAAGATCCTCAAGTTTAAATTTGAAACGGTAACTTTTAAAGGAATAAGCTAAGAACTAGTTCCACAAAGGTGACTTGTAGAATATTCTAGTTCTTTCTGATCTGAAATAATCATTTAATTTGATATGAAATCAGGTTTTCAAAGAAAAATTACTTCTACAGTGTCCCAGTTGATCGAACTTATGTTTTCAATTTTTATTCTTAATTTTTATAGGGTATCTTTGTTTCACATATTCTTCATTGTTACCCTTTTCATTTATGCACACATCATTAGTGTCATGTTTTTTTTTTTTTGTTATGCGATCTCCCAGAGATTTGCCAAAACAAAATTTTGAGTTGTGTTTTTGTTTTTTATTTGATTTTTTTTTTGAAGATTTCATCACATTTTGTTGTTGTGGACTGAAAGTAAGTGCAAAAGGTAGATACATAATGAAGTTGCTCCAGTTTTTCAACTAATTGGAAGCAAATTACTTTATATTGTTCGAATACAGAAAATAACCATATGTATGAGGAGGGACGACATGTGGCACAAATAACATATACATATACATACATACATATATATGTATGTATGTACATTGATACATACATATCCATATGTATAAAAAAGAAATGGCAAACCAGTTAACCCGGTTATTTATGTATGTACATATCCTGACTGGAAAACGACCTTGGTTAGAATATGTTAAAGGCTGTTCTTAAAAGTGAAAAATTAATGCTTGAGTTGACATTAAAGATAAATTATTTTCCATAGGATCCTTAAGAATGTGCTAGACCAGCAGACAGACAAGAGGTCTAATGAAGGGCACTTGGAAAAGCGCCCATTGAGGATAAGTTTACTCTTGAGTGGAGGCTTGGTATACATATATATGTACATGTATCTATACATACATACATAAGCATGTGTGTGTGTGTATGGCAACAGACATTGAGGCGCGAATGAAGTTGTCGCTGCTTATCTTACGCCAATTGATGGCCCTGACAGTGAAAAGGAAAGACCAGAAAAAAGAAATAAAATGCAGGAAAAAAAAGAAGAAAAATAAAGAGTCAAACTTGAAAGAAAAACTCGTTTCAAGTCGTCTTATCGAGCGATGTCTGTCTGGCTATGTCTTGGCCGTGTCAAAGAATGGAGTAGCAAATAAACCGGAACTAAGGTTGCATATTTTATGTATGTATTTGTAAGTATGTATGTGAGTGTGTTTGTATGTATGTGATAGAGATGCATTTGTTGCAACACCCACATTGCCCTTCCAGGCATCTCCTCCCTATTTGTGAAAACCCTTTTCTTTTTTTAATGACATTCGTCGTTATGGTACATTAACTTCAATCAATGAAATACTCTCCCTCGCCCCTCCCACTACCTCTCAGCGTTAGTGGGGTAATGTTGGGGTTAGTTGACAAGTTGCTTTGTTCCTCCTCTGCATTTTGCGCCTAATTCGATTAAAGACCAAGCTTGACAGAGCAAAAATGAGAGACAAAGCCAAAGCAAGTTAATTACACTAGTAACAACAACAACAACAACAAATAGCGCAAATTGTCCATCGTAGATGTGAGAAAATGCGGGGAGGGGGAGAGGTGGGGGGAAAGAAAGAGTAGACGAGCATTAAAGCACAGCGCGCCAAGCTTGGTTTGCCACTAATTCCAACATGAAGCGACAATTATAGGAAAGCAGACGCCAGAGTCTTCGACTCGGTCTTCGAACTATGTACATACTTATATACATAGTTCGATGGCCAGATAATACTTATACAAAAACTATATAACAGTAGATATGTATGTATTTTATTAGGACAAATATTAAAAGTCATTCATTGGCAAACATTTGGATCTATTTAAAACGTATCATATTTAAAACATATGCTAAAATTGACAAGTTTTTTAGAACTTACTCGTATTTGCGTCCCTGTTTTCAATTCTAGACCATTTCAAGACATATGTTTTTGATGTACATATATACATACATACATACATGCATACATCAAATTTTATCTGTTATAATATTTATGCGATCTGTTATTCGGTTCATTCATTTATTCCATTCCATTTCTTGGCTTAGCAGCAATGGGGAGAATGAAATTGGAATTGGAACTAAAAATGCAAAATGGAAAGAGGGAAAATCCATTCACTTGCATAAATTTCTCTCATCCCATTGTTATTGTTGTTGTCGATGTTGCTGTTTTGTGTCGGTTGCATTGAAAACAATTTAGTTCCAATTTCAACAATTTATTTTCTGTTCTCTACTCTTGAGAGCGTGAGCCGTATGGGGGATAAACCCCCCCAAGTTGTTCCCATACATACATACAAATATGTATATGCATACATATGTATCTATGTATGTATGAGTGGGTATATATGTATGTATTTATGTATATGTAGAGTGGATCAAGCTTAATTTATATGGCAGACTGTTTAATTGATAGCAAGCTCAATGAACAGGTGGACAATTGTAAAAATCGGTTATGGGTTATGGCTATGTCAATATAACAAACAAGTTTTTATATAGATATGGGTGGATTTTAGCCAAGCCTCAAATGTTCAGACACTCCTCGTTGTCAAATGTTTTAAAAGCACTTCCTGTGTGTCTTAACCCCTCTCCCCTCCCCCACCCAATCTCTTCTACTACCATCATATAAAACTCAAATGATGTGAAGCACTTTTTTTGTGTGCTGCGAATTACAATCGAGTTGTAGCATAGCCCGCATCTGCACGATGTCCGCCCCCCCTTTGCCACCTTATCTATACTTTTACCCGAAAACTTCACAGTTATAATGAGTTGCAGTTGCAAGTTGCGCGCACCCAGTTTATGTTTGTTTATACATATGTATTCGTCTCCATGTTTCTCTCTGCCTCTCTATCTGTCTCTTTTGCTCTCAGTCTGTCTGTGTGGAGAAGATGGGGACAAACGACGACGCCAATTGAAAAATTGTGTGCAATGAGAAGTTCTCTCTCTTAATACCCTTTACTTTGGCATAGCCAATGAATAGATATTAAGTTCATTGAAATGCATATGACACAGGAAGAAGAAGTAAGATAATTATGTAAATTTCAAATAAATATGCATGTGCTAGTGTGTATTCTACAAGGCAATCAAAATCATATGCAATGTATGTGAAGAGCCTGTAAAACATCTGTTATATGAGTACTCTATTGTTTTTTTTCCAACCAAAATTGTCATACAAAATCTATGAACTAATTAAAATTCCTAACAGGACATTGACATTTTGCCAACCTGTAAAGTTCATTCCGTTCTGTTAAGTTAGTTCTCTCCGTTAATTTCATTCTCTTTCTCTTAAGTTCCTTGAGTAACAGGTATACTCAAGTCGTTGGAATTTTTTTATTTAAATATAACAACTCGAAATATTATTTGGTTAGATTGAAAGAAGAGAGCGAGAGACAGAGATGGATTTTGAGAGAAAGAGAGCGAGAGCCCGATTACTAAAAGGAAGAACAAAGGAAAGAGTTGTGGTGGGAGGGTAAGAGACAGAGCTCTTTGACTCTTCCGGGTTCTATTGCTTACTTCTTTCCAATGCTTTCGGGCTTCTTTTTTTTTGTTTTTTCTTTTTTTTTTTTTTGGTGTTTTGTTGTTGCTGCTGCTGCAGTTGCTGTTGCACCTGCCGACTTAGCGCACATTATGCCTATAGCATGGAACGGTAAGTGAGGACTGTGGCAGAGGGCCGAGGTGATGGTAATAGGAAAATTCTAAGCATGATTTTCTAATTTTTAGCCGATTCTATTACTGGTATACTGCTTCCTCCCAACCAATTCCCTCTCCCTTCTGCTTTTCCTTCTTTCATTTACATTTCTCTTTTTCTCATAACAATTTCAATTTGTTTGTTATGGGTGAAGGGGTGGGGGAAAGAGGGGGGGTGTTGTGGCCGGCGAGAACTCCTCCTCCTGTCTATGCTTCTGCGTCGTGTTTAATGAATCAAAAAAAAAAAAAAATAATAAATAAAATAAAAAAGAATCAACATGGAAGCCAAAGAGGGGCAAAAGGTTGGATAAGAGGTTGTGCAGGGGCCGTATAGGAGGTGTGGCATTATCCAGAGAGGGGAGGTAGGCGGGGCAGGCGTCTAGTGTTTGCCAGCTGGCTGTCACGAATGCGGCTTTTGGGAATCAGGCGGGCAACAACACAATCAAAATAACAGGAAGAATCGGCCAACTGAATCGACTTCGAAGTTTTTTCTTTCAATTTTAAAGTTTTTTTTTCTTTTTTTAATTTTTAAAGTTTGCCTCTGGTGAAATGTTGTTGATTTAACTGTTTTTATTGTTGCTGCCCAGCGTAAACTATAAACAACTTTTTTTTTTTTTTTGACGGCGGCACGCAAGGTTTCATTTTGCATTTGAGTTTTAAAAACTTTGGAGAGCTGGATAATTGGAAAAGCATCGAAAACGGAAAACAAAAAAAAAATGAGGCTACTAAATTGCATTTAAACAAGTTCTTAATAAACGAAGCCAAACTGATTAAATGATTTGGTGCACGTAGAACTCAAAAATATTTTAAATATGTATAATCGATTTGTATATCTAGAGGTAGGATTTATCTACCTTAACCTAGCTGAATAAATTGTTCATTTCAATTTTAACTTTTACTATATATATTTAGAGAGACTTAAGGTATTGAAGAATAATTAAATCGGTTTGAAGTTACCGGAGTAAAATGAAAATTAGAATATGAAACAATATTGGTTACGAACCTTTCCTTTTATAATCCTTAATATCCTTAAGATATCTTTCTTTTATAGTAATACTATCATATTGTGTTTTGTAAGTATTATAAGATATTCTTTAAGATTTTATCATATGCCATAATATTTTATCATATCATTATCTTCTTTTTTTTTTAAATTTTGTATTCCCAGTTATTATTAAGAAAGAATTTAAAGAAACTTTACTTTGTATGGCATAATTTACTGCTTAATCCCAAAAAAAAGGATAAATTAGAGGAAGAAATTAATTAACTGATTTATAACAAATATAACTAGTTTCCAACTTACTCATTCCCTAAGCTTATCTTCAAAGAAAATTCCTTCATTTTCTATTTCTGATCTAAACTCAAGAACAAGCAATTCATTTTCCTTCTTTCCAGCTCTGTTTTAAATTACACATAAATTGGCTAAATCATTGAAATGTTTTCTCGAAATAGATCATACATGCATATGTACATACATACATATGTATGTAATGTACATACATATATACCAACAATTTAATGACCCCAACATTATCCGTTGCTACTGCAAAAAAAAAAAAAAAAATAAAAAAAAAAAAAAACAAGAAACAGGGACAAAAAGAGGGCACACGCGAGACAGAGTGAAATCAAAGAACATGTGTGGCTATTTCTTTTGCCTCCTTTTTTCTTGCTGTTGTTGTTGTTGTTGTTAGTTTTCTTAAGCCGATGAGGGCGTTCATTGGCCTGGTCCAAAAACAAAAACGTAACAAAATAAACTCAGAGAAGAAAAATACAAGAAGAAAAAAACTAAAACCAAAACAAAACCAAAACCAAAACTAAACCGGAATGAAAATGATGACTATTGCATTTCTCTCTTTCTCTATATTTATTTCCATCTCTTTCGTTTGATACCTTAACCGCCCTCCATACTCTTTATTTATTTTATTTTTATTTTTATTATGTTTTTTTTTTGTTGTTTTCTTTCCTTTTCTCTGATTTAATTAACAACTCATTGCGTTGGCAATTACGCCAACTACTACAAAAATTATTTGTCATCTAGACCAGAGAAAGTCTCTTAGTTTGGTCTTCAACTAAGTTTGGTAACATTAAATAAACTTTTAATAGTTAGATTTAACTTTTTATATCTAAACTATATATATATATATACATATATATATAGCATATACAGAAAATATATATATATATATATTAGTTTATAACTCGAACTGGATTTATGATGAGCGTACTTCACGCTTCGCTGAGCAAAAGCTCGGCATGTGCCACATGACACTCTCCAAATGTTAGGGGCGTATGAGAGGGAGTGGAAAGGGGGATGGGGGTAGTGGGAGGTGGTGGCTAAGAGGAGGGGGTCAGTCATGGCCTGCTCTTGACCATTGACTTACAAAGACTTACAGAGTTGGTAAGGCAAAAAGAAAAACCTAACGTATATAAAACTGGAAAGCATTGAAAAAACTTGAGCAAAAATCAAAATGACAATGGCAAAAAAAAAAAAAAAGAAAATAAGAAAAAAACAATCCAAACTAAAGAAGAAAAGAGGAGAAAAAACAAAAAGGATGGCCGTGCCGAATTTCGTATACCCTTGCAGATTGTGTCTATATAGTATTACCAGAACCATTGAGGATTACACGAGGATTTAGGTGTTTTACGGGAATAGCAAGGTAACAATAAGCTATAGCATATAGTCGACCGATTCTATTAGAATTCAACAGACATATTTCTATACATACCAAATCCTTCAAATACCGAATTGCATGCCCCTAACTTGCAAAACAAAAAATTTTCGTAAAAAAAAAGTTTTTTGGACTAATGGTTGCTATGGCAGCTATATGATATAGTCAACCGATTCGTTAAGAAGTATATTAAACTCACAAATGTTAAATTTCGTGGCATTCGCTTAAAAAATAACAGAGTTTCTATGGAAGATATATATTATAGTCAGGATTTAGCTATAAGGATCTTGGATAAGAAGCTGTTGATCCAATTAGACGGACAGGGCTAGATAGACTCGTCCTATTCATGCTGAAGCATTGGAGATGCTGCCTTCTTCTAACCAAAATTGATATACCCTCTGCAAGGGTATAAAAAATAAGGGGGGTCGAGAAAGGTAGGGGCTTGGAATAGGGACAAGGGGACTGGGACAGTGACAGGGGTAAGTTTATTCAGCCGCCTTTATGTCTCGCCTGAGAGCCTCGAGCCTCGAGCTCATTGTCAACTGTCTCATAAAATAATTTCATGTCTCAAGAACTTTTGGCAAGCTGCTTGCCCCCCACCACCACTCTACCCCTCGACCAGTAACAAAAAAGGAAATGCAATCTCTTTCATCCTTTTGTTCAACGTAAAATGATATGGAATACATACATATACATATATACAAAGATATACATATTATAATTCTTGAAACCTTGTTAGATCTCTGCTCTGTTTCTTGTCTTTAAAGCAAAAACCCAGAAAATTGACCTTGAAACCAGACCAAACAAAAATTGAATATCTACATTTATTATAAACAAAAGGCCAAGCAAATATAAAAGAAGAAAACAATAAGAAAGAAAATAATAAAGAGGAGGACAAGAAGAGGAGGAAGAGGGGACAGTCATCGATTTGCTAAAATTCACACACTTGCCAAAAAACTTGTTTATCATAACAATAAATTATATATGTATATTAATAAAACGCGAAACCCCCTTATCGGCCCTGTTTCTCTGATAAGCTGAGGCTAAAAATGTTTATATATATACATATAGTACATCTACATATATATACATATATAAAAATTGAAGTGCATTGAACAAAACAGAGAGTTAATTTGCCATCGTTTTGCTGATAAGACTTTTATCAGTACAAAACTTCTTTAGAATTTCACCAATGCGTCATAATAAAACAGTAAAAATTTTGTTCAGAGTTTAGTTGGTACGATCAAGCAAATGGTTCGACTCTTAAAATCTAGAAAAATCTGTTCCATACATACATATACATATGTATATAGTAAGTCGAAAGTCTAAAGAAATTACGCTTTGAAGATAACATAAAGAATTGGTAAGACATACAGATACTTATATATAGATATAGATATAGATTCAGCGGAGTGTTTCAATGTCTATTAGATAGATATATTCGCTTAGTACCAGAAGATACTAGTGACTTTTGACCTTTCCAAACGATAACAAGTTCTTTCAATTCGAATATCTTCTATATAAACTACAGTTAAAAGAAAAGTAAGATTTGGTAAAGGGTTAGAAATCGAACTATTTGGCTCAAATATATACCAATATATTAATTAACAGTATATATCCTTTAAAATTGGTTATATCATCTATAGATGGCTTGTTTTAATGATCACTAATTAACAATATATATTCCTAAACTAATCAATTTTCTAGTTTTATAGTTTATGATAATTAAGACTTTGGAAAAAAAAGAAATTCTTAAAAATTCCTTGAAACTTTAAATGGATTTTAAAATTTATCTATTAATTAAATAAGATATTTTAAGGTATAAACAATTGATCAAGTTTATTTATGTATAAATGGGATTCAAAAGGATTATGTAATTTATCTATTTATTAAATAAAATATTTTATACCATGTATAAACAATTGACCATGCCGAAATCTATATACATATGTATAAATCGGAAGATTAAAATCGTTTAGCATTTCACGTATTGTGAATGAGGGGAAAAAATCAAAAACAAAAATTGGAAAAGGGGAAATTTTTTAGTTGGGAAAGTTACTTTAATTTTGATTAGTTAAATCTTAAAAGGCGGAAATTGCACTTAATTGAAAATTTAATTAACATTTTCCTGAAGTTGTTGCAAGCTTTTAAATGAAGTTAAGTTGCCATCGCCATTTGCCACACAAATGGAAATCTGTCGCATTATGATATAATAACGGTCAGTATGTCCGGGCTATATACATATATATACATTTATCTATCAGTCAATCTATCTTATGAATATGGTAAACGTTTTTAGCTAATATTAACTAGGCCACCTACATACATACATATATATGTATTAGTATTGCTAACTGACGGCTAACTGTTTTGTTGTATATACATATTGTAAACTGATTGACTGACATTAAATTGCACTCTTCCTGAATTTTTGCTAACAAAATCGATTATGGCTAAAGTCATGCAAACTGAAGCGAAATTAAATGAAATTACCTTTTATATTTATACCCTATATCCATAGGGTAAAAGGGTATATTAAATGATAGTAAGAAACATTTCCGACCCCTTAAGGTTTATACATATATATTTTTTTGATCAGCATCTGCCTGTCCGTTCGTATTAACACCTAGATCTCAGAGACTATAAGAGCTGGAGCAATCAAACATGTCAACATTCGTCTAGCGTCTATGCAGATTGAGTTTGTTTTAAAATTTTTGCGACGCCCACTGCCCACTGGAGTAAAAATATAGTCATCGTATTCTTATTTGGCACAGTCAATTATATGGCCAATATGTACCAATTGATTAAATTTCATTAAAATCGGTTAATAAATATCGGAGATATATCTATGTACATATGTGTAAGAAATGCTTAGGGCAGCAACGGTTGTTATGAGTGAACGAGATAGCATACGTTTGCTGCTATGTACTTAATAACGCACTGATGGAAACGAGCGAGACAGCTTGTGAAGAGAATTTTATCAAAAATTTATACATATTCAATTAATTAATGGGGATTTCGAAGGAGTTTCGACCTTCTGAAATATCTCTTATTGATACAGGGTATAATCCAAGTCGGCAGGGACCAATTGCTTACTTTATTTATGTATATTTTACATGTTCACTATATGCACTCTCTATGCTACACTTTTAGTGGGTTAAACATTAGAGGGAGAAGGCAAAGGAGAAGGATAAGTAGAGGGAGATGAGGGAAGCCTTAACAACAACAAAAAAAAAACTTCATGTGCGACTTTGCAATACCCTACATTATATATTTAACTATGTATGTATGTACATATTAACAAAATGCTTCATTTGTACTACCCACTTCATACCCAATCTTTAGCTATAGAAAGAGTAAAGGATTTAAGCACTAACAAATGTTTTTAGAGGGCTTCCATTGGGCACATTTAAAATATCATTTACTCTTTTTTTTCTTTCTGGTTAAGTGAAGGGTATGCAAATGCCTGACCTTTTGGGTTAAAAAAAGAGCTTAAACATTAGACGACACCATCATAAAGGCGACAACAGAAAATGACGAAGCCAGACCGCAAATAGACTCCTTCTCCTCATGCTTCTCCTTCGATATGACCCAACTCCCTTGTCCGTCTCCTTCTGGTCGATAACAACTTTCTATCTGCAACTTTTTTTCTTCTTCTTCTTTTTTTCTGTTGTTGTTGTTTTCTGTTTTGTTGTTTTTGTTTTTTACTCACCCACAGAGAAGCGGCAGCAGCAGCAGCCGTCAAAATGTCTTGTTGTTGTTGTTGCTGTTGTTGTTGTTAACGTTAAAGTTGTTTGTTTGGTTTGTGGTATTCCTTTGGATTCGATTTGTAAATGGAATTGGAGGAGCAAATGTCAGAGGGTATAGAGCATTCTCTTATTTTTTTGTTTTTTTTTTTGGTGATTATTATTTTTTCTCCAGCTGAGTGCAAAAAAAAAAAAAAAACAAAAAAAAAATGGACGGAAACTTTTTTCTCTTTTATTCTGTTTTTTTCGCAAATTTGTGCAAACTTTTTTTTTGTGCAAATTGAAAGATCAAATAATTTAGTCAGACGGTTATATGCGCATTATTCTTCAACTCTGTTGCGGTGTCCTCCCCTCGCTCTGAATGGTTGTAGGGGCAGTGTCAGAGGCAGCTGCAGCAGCTGGTCCTTTTTAGCTTGCGCTTAAACAGGATTTTTCGTCCTGTTGTTGGTGGCGTTCTTTTTGTTGTGTGTGGGTTTCTTTTCAGTTCTTTTGCGTTTACCTAACCCAGGATGGTTTATTTGTATTTGCAGTCCTGGCAGGACCTAAAATCTCTCCCTCTGTGTACCGGACACATGCATACACACACACACACACACACAACACACCCAGGAAAACACACAAACAGTGAAAGGAAAAATCGATGACAATTGTCTTTTCTTATTTTTTTTTTTATTTGCAATTTCAAATTCAATTTGCTTTTATATATCGTTTAAACTTTGCACTTCAGTTTAATACTGCTTAAGCAGCTGAATCTTGTTTATCTAAACTGCAATTCATTCATATCATTGAATTTAACACACAAAAAACAAACTCGAACCCGTTCAATAAACTCGAAGGCGGCGGAAACGGAGGAAAAAAATCCAGCAAAACTAAATGAACGCTACGCGCGCCTACACCAAAGCAACAACAACGAATAACTGCCAAGCCGGCGGGCTAGTGATGGTCATTTTTGTGTATTAAGAATCGACTACTCTTACAATTCAAAGAATCGAATAATATATCTCAGACTCGAAATGAGTAAATATCGATATTGGCGATAATAAAAAGTAGTCCGCGATAAATCGATAGGAAAATCTTTTTTTAAAATTAAAAATATTTGCCATCAGTTCTCCTGATTGTGTTTAAACTTTGTTTTTGCGAATCGATAAAGCACTTTCCCCTTGTAATTAAAATATCTGTAGATGTATACTAAACTTAATATTTGTAGCCATTTATTTAGTGTTTTTCGAACATTTAGTTTCCAAAAATTAGATCGTTTCTTTAAAATTAAAGTTTGATTTACAAAAAACTAAAAGCTATATATATATATAATATATATATATATATACACATACACAGATATATATATATAAACCGATAGAAGTGACATTTTGTCTGATGAAAGAATCAGGACTTAGGAATATGAAATGTGTTTTTATTTTGTTTTGTTTTGTGGTTCCGTATTTCGTTTGTCCTTTGAAAATGAATGGGGAAAATGTGAAAACTGCTAATGTTGCGATTTATACCAAGATAGAAATAAAAAATATATATATATATATATATATATAGTAATTATATCTATATATATATACATACATATATATATATATATATATAAATATATTTATAAAATGAGTTAAATTTACTGGAGATATAGCCTATGATAATCATTGGCGCCAAAGGCGCAGTTACATTTGGGGCATTTGCGCTGCCGCGTTTCATATCTAGTGCGCAGGCAGTCGTAGCAGAAGACATGGAAACATTTGGATAGGACAGCATCCTTGCGTTTAACCTTGCACGATGGACATGTAAGAGTTTCTTTATACTCGCGTATCTCTTCGATCATAACCTCATCGATAGTGGTACCAGACATTTCCATTTTCTTCATACGTTCCGCTTTGCGTTTAAATTGGGCCAACTCCTCTTGAAGTCGTTTGGTCTTGTAGGCCTCCGCTTCCAGAGAGCTAGTCTTTTCGGCCACCACCTGTTGGGCCTCTTTCATTTGGGCATGATATTTTTCAAGATGTAATTTCAAATCGGCTGCCGATTGTGCCGATTCGATAGCCTTACGTTTATGCATTTCCATTGCCTGTTGCCGTAGCATCAGTTCCTTTTCGATGGATGCCACCGTGGCCTGTAAGCTACGCTCCTTCTCCTCAAGCTTTCGTAAAACAATGTGCATGGCTTCGATTTGAGTTGTGGCAGTGGCCATTTGATCTTCCAATACCGTCTTTTCCTCTCTTAAAAGTTTATGCAGCTGATTGGCTTTTATTCTTTCCGACATCAATTTGAAATTGGCATCATCCTTCTCTCTTAGCTGTTGGATTAGTCTGGAATTTTGCTCTTGCATATCCTCGAATGCCTGACCTGTCACCTCCATTTCATTAAGCAGCGCCTCTTCCTCATGTGAGCCGACAAACGGTCGACTATAATTGGCCCCAGTGCCGCCTGCTCCGCCCGCTGGCCCTGCTCCGCCCCAGGCATTCTCCGAGGGCTTGTGATTGGCCACTTGTTTTTGTAATTCATATTTTTGCTCCTCCAGTTGCTTGATCTTACGCAATGCCTCCTCATCAGCCAACTTTTTACGCTCCTCTCGTTTGCTTTCTTGCAATTTTTTCAGTTGCTGTCGCAAATCTTCAATTTCGGATCGCAATTTCTTTTCAGTGGCCATCAATTGCACCTTGTCGCGTTGATCCTTGGAAACGCCTTTGTACATATCCAGCAATAGCTTCATTTCCTTTTGGTCATTCAAAGCTTTTCTGGAAAAATGAAAAAATTAGAAAAAGCCAAGATTAATATTAACCAAGATTCAAGTAGTAAATAGAATTTAATACGATTATGTCCCTCCCTATGCCCAGGAATTGTTGGGATATTCATCAATTAATTCGTAATACTTTTAACTAAATTACAATCAATTATAATTCTTTAAATCCATTGTCAATCCATTGTGAATACCTACTCGTGGATACTTACTTGAGTTGGGCCTTTAGATCACGAACTGTTTCGCTTTCAACTGCCTTTAAATCCTTGGCTTTGACTCCTTCTTTTGAATCTTTTTCCGTTTTAACACCAGCTCCTGTTGCACCAGCACCACCGCTACCAGCACCACCACCACCACCGCCACCAGCTGCTGGTGTGGCACCTCCTGCATTTGTTGTGGCATTTGTAGCTGCTGCAGTCGTCGAATTCGCTGGACCAGGTGAATCTTTCTTTTCATTCATATTCTCATTATTGGCCTGAAGTTTCTCCTGTTTAATGCCATCTTTAATATCTTTGCTACAATCATCGTCAGCCTCATCATCAGCTGATGCGGAATTCTCCTCTTTAATTGCCATATTCGAGTCACTGCCACCATCCTGACAATATGTTGAACTATTCATATTCTCCTCTTTAACATTTGTTAGGCCCAATTCCTGTTTAACTTCCTCATTGTTACTCGAACCCGATTGCTGTTTACCATTATCCAATTTGGCTAATGCATCATCCAGATCCTTTCGCAATTTAACATTATCCGTGCATGTATCTTTATATTTACGTTTATACCTCTGCACTTCACCCTTCAATTGGCCATTGTGATTCTGAAGGGATGTGATCAAATGTCTCATCTCCCTATTAATTGGTGCCGTTTGCTCATTAGCTGCCATATTCTGTTCAAATTCAATACGCAACGCTTCATATTCTTTTCGTATAAGTGCCAGAACATCCTCCATTTGTATCATTTCACTTCGCACCTTTTTTTGTGCTATCAGCTCTTCACTTTCCATCACCTCAATCTGCCTCAAATGTTGATTTTTACTTGTCTGGAGTTGATTTCTTGTTTCATCCAGCATGGTCTTAATCTGCATCGATTCATTATAGAGGACTGAGAATTGAGATTGAAGGCATTTATATTCGGTAGTCTCCACGATTACCGATTCGGGCAGTTGACGGATCTATTAAATCAAAGAAAGGTATAAGAATTAGTTCAAAAAGGCTAATAAGAAATGATTAAACATTCGAAACTGGAATCTTTCTAATGACAATCAAATGGTAGACTTACATCCATTTTCAGTTTTTCCACTTCTTTGAGTGTTTCCCTATGGGTGGCATGGAGCTTATCTAGTTCTTGCAAACGATTATTGGCCAGTTCACGATATTCCTCGAGCTCCTTTTGCAGCTCTTCAAGATGTTGACTATTTACATTGGTTGTGCCGCCACCGCCACCCGAACCACCAGAACCACCACTAGTACCGGAAGGCATTTTGGAAGAATTAGTTGTTGTCTTATTGGGATCTCCATAGATTTGATGATAGGCCTTTAATTTCTCAATGGCCTCAGCTAAATGATTTTCCAATTTATCATTGCGACAATGAATCTTTTCCAAATCGTATTGCAATTCATCGATTTGATTTTTCAGTTCCGCATTCTCCGTCTCCTTGGCGGTGAGAGCATCCTGATATTCCTTCATTTTAAGGGACATCGTATGGAATTTCTCATGCAATGAAGTATTTAAATTTTGAACTTTACGATTTTCGGTCATTATTTCTATATGGGTTTGTTTAAGCGTCTCCTCAAGGGCTTGAACACATGACGCTAATGCTTCCGGATCAGTAGATGATTGCTCTTCATCTTGTCCACCTGGTGCAGCGGCTGTTGCAGATGATGATGATGATGATGTTGATGTTGGTGCTTTATCACCCTTTAAAACTTGCGTTATCTTTTCATTTCTTTGCATTAACCTATCTATAACTTGAACAATTTTGGCCACTGCCCTTTTTGATACTTGGACACGATTGGCCAATTTCTCATCGAGCTCCTCTTTATCCCATGTGGAAAGTTGTGTAAGAAATGATGTGGTTACTTCATTCTCATTTTTATTCTCCAACTCATCAGCCGTTTCGGCATCGAAACGTTGTAATAGAACGCGGATATCCTCATTTAATTGGTTCCAATACCGATTAACTACATTGAGAACAGCATCATCTTGGGTCTGACGCTTCTCCAGTTGCTCGATGCGATGCCTTAGCTCTGCCTCAGTTCTCATACGCTGCTCAATGCGTTGGGCAAGCTTCTTGTTCTGAAACTCCAGGACTTTGATATCCATTTCCTCAAGTGTGGACACTGGCCCAATCAGATGCGGCTCGAAATGAACCTTTTTGATTGGCGGTTGGCCGGCGGCAGCGGCAGCCACTAGGCAACTGCTACCGCCAGTTGCAGCCGCATCCTCAGCGCTGCGTTTCGACATCCTAAAAGAAAATTGACAATTTCGATTTGGCATTTATTGATTTTTATGTGGCGGCAGCTGTACTCCATTTTTTTTTTATCGTGTCTGTGTGGCGGCGGCAAAATTTGTTGTTGCTGGTTAAGCTAACTGCAACGCCTTGGCCATAGGATCCACAATTAATTGTTGCTGTCAATCTTACCTTAATATCGGAGTTCCAGTGAACTTTTAGCTTAACATTAACCAAGATTAAGGATGTTTGTTCCTTTTTTTTGGTTCTTTCTACGTTTCTGTCTTCCAATCGCCAAGGCAACAATCGATAACAATAGAGATGTGCACAACTAAGAATATCACAGTCGATGCGACTATGGATGAGCTAAATGCTGGAGTTAGTCATCGTATTATCGATAACTCAGAAAAAAAAATAATTATACGATAAGCGAAAAACTCACCCTTAAAAGGGAAAGCGCTATTTTTTAAATATTTAAAAATAAAAAAAAGATGATTTTTGAAAATAATTTTGCATTCGCAAGCAATAAATAAAGATATTACCTCAATTTCGTAATCTTTTACCGTATTTTCTGACTAATTTGAAACACAATTTTTTTCTCTATTGTGCTTTGCAGTTTTGGAACTCGTTAAGTGAATTTCAATATTTATTATAATAGTAATTTTGAATTGAACGAGAAACATTTGGTATGCATAAATGCACATGCATCTAATTTGATTAAATTGCACAATTAGTTGTTTTTTTTTTCTTCAATTTGTTATTTTTTGTTAAGTTTTTGGTGTTAGTTCTTATTTGAATTTTTTTTTTTTGACTACAAGTGGAGGAAGATGGTTGTGGATGAAAATTGGATGCTGATCCTTTAGAACGACTGATATTTCAGGGCCTGACGCAAGGTCATGCAATCGACCTCATCAATTTTGCAAGTATTTGCTTTAATATTGATTTCTTCCTCCTGCATGACCTGGACATGCATTAGATAACGCATCGATGCCTTATTCTCATTCAATTTCTGATTCAATTTGCAAACGGATGCCTTCAGTGCCTGCAGTTCATTATAGAGTGCATCCTGCACCATATCGCAAGTCAATTCCAGACCCGGTCGATGGGCACGATTACTGAGACGCGTCTGACATAGCGTAATGGCACGCTGCTTGTCCATCATTTCCTTCTCCAAATCGGTCATATTGCGTTGCACCTGATGGATATGATCCATGGTATCCTTGTGCTTATTCTCCAAACACTGCTTCACATGTTTCGTTTCGGCAATGCGCCGTTCGAAGGCCTCATTGGTACGATCCGTCTGATTCTGCATATCCTCGCAGACTTGCTTTAACAACAGATCAATATAGGCACGCAGTTGCCCAGCTGACACCAAAGCCTTGGCATTGGCCTCCAGATTCTCATAGGTCTGAGCCTGCCATTCGGTCAACGAGAATTGACTGAAACAAAAAAATATTTAAATTATCAATAAATAAGTTCTTAAATCCAATATTTATCGACTGTAATGAACAAATTTCTATACTCTGAAATTAAACAGATATTTATTAGACATCTGCATAAATGGCAGAAAATCGACGTTCGAATGGACAATGCGCAAATTGAGTTGGGTGAATTCGAATATATTATTTATATACAAATGTTTCAAAAGCTAAACATAATGTGGAACGATATATTTACAAAATGGATTTTTCGATCGATTCGATCGATCAGAATTGCAAATAAATATATATTTTAGAAAATTTTATGAAAAAAATAAACCCAATAATTAATTTAAATTTAAAAGTTTTTAAAATTTCATAAAAATCGAACGACCATAACCCAAAAAGCTAACAAAAGTAGCAGCTACAGTGCAAATTGAATTGATTTTTAGTGTATTCTGAAACTCACCAATGTTGTTTGGACAAATCCTGTCCCTTGCCCAAATCATGCTGGAACTCCTTAAGCTTCAGATTCTTCTCATCAATGGCCAGTGATTTATCCTTAGCGGCCAAATCCTGATCCAAGAGATACATGGCTGCCCTCAATTTGCGTATCTGCTCTTCAGCCTCCTTCAATGCGGCATCGGCCAATCCCTGACATCCCTTGATAACCTTCAGTTCACGACGCAAAGAACGATCCACCTCATCATCGCATAGGTCGACACCGATGCGCCCCTCACGCAGGATCAAACACTGCTTACAGATGGCCAAAGATTTCTCCTTAAGAAATTCAATGGCATTAAGGACACGATTACGATACGTATTCAGTGCCTCATCTTCCAGCATGGCAGTCTTTTTCTGCCGATTCAGTTCATCAACCAAAAATCTAATCTCACTGGTCCGTTCGCGCATATGATGTTCCACCTCGCGTTGCCAATTCTTGGTCGTATCTTTGGTTTCATCAACCACACGACGAGACTCCCTAAAGGAAGTTAAAATACAAAAAAAAAAAAAGAAAAATATTGTAAGGCAAAAGATGATGAGGTCCAACAATCACTTTTACTTACTCCACAATGCGTTCGGCTAGTTTCTCCTGATCGCATGTTATACGAAATTTAATCTTATTATTATAATCCCAATCCTCCTCGGAATAGCGTGGAGGACATTTAGCAACTGGACCCAAATGTTTACCAGCCAATTGTAGGCCACTTATGCGACGAGTCTTCAGATTAGGCAACATGATGACGATGATTAACGGATTCGGAATCGGATTCTTTTCTCTCCAAGATATTGCATAAGAAACAACCAAAAAAAAAAAAAAAGAAAAAGTAGGAAATGGAGCGAATTGGAAAATTGAAAATTATTTGACTTTTTCTCCAATATTTCAATACATGTGCGTGTATGTGTGTGTGTCGTTTTTTCTCCTTGTTCCTGTTGAAAAAGTTTTCTTTTCTTTAGTTATTATTATTAATTTGAAAATATCTTTTTCGTTGCTTACTTTGTTACTATTATGAGAATGGATGATAAGCGAATGGGAATGAAAACTATGGGAAAACTAATAGAAAGAGTGAGAGAAAGAGACAGAGAGAAAGACAGAGAGAGAGAGAGAGAGAGAGAGAGAGAGAAGGAGAAAAAAATGAGGAAAAATTAATCCTGTACCTGGCCAAATGGCTGCCTGAATCTGAGTGACTTGAATTGGGGTTTCCTTTAGGCTTCGTTAAATCGATTCATGTTAAGGAATTTTACGGTTGCCTAGCTGTATTTTATTATTATGTTGGTTACACCCGTACCCCATCCATCTTCACCACTCCATCCCACCCCCTTCCCCATCCCTTTACCATCTCTATCACTCATTCTTTCTCACTCTCTCTCTCCAACTTTCTAGCTGTTGGTATAGTTTTATGCCAACCATTGCGCTTGTGTATGTCACCTGGCCTGGCCAATTGGGCACACAAATCGCATAACCCCCCCTACTTCTTTGAATGTAGGAGAGAAGCCAAGGCACCTACTTACACCTACAGAGTGCGAGGTAGATATAGCGGTAGCGGTAGCTAGCGGTTCCACCAAGTCCTTGCGGTTTCATGTTTAAAAATAGCTTTATCTATGCTTTTCCCCTTGATCATCGATTTATGTTAACATACTTTCGCTTTTTTCTCTACAATTGCCAACTTTTTTCTCTTCATTTTGACTGACTTTTGGTTTATTGCAAACTTTTTGCCTCTTTTAATATATATATATATATTTTTTTTTGGCATTTAATTATGCTAATCATTAAGTAAATGCGTGACCCGAACTAAGCTCCAAAAATATATAATTCATTTGCGATTTACAGTTTGAGAGTCGCATAAAGGGAACATTTTAGTGACACTTTAGCATATACATAGATTATACATTGTATATATAAACGATTGCTCATCAATAGGTGGAAATGGAATCTTGGATCAGAGATTATTTACATACGTTCATTATTTATGTAAGGGAAGTAAGGGAGATTTTAATAGGAAGTAGACGAAGAAACAAAGATGGAACACGTTCATCGACATCCTTTCAAACTCTTCAACATTTGTTAGATAGTAATTATATACACTCAAATCTTATGGTCTTATGAAATCTTTATCAATAGTTTCTCTTTTATAATTCACACCTCTGGATAAGCTGTAATAATTAGCATTACTTTATGATACTTTAGAAAATGGGGCATATTCATTTTGCATAATGCAATATTTATACATATATGTATACAGAGTTGATCAGTATTAACTAAATATATTAGAAACTTGTTGTATAAGCCGTTTTTGTCATTGTATTCAGTTTTATTTAAATCTCATTATAGTTCAAAAGATAAACGATCATACAAGAATGTCCACATAATGATCATAGTGTTAAATTTAATCGATCAGTTCAATTCAAGAATTCAAAATTCATCTCAATCCTGACTAAATACTTACTGCACACCATTTTCAGCTCAAGATTAGAACTCTCCCTCTTTTGAGGTAGAATCCTTTTTTATGATATTAATTGATTAAATTAATGTTGTTTTTTTTTGTAAAATTATTTTGTAATTTATTACGATACACATTTTTTTTGTCATATACATCATCATGTTGTATATATATATATGTATATAGTTTAATATATATATATATTATATATATACGCATTTCGGGCTTAAATCTTAATGATAAAAATGTACAATTTTAATTAACTAGGACCTCCGGATCTCTATTCTTCCTCTACTAATGATGTTTGCCTCTTTCTCATATTTCATTCGCGTTTGTTTGGCTTACAGATCAAGAACGTTTAGTTTTTTTTTTTTTTTTCTATATGTTTTGTGTATTATAATTATTATAATATGTAATTAGACTCTCGTTTTTTTTTTTTTGATAATTAATTGTTAACATGTCTTGTCATTTAGCTCTTTTTATCTTTCATTCGTACCTTCTTTCTTCAGCGGGGTGTGGGAGGAGAGGGAGGGGGTTCTGCCAAATTACAGTTATTATTAAGCTAAAGTTGCCATGTAAATCTCTCTGTATGTATTTATATATATATATGTATGCATGTGTGTATTGTGTGTGTGTGTGTATGAATTATTAACAGTGAACTTTGAATTGGAATTTAAATTCCAAGTACAATTTCAAAATAGATTTTGTTAGTTCTTTTTTCAAATATTTAATTACATATTTATTATAGTTAATTAGTTTTCAATTTTAGTTTTAGTTCGTTTTGTGTTTCTCATATGGACTGTACAAAAATACATATGTACATATATATATGTATGTATGTATGTATGTTTGTATGTATATATGTATGTATGTATGTATGTATGCTTACTAAATTTAATTATTGTACATTTATGTGTACTTGGTAAACTCTAAATATCTAAGATGCAAGGTTCTCGGTTTTTTTATGTATTTCGATTTTCCATATTTTCCCATATATATTCATTTCTTTCATTTTGCTTTTCGCATCAGTTTAGTTTAGTTTAGTTTTGCTTTAGTTTAGTTTAGTTTTGCTTTAGTTTTAGTTTTAGCTGTGTGTCAATGTTTATTTCATTCGTTTTTTGTATTTGTTTTCATTAATTCTTGGCTATCTACGAAATACGAACTGTTTTGTTTGTAACTGGTAATTCTGGTATCTTTTACATTTTGTTAGTATCTTTATTTAGTTAGTATCTGTTTTGTTAAATTCATTTATTTGCATTTTTTGTTTGTTTTTGGTTTTTCATTTGTAATTTGTTGCTAGTTTCTTGTCTCTTTGTTTATCTTTTGTTTCGTTTCTTTTTTTTTGTGTGTAGGCAGTGTTTCTTTCATTTTATCATTTCTTGATTATTTTGCTGATAGTTGTTTTTATATATATATATATAAATATACATATGTATATATATATGTATATAGTTTTGTTTTTTTTTAAACATTTTTGAATTCTTAAACCTTAGCATTAAAAAAAAGGAAACAAGTAAAAAAAGAATATCGATAGTAAGTATGGATCGAATTCAAAATTCAATTCGAAAACTAGTATCTGTTAGGAGGGGACTAGATAACCCTTAGCCGATAAACAAAATACCTGAAAAATTTTTTATTAAGCCTGCCCGATCAATCAGAATCTTGATTCTTATTCAATTTGAAAAACCATTGCACTTTTTTCATACCAAATGATGAAAAATCCTTATTACACAATGTTAGAAGATTCCAGAGAAATTGCTGTATATTCCATACCAAGTAGAATGTTAATATTCTTAATCTAACAGAGAGAAATATTCCTGTTATATATATGTATTTATATATATTCAGTTGTGTCTAATCGAGGGTTATCTTAGCTTCAACATTTTCTACATTTCTGGTAAATGGCCATCCAGAAAAACTTGTCAAATCAGTTAAACAGATGCTGAATCAGGATTCAGGAATTCTACTTTTGGACCCAATTACATGAAAGCCTTTCAACTATTAACTGTTGCCTTGAATATGTTTATAAACTGTATTTATATGTACTTAACTATTACAGCAAATTTTGGAATATAACTACAGATTAAGGACATCTCCAATCAAACATATATATATGTACATATGTATAATCGATCATAGGCCATGGCATTACCAGATCTCCATATAGCAAAATCTTTGGCATATTTTTGTTTCGAATAAACCTTTCATATGTTTGTTTATCAAATAAAAAAATAAATAACCTACTATCGATATCTGAATTAGCCTGAATAACTTTCAATAATCTCCCACAAAATGAATACCGATTTCGATTTCCGTTTCTGTTTCATTTTCCTTTCTCGTTCGATTTTTCATCAGATTTTCATTCTCAATTAGAAACAGAATGCTAAAACAATGGGAAAAAAACTTAACGAAAAGAAACCGAAATGAAAATCAGATAAATTGCAAGGAAAAGAAAAGAAAAAAGTATATATATACATATACAGTTACATTTGTTATAAATTATATAATTTAATAGTGTTCTTGTTTGTTTTGTTGTAGTTGCTAAACTTTATTTGTTGTTTTTGTTTTTTTTTTTTTTAATATTATAATTTTAGGTTTCGTTTGTTGTTTCTTATTTGTTTGTTTGTTTTTTTTTTTTTTTAGTTGGTTGTAACAAAAATAATTGCTTTTGAGGTATTTTCATCATTTTTTCCTTTTCGTTTTATATAAATATTCTTTTTTTTGTGTTTTTTTTTATACATCGATAACCGTTTAAAGTTTTAGTTTTACATTCATCATCTTTTGTTGTTGTTCTTTGTTTGTTGTATTTGTATTTTTGTTTTTTTTTTTTGTTTGTAGTTGTCTTTTTGTTTTTAAACAATTGAAAGCACCTTTTGATTATATTTGACATGATAATTTATTTATGTTTTTTCTTCTCTCTTTAGTTTTAATATTTTCTTTCGTTTTTTTCGGAGCAAACACAAAAAAAAAAAAAAATTGATATATATATATACATATATATATATATATAGAAACTGAATATAATCAAAGTTCTTAATTAATTGTTGTTCCTTTCTATTTTATTTAAAAAAAATTTTTTATATATTTTTGTTGCTGTCTAATTCCAGTTTTCTTTAATGGTTTTTCTTATGTTTTTTTTGTTTCGTTTCGTTTTGTGGCAGCGTTTAGCTTCTCAGTACACAGGATGATCAAACAATATATGTATATACATAGTCATATATATATATATATATATATATATATATATATTGAATTTAACCCAAAAAAAAAAAAAAATCGGGAATTTCACATATTTTAAGTTTTTTTTTAAGCCAGCAGCATTTTCTCTTCTTTTAGACTTTTGGAAACCTTTTTCTTGTTAATTTCTATGTGTTAATTTTTATTTTTCAATTTTGTCATTATTATTATTATTAGTATTTAATATAGCATTATTTTAGCTATGATCTCTGGGTGCCTACTACAAACTAATTGTTTTTCTTTTCTTTTCTTTTGTTTTTCATAATTTTTCTTTGTTCTTTTCTCTACACACATTTTCGAATTTTGATTTCAAAAAATTTAAAAAAAAAGAACTTACAATACAAAATGAAACAAAAACAGAACAAAAAATATTTGCAGACATTTTTTTTTTATAGCTTAAACATTTATATATATATTTAGGAAAATTTAATGATAATGTTAGAGAAAAGATAGTTTGTCGAACCACAGATATAGACAATATATAAAAGATATATATATATATATATCATCCTGTGATGATACATATATTTATATAAATATATGTTATAGAGCGACGATCCTCCTCAATTCCGTTTCCCATGCCGATTTCAAAACAAAAAAAAATTTATGCCAAAAACCTTGAAACGTTCTATATTCAAAACTAGATTTCCGATCGTTCCTATATGCCTAGCTTTATTATTATTATTATATGGTCATGCAATTCTATTCGGTTTCACTTAAGCAACAAAACAGATTTTGTTCACTAAAACTATTATTTGGATCAAGCTATATGTCTGATCTGATCCTAAGGGTTCCGATTTAGATGCAGAGACTATAATAGTTTGCCTATCAATGGCAATGACTGATTGTATCAAGAATATATATATATATATATGTATACATTTAGTTGTGTAAATTAAACAATAATTCCCTTCATTGGCTTTCTATTCAGTATGTTTATAGTATTATATATATATATATATATATATATATATATATATATATATAAAGGTAATTTCTCGACATCGGAAAACTGTTATAAACTAACTAACTATACACTCTCTAACTGGACAGTGCGACAAAATGTAATACCCTTCACCTAGTGTCTTTATGACTTTATTGCAATAATTGAAATGAGAACGTTTCAAAGTGCCTGGCCGAATCGGTCTAATCCGTAGTAGAATATCTTTTTTTTTTCCATAACTTTATGCACATATATACTAATATATATAAATATATATATATACATGTATATTCTCATAATCGATAACAAAAAAAAAAGAGAAAAAAAACCTATTGAGAAAAGGAAACGAAATGATTTCGTTGTTTTGAGAAAAATCGTCTGAATGAAAAATGATAAACTAGTTTTGTATTATTTTTCTTTTTCTTGTTATTGTTGTTGTACATTTGAACTAAATAAATTGTATAAACCTTTTCGCCTATATATTGTAAAACATATAAATTGGTAAGTGGTAAATATTTATACATAAACGGATAAAGAGCTTGGAGTAAAATGGGGGGTGGGAAGGGGAGTTGGGAGGGGGGGGGGGGGCTGCTTTTGGGTTGGTAATAATTAATCATCAATCATTATCATAAACCGATAATTCTCTCCTCAATTCTCTGCTCAATTCTATATATGGTATATATATATATATAAAGTATAGCTATATAGCATATGTTCTGCTTTAGGGATATATGTGTATATCCAAACAAACTTTTGTAGCGTAATCTGATCTCATCATTAGCGCGATCCTGGCACGCCACCATTCTCTTCCATCATTCCATCATTCCAATCATCAATCCTCTTATCGTAACAACAAAAACAAATCTTCTTTTCATCCTTTCATACTTTCTCCATCTATCTATCCGTCTAGCCATCTATCCATCTATCCATCCATCCAAACATCCATCCATCCATCCACCTAACCATCCATTCAATATATATGTAGTATAGTAACTGTCGAATCCATTCTTCTATCGTTGCGTCTTCAGTGATGCACATCCATCATCTCATCCTGTGCTGGAGATGGACGTGGCGCAAATGTTTGCATATGGTGCGGAGGTGTGGCCCGGGCAAACATTGTGGAACGTTGCATGGCCATTGGGGCATTACTGGGCCCTAGATTTGTATTGGCGGACGGGAATTGTAAACGGAAACTATTGTCCGGATGTTGCTGTCTGGGTGTGCGTCGAGGTGAACGGGCCGGCATGCGATTGGCACGATGCATATCCTCCAATATTGAGGGCGCTACGTAGGTGAAACCCTGTAATTATACACAGAGAGAAAAGACATATATAGTTAATAAATATTAAAACCTTAGATTCTTATTATTAAATATTCAATAATTTGATCAAAATTGATGCTGATCAAGAATATATATATACATACATATGTATATAATTATTATATTATGAACGCATTGCAAAGATATAATTACATATATCAATGATGCCCTTTTTTCTTGTAAGGGTATAAAACAAACTTTTTGATTCGTTAACGTCTCCTTCCTCAACCACCTACATCTGACCCAATTGCCTGATCATGTGCACTAATCGGAAATCGGAGCACTGCCTGGCATACTAATTCAGTCACTCATTCAGTCAGTCAGTCATTCAATCTGTGGAGCGGATTATGCAAGTTTTTGTTGTATTTTATTTTATTTTTTTTTTTCGCTTAACGCATTTTACATAATTTCTTTTATATTTCGTTTGTTTAACTAAATATAATTTTTTTCTTCTCTTTTCTGTTTTGAAATGCCATAAAAATAATTAAAAATTAAAAAATTGCGTGTAAATTCATTTAACACGAATGGAGAAAGAGAGAGAGAGAGAGAGAGAGAGAGAGAGAGAGCGAGAAGAGAGGGGGTGGTGGAGGTAAGCCTTGTTGCTGGAAGAAATGCGTGCCAATGGATATGATGAGATGATGAGTTGGGATGATGTGAGAGATGTGTTATGGTGTTTGTGGTGTGTGTAAGTGCGATGAGTTGGTTGGTGTCTTCTGGTGACTGGCAGGTGAAATATTTCACTCCGAGTACGTGAGTTTTAAATTGAATTGAATTAGGTGCCTCTGTTGCTAATTGGTACTCGGATCTCGATCGAGTTGCTGACCCAGTAACCAAGCAGATGCAGGATGGGGGGAAAGATCTGCCCATCATTGCCATGGGAATTGGTTTGAGAAAGTTCATAATTATTTTGAATAATGTTCTAATTGTGTTTCTAAGAATATTTTCACATTCTTAGGGAAGGGAAGGGAAAATGAGGTGTTAATTGAAAGTTTCATATCAATTGCAATCAAACTGTAAGCAGACACACAGTTTTACACTCACTGCAGTTTTATAAGCTTTGATCGTTAAGTTTCATGTGTCAAAGATCTCAAACTGTAGATTGGATAATTCAAAGACTTTTCAAGATTCAAAAAAATCAGTAAATTACAGTACATAGTTTCATTACTATAACTTTTTGTTATGGAAAAATATATAAGATCTGTTCCTTTACTGTTATTGTGTAAAAACTTTGGCCGAGTTTCCACATTTCCAACCAGCAGCAGCTCTAAAACCTTAATTAGGCAATATTTAACATTCAAAATGTTAGCCTACTAAAGCCCTAACCCTCCGGCCCCTTGTTTACCCGTTTAAACTACACCACCCTCCATACTGTACTCCGTAATCCCACATAACCATAACCAAAACAAACTTGACAAAATACAAAAAAGAAATGCCGAACCGCAACAACAACAACAACAGCAATACCAACAAGGGTCGTTCGACTCAAGCAAATAAGTGAAATAAAAGTTACAAGTATCGACCGAATGATACCCCGTATTAGTTTGATTTGCAGTTTCATTTCGTTCAAATACTTGCTATGGGTTTGACAATTAAACATTCAGGTAACCCTTTGGCGACACCTAGCGTTCGATTTTGGTATTCAGTCTGCCTTCATGTTACAGTATTTATTTCTACTAGGGCCCATGGATCCCATAAAACTTTTAAATTAGATTAAATCAGAAAGTATTGATTCTAAAACTTTCAGGTCCGACTTTTTAAAGTATATACATATATTTCTAGATATATATTAACTCCTTGGTACATGTAAAGTAATGTTAATATACCCTTTCACCCTATGCTTGCACAGGGTATGGAAAAATAAAGTAAGCCAGAAGAAACAGAAACTGGTAGCTCCATGAAATTTTGTTTGTGGTAGTTTGTTTTTTTACGTATTTTTTTTTTTCTTTTTTAATTTTTGGGCGTGCAATTAGCTTTTCAGAAAACGCAGTCAGGCAACAACAAGAAATCGAGTGACTCTTGGAGAGCCGCCGCCGTTGCCTCTGTTGTAGCTCCACAGGTACGTAGCTTATGCTTCAGTCTGAAAGAAGCGCTTGAAGCGTGCGGACAAACACAAGCAACAAAACAGTTAAGGCCACCAAAGAAAACTAGCAGCAACAGAAACAACAACAACAACATCAACAACAGCAGCAACACCAACAACGGCAGAAAGTTAACTTTCATGCGGAGAAAGGCTTAGGCTTAGGCAAAGCAGCGCTTAAGATTCACGATATTGACAATTCGCAAAGATAGAAACAAACCAACACAAAAAAAAATACATATGAACTTTTCATTTCATTGACGATGATCGATGACATTGATTCTGGGCCAACAACGATGAGTTGCAGGCGTAGACACAGTTCAGGGCTATCGGGTTAAAAACCAGTTCAAAGTTTATAAAAACAAAAGAAGCAACAGTTGAAAAAAAGCTCACCACACTGATCGAGAGCGAAAAAGAAAGAAATTCCAAGCATGTGCTTAGCTTAAGACAAAAAACCAGAGAAGAGAGGGAAAGAGGAAAAGAGAGAAAGAGGAGCTTACAATTAGGACAAGAACCGTTGTTCATTCGGTCGTGTGTTTCTTTGCACGCTCGTTCGTTTATTGGTTGCAGCTGATGTTACATGTAAAACTGTAAAATTGAAAACAAAAAACAAACTGTGCCTCATAAACTTAATCTAAGTGTGCCCCCTCATCCCGGCCCCCCATGCGGAAGTCTTCGTTGATTGAAGTGTAAACCGTTTTTAAGTGACATTGCATAATTCTAAAGCAAAAAAAAAAAAATATACAAAAAAAAACCCAAGCTGACAAATGTTAAGATAATAACAATAAAAACATGTGCCAGAAATCTATAAACAATAATTGGCAAACTGACGAATTGTGTGAAAATCATAAATATAAACCACAACAACAGCGAAACAAAAGCTGAGCACTGTTTGTGACTCTAAAACTGAACTTAAAAAAAAAATTAAATAAAAAAAAACCAAAAACTGTAAAACTGTAAAACAGCAAAAACAAAGGCAAGCAGAAGAAAAAACTAGGAAAAATCCATAAACTTGGTAAAATGTTTAAGCAGTGGCAAATAAATTCACTTTCATTGCTGCCTTGGCTAGCGGCGCTGCTCAATGTGGCAGCGCTGCAACAACTATCTGTACAACAGCAACATTTGCCGCCAGCAGCAACAACTCCTTCAGCAACAGCAGCGGCAACACAAACAATTTATGCCAGACTTATAAATGCAACCAATATTGCTGCTGTTGCCGTCGATACCACTTTCATCGACAATATGGATAGCATGGATACGTCGGCTGCCTCCTTTGAGCAGCAGCAGCAACAACAGCAGCAGCAGCAACAACAACAGCAGCAGCAGCAGCAGCAACAACAACAACAACCATTGCAATTTGCACAAATAACGGCACTAGATAAAGAAGTAGGTATGCATACGGTATCAACCCAACTATAAACCAATAACAACAACAACAACAACAACCAGCAACAATAACAATTACAACAACAACAAAAGCAAGCAACTTGATTTACACACAACGGACATGATCAACATCAATCAGCTGTTATATTTGCCAATACTCTTCCCTCTCGCTCTCACTTCTGTTTACAGGTGACCGACCATATGCTGGGTATATACACATTATTATTAATCAATTTGTTTATATACATATATACAAATATATATATATATATATATATGTGTGTATGTATGTTAAGGGGAGAGGAGAAATCATAAACATAACTTTTATATATTAACATATAGAGTGTGATAGAAAGCAAATTAGAATCAGTGTAGGGTATTTATTCTTCGTTGTGTTAATATTATTTTCTTTTATTTTGTATCTATTTATTTAAAAATACAAGTGAAATTTGCTGACATGATTTAGTTGAACGACAACTACCTGGCACACGGACTGGACTTCTTCGCCATGTGCGTATTAATATGAATATATATGTATGTCTGTATAAACAGTTGTAACCAAAAGTTAGCCACCAGAGCAACAAAACGTTTGAAAATGTTTGCAAAATTAACCATAGAGACAACAAAATGAATATAATGTGTAAAAGGGCGATATATGTAGGTATGTATATGTTATATCTGTATAGTTGCGGTAGGCATAGAAACCGTTAATAGAGTTATCAAAAAGGGGGGGAGGGGGGTGGCGAGCGGGTGCAATGTAGCGAAGCACAAGTTTATGGTCGCGCCATTTCATGTGTGAAAGTGAAATTTATTACACACCATTCACACACTTGATTTTATATTATTATTTTCTTCTTTGAAAAGCGAAGAAAGAAGAAAAAAAAATTAAATTAGAGCTAAAGCTACATATGTATGTATGTATGTATGTATAGACGAAGGCAGAGAAGAGAAGCAAATGGACTGAGTGCCATTATCAATGTGTTGAGTAATCGTTGGGAAGTTAATTTAAAAATCAAGTTAATTGCATTAACATAATGCTATATTTTTCTTCTTCTTCTATATATCTGTCTCTTTCTAGTGGAACGATTGATCAAGCAATGGGCACCGATTGTATGGTTAGCACCCGAAGAAAAATTCCTACCCTTGGGAGTGGATGAATTCTTACAGCATGTCCACCCATTGGATAAGGAAAGAGATTATACTGTTCCTGGTGTTCAATTTCGTGATTATTCAACTAAATCACATTTGGTTACAAATACCGAAATTCAAGATCTTTTGGAGAATGAGCAATCGTTTTTATATGGACGTAATCCAAATGAGAAACCAGTACCCATATATGGTGTGGTCAATTTGTGTCCAACGAAATCTATTAAGGATATTCCTCCTCCTGTAATGCCGACAATGTTGGCCAGTACACGTGGTCCCTATATTCCCGTTTCGATAGATCCATTGGATGAGCATAATGAGACATTGAGAAGATCATCTCGTCTATATCCATTATTTCAGCGTGTGAAACGCCAAGCGCCCCCAACTCTCGATTTGGTAATGGGTGAAACTCAAGGAAAACAATCACAAACACAACCACTAACAACAAATCCAAATCAATCAACGAAAACTGATACCGAATATTCTATAGATCAGTTAGATCAAATGGAAAATTCTATTCCCGTTAACAATTTTATAGCCAATCTCAAAGATAATGTTAAATTTAGTGGTGGTTCCGATAATAATCTTGACGACAATACGATATCAGAGACTGGCTCACAAGAGGAAGAGATTAAGGGTAATCTACCTTCTTTTCATGTCACCTATTGGATGTTCTATCCATATAGTCAGGGTAAAACAATGTGCACTCTCAGTTTGGGCCCTTTGGGCCGTATACCATTTCCAGCCGTTTATGGCTACTGTTTGGGTAATCGCAAAGATATTGGCAGTCATGTCGGTGATTGGGAACACATGAGTTTATATTTTAATGGCAATGCTGAACCACAGGCCATGTATGTATCGGCCCATGATGCGGGTGCCTATTATAGCTATAATCGTTTGACCGGCTCCTTTGAATTTCGTCGTCAAGAGACACGCAAGGGCATCTTGCAGCGTCCGAATTTCCCTAAAACGGTTACAACATTCAAGAATCATCCAGTACTATTTGCGGCCAAGGGTTCCCATGGTCTGTGGACGGCACCCGGTAAACATCGATTTGTTAAAGTGGCACGATTATATGATATCAATGGTTTTGGCACACCATGGAATACTTGGAAAGCGGTAGATATTAGCTATGAAAATCTAAGATCGTATGGTAAGAGATGATCTACAATTGATATTGATTTTAAATCTGATTTTTATAATATTCTATGGTTTTCGTTCTTTTTTTTTGTTTTTAGGTCGTTCATTGGTCCCCGATTGGTTAACCTATCGCGGCAAATGGGGTAATCCCAAAAGTAAATGTCATCCATTCCGTCGCATTGGTTTAAATTTCTGTGAATTTACTGATGGACCCACGGGTATACCCTTAAAAGAACCACACTTTCAATGCGGTAATGACTATCATTAATGATCGTGCGATCGATCATTAATATACTAGACATAAGTATTTATTGTGACAACCAAACAAGAACCAACAACACAAACAAAAAGAATTCCCCTAAGAAAGATTTCCTTCCAAAATAAAATTAATGCAAAGAATTTCATTTTGCTTAATAAGTATATAGAATAAGGGGCGGGGGGTATGAAAACTGTAAGAAAAGTTGATTAAAGAATCCCCAAACGGAAATCCCTATCAATCACAAACCGGTGTGATCTTCATTTATGCTTTATCACGAATTTCAACTTACTTGAAAGATTAAATTGGCACTTTCGCTGAGCGTTGTATCATCCGGTGAATCCACTGGAATTTGTCTTGTGAATCTCGTATCGAACTGGGAGACATCATCTTCACTTCGCTATAAAAATATGTAACCAAAAAAAATATAATTAAACAATATCTATCTTTGGATAGACATATGTATATATTTTTTTCTTCACTTACCAATAGAGGCTTTATAGGTGGCTCTAGGCGACGTGCTAAAACATCATCCCAGTTGACAAGCTTGAAGAATGGATGTGATTGCACAGCTGCCGCATCCTCGGGACCGCTGCCCAAACGTTGTGGCTCTTGACGCTTCATAAGACGTCGAACCAGATCTCTGGCTTCGGGTGTGAGGTAGGCTGGCAGATTTAACTTGGCTTTAAGTATAGTCTCGATGGTCTTCTTACGATTCTCAGCAGTAAACGGCGGCTACAAAAACAAAACAAAACGAAACAAAACAAAAATATTAATCAAAAATTAAAAGGTGAGGGGATATGATTTTTAAAAACTTACCACTCCTGTTAGCATATCAAACATAAGAGCACCCAATGACCACCAATCAACAGCTTTGCCATGGCCACTTCTGGTTAATATTTCTGGGGCCCTAGAGGAAATATGTAAAAGAGAAAAAATGATTATAATTTCGATATGAAATTAATTAATTAATTAATATATAGATTGAAAAGACTGCTTAACGCTTTGCACGCACATGTATTCAATTGTGCCGCAGAAGGTGTGGGTGACAATACCCTCTTGTATATGCTCCTTGCATAGACCAAAATCGGTGAGTTTAACATGTCCCTGGGCATCCAATAATATATTCTCTGGCTTTAAATCACGATAAATAATGCCCAATTTGTGTAAATGTCCCAATGCCAATATTATTTCGCTTAAATAAAAGCTGCAAAGAGATATAAAATAAATATTAAATAAATTAAATAGAATCTTAATATCGATTATAACAAATGACTTACAGATAAATTTTAAACCAACTGTTTCATTTATATAATTATATTTCTTAGATTATTAGGTTTAATTTTTCTTTCTTGGTAGCTATTATTGCCATCTCTTTCAGTTTCATTATTCACATTCACATAAACGAATCCATAATGGGCGGCATCTAGAGAGCAACATTTCATTTATATCTACTCTATATATATTTATATATATATATATATATATATATATATATATATATGTACATATACATATATCTAGCATATGTTTTAAACACTTCTATTGAAAAGTTTATAAAAGAATTTCTATATATGTACATTTAATTGAGAAATAAATCCTTTTCTTTTTTAATTGTGAGTAAGATGGCAAGTAAAAAAAAAAAAACAGAAATACTTCAACTGATCATTTTCTATGACTATGCTTGACATATATACATATGTATGTACATATATCTATAATCAAATTTAGTTTATCCGTTTGTATCTGTATTACATACACATACATATGTACATATATATATATATATATTTATATATAAATCCTAGATATATACATATATATATATCTATATATATATGCCATATTCATTCTTATTATTAATCCTTCATTCTATATAGTCTAAATTGAAATAATTTCAAGTTCCTTTTGGTTACCTACCATGTGGTATCCTCTAGAAAGATGCCCTCACGTTCCAAATGCATAAACAATTCACCACCGCTTAAATATTCCAATATAAGATATAATTTTCCATCCGTTTGAAAGGCATAGACCAATTCGACTATAAAGGGATGCTATATTATACCAAAACGAAAGATAAGAAATTTTTATAGTTAGTTTTATTTTATATTCAATTAGAATAATTATTAATTATGTAATTTACCTTAACCGCTTCTAAAATATTACGCTCGGCACGTGTATGTGCTGTGTCCTTTTGATTGGTGACTATTGAAGCTTTTTTTAAAACTTTCATGGCAAAATATTTATTGGCATCTCGTCCAGCGGTTTTGCGCACCTGTCGAAAAGTAAACAAACAATTTTTATAACATGAACTCATGGTCAAGATCAAGGTAGATAGAGAGAGAGAGCGAGAGAGAGAGAGAGAGAGAGTGGGAGTGTATTTACCTGAAATACTTTGCCATAGCCACCTTTGCCAAGGACCTTTTTTAATTCAAAATCCTTGGGTCCAAGTTTAATTTTACCCGGATTGACATTCTCCTCGGATAGTTGTATGGTTTCCTGGCCCTCATTGCTGCTGCGTTAAAGATAAGTTTAGTATTTGGCGTGGGAAATAAACAGTCTATAGGGTCTATAAATAAATCACCCACCCCCCCATCCATTATCCCAAATAATATGCACGCGCCAACCGTTTTTTAACCCGTTCCCGCGTTCAAGTTCACCTCCGGATCGATCCCCATTTACATATGTACATACACACACACACAAACATACACACACACACACATACATACATATATAGTTAACCCAACTAGCTGTCGAACTCTTCTATCGAGTGTTTGCCATGAGTCTCAATTAGCTGCTGCATTAAAATTAGTTCGTTTGTGTGGGTTTTTCTATATATATATGTATATATATGTATATATATATATTTCGGTATCATCATCATGTATTTACCTATATATATATATATATATATATTGTTATGTTATCAGTCTGTTATTCTGTTTAGGTCTGTCTAGCCAGGGATCAACTAGAATCAATATTATGTTGAGCTCACTTGTAAACAATATGGAAATCAATTAGGTGAAAGAGAGAGAAAGAAAATTTCTCCCACATTTACATACTGTCGAGTCACACAGCCTCGCCGCCATTCGACTGTCCGCGTCCATCCATCTATTCCCCCGCCCCGTCTTTTTTTATCATAGTCCCTTTCCTTTTTTTTTTTATATAGTTGGAGTTTGCTTCTCCCTCATCTTTAGCACATTTCTCTTGTATTACTCACTCTTGAAGTAGATTTATACACAATTCCGGTTCTAGGTCAACCTGCAAAAACAAAAACAAAAACAAAAAGAGAAAAAGAGAAATTAGCGGGTAAATCCATGTGAATAATGTCAATAATTAATCATAATTTGTTGCTATACATACACATATATATATATATATACATAAGGCATAGAAACTTAATAATTCCATATTCATATTAAACAAATTTCAAGCTTAACTTGAACTAAAACAAAGTAAATAATCTGAAACTGCAAAAACCAGTAAAAAAAAAAAATAAAATAATAAAAAATAACTTCCGCTTATTATTTAATAAAATTAAGCAAAATGGGAAATTCATATACAAAATTAAAGTATTAAAAAACCCCCCATAAATTTTAATCATAATTATATAATATATTGACCATGAAAATCTAATATACAAAATATTTGCAAAGATCAATCGATCATTATCGGCTATACAAAAGAGATCAGGATATTTTATATATATATAAGAGAATGGTTTAAATTCCAAGTAAAACTAGAAGGATAGGTTAACTTCGAATATCCTTGCAGATTGCCTCTTTATAGTTTACCGGGAGTCGATGGCCTTAGTAGCTAGCACTCTTCACCCGTTAGTTATTATATTATTTTGTATAATAATTAAAAAAAAAAAAAATAATAAATAAATAAACAGTTTACCGAACCGAACCGAACCGAGAACTATTTATATTTCACGATTAGCAAATAGGAACATCCATACAAAAAACTATTTTGAACTGATTGTTCTTATGGCAGCTACATACATATATTTATGATATAGACAACCGATTCTAATAAAACTTGCTTGATATATCAATATGTACATTAAACTCACAAATATTTCATGGCATTCGCTTTAAAAACAAACAAAGTTATTAGGGTTAAGCCCTTATTCACGACCGATCGATCGTTAATATGAGTGATATATCATATAGTCGTCCGATCAGGATGATTCCGTGATATATAATACCTGTAGCAAATAGAAGCCTATGTGATATCATTTAAGCGCTCTAGCTGTTGATCCAACAGACAGGGGGAGACGACAGACAGGTCTAGTTCTATTCGTCTATTCATGCTGATCATGAATATATATACTTTATATTTGATCACTAGGACATTTTTCTATCTGTGAGTTCTGCAAACTTCTGAACAATATTAATGTACCCTCTGCAAGGGTATAATTACTCACTCCATAATGATTCTATTAATGATAACATTATCAATTAGATTATTGTTAATCATTATCTATAAGATGGGGGAATATGTTTTAAAATATATTTTAGTTATATAAAAATTTATATTAGATCGTGTCTTTCCCTTTCCCTCACTCCACTCTCGTTCTCTCTCTCTCTCGACTTTATCTATACCGGAAGTGTTTAAATAAAAATTTCTTAAGAATTATTATTTTTTTTTTTTTTTGGGGGAGTTACGAACAAGGATTATATTCCAGTCAAATGTTTGATAATTATTTTGGAATCTTTGTAGAGCCAAATTATATTCTTGAAGGAAGGTGTGAATGGGGTGAGGGGGGAGGGATGAGGAGGTGTGTGTATATATTCTTTTAAACATCATTCAGGAGTTTCGCTTATATGTACATACATATGTACATATGTTCTTTTGTTGGGGTTGCTCTTTTTTTTTTTTAACTGTTTCCCCCTTTTTTTTTCTTTGTATCTCTGCCTACACTCACACACACAAACGCACATACACCTTCTTTTAGTTTATTTTACTTTTTTTTTCTTCTTGTCTTTAATGACAAACTAAATTTAGAACTCGGAACAATGCCAAATAATCTGCCGGCAAATGCTACCGCCGAAACGGGGGGGAGGGAGGGGGGAGAAACATTGCCTGGCGCTCGTCATGCTTCTAAGAGATATACATATATATATATATATATGTATACATATATACCTATCTATATACATATGGATACATATACACATTTGTATATATACAGATATATACATATATATATATATATATATAGATGTATATAATGTGAAATTTTCGACTAAAGTTCAATGAAAACTGGTTCACCTCGTCAGATTTTGGTTTTTTTTTTTGGACGCGCGTTGGCGGCAAATTCCAATTAACAAATCTATCATAATTTATTGTAATCACATGAAAAAATCAAGGGGGGGATAAATAGAAATTCCAGGGAGGTAGTCCACTACATATATATACATATATATATATATACAAATCGGAATATATATATATGATATACATATAGCACAAATTATTTATATACATATGTAGGTACATATTTCGCTTCCGACTTTCATTATATATGTATATACATATGTTCATATATGTATCATGAGCATATGGGGGAACGTAATGGGAATGGGAATGGGTATGGGAATGGGCATGGTCATGAGAAGCACATGTGCTCTGCTCTGTCTGTGGACTGCAACTGATTACTAATGCAAAACCGATGCACGCGCGCAACGGACGAATGGACAGGCGGACCGACCGACTGACCGGCGGACCGCCTTCTTAAAACTCTTCAAAGTCGATCGTCCGTTTTGTGTTCCATTTCATTTAAACCTTATCGTCATTTTTTCTCTTTTTCTAATTTTATATTATTCGCTGATAACAAATAATTTTTCGTTATTCTTTACCAGCGGCAGGAGCGGTTTTTTTTTTTTGGTTTTTGAAATTCTTACAAAATATAAAAAAGATTTTTAATTAAGTGAAAAACAAACAAATTATAACAAATTATAATAAATTTGTTATCAAAATTCCATATCCAAATTAAATGAGAGAATTTGCATTATTGATATACATTTTCCGGTTAAATAATTTAATATAAAATTCAAAGCTTAAAAATTCAACAGGTAATAGAAACATATGTATGTACATACATATGTATGTATGTATGTATGTATTCTGTATGAATTTGGTAAAGTAATCATAGACTTAATTTTTATGAAATTATGTGCTTAAAACATTTAATTTTAGGAAATTTTTTCCCAAAATCTGAACATGACAAATTCCCAGAAAATGTATTTCAATTGCCATTTTGAGTTTTTAGAAAAGAGAAAATCTTTTATCTCACTCTATACAGGTAGCTAAATTCGCAATGCCTTTTCATGGCCATGAACGGATTTCCACTTAAACAGGGAAATACCAACCAAACCCAAAACTGTTTCCACGAACCGCAACCAAGATCAAGGTCCTCCCATCAGCAGCATGTACTTAAAATCTCTTAAATTATTTATTTTTACAAATTTCTCATTAACTACTTGAAAGCGCAAATGAAGATAATTTGAATTTATATTTTGTTTTGTTTTTTTTTTTTTTCAAAGAGTGAAAGTTTTAGGTTCAGTTTTATAGGAGAAATTTGAATGGACAATTTAATGGGATTTATCAATTTGCAATCTGTGATCAAGAGATAGTAATTGCCTCTGTTTGGTGTTAAACCGCTCCTGGATCTATAGCCAGGCTGTATGTATGTATGTATGTATGAGTGTGTTGTAATTTATTTGCATTGGTGTGTGTGTGTTTGTGTATGTATGTGGAGGGCTAATTGATACTGATTATTTTGAAGGACAATCATTTTTTTTTTTTAGTTTGATGATTGTTGCCTAATATCATTACTTAAGTGGCATTTTATAAGGAACTGACTACTAAATCTAAAGCCCAAAAGGTACAGTAAACTCTAACTAAAATTGATTGAATCTTTTGAAACGATGAATAATCTTTGACACGATGGATGACGCCAGACAAAGGCGATAATAATAATGATGGTGATGGCGATGATGATTATTATTTGGTAGTAGATGAGATGTACATACATACATACATACGATACGTAGGTATGTATGGACTTTTGCGCAGCAAATTTGCGGGGAATGCAAGGAGGGGGTGTATTTTATAAGATGGTGGGAGTTTGGTACTGCTGCTGAAGCGCCGCTGACGCTGCCATTCGACAAAGACAAAGCGCAAAAACAAAGGTAAATAAATTGGGGGAAATTCCCAACCACCTCACCTCCACATACATATAACAAACTAATGGCTATGGAAAAGTGCAAGTGCGCAGCTTAAAAATTTTCAATCTTGCATATGTATTTTCACTGCGTAGTTTTGTTTATGGCACTTACATCGTCCAGTTCGATCCTGTCATCATCGGAATCTCTGGCCTTGTCATCCTCATGCAGTTCCAGATCAAAAAGTTCACTTGGATCACTCACGTCCGCCATTTGTGTGGCTGCCGTTATCCTCTCTCTAGCTCTCTCTCTCTATGTCTCAGACACACTCACTCACTCTCCAACACACACACACACGCGCGCGTTTACTGTTAAATTGTTGTTGGTGTTGTTGCTGCTGCGAATACTAGTGCGGGGAATACGGGACGTAATCAGCAACAACACAAATCAAATCAAACAAAAAAAAAAAAAAAAAAAGACTGCGATTTTCTTTTCTTTTTTTATATTTGTTGTAGCACAGCTGGCTGTTGCCTGTTTTAAATTTTTGGCCCCGAAGGTTATTGTTTATTAGTTAATAGCAATACAAATACACACATGTACAGTGGCAGAGACGCACTCACACCGACGTACGCACTTGTGCCACACGCACTAGACACACATATACACGCACGCACACATGCAGAGACACAGCAACAGAGCAGACACTGGTGTCAGGCAGTTTATTCATTTAAATTTCGCGTTTTTTTCTTAAATTTCTTTTAAGTGGCTTAAACGTGTAATTTACTCTTGTTGCTTGACGTTTGCAATGCTTAATATTTAATAATTCAAATGCACTTTTTCTTTGTTTGCGAGTTGCTGAACACGTGCATGTATCGAATGCATACTTAATCGATAAGTCATTTCACGAGTTTATCGAGTATTCGTGATATAGCCGATAGTTCAAGTGATGAGCAAAAACGATAAAACAACAAACAAAAATAAGTTGTAGAATGTTCCAACTTTACCAGACAAGTCATTTACAGACCCAAAGAAAATTGCATTCAATTGTTTGTCACTCAAATATTAATAACTACAAGTACAAAGTTGTTACTTCCTCTGCACTAGTTGCGTCACAGAACCAGTGTGGAACCGCTGATGAGTAAGTTTCTCATTTCAGAGCAGTCTTAGCAACAGCTGTAGCTTCTCATATATGAGCAGTAATCGAAATGAGTTATTTATTCTCATATTCAGTCACATTACGCCAACAAATATGATATTAGTTCTAGTTTTGATTGGAACCAGTTGTTATTTATCGATAATGGTTGGTAAATAGAGTACATCTCTAGCACATTTAGCAAGGCACGCGCTGTACAAAGAGCTGTATTAATTAATTACAACAATATTGCAATTGAATAAATCTGATATACATAAGAACAAGGTAGAATGTGCACCGGTTCGCCCAGCAGCAATGGCACCCAGCCCGAAGAAGATAATGCACCAGAGCAGCAGCAACATCATCAACAACAAGAGGAACAGGAATCAGACCAGAATCTTAGTCTGAGAACTCCCACGCATGCAATTGTGAGTGCTGCAACAGAAGAAGAAATACTTGCCGAATATGGTAGCAATTTAAAATTATTAGAATGTAATTCGCAAGTGGCCGAACTACTTACCATACTAAGAGACAAGTAAGAAGCGTATTTATTAAAATTATATTTCAATTCAAAATCTTTGGCTTTTAGGAATACCAGCCGCAGCGATTTTAAATTCTATGCCGATCGTCTGATTCGCCTGGTTATAGAAGAGTCACTCAATCAGCTACCCTACACCGATTGTGATGTAGAGACTCCCACTGGTGCTATATATGAGGGTCTCAAATACCGATCCGGCAATTGTGGAGTTTCGATCATTCGCTCTGGGGAAGCCATGGAGCAGGGTTTACGCGATTGCTGTCGCTCAATAAGAATTGGAAAAATATTGGTCGAATCCGATGCAAATACACACGAGGCTCGTGTTGTCTATGCTCGATTCCCCGATGATATTGGTAGTCGTCAAGTGCTGCTCATGTATCCAATAATGTCCACTGGGAATACTGTTCTACAGGCGGTCAATGTATTACGTGAACATGGTGTACCAGAGAAGTGCATCATATTGTCGAATCTCTTTTGTACACCAGCGGCGGCTCGTACTGTGGTTAATGCCTTTCCCAAACTGAAGATTTTGACATCGGAACTGCATCCGGTGGCGCCCAATCATTTCGGACAGAAATATTTTGGTACAGACTAGAGATTAGTTAGAGACAGAGAGAGAGAGAGGGAGAGAGAAAGAGAGGGAGAGAGGGAAAAATGAAGAAGATGAAACATCTACTACAACCACAATTGAGACTTGACAACTAAGCGCTGCTTAGGATAGGTAGTGTGATGATGATGATAATGAGAAGATGATGACCTAACCACCATTCAACCTTAAACCAATCCAACACCTACATAAACCCTAACTATAGCCTAACTCTCACACATTAATTACATATTAATTCCATTTTAATAATATTCATTTTATTATTTTTCTCACCTTCTTTTTTTTCTCTCTCTCTCTCTCTCTATCTCTGTCTCCCTTTAGATGGCATTTGATTTGGTGGTGATCCTCCAACGCGTCGCAAAAAAGAAAAACCAAAACTTAGAAGTGGCTTTTAAACTACGAAAAAGAATAGAAAAAAAACACTTAATATGTTGTATAGCTTATAAATTTATTAAACTATTTTAAATGTAAATAAAATATATATATATATATCACAAAAACAAAATCCCAAAAAGCCATTGGAAAGAAAGTGAAAGAATATATCATCTTTCAGATATGATTATCTTTAATTAATCGGCAATCTTTGACTTATAATCCTCACTATAGATATATAATTTGATTCATTCTAAATCTGGTTTGGTCCCTTATGACTCTAGCATAAATCAGTTCATCATTATGTCAAATTGGGACATGTTAACTTTAAAATCGAGCCAAATAAACATACATATATATATATATTATATATTTGGATTAAACTAATTTTTATTTAAAAAAAGAGGAATAAATATATTATTAAAATCGTTTTTCTTTTAAGAGGTCATTTTATAATTGACCACAGTCTCCACTTTGTGCAGACCCGTTGAAAAGGAGCGTAATTTAACTGCTTGGGCATTTTGTATGAACACTTGACCAGTCTCATTCCATTCCTTGGGTATCTCTGTATTCTCCATGGTATGGATCATTACATCGAATGTGCAAATGCAATCAAGTAATGGCAAATAGCTAACAGTGGCCGATATTTGACGCATAACATCACGTATTTCATTTTGAATGCGAGCTAACTCTTTCGATGATGTCTTCTTATTGGGATCTCCGGATTCATCCTTGCCATCGCCCAATTCGGCTTGCATTTTAAAATCCCAACATTCGAGAACCTCTTTTGTATGGGCATTGGTAATAACCATGGAAATCTTATCAGTCATATTCTTGGATAGCCATTCTATAAGATATCGGAATTAAAGCGGTATGTCTATATATACATACATATGTACGTATATCAATGTATATTTACCTTCAGTTTGGGTCAGAACATTCTGAAGGAATGTTACAATTTTTTGATCCTTGGACATTAGTATAGTCAAACCATATTGTTGTGTTGTACTAAAGTTTTCTGCCGGATAGATTCCACGTTGAAATAATATGGAATTTATGCCATATTCTGTTGTAAATATATAAAAACAAAAATAAAGACGCCAAATTAACGCGGGCGACCTTGCTATCTCCTTCTCTCTCATTACATTAGATTATGTCGCCAGAATCTAATTGCTTTGTTGTTCTTAACTTACTTAAATATTCCACAATTATTTGGGCAGATCCCTTAAGTGTTATACAATTCTTGCTAGCCTGAGCTGTCGACATTTTTATGTGTAATAACTTTTACAACAACTTTCTAAGACTTTGTCTTTCAGTTTTTTTTGAAGCAGGCCCGCGAGTGATGTGACCAGAGTTTTAATTTTCCCTTGTAGTGCTGCCACCTATTTCCAAGGCAAGTTCGATAACAATGGTGTAAAACTTGAATTCGCTTCGCATTTGTGTGCCATAAAAAATGGGGAACTTGAAATCGCTATGAGGTGAAAAGTTAAATCGTGTAAATTTCGAATTTGTTAAAACAAGTGCGGGAATTTTTTTCTTAAGAAAATCATCCATCGATAGAGAGAAAACCTTCCTTCCAAAGACATCGTATCAGTTAGAGGTTTTCATGGATAATTCTGCAAATACATTTTATTATGGATGCAAGGGTTAAGTCAAGTTAAAATTTCAGTTGCCGCGTCAATTCGATGACAAAGAGCGGCAAAAGAAAACGCTTCTGCCATATATATGTACAGTGGACCCTTGTTTAAACAAACGCCCGGGATAACGAACATTTTTTTGGGAAAAAAGTTTCGCTTAACGAACGAAATTTCCCATAACGATCAACGAAAAAAATGGAAATCCCCCAAATTGCATGCAAAATTTCTGTCCGTATTTTAGCAACGAAACAGGGGAAATCCCAAATACACATTATGTTTCTTAACACTTGGTTACACTGGTGCTCTCTGTGTTTAGCTTTTGTTTCAAGTTAATTGCCAATTTTATAAATTTTTAATTTTTTTATAAGAGTTGCAAAATAACATTCCGCAATGGCTTCAAAAAATATTCTGAGAAAGATAAAAATCCAAGAGCTATAATAACGATTGAACTAAAAATAATTGAAAAACATCAAAATGGTTTGGGGGTGGCTGAGTTAGGTCGTGCATTCAAATTATCAAAATCAACGATTTCTACCTTCCTCAAGAATAAGGACAAGCATGAGTTGATAAACGCTTTTAATAGAGTATCAAGAGTAATAGTTTCTCGATGATGTTGAAAGATTGCTTCTTACATATGTATGTAGATAGATCATGAACAGACTGAGAAGGCTAAAGCGATATTTACCAATCTTAATAAAATATGTTGGTAAATTTATTCAGTTTTTTACAAGTTTTGATGCAATTTTTGTTATTTTATTTCAATAAAAGTTCAAATTAAAACATTATAGTTTTTTTTTTAACCTGGGACGCATTATTTCATTTTACATTGATTTACATATATGGGAATAAAGGTTTCGCTTAAGGAACGTTTCGGATAAGGATCAAGACGCTGGAACGAATTGTGTTCGTTAACCAAGGGTCCACTGTATATTCAAAATCGGTGGGGACAATTTTCTTGCTTTATTTTGTAATATTTATGATTTTGTTATACCCACAAATGGTCGTGATACGGCTAGAGATCACACAACTATATATCTAATAGCTTTTTTATTGGTACATATATTGTCTAAATAGTAAAATCTTGGCTAACTTGGTTTTATAAAGGTATATACATACATACATATACATACAACATGCATATATGAATATAGGACTGATCTTAAATAAACAAACCACAAAATATATATATGTATTTTTTTATAATATTATAAGATTTTATTTAAATATATTCATATACATATACTGGTTTGTTTATATATTTCTAAATAATATTGTTAACATTTAATTCAATTATATATCTAGTCATGGACAAAAGTATTGGCAACTACCCTGTTCTCCAGTTATAAATCAAAAATTTAAACGACAATGCTAGAATTTCAATTGTTTATATTTTTTAAATATTCTTTGATATTTGTTGATTGCATGAACAGTTAAAAAAGGAACTTTTTTCAAATCATAATGCTATTAAAAAATACGATATAAAAGTATACCCATTTCAAATGGGCGAAAGTATTGGCAATAAGAGTTTTTTTTTTTCAATTCAAACGAAAGAAATGTTTTTTAAATAATCGATGGTCATTTCTGCATCTTTTATTATTATTATATTTATCAGCATTCTAGCCGTTATGTATGTATATATGTATGTAGAAGGACTGATTTTAAATAAAGAAACAAACCACAAAAAATATATCTATGTATATAACTATTTCTAGTGTTAAAATTTGATAAAAATCGGATAAAAATATATATGGAAATCAAAAATTATATTAAATTGTTGGCCAATTAAAAGCATTTATTTTGTTATGATATATATATTATATTATTATCATATATTACAATTATATATTATTATTATATATTACTATTATATGTTATCATTTTATACATATTATCGTTTATATATATGTATATATATATATATAAAAATCATTACTATATATATAACCTTACATGACATTAATTAGTCATTGAAATATACATATATATCTTCTTGGCTACAACAATAATTAAATTACTTAGTAGTATTTACTATGAGTCCTCTGTTCGACAGTTAAAATATATTTAATCAATTGTCCCACCACTAGCTTCAATATCTCCGTCTCCATCCCCGTCTCCGTCTCCGCTTTTTCCTCTATCAGAATCGGCAACATTTCATTCGACTTTAAAATATTGCCTACTCTTTGGGATTTTGATAATTTGTTGGCCTTCTGATCAATTTCAAATTAAATGTTTGTTTATTCAGATGAGCTATACAAAATGAGCTTAACAAGGATAATGATTAGTTTATGCATTAGTTACTTTATTATCTATCAAAATTTCAAGATTGATCGGGGAATAATATTTTTGTTCAATGATAGATAAGGCTAAGAACTTTTTTAAATTGACCAAATTATTTAGTCTCATTTTGTAACAAATGTTTGCTATCCTTTGTATTGTTTATGACTATCATTAACCTGCTCTCCACCCTCCCTCCCCCCGCCATTACCGAATTTGAGTGCCACTCCTTTTTCTTATTTCTTTTTTACTTCCTGTTTCTGTATAATTCTGGTTAGGGGACTGGGCCAAAGCGACAGGAAATAAATAGACAAAATGCAAACTTTAGTTTTAGTAGTTTTTGGGCGCCACAATTCTTCGATACACACACACACACACACACACATATATATACACACACACATACATATAGTGTCGTCGTCGCCAGTTATCCTTATTCTGCAATGAGACATTTTTCACTGATTTTTCTCTTCTTACTCGAGAGAGAGAGAGAGAGAGAGAGAGTGAGAGAGAGTGAGTGAGAGAGAGAGACAGTGGGTGAGAGAGATGTGGAAAATAAATGAAAAATCTTGGCAAAAATATATTTTGCAAGAGAAATTTGCGTATTTATAGAAAAGCAGATTGAAATTGTCATTTTGTTTTTCTTATTCTTTTCTTGTTTTTGTTTTTCTTTTGTTGTTTGAAACGTAAAGAAGGGATATGACTTGAAATTGAATTTTGCTATGGCTATGGCTATGGCAAATTGCAATTAAAGGCGGAGCTCTTCTATTTTATGAGATGTCCTTAAAAATGTAGTAAATATGCTTGGCGCTTGGCCAAAAGGCAAAAAAAAAAAAAAAAAGAAAGGACATTGGCTAGTTCTGGTGGGCACTGCGCCATGACTACCACAACTAAAGGATTTGTTGTTGCTGCTGCTGCTGTTGCTGCTCCTGCTGCTGCTACTAGTACTCGTAGTGTTGTTGTTGCTCCTGTCAACGACTTGAAAAATTGATTGCATTGTTCCAATGCTGTCGCCTTGCAGCATTTTACTATATGTATGTATGTATGTATGTATGTATGTATGTATATGGAATCCTTTTTATAATGCGTTGGCGTTCGAGTTCACTGACATGGAAAATCTATAATGACACATTGTCGGCATGAAATCGAATTGATTGAATATCAATTTAAATGATAAAACATTTGCATATGATTAGACTAGGAGAGAGCGGGGGAGGGGGGAAATAATGTCAATGAAATGAAATAAAATAAAAAGATTTTACATTAGATTTTCCTTTGCCATTAATAAGGGTTTTTTCATACATATATATTAAAATGAATAGTAGTACATATTTGTATATAAATGTATATTATATAAGATACTGAATCAACTATCTAAAAATGATATAATCTCTTCGATTTCATGTACATTGATTCCAAATTGATTCCAATTGTTGAAGTTGCATCAATGTTCCCTTTTAAGAGTTCCTGAGTAGGAAAATGAGATAAATTTCCACCTGATCAAATGCATCTTTTTGCGTTGTTTTTTTTCTTCTACTTTTTTTTTTTTTAGCTGGTGGAGAATCATGGATCTGATTTGGCTTAACTACAATTTGTAAGCTTGCCTTGCAAGCAGCTCCAGCTCTGGCTTCTGGGTCCACCTTCTACTCCTTCATCTCACACATCATCAAACAGAGAGAGAGAGAGAGAGGGGGAGAAAAAAAAGGGAGATGGGGCGTGCCTGAGGCGGCTCATAAACAACAAGCAGCATCAACTGTTATCTCTTTCTCTCCCTCCCTCCCTCCCTCCCTCTTTCCCTCTCTCTCTTGTTGTGTTGTTGTTGTTGGTTTCTCAGAGTCAGTTCCCGGTATAAATATAACTAACCGCAGCTAATCCAGGCTACTTACAGCTTCTTGCCAAAACAAAGTCAGAGGTTAAGCACGTGCGGAACGAGCATCGACCATCGAGCATCGAGCATCGAGCGTTGAGCGTTGAGTATCTTCTCCTCCCAGGGCTATATACAATAACCAAGTGCCAGGTCTAGGCCTTCTTTTTGGGTTGCCGCCTCCTTTGGCTTTGGTTCAGCTTCGTCTTGTTGTTGTTGTTGTCGTTTTTTTTTTTTTTTTTTTTTTCGTTTTTTACGATCTAAGGCCAATTATAACCTTGGCCTGCTGCTGCCATATCTCACATTTTTTTTTTTTTAAACTTACGTCCTCGTCTTTCCTCTCCTCTGGTTGCTTTGTTGCTTGAAGATGATGAAGATGATCATTTCTCTGGCGCTTGGGCAAAAATTTATAAACACCTCAGCCACACGTTGGGGCGTCTCTCAGGCTCTTCTTTTTGTCTGTCCGTCTGTCTGTCTGTCTGTCTGTCCTTGTGTCCAATTGTCTGTCTGTTTCTCTGTCTGTCTGTCTTCTTCTTTTTCCTCCCTCTCTCCCTCTCTCCCTCTCTCTCTTTTTTCATATTTCTGTTTTTTTTTTTTTTCGAACATTGCCAAACTCAACGATCTGGTAATTTATGATTAATGTTTGGTCAAGCTGAAGATGTTTTTCTTTTTTCGGGGGGAACTGGAACCATTTTTGGCCAGCCTCCCCTGTTGTGTCATTTATGGCATTTGGAAGAGTTGGGGGAGTGATCGAAAGGGTGATAAAGGGGTGTGGAGTGTGGCGGGAGGGGGGATTGTGGTGGTGGGGGGGGGTGTAGGGGGCATATGGTGGCTAACCATATTGGCAACATTGGTTAGTTAATGTAGGTAAAAAAAAGGGGCAAAGTGGGGTACATTGCAATAGGAGGCAAAGGAGGAGTAAAGTTGCTCGTCATGTCAACGCTTGGCTGACTTTTTCCTCTTCTCCTTCGCTTGGATTCAGTTTTTTTTTTTTTTATTTATTTATTTTTATTTTTGTTTTTATTTTTTTTTTTTTTTTTGGATTAAACTTCCTGCTGTTGGTGAAGTTACTGCTGATATTGCTCCGGTGGTGATATTTGCTGTTGCTGGTGGTAGTTGCTGCTGTTGTTGCTGTTGTTACTGATGTTGCTGCGGTGTCGGTTGTGTCGGTTTTGTGAGCTTAATTAAAGACCAGACTGAATGCGACTGAAGCCTCTGCCATACGGGCTTCCTGGAAATCAAACAGAAACAAACTCGCTAAATATTTTCAGTTAACGCTTTGGTGGTCTTGGCCTATAATTTGCCTCACAGACAGCAGACGATTGTCTGATCGTTGTGGTATAGACATCTGCTGCTGCTGTTGCTGTTGCTGCTGTTGTTGCTGCTGCTGCTGATGTTACTGTTGCTGTTGCTGTTGCTGTTGATCAGTTGTTGCCGACAATCGCTGACGGGCTTAAGATAAACAACAAGTCCAACTCCAACTCAATCATAAATGAATCATGAGCAAATTATATGGCCCAGGACTTGTCGGCGCTGGCGCTGCTTAATAAACAATCATCAGCAACAGTAACAGCAACAGCAACAACAACAGCAACAACAACAAATCTGAAATAAAGTTGCAGGCAACGGGCACATACACCAACGCCATCTACCATTCAACAACCAAGCATCTTGCATCTCCATCCTCCTCTTCTTCCATGTGATAATGATGATTTCACAACCAATTAAGCGTTGAAAGCCAAATACCGCCATAGCAGCAGAAAGCTGAAATTTTGAGGTTAATCCTTTAGCTGAGCTGATGCTGCTCCCGCTGCTGTTGCTGTTGCTGCTGCTGTTGTTGCTGCTGCTGCTGCAATTTTCGGTGTTGCTGCCTGTAGAACGTGATGAAGATCTGAAAGATCTGCAAGATCTGCTGCCGATGTTGCTTTGGCATAGGCAAGATATGGATGGAGATGGAGTTAGCGATGGCGTTGATGCAGGCGGCAAAACAGCGGCGTCTGTCGGCTTGTTAAGTGGAGTTGTTGTTGTTGTTGTTGCTGTTGTTGTTGTTGTTGCTGTTGTTGCTGTTGTTGCTGCTGTCGGTTTGGGGCAAACGCCACGGGAAATTATGGTGGCCAAACTTCCCAGACCGCAACTAATTTAACCAAAGTGCGAATTGGAGGAGTTGTTGGAGTCACAGTCAAAGTTGGAGTCGGGAATCACAAATATACACACACACACACACACACAGACACACACATTCACATGCTGCCACATCCGAAAGCGAAACGAAATGGCCAGACAAAAAAAATCAAAACCAAAACTACAAAAAATGCAACAACAAAATAAACCAAAAAAAAAAAGAATAATAATATAATTGATGTAGACTATAGCAGACGTGCAAATACACTTTAAAATTAATACTAAAGAATATTAATAACAATTCTAACTTAAGCGGGATGTATTAAAGTGAAGAATATTTTTTTTAATTTCTTCTATTATTCTTATTCATCCCTAGAAAATGTTTTAATTTGATTGGATAAATCTTTATTATGAAGTTTTTCCATATCCTTACGATATATGTATAATAATATAATCTTAATGGATTTCTTTTTTTTCTTTTTCTCTTCACTTGTATTAACTAATATATATCTTTGTTAAATAGGGTATTGGAAAAACAGACCACAACAAAGCTGCCGCAGAGACAAGCCTTGTTAGAGTAGAATCCCATGGTCAGGGCTGAGAATTATGAGAGGAAGTGAGGAAGGTGATGAGAAGAGGAGGAGGGGGGAGAGAGAGGAAGAGAATGGACTGTTGCCCAAGCTGCGAATTTGTGAAGCGTGATGAGCGCCTGGCAAAAAGGGTTACAAGAATTAAGAGTAGGAGGAGATGAACAGGGGTAGTCCAAGATATACACAGAGACAGAGACAGAGACAGAGATAGACAGAGAGAGAGAGAGAGAGAGAGCGAGAGAGAGACTTGGGGTAGCCAGTCAGTAAGTTGTTAGCCAGAAGGCTCAGTCTAAGGCTCTGGAACTGCAACTAAAAAAAATAACTGACTATGAAACTAACTCTAACTCTGACTGTGTGTGTGTGTGTGTGTGTATGTCTCTTTTTACTGTAACTGCCAAGCACACGCGATCTCTGGACAATGACGATGTCGACGGAATTAACTCATAAAATATACATTATCATAGCTGGAACTAACCAAATGGCAACTGCAACTGCAACTGCAATTGGAATTGGAATCGAGAATGGAGGGGGGAGGGGGGAGGGGGGATTGGGATTGAGTTTGAGAGTTTCGGTTTTGGTTTGGGTTTGGGTTTGGGTTTGGGCTTAGGTTACTGGGGACTGTCTACTCATAGTTGTCTGCCTGCCTTTTTGGCGCTTTCGTGTGGCACCTGTCCACCACGAAGACGAAGACAATAACGATGTCTGTGTCTGCTGTTTCTCAGTCTGATCATCATCAACTTTGGTTTTTCTTTTCTTTTTTTTAGTTAGTAGTTGCCTTTAACAGATTTGTGCAATTAGCCACAGGCAAGTGTCTCCCGCCTTTCGTATACGTATAGGTATAGATATAAGTATAACGATTGCAGGGGTACTATGGGGGGGGGTATCGGTTAGTCGTCATCATCATCTACAACTACCACAGCAAGTGACTACATAAAGATTCTTTTATATGATTTTTGCAGAAAATGATGACATGCAGACCATCTAGCCGAATGGCTAAGTCAAGGGCTAGAAAGTGTTGGCCCAAAGTGCAGTCGAGCAAGATATACTACAATAAGATAGTATGAATTGATAGTTCCAGACTTGGACAATGTATAATATATGATATATATATATATGTACATATATACGAGTATATATTCGTATACTCAGATGGAACAGAATTTGACGCCCTGTAACAAAAGAAAAACTGAATCAGATAAATCATGAAAGGCGAGAACTGCCTAATGGAAAATTGTAAGAAATTTGTTACATTCTCTATCACTAATTTGTTTAAAACTAACAAGTTAAAACGATGCATTCAGTTTAAAACTAATCTTAAGGATACGAAATTGGAAAAAGAAAATTTTTGAAATCAATTGCTATTTTTTCAATAATTCTTCTATTTCTATTCTATTTTTCTATTAAAAAAGATCATTTTGGATCTATTGAAAATAATCCAAAAATATGACTGATCGATCTAGGAAATCTTATATATATATATATATATATATATATATATATATATATATATATAAAAAACAGATTTTCATCTTGGGAAATTATTAAAAATTATTTTTTAGTGCTTTTGATTAAAATGATTATAAAATATAGAGCATATATATATATATATATATATATATATATAATAAAGAAAAATCTTCGACTGAATAAAAGAAAAATATATAGCTTTAAGGATATACATAGTTTGATTCTTATAAGGCATGCTTTTGTTAATAGTAATAATATTTTTATATCTAGTTTAATATATGTATAAATTATATATAGATTGCAGTTCTCGGTAGATGAGTTGTCTAAGTGGCTCAATCATTTTACGAACTGAACGAGGTTCCGGGTTCGAATCCCAGGCTAGTGCATGGATGTAGTGTTCGTCTAAGCCGAAGGCCTTAGTTGCCAGTGCTTGTTAAATATAATTAGGTTGTTAGTTTACAACTATATCCTAATAATAATAATACCTACTAATAATAATATATATAGATTGCTTTATTCATTTCAACATTTCATGGCCAATTTCTTTTTGTTTTTTTTTTTTTTTTTGTTCCTTAAACTGACAAATTTCTCAATTGATGGAACAAACAAAACCTTTTTACATATGGATTAAGGAGGAGGAGGATGCAATTCTTCTAGTCTGAGTTCCCACAGTTTGGGTTCCTCAATCACTTACATATATAGTTATATATATATATATATATATATGTATGTATATATATAGGTTTAGAAAATATGCACTCCACACTCCACCTCCACCTCCACCTTCACAAGGAATTGCAGTCCTTATTTTTGTTTTATTTTGTTTTGTATCTCTCTCTCTCTCACTCTCTCTCTCTCATCGTACCTCACTTATGCACAATTATGGCTTTATTGTCTAAACTTGGTCTTGGGACACATCTATTTAAAGGCATAGTCGTCTGGCTTTCAACACACAGAGAGGGAGCGTTGCATTTTCGGTTTGTGTCTTTTAAAACGAAACCGCCGACAAACCAAACCGTACCAACCGAAACTCCCTCAACTCCTCCTCGTTGTTGTCATCATCATCATCATCATCATCATCGTCATCGTCATCGTCGTCGTCGTCGTCGTCATTGTACTCCTCAAGCGTCTCCTTCTTCTCTTTCTCCATATCCACATCCTTATCCTTGACCATACCTCACCACAACCGTTTGCTGCTCCAACCAGGCAATTCGTCTGCCTTCTGTTTGTCTGTTGGCTTCATTGTTTTGGTTGGCGGCCCTTCGTCATCATCATCATCATCATCATCATCATCATCATCCATCCACATCATCATGATCGGTAGCTTCTCTTCTTCTACCTAACCAAGTCTGACTCGGACTCGGACTGGGACTGCGATTGCGATTGCGACTGACTCCCGGACGAATTAACTTGTTTTGGTATAAACGGCGGCTATTTTGTAAGTTCATAAAGGATAAATTGCCAATTTTGGGATTTGACTTGGTGAATGTTTTGCGTGTCTGGCAATACCTTTTGCCCAAGGACGGGTTTAACGGGTAATAAAATTGTATACAATATACTTTCAAGGGGCCAATCCGGAATGGGAATCGATTATTTTATACTTGTTATCGATGGGATATCGAAAAAAGTGTTCATTATCTCAGTTGTTTGGGTGGGGGGCTGGGGGGGGTGAAAGGTGTGGAAATATATTTCAAATCGAAATTTTCAATTATTTTTTTTTTTTTTTTTTTCTTATTTGTATATTTAAATAGGTGGGCGGTAATATATATTAATCCGCTCCTGTCATTTTGCCTTTTTGCCTCCCGTGCTATATTGAGTTTTCAATCTTTTGGTTGATCGATCTGTGGTCTTTAGGGAAAACTTGGTCCAGTCAACCTTGAGTTTGAGTTTCATTTAAGGCAGAGACAATGCTAGCCACTTTGGCGGGGACTCTCTGCCTTTGATTTCTTGACTTCATTTTTGACTTCATCTTCTTCTTGAACTGTTTCATTTTCTACTTCTTCTTCTTCTTCTTCTTCTTCATCTTCCTCTTGTACTTTTGCTTCTACTGCGGCGAATGAAACAAAACCAATTAAAAATGTTTCGTTGCACCCAAAAACGTAGATGCTGGAGTGGCGCTCCAAGATCAAGTCAAGGAGTTGCTGCTGCTGCTGTTGCTGCTGCTGCTGTTGCTGATGCTGATGCTGATGCTGTTGCTGATGCCGTTGATTGTCTTGAAGATATGCAAGCTGAGGCTGTGGCGGGCGCAGCCTACACGGTGGCAAGTTAACAAAAAGAGCAACAACAACTACATTTTTTTTTTTTTTTGGTTTTTGTTTTTTTTTTTTGTTTTCGGTATACGATGAGCTGAATACAGAGATACAGATACATTCTTCTCTTCTGGGTCTCAGGTCTTCATTTTTAATGAAATTCTTAACAAGGCGCACAAAATGCAAGCGCAACTTTTGACTTGCTCTTCGACTTCAATGCGGACACTGCGCATTGCCCGTAAACCGTTGTTGTTGTTGTTGTTGCTGCTGTTGTGGTAGTGGTGGTAGTGGTTGGCGGTTGGCTGTTGGTGGTTGGTGGTTGGTGGTGATATCCTAACAGGAGTTCGGTTGAGGAGGTTGATCGCGGAGTTCGACTCACTGTGCCTGCTTGTGTGTGTCCAACTAACTAACCAAATCGCAGACGTCGCAGCAAGTTAAGTGAAGTAACCGGCCGCCCGTTTTAGGCTGCAATTGGCTTGGCCAGCAAAGCAGCAAAGCAGCAAGCAGCAAAGCCAAACCATGAGAAGGCGACCGCACACAGCGTTTTTCTGGACGAACGCTGCCGTCACCGCTGTGCCGGCTAGTGCGTCGCACTGCCCTCTGCGTTCGCCTCTCATTGGAATTCATTAAAAATTCACGTGTGTGTGAGAGCAATGTCTGACCGAAAAAAAAACAAAAACAAAAAAAAGACAGAAAGAACCCAATGGATAAAAAAAAAAAAAAAAAAAAACATTGTTCAAGGAATGAGAGCAAGTTGAAAAATTTACGAAATTAGTTCACAAGCTATAGATGAGGGGTGTGGTGCTGGCGGATGCTGGCTGAAGAAGCAGCAGGAAGAGCTTGGAGGCAGTTGAAGGCAGCGCCACTTTAATTTAGTCATCAGGTGATTTTTCGCGAGCTTCAAGTGAAATCTTTAACGTGACGCTGGAGATTGTTATGTGATCTCCTCTCTCTCTTTCTGTCTCCCTCTCCCTCTCTCCCTCTCTCTTTCTCTCTGTCTCTCTATCTTTCACTGTTTTTTGCCTCAATCTCTCTGTCTCTGTCTATCTCTCTCTCTCTCTCCCTCTCTCTTTCTCTTGTATCTCCCTTGGTAAGGCTGTAGCCAGGCCAAAAGGATTGAAGCCAGAAGGGAGAGTTGGCCGGCCAAGCGCGTGTGTGGGCAATTGGCTTTTGAGGTGGCATGTTGTTCGGTTTGGTTAAAACTGATTTTGATTCTGTTTTTTTTTTTCGATTTTTTTTTTGTTTTTTGTTTCTCCCTTGTTGTTGGTGGGTTTTTTTTTATTTTTATTTTTTCTTTTTTTTTGCCTCTTACAGTTGACAAAAAGATAGTTTCCCATATATGTACGTATCGATGAGGCTGATTTGATGAACCTTTATATATTTAAGATTCACAGTGGTCATCGAAACAGTCCAGTATATAAATATATATATATTTATATATCTAATATACATATAATTCTTTGTTATTATGAAAGGTAGTCCAAAATATCCCTTTGAAATTGTTATATCGGTTATATGTATGTAAGTATATATATTATATTTTGTTTAAACTTTTTGCTTAGTTAGAAAAGATTCTTTGGTTAATATTTGATAAAATTTTTGTTTGTTTTGTTTTAAGTTATGTATTATTATAAAAACTTTTTGCTTAGTTACAAATCATTTATTGATTAATATTTGATAAAATATTTCTCATTTTTTTAAAATTATTATTATTGATTTATATTATTTTTATATTTAAAACTAAATCTATAATTTCTTTAAAGTTTCGGTTTAAATTTTCTATATAAATCAAATATTTCTAAGTCTTTGTATTAATTTGTTAAAAATCAAACCGAAAAAATCATATTTTATTTATTTGCTGTTTTATCTTTTAACTATGTATTGAAAAACTATATCTGAAAGCTATGAAAATAAACAAAAAATAAGCAAACTTTTGTGAACTTTAGTAAAACAAAAAGCACTAATTATTTCAAAAACAACAAGAAGACTAAAACGAGTCCATATTTTAGATCTTGCGAATAGACTTTGAATTAATATATAAAAATGTATATAAAATTAAAATTAAGCTCATATAATAATGTACATAGCAATCAAGTAGATTTAATAACTTAATTGTAAAACCTAGAGTTTATATATAATAGTTTGGCTTGAGCCAACTATTCCTGTTAAAAACAATGTATCCCCAAATTTACTTATTGTCCCAGGACAGATTGTAAATACAAATAAATATAAAAAAAAAAAACATTTAAGTTAAAATATATTATATAATATATACATATTTATATACATGTATAACAATATAATAATATTTAAAATTTGCCTCAAATGTTTATTTTTGATTTGTAATATGCCTAAGGCAATTTTATAGTTTTTTAACTAAAGTTTTTAAACTTAGTTAATATGAACCTATATTTTTGCATTAGTTAAACATTAAATTGAATTGATTAAGCGTTAGAATTATTTTTCATATATGAAAATCTATAATTAATATTAATCTGGAATCGATTTAATGCAGAAAGTGATATATGCTTGTTTATTAGTTTAAGCCATTTTTTTTTTTTTTTTTTGTTAGTTAACATTCAGTGTATCCTGGATACAATATTATTGCATCTAATAATTCACTGACATCATTTCGAGACCCCGGGTAATTTGCAGCAATTTCAAACCAATTACCAACTTAAGACAAAAAAAAAAAAAAAAAGAAAAACTAAACTCGATGCCTAGCGTAACTCTAGCGACATTTTTTTCAGTTCAGTTTAGTTTAGTTCAATTCAGTTCAGATGAATGGGGGGACAATAACGACGCCGTGCAGTCTAGGCTGGCTGACTGGCTGGCAGGCAACAGTCGACGAACTGCATCACGATCATACCAGACTCTTGTCTCAGTCTTAGTCTGGCCTAAAGGCTTATCAACAAATACCTCAGACTGTAAGACAGATATTTAAGAAGCAAGTTGATGTTGCTGTTGTTGTTGTTGTTGTTGTTGTTGTTACTATTGCTGTTGCAGTTAGTTGCAGCTTCCAGGCAACTGCTGTCAACTTGACTAAGCACTGACAGCAGCAACAGTAACTGCAGCAGCAGCAGCAATAGCAATAGCAACAGCAACAGCAACAGCAACAGCAACAGCAACAGCAACAGCAACAACAGTTGCAGCAGGTTCCATGGCTAGAAATATTTGACCATAACAAGTTATTTACTATGACTAGGAGTTGGCCTCAAGGACGGCATCAGCATTCTCAAATCATCTGCCTCACCCCTAACACCACGATCTGCCCTCCCCTTCCGTGTAGGAAATGGTAATTGGTGAACTATTTGATTTAGGAAGTGTATGGGGAAAAACTGGTAGCAAAATGTTGCTGCAACATGTTGATACCGACAATTTCAATAAATAAACCCAAGAGCTGAACAAAAGCAAACGAAGCAAACGATCAACCAACAAAACAAAACCAACCAAGGAGCCAACCAGGTGGCAACTTGTCGTAAGCTAACTTGGCACAGAGCTACCATTTAATGACAAGATCAAACTCCAGATCGGGTCTAAGATTCAACGAGTCGGGAAAGTGTGTAGAGCAAATGTTGCTAGCGGCTGTTGCTGTTGCTGCTGTTGCTGCTGTTGCTGCTGTTGCTGATGATGACGATGATGATTGCAACAAAGTAGGTAAAAAAACCAGCTTCAGTTGCAGCATCTTCTCACCTGTTTGAGTAGTTCACCAAGTCTAGTCTGGATTGTCATCCTCCCCATTCTCAGTCTTCATCTTTATCGTTGTTGTTGTTGTTGTTGTTGTTGTTGCTTTTGTCATCGCCGTTGTCGCCATCGTCGTCGTCAGTCGTCGCTATGTCTGGCAAGTCTGCCAAGTCTCTGTGTATGTCTCGCTCTTTAGTGGCAGTCATGGGAATTATTGTTTATTGGCATTGACTACAGTTTCCCCCCTTTCATAGCCCACCTACTCCTCTCTCTCTCTCTCTCTCTATACGCCACTTTTGTCTTAGTCCTCCCACTTACCCCACCCAATCACCTCATTCACCCATCTCTTCTATCTTCAACAAAATATGTATGAATCTAGAAAGAGCAAGAGATAGAGAGAGAGAAAGAGAGAGACAGAGAGAGAGAGAGAGTGAGAGAGTGAGATACTTGGCTTAAAGAGACGTTTCTAGGACAGATTTAATTTTGACATTTCTATTAGCCGCATATGAGAAAGCCAATTAGGAGGGAAAGCTAACTAAGTGAAAATAAAGACATGCTTAATTAAGAATTCAAAATATGCTAATAATGAATAATGTTTAAAAATAAATTTAATATTTAGATCAAGTCAGACAGATATAAAATGAGAATAATGCATAAAATCGACTCAAGATTATATGCATATATATATATATCTTAACTTTAAGATAACATATTAAGGAATTATTCCATAAATTTGTGACTGATTAGGGTATTTTTTTTTTTGTTTTACAACGTTTGGGTTGTTTTTTTTTTTTGGTTTCGGATTAGACGGGAACTTGCCCTTAATTTTTTTTTTGGTTTGCCAATTCGTATTCACAACCCTTGCGTGTCATTTGCTTGATTCATCTGGGCCAGCTGCCTGAAACTGTTAAATGCAGTTGGAACTTCGTATAATGGAATGGTAAGAGAAGTTGAGAAGGCAAACGAAAATTAAGAAGGAGCAGCAGGAGCAGGAGTAGGAGCAGGAGTTAAAGAAGATAAAGTTCTTTTAAATTATAAAGCGGCGAATTTGTATGCGAATTGAAATAAAAAAGTTGATGAACATACCAAACACCAAAGTTGACTGACTCTCCCCTCCCTAAAGCTATTGATCATTAGCTAATGGGCAGGTGTATCAGGTATATATATATATATATATGTATATATATGGAACAATTACGGTTTTTAGGGTGGCAGCTGCAAAGGGCCTTAGGAAGAGCTAAAGAACAGAAAGAGTGAATAAGGAGAGAGAGCTTAACACGTGCTAAAAAAGAAACCACTGGGCAGGGGTTAAGATCATGAGTCATTATGGATGAGAGACAAACTCTCTATATTGATTGCGTGTGGTCTCCAATACAGTTTTCTTTTCCTTTCCTTTCCTTTCCTTTCTTTTTCCATTGATGGAAAAAGTAAATTTTCTTCACCTTGTTTGCTGCTCATTTTGTTGTTGTTGATGTTGCTGGAGGAGGATATGTATACATATGTATAGATATGTATACATATATGTATGTATGTATATGTATGTACATATATGTATGCATATGTATGGGGGATGGTGACATTCTGATTGAGAGCAGGAGACATCTAAAAAGCAGCAGAAGCAGCAGCAGCAGCAGCAGAAAAGCAGGTGCTAACCAGTTCCTGTGCAGGTCCTGTGCCAGACAAATTCTCCTTGTTCCTTGTCTTCCTCTTATTCTACTCCTTGTTGTTGCTGTTGTTGTTGTTTTTTTTTTTTTATTTTTATATTATTTGCAGCTGGCAGCTGGTTTCTTTTTTTTTTTTTTCTTTTGGTCATGGGACACAGGATCAACGACTTAGCACGTGGCGCATGTGGCGTTCTCTTTTGCTCTTCGGTATGGATGCCCCATGTCTGTTTTGAAGGGAAATGTGGTGGCTCCTGCCAAAAATTAAAGAACAAAAACAAAAAAAAAAAAAACAATCCAGAAGGAAGCTATTTAAGGAAGTTTTTATACCCTTACTTTTATTTATACATTAATACATAATGTTCAAAGATTAAGTAATCAAACATTTAATACTATTAACTGAATCAATTGTTTCTTGTATTGCTTTTAATGAATTTCTTATTATAATTAGAACAAAAAAAACTTTGTTTTTAAACGCAAGCTGATGCTGATTAGATTATAAAATTGATTTTTAATATGTTTATTTCCGATTTAATGATCGTCTTACAACGGATTGCCTTACACTATTTCTATTTGTCTTCACCCAAAATAACAACAATAGGAAATAAGCAAAAGAAGGAAAGTAGAATGAATGAATATACCCATTTGGCAAGGGTATAAAAAGGTCACTCGGGAAGTGTGCCTGGTCTTCGTCTATTGTATATTTAACGAAGGGAATTGTGGCAGCTGCTGCTGCTGTTGCTGCTGCTGCTGCTGCTGCTGCTGCTGCTGCTGCTGTTGCTGTTGCTGTTGCTGCTGTTGCTGACTCTTTGTATTTTTCTGGCTCTTTTTTCATTCTCATTTGATTTCATTCTCTTCTTCATCATCGTCTTTTCTTCATCTCGTCTCGACTTGTCATTATTTATTATATGTATGTGTTTTTTCTTTCTTTCTTGGTCTTTGTTTGGTTTTTTCATTTTTTCTTTTTTTTTTTTTTGCGTATTAATTGAATTATGGAAATTTCTAAAATTTTCTACCCCAAATAGTATATTAAGTAGTAGTAGTCGCAGTTTCTTCACATCTCCTCATTCATAGATTCAATAAATATTTAGACAGCTCACAATAATGAATTGGCAAAATAAATATTTTTTCTTTTCTTCTTTTGTTTTGAGGGGTTGAAAATAGCTGCGGCCTGGCCACTTTAGAAAATTTCACACGCAATTGCATTTTCCCTTGCATATACATATCGGCAACAACCCCCACCACACCCCCTTTCTACCTTCTATCCCTAATTTTCATCTGTTAGTTTTTTTTCTCCTTTTTTGTTTTTTTGTTTTTGTACCAATTGATGATAATGATAATGCCGATAATAATTGATGATGATGATGATGATGACTTAATTGAGACATTTTCATCAAATCATCTTGGATTTTTCGGTTCGGTGTGGGCTACTTAAGATAATTCGCTTTAAGGCTGCCATCATCATCGTGGGTTTATCATGTTATTTTACTGATACTTTATCGCCAACCAAACGAATGCGTTAAAAATGTTTCACGCTTAACGGTATACCCATTAAATTTTGGTTTGTCTAAAAGGGTAGCTTAAGTTGGTGAAGCTTTGAAAAACAGATCTAAATTAGTTAAACTATTATTAAAAATATATATGTGTAAATGTAAATACTAATTTTTAGTGTGGCGAATTATTAGTTTTTTTTTGGCCAAGTGATTGGTGATCAACAGTTATACCTTGTTATACTCCAAAAGTATAACACTAGTTGTTATACTAGTTATATGTAAATAATAGTAAATCGGTACTTACAAAAATGATTCTAGAAAACTCTTATATTTATCTAAAGCATGTGACAAAGCTGTTATACTAGTTATATTGAAATAATAGTTAATCGTTCCATATACAAATGGTTACACAAAGCTGTTATATTTATCTAAAGTAACAGTTTAACAGTTTCTAAATCTAGAGTGGCATGGAACTGTTATATTATGTTATATTTCAAAGCACTGACTTAAAATTGTAACAATTCTATACAATAAACAGTTACTTGGAACTCGAAAATGATTATACAAAACTGTTATACTTTTCGAAAGTTTCTCATTATACTACTAAGCTATTGTTAATGTAGTGTTATACTAAATATAAAGTATAACCCTTTGGGTATTTGCTAGAGTTATACTTAAGTAATATGTACAAGCGATTCATTTATGCATTAGAGATAATACTATCATACTATATATAATACTGTTATACTCACATAAAATGTATAAAGTAGTTCCAGTTAACGATTTTAAATGCATTTCTTAAAATACTTAATTGCTAAAGGTAATTTTAAAGATCTTTACCAGTCAGATATACATATACATATGTATAACAAATAGATTTCATAACAAATTATCAACAAATTGCAAAAATTTCTAAACTAATTTGAACTTTGTGTGTAAGATAATAATGATCCGATCAATGGATATATATAAGTCGAATAGTGTTTGGCAGTATCGAATTTAGCACCGGATCGTTTTTATTGCGCTTAAAGTGATTTTATTTCTGTGTGCTTGTGTGTGTGTGTGTATGTGTGTGAGTGTGTGTGTTTGGGCTGCTCGTTGTCTCCCGTATAAATTGACAAACTTATGGGGCTAAGGTTGAATCTGAGAGGCATCGGCATGGCAATGGGAATGAGAATGATGATGATGATGATGGTAAATGGGGGGGATCGGTATCATCGGTATCCCTCTCCACCTATGTATCGATGTATATATGTATGTATGTATGTATGTATGTATATATGTATATACTTGGATCTCGTCGGCATGTGCGGCACTTCGCTTATTGATTTTGTAATTAAGCATTGTCATTAAATTTTATGAGACCAGAGAGTCAGTCGACAGGCTGGCAGGCAAGAGGATAGCATTGAAAATGTTCCTAATTGAGTTGTTGTGATTGGTTGGGAATACTTTCGCATTAACAATGTATTCGACCAAAGTATTATATTGACAAAGTTTACTATGGATTTCGTTGGTAAAGTTTTCATAGATTAAAATTAATCTTATAATCTATAAATGATAAAAAGAAAAATAATACCCTCAATATATGTATATTTGTTGGCTTTTATGGGCTATAATGCTCAAGATTGTGTCACAGATATGTACATATGTTCAATAGTGCTGCCAATTAAATGAAATTATGGGTGGCACTACTTCACAGTGTTGGTTAATTTAACATACAAAAAATGAGAAAAAAGCCATAACAAATAAATAAATAAAATGAAAAAAAACGAAAACCGCTAAAGGAGGAGAGAGACATTGATCGAAGGTTTGCAACTTTTTGGGCATAAACATAAATCATCTGCATAAATTTTGGTAAAGAATTCGCATCGGAATTTCTATTGTGTGTTGGCTTTTTTTTCGTATTGTCTTTTTTTGTTTTTTGCGATTTTCGTAAACGAAGGCAGTTCATCATGTTGATTGAATGGGGGGACTTTGAAACATTTTTGTTGTCTGCGAATTTGTTTTTGTTTGAAAATCCTTTTCGAATCCATTGTTTTTAGGCTATGGGCATTAGCCAATCAACAGTTTGGATTAACATCAAATGAAGAATCATTTGTTAGATCAAAGTCACGCCCGTTTTATAGATAGTTATATATGTATAATGTACATATGTATGTGTATATAAGTATATGTAAATATGTATATGTAAATATATAAAGCTATGTACATATACCAACATTTCATCTGCCCTTATGAAGCGAACAAAAATCAGCTGACAACTTTATCTGTCTAGTTATGGGAATATGAATGTGTCTATGTGTGTGTGTGTGTGTGTGTGTGTGTGATTCTGACTGCTGCTTCCGGAAATGAAAATCGTCAAACTGCACCGCAGCAACTCAATCTCATTGTCTCGCTAATTGTCTGACTGACTGTCTGTCTGACTGTCTGCTTAGATGTATGTATGTATGTACGTATGTATGTGTGTATGTACGCTTGTGTGTATGTATGTGTTTTTGTGTGAGTGTGTGAGAAGCGCGTCATAAGCCTCTACCTTTACCACTGCCTTTGGTTTCTGGTTCCTGGCCTAAGCAGCAGGTCATTCTTCCTGTTTATCTAAGCGGACTTGCTCTCTTTTACTCTCCCCTACCCTCTACAAGCCCATATTCGCTCTCACTCGTACTCGTACTCGTACTCATACACATACACATACACATACACATACACATACTCATACTTATACTATTGTTGCCTTTGCCTTGTTTCATGCCGCAACACGCACAATTTACCTTTGGCCCAAAACACAAACAAAAACAAAGTCAGCTGACTCATGCACAGACGAAAACGGCGATGGACGACGTCGACAACTACGACGACGACGACGACGACGACGTCTGGAACCTTTTTTTCCTCTACATTTTCTTCTTCTTTTTCTGCTTTTTTTTTTTTTTTTTGAGCCTAGGCGGTGCGCGTTTAATGACCGGAACGGATTTCTGCTCTACGCTTCAGCCGTCAGCAATAGCAACAGCAACAGCAGCCGTTATCCTCGCACATTTGCTACCTCGCTCGCACACAGCTTCCTCACACACATACACACACAGACACACACGTACACACATATGTATGTATGTCTCACACACAGTGGGAGCTCTGAGCCACACAATGTGTTCCGTGTGCACTTAAAATCCTATTAGGCTCAATTATCCGCTGATATTGCGTACACGATCTTTCATTTCATTTCATTTCATTTCATTTTCGGTTCGTTTCTCTTCATTCATTCATTTTTCAGGTTTTCAGCTTCCTTTTTCTAGGAATTAGTTTTCGTTGTTATTGCTGTTGTTATTGTTGTTATTGTTATTACTGTTGTTGTTGTTTTTGTTGTTGTCGTTGTTGTTTGCATTCAATTTGTCTTTCCTTTTTACGGTGCTGGTATTGGTCCTGGCAGGACGTCCCAAGTAGAAGGCATCGCAAGCAAGCAAGCTGCCTTCATTCATTGTTTATCGCACGCTTCGTCGTTCTTAGACAGACCGAAAAACTGACATTGATTCATATTTATTTATTTAGTAGCCAACTGCTTACCACACTTGTAGGTCAGTAGAGGGCAGCTGCCAACTAAAACTCACGATTATAAAAAAAGAAAAGTCTCAATTCTTTATCCTTTCCCTCTCTTTCTCTCTCTCACTCTCTCTCTCTCTCTCACTCTCTCTCTCTCTATCTTTTCCCTTCCTATTATATTTTGACCCGTAAGGGGTTTTTATGGATTTCTCTCTTTCATTTATTATAAATTTATATTGATACAAATCAAATTATTATTGTTCATTGCTTTTAATCGTACTTAAAATCTAGTAAGTTCTACTAGATATCGATTAAAAATTGAAAATCTTAGTGGTTCCGGTTCCGGTATCGGTAGGAATGGCTACTCTAGGCAAATCTATGCACATATGTATACGTATATGTATGTGAATGTGTATGTGTAGGTGTAGGTGTATGTATATGCCTACAAATATTTTTCAAAAATGTTGGAACAAAAGAATGCCAATGCTGGAGGCAATCCAATCGCTGCTATCATATGATGCCACTTCAAAAGGCGCCTCTGATCTGCTTACCGTTAAATGAAATCACTTTTCATTTCATTTGCCCTCGTCCGTCCTCTCTTCTCGCTTATTCTCTCAACCCTCATCGCCAAAAAAAAGTGTCGTATTTCAAATGTTTCATAAAGACATCAACTAAATCAAAACTGACAACAGCAAAGAGGCAAAAACTTAAGGCCTAAAAAGGGCCATAGCAGCAGCAGCACCACCACCACCACCACCAACAGATAAACTTGAAAATTAATAAAATTAGTAATCAGTTCTTTCAAATCAAAAAAAAATCAAGAAGGGGAGGAGATGTAGTCAACAAAGCGACGAACAAACAAACCAAGCAACCTACCCAAAAGGCAGTCAATCGAAATCGAAGTCAGAGTCAGAGTCAGAGTCAAAATCGAAGTCGAAGTCGAAGTCATCTGCAGATTAGATAGCGCCGCTCGCTAATGATTTCTAATGCCCTCAGAGGAGGAACGACGACGAGCTGTTGCCTCTTTCATCTCACTTCGCCTCTCTTCGGATCAGGTCTGTCTATCTGTCTGTTTGGAAAGCCCGCCCGCCTGGCCAAATCTTATAATGACGTAAAAAAGGCAATAACAGCAACAACAACAACAGCAAACAACCACAATTTAGGATGAACAATTCATTTCTCATATATTTCAGAAAACGAATCAATTTTACCCTAACAAAAGTATTGAAATATATTAAAATATTGGACAATTACTACAAATGATAATCCGCTATGTATATATATATATAAATACGTATGGTTTTAAATGGTAATGGTTTATTCTTTATAAAAGGAAGTAAATGGTTAATTTATTGATTATAATTTACATACAAGGTTAAGAAACAAAAATTTCATCTAAAGTAAGTTACTTGAAAAACTTGATATTTCAATAACATTTTTTGAATTGGAAATTCGGAAATTTAGTGCAAATCATTTGACCAAATGGTTAGTTTTTTTTTTGTTTTTTCTTTCTTCGAATATTTAATGAAAATGAAATTTTTCATTTAAAATTAAATTGTTCAATGATCATTGGTAATATATCCATTGATTAATGAATATCAAATACCATCAGATACCGTGATGAGGACTAATTAAATGACTATGTTTATGATTATTTAACAGACAACTTCTTTGTCTCATTATACCCGAAGCGAAATCAAAGATTCTAAAATATTCAAGGTCCATCCATTGAGTGCGGCCAACCAATTGGCTCACACTTTGGGCCACTTGGGGGCATGTGGAGATCGCAAGCGTTAGATAAACTTGCCACCCAGCATAACCCATGCGGCCAAAGCAGAAGCAGCTTCTCTTTTACCTCTTGTTGCTGCTGCTCCTTCCTTTTGGTTTGCTTTGCAGCTGGCGGCCGGCCGCCTCTTCGCTTTTTGGGCCCGCTCGTCATCATTATAAAACGAATTGATGTGCGAGATTATCGCTTGAAAATTTAGCGCCAGCTTCGGAGGATGGGCAAAGCCAAGACAGACAGTCATAGAGAGAGCGAGAGAGAGAGAGAGAGAGAGAGGGAGAGATAGAATGAGACTTTGTATTGGATGCTGATTATGTTAGGCCCACTTTAAGCTTCTGGTTTTTCTTTTTTTGTTTTTCTTCGTTTTGATTCTTGTTGCTGCTGCTGTTGTTTTTGTAGAGTCGGTTTCGTTTTTTTTTTGTTTTTTTTTTTTTTTTTGGCTTTATATTTTGTTTTCTTTTTTTTTTTTTCGTTTTGTTTTCTTTTGTGGAGCAAAAGTCTCACAGTGTGGGAATGCGGCTGATTTTGCTTGGACTTTTGGTGCTAAAAACAATTGAATTCGATTGAATGCACCACAAGAAAATGCAGCCGATGAGATGGAGGAACACATTCCGCGACAACAACGAGGACGAGGACGTAGACGTGAATGTGGACGAGGATGAGGTTGAGGACGAGGACGCGGACGAGGACGAGGACGAGGACGTGGCAGGCAACAACAATGCAAAAACGAAACAATCACAACAACTGTCAACGCCCCAAACGCGGCGCCGATTTCGGTCCTTCGATTCTTTTATAAAAAGACAATCAGCGACACCTTTGCTAAACCAAAATACTCAAAAAAAAAAAAAAAAATAAATAAAGAAAAACAACAGAAAAAAATGGAAAAAAATAATATAAAGATTTTTTTATTTCGTTTTTTTTTTTTTTGTATTAAAACCTTTGCCAAGTTTGTGGCTTAAGTCTTTTGTTTCGAATGCAGACAGTCAGCAGCAGCAGCGGCAGTAACACCAGCAACAACAAGAATTGAACTCTATCCCTTGAAGTGCGAAAGCGACAGTGCAAAGAACAATGCTCCAGCTTCCAGGAGCTGTTGGTTGGTTGCACTGCCACTGCCACTGCCACTGTCACTGCTACTGGCACTAGCAACCGGCAGCAACAACATCGCTCTTCGGGCACATCTTCCAGTTATGTCGCGCCATGTTTGGCATATGATTTCAAAAATTGCCCTTTTTGGGGTTTCGACTTACCAAAAGCCGAAAGGCAAAAAAAAAAAAAAAAAAAACAAAAACAAAAAAAAAAACCCAAAGCCCAGAAGGCAGAAGGGCCAAAGCCATGACATCATATTCGGCTTTGGCTAAAAGCCGCCCTCAAATAGAGACGGCAAATGCAGCGCCAGCTGCCGACGCCTCCTCCTCCTGCTGCTCCTCCTCCTCCTTCTCCTTTTACTCCTACTTCAATCCCCTCCTACTCGTTGGTTTCTTCTTTTGGCTGATGCTGCTCTCCTCTCCTCTCCTCCCCTTGTATTGCATCTTCTGTTCTGTTGGTGTCGAAGTTCGCACATCAATTGCACAAACCGCAGCAGCAGCAGCAACAACAACAACAAAAACAACAACAACAGAAAGAACAGCAACAACAACAGCAATAATCACTGTCAGAAGAGATTAAAGCGATAAGCCGGGACCCGAGACTGCTGCCTGGAGGCGCTCGGTAGGATGGGAATGAGAATGAGAAGACCTGCACATGCCCATCAGACAGATAAGCAGGACAGGACAGGGCAGGGCAGGGCAGGGCAGAGCAGAACAGGACTGAGTGGAGGCCCAATGGCAGTCTCTCGCATCAATTGGGTGGCCAAAAATGAAATCATTAACACCTAAGATAATAATGAGAAAAAAAAATAAAAAATAAAGCAACAACAAAAGCGAGAACAAAATAAAAACGAAACAAAAAATGAGGACCAAATGCCACTGAAGCCCTGGAATGCTAAAAAAAAAAGTGGGCGGGCGCATCAGCGAACAGGAGCAGAGTTAAATATATATATGTATATATATACATATATATATATAGAGAGAGAAAGAGATTGTAATAAGATATCTGATGACAATAATGTTGCTGATTTCGATTTAATGAAAGTATTTAATGGGAACAACAATAAAATTAACCAATATTAAGCTAAGCATGTAGATAATTAGCCATAAATAATTAAATCTACGTAAACACAATTTCATTATACTCAAATTTCAATCATCTTAAATTTGTAGCAAATTTAAAAAATTTCAAATATTTTTCTATTATTAAATTTTAATTTTATTTGGCTATTTCAAATATTTTACTATTATTAAATTTTAATTTTATTTGGATAAATATTTTATTTCTAATTTTTCTCTTTATTAACAGAATTATTAAATGTATGGCCTGGAACTTGAATATAATTTATAAAATTATAAGTCAAATTTGGAAAGTTTATAAAAATTATTTGTATACACACATATATATAGTTTTATCTTTGCTTTAACTATAGAAAGCAAATTTCCAATAATCGTTTGATTCGAATAAAGACAAAAAAGTCATCAAAATCTAAAAAAAAAACCTAGTTTTCAAATTTTGAAAATAATATTTAGTACATACACTCATACCTATTTCATTTAGCAAACATTACATAAAAGTTAATGCCAATTATCTATATAATAAGAATGATTTCAATATCCTATTTACATTTTATAATAATAATTATTAAATTTCAAGTCAAAGTCAAATATGCTAATTTTGACATTTTATTAGAGCATTTAATTGTTTTTCCATAAATTGTGTATACAATAGACATTTCCCTGTATAAATTACCACTCCCCCCCTTCCACCTATTTGTTCCAACAGTTTTTGTGGAAATGGCAAACCGATCATCAAATACTGAAATGTTTGAAGTCGACACAAAGCCAATTAATTTATTAAATTGAAGTATGAAGAAAGATATCCACAGGACGGTGGGTGCGGTGGGGTAGGGGGTGAGTGGATCTACAGAGGAAAGGAAAAAGGGGTGGCAGGCAAAGTGGTGGGGGTAGAAGTTAAGTAAATATGGTTGAAAGGAATTTTGGCGACAGACGCCTAAAAGCAAAATGGGCTTTGTGTGTGCCTGTTTTTGGTCAAGAGCAGCAAAAGTCAGCGTGTTAATTTTTACCAATTTGGCCGACAAAAAAAAAAAAGCAATGAAAACGAAAAAAACAAAAAATCCAAAACTTTGGCAACCGACAACAATAACAACAACAGCAGCAGCAGCAGCAACAGCAACAGCAACAACCACTAAAAGAGACGACGGCAACGACAACAGAGAGAGGTAACTGCAACATGTTGCAAAGGTGCAAAACTAATGGATTTCATCGTCGCCGTCTACGTTGGTCGCATTTGCCTCCTGTCCCATATACCCTGTCCGCGGATCCGCCTTACCGCCCCTTCCCCCTTTACACCCTCAATCGAAATGCTGCTTTCCTCTTTAACGTTTACAGTCTCAGTTCTGGCTGTGCTTTTGCCTTGATTCCCATCGACTTCATCGAGTCTTGGACTCTTCTCTGTGTGTGCGTTATATTGATATATTATGGCCACGGTTTCTTTTGGGACAAAGATCTGCTTATTATATATATATATATATATATATATATATACATATATATATATATATATATATATAAATAAAAAAATAAAAAAACACAACAAGCCAGCCAGAGAAACGACCACAGACCCATCCGCAAGCAGAGCTCCCAAGCACTTGGACTTGGTTGTATTTCACATAAAAGGCGCACAGCAGAAGGCATCGGGCATCGGGCAACGGCCAACGGGCATCGAGCCTGATCGCTGCGGCAGATCTTGAGATCTGATAAGAAAATGATAAAAAGGTAGACGCCAGTTTTTAATTTGATTGGAATGGAATTTTCAGATGATTGCAATGTTGCTAAAACGGCAGCGCCGCCAGAGTCAGAGTTTTACCCCCCTCCCGCTTCCGTCTTGGCTAAATGTCCCCTCACCCCGTTGCTTTTATCCCCCACCCGTTAAAGAAAAGAACGACAGATGAGGGTAGTTGTAGTTGTTGCTTGCTCTTGACACTGGGAACGAAACGGAACGGAACGGCACAGCGCGGAATGGTGTACGGAAAGTGCGACGACATTCGGACAGACGACAAAGTTGACGATGACTGTGAGATCGTTTTTTCTTATGTGGGAGAATTTGGGGGAAGGGTGGAGAGTGAAGCAAGCCGAAGCTTGTGAAATGGAATGAGTAGAGGGAGTGTGTTATGGTAAAGTCACAGGTGAGAGAGTCCTTTGGCATTGGTCAACTAACATCTTCTATTTATTGTAAATGCTTTCAATATGGTGGAACTAAAACTATTTCCAATTTTTTTTTCTTTTGTCTTTAGGATTACTCTTTAAAACGTGATTTGATCCTGTAAAAGGATTATTTATCCAAAGATAAGCATTGAATAGATAATATAAAAACTATAAGATGATCTTGTTTACACATCTAAGTAAGGATATTGACTCTTAACCCATATTTATATTGATCCTTTAGACTATGTACTATAGGATACTATGTGCCATATTCATAATAATGAAATGGTATAATATATATATATACATATATATAGGAAAGAGTATTTCTCATGCCAGTATATTTGAATAAAAAAGTCGATAGGTAAATTTGCATCTTGTTGCTGCTGTTGTTGTTGGTGACGGTGGTGTTGGTGGTGGTGGTGTTGGTGGTGGTGGTTGTGTTGGTGATGTTGCTGGTGTTTGTGTTGCTGATGCTCTGCGTCTGTCATTTCACCAAAAAGCAATAACAACAACAAAAGGCAACAGACGATGGAGAAGACGGAGAGACGTCGCCACTGGCAGCCTGAACGCCTGGCTGAAGAGGCCGTCGCCGCCTTGCCGTTGGCCAGGATGCAGCAGAGGAATAGGAAGCAGCAGCAGCAGCAGCATCATCATCTCACCATTGGGGATAGTTTCATACTGCAGCCGGCGACGTTCGACCGACGACCGACGACTGACGACCGTCGACCGACAACGGCAACGGCAACAACAACAACAACAACAACGACGACGACGACGACGCCGCCACCTTAATTTATTTCATCTCATGCAATAATTTTTGTGGTTAACAAGTTTTGGCGGCATCGTTAGCGTCTTCACACGCTTCGCGGGATATCAACACCATTTATTGCCGTTTTGGTATTTTCTGCCTTTTGCTGGGTCTCCATTTCTGTATCTGTATCTCTGAATCTGTATCTGAATCTGCTCTTCATTTTGCACCGCAGTTGTTGCTGCCTTTGCGCTTTTTTTTTTTTTTTTTGTTTTTTTTTTTTTTTTTTTTCTTCTGTTTTTTTTTTATTGCTTGATTTTTGCGGTTTATCTGCTGCTCGCTCTGCTCTCTCACATATAAAAATCGATTGGATTCCCGTGAAATTGATAAGTCAAGTCAATGCTGCAAATCCTGACCCTGTCCGTCCCTCTGCCCTATGCCCCTGCCAAACGATCTTTGTGCTCTATCCTCTGGCCCCTGTATATCCCTCGATTCGTTACTGACCGTAAATTATGCTGCTTCTCTTCGACTAGTTTTCTACATTAAAAGGCAGACGCCACAGCAAACGCCACCACCAACAACAACAGCAACAGCAGCAGCAACAGCAGCAGCAGCAGAAGCAACAGCAGAACTACTACTATAACCACCACCAACACCACCACCACCACCATCTCCAGGCAAACACCACCATCAGGCATATTGCCACTGTCCACGGTAGTGTTAAAATATTCGACCACCTAGGGTTCCCGATGGAATTTATTTATCTTTTTTTTTCGCTTTTGGCAGCCTTTGGGCACATTTCTGCCGCTTTTTATTAAGGTTTAGGCATGTCATCAACTCAAACTGAGGTTTTGAGTTCTCTCTTCGTTTTTCCTTTTTTTTTTTTTTTGTCGCTAATTGAAATATTAGTCGAGGTTGCTGGTGAGTCAGTTTGAAATCTATGGGCTTTGCTATAGGTATGTCTCTTCTTCTACTACCACTGCTGTTGCTGTTGCTGTTGCTGTTGCTGTTGCTGTTGCTGTTGCTAATGATCATGATCATGATGATGATGATGATGGAGTTCTATGCTATGTTTTTGTCCCTCCACTTCTCATTTGGAGCTCCATGTTGAGAAGTCTGCTCTGGGTGGCTAGCTTATTTATAGCCTATACCCATCCATTGCCTTTGGCTAGACGTTTTTTTCGGCTATTTTTGCTCGACAACATCGTCTGGAATCAGCAAACAGCAACTGGATAGAAAGCAACAAAATGATTAATAATTTGCAATGAATATTAAATGCTCTTTCCATCAAAAAAAGGAAATAAATATGTCTAAAAATAATTCAAATCTACTTTCTAACGTATGGATGGATACTCAATCCTTATCTTTGTCGGATTTTAGGGGAACTAAGAAGAAAGAAAGCATGTTACTTGATAATATGTATATATACATATATTATAACACCTAGCAGCAATATCCTACTAATCGCTTTTAGTACTCTAGAGCTATAACCTTTAGATAACATAAAATCTGATCTTTAAATTGGAGTTTAACTTGACCAAACGAATGTATGAACTTTAAACAAGAGTACATTAGACCTATCACCCATCACTTGAAGAGGCTAATTACATGGAATATATATATATATATATATATATATATATATATATATATATATATATGTATATATACATGTATATACCTATATGTACTTATGTATATTTTAGACTATTTTTAGGTTCAGACTCGACGGTGATTATCTGCAATACCATTCACGTGTCGTTCCGTCTCTCTGGGCCCGAGGTTGAAGTTTGAGTTTGTCAAACAGAATATTTGCCAAAAAAAAAAAAAAAAAAAAAAATGAAAAACCAACAAGAAAAATGTCAAATTCATTTTTGACTTATCAGCAAACATTTTCAGGGAATTTCTCTAGCAAATAGATAAGCATTGAACTCCCCAGATGGTAAATTAAGCCTTTCCCCACACCGCCCCCACATACATACACACACACACACACACACAAATATGAGTCATCATTTGGCGATCAAATTGAAAACCCAAAAGAAATAATCAAATTAGGAGAAGAAAGAATGTGGTGTATGTGTGGTGTGTGTGTGTGTGTGTGTGTGTGTGTGTGTGTCTATGTGTTTTCCTTAGCGGCACACGTCATGGGAATATATATACAAATATTTGCTTAAAAATAATATTTGTCATTTTCTTCAAGTACTTCAATAATATTTGCCAATCCTTTAAACTGGACGGAAGTGCCAACTAGTTGATAGGTGATTGAATTTATTTATTTATATACATATATACACATATATGTATATACATATGTATGTACGAATATATGTATACACAATTCTTTTTTTTTTTATTTTCTTTTCCCGTTTTCCTTTTCCCCTCTTCTTCATTTATCGATGGGCTAATTAAATAAATATAATCATTAATTTATTTTAGCTACCCAGTAATTCTACCTCACTCCCTCCCTGATGTGTTGGCTCAACTCTTCTTACCACAAATCATCAAAAGTCATTTAGCAAACATTTTGAAGTTGAAAAATAGCCTTCAACTTGCTTCAATGCACTTGAAGTGAAGGAGAAGCCACAGCTACAGCTACAGCTATAGCCTATAGCTACAAGCAACCGCAAAGCAGGTGGGAACATTAAGACAAGGCGACAGAGAGGTTAAGCGGGTGTGGGGTAAAAAAAAAACACACACACACATACACAGACAAAGGGAAAGAGGAGAGGGTGAGGGGAGGAAAGGGGGCGGGGAGAGAGAGAGAGAGAGAGAGAGAGGGAGAGAGGGGTTGGATTGGGAGAAGAGTAAAAAAGGGAACGGTTCAGCGGCAACTTTTTACGGAAGCGGCTCTCAGGTACAGACCAAAGACCAAGACCAAAGCCAAAACCAAAGAGTCACGTCACGCGTGGGTGAGCCAAGAGAACTGGCAAAGTTGATTCGGAGACAGGGAGACCTGTGAGTACTTAGACTTGGTGAATAATTTCCACCAACAACCCAAGCCAAACTAACAAAACCCAATTGAAATTAGAGCCCAGACCTAAAAGACCTGGCCACATGTCGTCGTCGCTAACAACCTGCCTGAGAGACTGCGACTCGACTTTAACACCGACTCTGACTCTGACTGCGACTGTGACTGGGCTTGAGTCTGGGCCTGGGCATGGGCCTAAGCCTGGACAAGTGCATTTCCATTTCCATTTCCATTTCCTCACCAAGAGACCTCACCAAGTTGACTTTGTTTTACTCATAAAGCGGAAGATTGTACCAAAGTTAGCCAACAGTGTTATAGGCCAGGGCTAGGGTAGGGGATGGGTAGGGGATGTAAAGACACATAGATGAGTTGCAGGTGGAGGAGCTTGAGGAGAAGGGGTAAGTGGAAATGGCTAAGAAGAGGGGAAGTGTTGCTTTTTTTATCTACTCGCTGAGATCTTGAGGTTTCTGCTTTTTGTACCTATTTCGTTTTTAACACAATTTAAGGGGCCCTTTGTGTCAAGGGGAGCGACGATCTGTGTGGCGGCTATAACGGCGAGTTTCGGGTTACTACTGTAGATTTCTCTCCCTCTCTCCCTCTCTCTCTCTCTCTTTCTCTCTCTCTCTCTCTTTCTCTCTCTCTCTCTCTCTCTCTCTCTCTCTTTCTCTATCATTTGATCATCTTGAACATTAAAAAAATTATATATTGGAAAATAATTATGAAGAAGTTGTTGTTATCATATTTTTGATCATATTATAAAGTGGCGATAAGTGGCCAATATATCACATAAATCAGGCAAAGTGTAGCACTATATAAATTATAGAATCAGAAAATACTACAAGTTATTATCAGATTAACCAAATCTCCTGTCACAAAGTATTTTTAGAATTATTAAACTCTATTTTTTTCTTGGCTATAAATTTTGTTTGTGCCCTTTTTTATATTCAACAATATTCACTCAAAGATCACATTAATCGAAAAGTAATAATTATATATTTATAGAATTTTATTTAATTCGACTAATTAATAGGACACTTTTCTTTATTTATTATTATTGTTATTCTGAATCTAAATCTGAACTCCACGAACGAGAAATTTCCATTTGACATTTCAACTCGATGGAAAATTTTTCGGCGGGGGCAGAAAAAAACAAAACAAAAAGGTTCTGTTTTTGCTTGAATAGTTTTTTTTTAGTTTGATTAAAGCTCATGTTGTTGCTGCTATCGCTTTTGTTGTTGCTGTTGCTGTTGCTGCTGCTGCTGCTGTTGTTATTCCTACTTTGTTTGTCGATGATGCAATGACTCTGCCCTTGGCAGCTGTTGCCGTTGGCGTTGTCTTCTTTCTTATTTAAGGTTTATTTCCTGCACTTCCGCATATCAGCATCCCAGGCTCCCCTCATCCAATATCTGTCTTCTTTGGGCTTCTCGCCCCCCCTAACCCCCACCCCACACACACAATCTACAGCTCATACAATGGCCAACAATTGTGTGTGTGTGTGTGTGTATGCATGTGTGTCTGTGTATGTAAATGTGTGTGTGTGTTATGTTGATGCTTCATGCCAAAGGTTTCTTTTGCAGCTTTTCAAATACAGTTCTTCTACCTGTTTAAACAGGTGTTCCCTCCCACCAATAAACTTCCTTCCGTTAGTTAGTGTGTTGATATATAAGTTTGATTTTTATTTTTAATAATCATTGCATTATCTTAGAATAATCATTAAAATCATTATCATTAGGTCTTATCTTATTCCGTTTTCTTATATATGTATGTACTTATGTATGTATCAACTTAAGTGAACTTAGTTTTATTGCTAAATCGTTACGTTTTCAGTTTTTATACCCTTGAATAGATGGTATATTAATTTTCTTCATTAAAAATTTGCAACGCACAGATGGAAGCATATCCGACTGACTATATATAGTATATTAAATATATATTCTTAATCAGCATGAATATACAAATCGATCTAACCCTGTTCATCTGTCTGGCTCAGCAGCTTCTCCTCTGAGTCCCTTATAGTTGTCAAAGAGGAAATCTTCAAGGGTATACGAACTTCGATATCTTCTAGTTTTTGTTTTTTTTTCCCTATTTTGTTGAGGCTTAACAATTGCCGCACTTGTCACCGTAATTTTTGTTGTCGTTGTTGTTGTTGTTATTGTTGTTGTTATTGTTGTTTTTGTCAGCTTCTTTTTATTGTCATGCTCATTGCGTAGAACAAGTGGAAGCTTTGTTTACCAACAACAACGACGAAAAAACGTTAAGTTTTCATTTCATTTCCATTTTGCTTCACCTGCCTTTGCCGTTGTTAGGCTTGACATTTGACAATAAAGCAAATAATCATGGGAAAAAAACGCTGAAAGACCTAAAAGAAACGAAAAAGAAAATGAAAAAAAAACCCATCTGCTTATTCGCTTCTCTTCTCTTCTCTTCTCCTCTTTTCAGTTGCCATTAACTTTGGTAGTGTTAAATGTTTGCATTTTCGTTCATTGAAATAGACCAATTAAATACTGCTTCTTTCCACAAGCAACAAATTACATACCTACATACATATGTACATATGTGTATATATACTGACGTACCTACCATACTGACGTTTTCATACACTTTAAATAATATAAATACGTAGAGTATGAAAGCAACAATTTCACATAATTTAAGATAATATGCACATTAATCGTTATCTACGTCTAGTTTGTCACAAATCAAACGTCAATTAAAAGAAATGTACATTTTTTTTCGTTTATGTTCTTTTGGTTTAACGTATTAATTAGCAGATAAGATAATGGCATTTCATATAAATACGTTAGTGGATTGCAAATTGAATTCATTTTTAAAGCGAAGTGCAAATCTAAAGGTGTGAAAATTAGTCAAAAAAACTGATTAAAGTGATTAAATTTTGAATTAAAGGGATTTTACCGTAAGTAAAAAAAAAAGATTTTGAATAGAAAATGTAAAGCGAAGTTAACGAAGAGAAATGTCCTGTGTATGTGCTATAAAATTCGTCCTGAGGATAATGGTTTGCCAGTCATTGAAGGAGGAATGCTGTATACTTATATATTCTTGATCAGTATCCGAATATCCGCTTAGTGTCTACGCAGATTAAATTTGTATCAAGTTTTTTATTAAAGTTATCATATTTCCTAAATCTGATAATAAATATCGGAAATATAATTAAGTGAATTCGTAGATTCCTACTGAAATGGCAAATAACAGAGAGAGAGAGAGAGAGAGAATGATAGAGTGAGAGAGATAGCAGTAGTTGCATTCATTTCTGCAAGCAGTTTAAGGTTCTCTTACTGATAACAGTGAGCGGGAAAATTTTATTATTATTATTTATTATTTTGCAATTTCGAAGCAATTTCGACCTTGTTGTATAGCTCTTTTCGGTACAGTTTGTACTTTATGGTGGCAGGAACCACAAGGTCGCTTCATTTTTTATACCCTTGCAGAGGGTATATTAATTTTGGTCAGATGTTTGTAACGCATAAAAATAAAAGTTTCCGACACCATAAAGTACATATATTTATTCTTGATCAGCATCAAAAGTCGAGTCGATATGACCATACCTGTCTGTTCGTCTGTCTGTTTCTTTTCATCTTTTCGAACTTAAATTTTAAACTATGTGAAGAAAATTCATATAATTTTGCTCATTGATCATTTATCTAAATGAAGTCGGATTCGGACAAATATAAGGTGTAGAAAAATAGGATAGATTAGAGGTATCTGGAAAAATTTGTTTTGTTCAAAGGTGTTCTTAGGAGAAAAACTTTTTTGTTTTTGTATAATTTAACAATTTAGTAATACAATTTTTTGAATTAAATAGTTAAGTGCGAAATTATTCAATTCAACATCAAATACAATTGGACCCCAATTATCCGGGCTCCCCATTAACCGGACATCCCTATTATCCGGGATGAAGTTGAGTTTGTTCCATTGTCACTGTTAACCGTGATTATCTCTATTATCCGTGATTTCAAACGAAATTTTTTTTCTAAAATAATAAAACGAATTTGGGGCTTCCCCGTTTTAGTTAGCAATCAATGAGAAACACGCGTGTATGTACCTACATATTACAGTCGGGCCTCGATTATCCGTGATCCGGTCAACCGGTAACCCCGATTAACCGTGATGGCCAAGATCAGTCTATTGGTTTTTTTTTGCACGTTTTTAATTTGTTTTCTTCGATTAACCGTGATTACCTCTATTATCCGTTATAGCAGAATTTTTTTATTTGCTTCAACTTCAATACATATAATACAATAAAGATGAAAACGGGAAATTCCCTTCTTACACGACTTTTTTTTAAGAAGTTGTGAACTTATTGTCGCATGTTATCAGTAGAAAATTCAATATATATATAGTTTCGATTAACCGTGAAAATTGATTATCCGTAATGCTCCTGATCCCGACCATCACGGATAATCGAGGCCCGACTGTACATACGTATTTTTATGGTCAGTGTGCGTTTGAAGGTTGATCAAATAGCATCAAATTTCCCGATGTCAAATTTATCAGTAAAAAGACTAAGAAAAGTCTTATCTGACTTAATTAATGATAATATTAATCAAATGTAGAAGTAGCTGCTTCAAAAGTATCTTTTCAAAAGCCCATAAATGCATCTTACACTTTGCTAAATTTTCTTGAAAACTTTAATTCTTCTGAAATAATTGATCAAGATAAAGTTCAAGTTTATAGAATTTAAGAGAAACTAATGAAAGAAAATTTAAAAGCTAAACAGTTGAAACAAACTATGTACATACAATACATACATAGTTAATGAAAATACATAAGTTTTTTTCGTACAAAGTACAAATTGTCCGAATAATTTTTGTGCGTAAAAAGTGGTCTTTATGTATGTATGTACGGGTTTTTCGATTTTCCGTGATGGCTCTGGTTCCGACCGTCCCGGATAATCGGGGTCCAACTGTAAGTGAAAATTAAAAATAATTAAGAACAAAACCATTAAAGTATAAGTTATATACCATTCCTTAATTCTTTTATAATTTAGTCATTAGATATTCTGTTTCTTCGAAACGAAATTTGTATATTTTTAAATATTCTATATTTTTACTTCTTCCAATATTGAGCAATATACTTACATACATATATAAAATTATATAATAGATATCATCTAAAGTGTAAAATGATATGAGAAGCAAAAGAAAAAGAAAAATTAAAAGTACACAAACCCCCCCCCCCTCCCCACCTCCACACAATTGGTGCAATAGATTTTCCTTTTCTCCATTCGTTGCTGGCGAAAGGACCGTCTCACCGCCTTATATATATTTTATTTGTGGCTGGCTGCTGGCTGCTGCCTGCCGTAGTACGGTGAGAAGTCTTAGTCAGAGATGTTCAGCAGTTCGCATCGAACTTGCAACATGGTTGGCAGCGTTTTCGACCTGGTTTGAAAACGATTGCAGCTTCGTGCGCTCCGAACATCGAACATTTCAAAATTTCAGTCCGCGGAATAGATTCAAAGAGAACGAAACGGCCGCGCGCGTGTTTTGTCGGCGAAAATAAAATACAAAATCCAAAAAACAAAAAAAATTAAAAATTAAAAACAAGAAACACAAAAGAAAAAAATAACAAAAAAAAAAATAAAATCGAACAAGATACAAAACAGCCGAGAGACGATCGCTTTGATAAAAAAATAATACAAAAAAAAAAAAAACAATTAAATAAGAAAGAAGGAAACCAAACCGATCAGAGAGATATATAGATTGCAATTACATTTGCGTGTGGATTTCGTTCGGGTTTGTCGGTTTTCGAATTTCGAACATTTCAACATTTTCAAATGAGCGTGAACTGAATTCAAAATCTATAGTAGAACGACAACAACAATAACAACAACAACTACAACAACTACAACAACGACAACGACGTCCACAAGAAACAATACACTGATTGACTCGCTTATACCACATTCAATCAGATCGTCGAGCATTAATAAAAAAAAGGACTTTCGATTTCAAGCGACAAACGAAATTCGGCACAAGTGACGAAAGTAGTGACAACCTTTCATCTTGTCCAAAAAAAAAAAAAAAAAAAAAAAAAAAAAAAAAAAATATATACAATTAACATCGATTGAGGGTGCGTGTCGGCTACGTAGACACAACGTCTTTTTAATTTTCCACATATTAAAAACGGTGTATTTGTGTGCGTATATATATATATATATATTTATTTATATATATATATACAGAATCTTATATATATATATATATATCTCTAGGCAAAAGATATATGTTCGTATGAGCCTGAACGCCGCCGCCGTTGAGAAGAAGAGTACGCCGCTCTGTATTTTTTTTTTTTTCTTTTATAATTACTTTTGTCTAAAATTAGAAGACGTGTGTGTGTGTGTGAGTGTGTGTCAGTGTGTGTGTATGTGTGTGCGACTGTGTCTGGTATATCGCACATCATCATCGTCATCAGAGACGGAGACGAAGACGGAGACGGCACCCCAAAGTCAGTCAAGCAGCCGCCGCCCGGCTGCGGCGGTGCCCCAGCAGCAACACCAAAAACAACAACAACAACAACAGCAACATCAGCAACAACAACAATAACAGCAGCAGCAGTATTAGTGAATCAGACTGCGACTACGTCTATATAGACAGACGAGCAACAATCGGAGAGATCGCGTATACGACGACGACAAACATTATCGTATCTCATAGATACCTAGCGAGGATTACAATTACAGCAGCAGCAGCAACAGCAGCAACAGCAGCAGCAGCAGCAGCAATACGAACGACACCCGAGCAACACTTTGCACACGAGCAACTGCCGCCAATCGGTTAGAGCCCCGAAGTCGACGTAAACGTAACGAACGCAAGAAACGCGCGCGCGTGAAAAACCTATAGTGTAAAAACAACACGGCAAAGAAAATAACAATAAAAAAAAAAAATACGCCACGCGACCTTACCCGTTCAAATAAACCAGAGAAGGGGGGGCGGTCTATGTATAAAAAAATAAAAAAAAAACACCACAAATTACAAAAGCAAAAAGTCAAGTGAAACGCCAAGAGATTCTAATCACACATAACAACTATTTTTTTTTTTTTTGCTCATTTTGTATTAAAAAACAAAAACAAAAAGAAAAAAATTGCAAAATGACTCACCAGCAACAGTGCTAGAAATTGTCAAAGCAATAAAGAAAAACATTTTACCGCTCTCTCTCTCTCTCTCTCTCTCTCTCATTCTCGCTCCCTTTCTCTTGCACACACATTCTCTCACTCTCTCGCTCGCTCGCCCTTTTCTCTCTAACGGCTTCTTAATCGCTCGCCTCAAAATGCTACGAAATTATCGAAAGTATTTACAGGATAAACGAAAATACGAAAAGGGCGGCATCAGTTTTGATCAGGATTAGAAGGAGCAAAAATTTACCCCAGGCCCCTCCGCTAATCCAGGCAAGCAGCAGTTGAAGCAGCAGCAGCAGCAACAGCAGCAGCAGCTGAAGCTGAAGCTGAAACAGCAGCGGCAATTATATTTGGAGCTGCCCATCAGCAATTGTTTGATTAAATATTTTTTTTGTAAATAAGCCCCAAACAAACTACAAAATTTAGAGGACGCCATGTATGCGCAACATGTGCGCAAATGGAGTCTAAAAACAACAAAACAACTAATGCCATTGATATTGCTAATCATTTACGTCAGCAACATGTTGCTAGTGACGACAACAACAACAGTAGTAGCAGCACCAGCAGCAACAGCAACCGCAGAAAGCAGCTATTATATACACCTGCAAAAGGATAATGACAGCATCTTAAGTCGGTTGCTAATGCCTGCCGTCAGCAATAGTCGTAGTAATAATAAATTAATGCCAGCAACATCAACAGTATTCATAGCCGGCAGCAGCAGTAGCAGCAGCAGCAGCAGTAGCAGCAGCAGTAGCAGCAGCAGTAGCAACAGCGATAGCATCAATAGTGGCAATCAAGCTGCAAAACAGCAACAACAACAGCAACACCATCATCATCATCAGCAACAGCAACAGCAGCAGCAACAGCAACAGCAGCTGCAGCAAGAGCAACATGTTCCAAATATGCTAATAAATAGTCAAATAAATAAATTATTATCAAATGGCAATAGTAGCGTCAGCAACAGCATTAATAATAAAATGCGGCGCCACATTCAACAGCAACAGCAAGCCATAACGGACTTGCAACAGCTGCCTAGCTTACTATTGGCTGCAAATCCTGGCCTTAAATTTAGGCAAAGCTATATACTTGAGTCCTATGAAATGCCGGACAGTCAGCGAAATCGCAGAGATGGCCAGCATCACCAGCGTGAGCGCCAATGGCTACGTCCGCATCATCAACAGCAACAGCAACAGCAACAGCAACAGCATCAGCAAGAGCGTCAGCTGCAGCATCATCATCACAAACAACATCGTCAACAACAGAAGCAGCAACCGCGTCGTAAACATCAGCGGAAACATCGCGGCCATCAAAGAGCCGGCCGCTATTGCTCTGCCCAAGATCCTGCACAATTGGCGTATGTTGCACCCACAGTTTTTCGGGGCATATTCATATCCATGTCAGCCGATCGTCGTGATAATTTTTCGGCCACAATGAAGGTCCTTGACGTCTATAAACAGCAAAAGGATTTGCAATTACCGCAATTGGTGCGATTACAATTCGCCTTGCGTAACAAAAGCGGCGGTGAATGTGATATTTATCGCGAAAAATTAATGCCACGCGGTCTACTTAGATCGGGCAACGATCTAGAACAGGCATCGGATATCTCCTACATGATGTTTGTGCAACAAACCAATCCAGGAAATTTTACCATACTCGGTCAGCCGATACGTGTTACACAATCAGTGATGGATTCGGTGAAAATGGCTGTGAGTGAAAATTATGGTGAGTATATGAGTTAATTTACTATATAAATTTATTTAATTTAATATCTGAGATAATTCACATATTCATTTTAACTAAAATACATATATATATAAGTTAAAATGAAATAAAGTCAAGATCTATGGGGACCAAAATATATTTGAATATATATGGCTACTAATGAAACAAGAGATAAAGTATCACATTCTAGAAATAGTTTTCATTATAATGACAATTGATTTGATATGTGTTCAGTTATCTTGAAGTATGAGTTTAGGGCCAACTGGGAAAATGATTAACTGGCATAGTTTAGATTGATCGCTTATTTAATATGGCCTATATGGTTGATCAATCTTATGCTTCTTCTCTTTGTTAAAGATTTACCTTTTTCTTTATAGTTTAATGAAATTTAACTTTTTTTTTCATATACATAAATATATATGTATATATGTATGTGTATATATATATATATATATAGATATATATATATATATAAATGTACATATATATACCTAGTGAATTTTCTTATTTGCCAACTTCACGCTCTGCTAATATTCACCAGACCGAAATAATTTTATGCAATACACACATACACATACACACAGCATGTTGCGCCTGCGCTAATGCCCAGCCCCGTCACATCATGGCTACGTCTCCCCCGTCCCGTTTCATTCTCATCCCCAGGCCGTCCTGTCCCAATAGCAACTGCAATTTTTCCTCATGTCTAGGTTAAGTCTTCTTTTGGTTCTTTTTTCTACATCATCATCATCATCATCGTCATGATCATTATCTCGTTGGGTTCTTCCTCCAACTGAATCAACTGAATCTACTGATTCCATTTTAAATTTTAGTTGCCTAGAATTTATTGTTGCAGTTGCAGTTGCAGTTGCAGTTGCAGTTGTTGATGCTGCTGCTGTTGCTAGTTGCACATTTTAATTAAATTCGCATTAATTTTGTGAGCCTGGAAAAACTGAGTTGCCAACTCAGTTTTCCTCTTTCGTTTCTGTTTACTCTTTCACTATTTCTTTTTCTTATTCATGTTCCTCTGCTTCTGCCACTAACCGTCTGTAGCGTCTTCGACCTTTGCGGTTGGCGGACCCAGCCCTAACTTCTCCGGCTTTGTCTTCCTCTTTCATCTCTTAGTTGCTATTGCTGTTGTTGTAATTATTCTTGCGTTGCGGTTCATGACGTTTTGCGCCCAGTCCAATGCTCCTCCCTTTCCCGGCAACACCACCAATACAATCACCACCACCACCACCACCACCACCACCCTTTGCGAGTAGTAGTAGTAGTAAGTAGTTGCTTTTCTTTCGTTTATATTGTTGTTGTTGTTTTTTTTTATTTTATTTTTGTTTTTTATTTTCTTAGTTTTTCTTTTTATTGTCTTTTGGCTCAGTCGCAATTAGATTTTTAATTCAGTTTTTTTTCTCTCCCTCTACCTCTCCCTCCCCCTCCCACCATCCCTCTGGCACCATGCTACGTTGTTGTCGTCATGGCTGTCGCACACACCATTTCCAAGTGGCAGAGCCTCAATTTCATCTTCATTCTCTCTCACTTGATTCCGGCTTCCAAGTTCCCCGCGAGTCGTCTCTAAATATTTAGTCTCAATCAGAAATCAGCTGCAATCAGCTGTTCTGTTCCCTCTCTCTCTGTATATTTTTACTGTTTATTTACTTTTTTTCTTCTTCTTCTTTTTCTTCCTTCTTTAAATTTATTTATTTTTTTTCTCATTTTTGTTCTTCTTCTGCATATGTGTGTATGTATGTGTGTTTGTATGTGTGTATGTATGTTTTGTTTGAGACTGAGATGAAGAGCATCAGTAGCCAGCCGGCAAACAGGGCCGGATGTAAGGGGTTTCCATTTTGCAAGCATTTCAAATTAATAAATTGTGAAAACTGTGAAAACCAAATGGAATTTTAATCATATAAAATTCTCCCTATCTTTATTAAATGAAATTTAAGTACTCATGATTATGAATCTTTTGACTTATTCGATTATAACAAGTACATATGTGATTAGTTTAATAACACCAAATCAATCACATAAAAAATTATAAATTCAATTTCTAATCTAGTTTTACACTTAAAAATAAAATTCAAAAATAAATTTTTATTAATTTTGTTTGTTTTAAGAAAGTTTCTATCATTCACATTTTACATTACAAAGAAAGAATTCGCCTTCATTTTGGCTCTGAAAACCGCTCCTAGACAGGATATTTACTTAACTCAATTGATTTATTTGCATTTTTGCATTGATGTTGCCTTTTGCAAGCGCAGCAAATGTTTTCTGAAACGATTTTGCAAATGAAAAAAAAAAAAAAACTTTAAATAAAACTGATTACTAATCAATCCGCCCACCAGATAAAACATCATCATCCTCATCATCATCAGCAGCAACATTAACAAAAAAAAAAAAAAAGTAGAAAAAAAAACTCCTTTCACTTTGTCAAAAACAAAAATTTTCTCAACCAAAATGAATATTTGCATATGAATACCTTACGGGCCAAGATTTTGTCAGCAAAATGACCATAAAATTTGTATCTATCAGAGAGTTGAAGATCAATCAAAATCTAAATTCAAAATCCAATTCCGAATCTGACTCAGTTTGGTTTTTCTGCATAAACCTGATTTAATCTAAACCGATCTGATGAATTGTTAATCATACGCCATGTGTGACGCTTCGCTCTGCTTAAAACTAATTAAAATGCCTTTAAACTTGACAGAATCGGTATGATCATGAATTAACTGGTCAAATTTTAATGGCCAATTTGCACCCACGCCTAAACCCTAAAACCCCTGCCACCTAACCCCCTTATTCAATATTAATCAATATTTAACCTCCCTCTACCCCTTCTATTGATGCTCTCTCTCTCTCTCTCTCGTTCTTTCTCTTTCTTTTAAACTCGAGTCAAAGATGTGACTTGAAATAAATTTATAAAAAAGGCCATGTGAAAAATAAATAAATTTTTTTTTTTTTTATTATTTTTCTTCTATTATAGTTTACATTGTTTTTGTTGTTGTTGATGCTGATGCTGATGCTATTGCTGTTGCTGCTGGTGTTGTTGGTGGAGGTGTTAAGTAAATTAGCTGCTCATAAAATATCATCAGAAGCCCAAAACCAGCAGCAGCAACAACTTCATTTGTTAATGGTGGTTGTTTGTTTTGCTTTCTTGGTTAAAAGCGGAGACAAACTGGCATCGACTATAACAAATACGTCACTTCAATTCGATATGCTTACATATACATATATATATATATATATATACCTACATATTTATCTATATATATATATATATATATATATATATACATTTATTATATAATAAAGTCGGCACTTATGTTGCCATTGCCGATGCACTTCAACATTGAGAATCAATTTGCGGTTTCTCTCTTCATTTTTGTTTTGTCACATTGCCAAAGCCATGAGAAAAAATTATATATACATAAATATTTATACAAATGTATATATATTTTCATGGAAGTTGGGAAAATGTCATTAAGGGCAAACAGAAATTGAAAATACATATTGAAAATATAGATGTGTATATGTATATACATATAATAACTATATATGTAGCTGATTTCAATACAGATATTTGTTACGTACTTATATTTGTTTTTATCCGAAAACACGGTCTATTTATTAATAATATACAAATAAGATAGAACTTAATATTTTGATCTTGAATATGTATGTATATAATTTCTAAACAATTTTTTGCAACTATAAGTAAATGGATTTTTGTTACACAAACTTTAGATCAAAGAGAATGTAGAAAATAACTAAGTCTAAAGTCAGTCACTTGGTCTGATTCTATGTCTATGTATGTATTAATATTATTGTTGTTGTTGTTGTTGTTGTTGTTATATATAGTTCTATCATTGTGGAAAACCTACACCTGATAGATGTGATACCTTGACTGTGGGATTGCATTACATTCATTCTCTAGCAGCCACTTCCTCTTCATTTAGATCAGCTTCTGGTTTATCTCTAGTTGTTGCCGATTTCTACTCTAATTGCACTTGTTGTTGACGTCTCTATAGATATTATATCGTACATATATATATATACATATATATATATATATATTTAAATAAATTTATGTATGTATGGTTATGTAGATGGGATTACACAATGTTCAAATGGCCAAACCGGAAAATGCTTGACAACAGCAATAACTAGAAGAGCACCACCAACAACAACAACAACAATAACAACAACAACAACATCAGCAACAGTTTTGCATATTTAGGTCAACGCCTACGAAACGGAAAAAGAGGAGACAGAAAACTTACTCAACGGCACCCGCACAATTCATCATCTCTTTTTGGGGTGTCGTCTACCTGGTCATAAGATTTTTAGTAGGAGGCGTCACGCCCAGCGACGACGGCGACGATTTTCTTGTTGTTGTTGCTGTTAGATTGTTCTTTTTTTGTTTGTTTGTGTGTGTGTCTGTTTTTTTTTTTTTTTTTTTTTCGGTTTTTTGGTAATTAAGTATGAATGGCGGCGCTAGAACCAAAGCAAAGAAAAGCAAACCAAACTAAAACTAAAATCAAATCTTGGGTACCTAACTAAAGGGGGGGTTGATGCCTTCCTTTTCTAGATATGTATGTATGCTTTAGTATTCTAACATGCTCTCTCTCTCTCTCTTGCACACACTCTTTTGTGATATCTTCTATCTCTTTCGTTCACTACTTTTATGTAGGGGCCCCTTTGGGGTCTTCTTATTTTTTGCCTGGCGGGCTGTTTGGCATGCGGGAAATAGAAAATTATAACGAAATGAAATGAAATTTTCAAATGGCAGGCCATGTTGCTGCTTTGCCTCTGCCTCGACGCGTTTATGAGTTTTTATGCTATTTCTGGCCCCGCCGACAGCAGCCACAGCAACAACAACAGCAACAATAACACTAAACAGCAGCAGCAGCAATAGCAACAACAACAACAATAACAACAACAACAACAACAACAACAACAACAACAACATCAGCAGCAACAACAACAATAACAACAAAACAGCTGAAAGTCATTTCATTTTTGAGTCTAAAGAAAATGTCTTGCCAAATGCTTGTTAGCCCTGCCGCATTTTCTTTTTTTTTTTTTTTCGTTTCGTTTTCCCTCAGCCTGCAATTCGCATTGAGGATGAAAATCACCTAAGTGGCGCTAATGGTGCCAAATCTTCTTCATATTGATGGGTTCCGGCCTCAAACCCGTCAACTCTGCTGCCTTCGCCCCTTCCCTTCACTCAATCTCTTGTCCGCTCTCTCTGTCTCTATCTATCTATCTATCTATCTATCTATCTCTCCATCTCTCTATCTCTTCCTTCTCTCTATTTAAAGTCTGAATCAATGAAGCTTCTCTGTTTTCAAATTCAAGTGGCCACTCGATCTCAATGGGCCAACACTCAACGCATCTTCGGAACTGAAACTGAATCTCTAGAGATCGTACAAGTAGGAAACGATGAGAAGAAGGTGGTGGTGTTATGGATGAGGGGGTGTGCAGTTTGGTTCTATTTGGGGGGTGGTGGTGGTGGTGGTGGTGGTGGAGATGTATGTATCATTCAAGCGGATGTGACATAATCTGCTTGCCATATGCACTATCCAAACGAAATAATGTATAAAACGCATGGCATTCATTGGTTTTGAAAAGAAGATCTAGATCCACATAGATTTATGTCGGCGATATCAAAGACATTCGAAAATCTAAAATGCCCCACAGGTGGCGCTTCTATAACAACAAAAACAAAATTGAATATGCAAATCAAATTGATCATTATATAGAGCAAGGCGACTACAATTTACCCTTTCATAAACAAAAGAAACATATGAATTATTCTATATAATCATATATATACATATAATCTTTATATACATATGTATATATATACATATTTTAGATAATATTTCTCTTGATAATTTACTTAAAACTATAAAAGAATAATCAAATATGACAATAATAAAAGATATAGTAAAATAAACTGTCTTTAGATTCTAAATCAATGAGAATATATATATACAATTTTTGTCTATTTTATTCAAATTCTATATCTTAAGAAATTTCATTTTGTATTCTTTTAAATCATTTTCAACTATATGTTCATATGGAATATTCCTTTAGCTGTTATCGAAAAGTTCTACAGATTGCTTGCAAATGCTTACAAATGTTGCAATAATTTTAATGTACCCTTTTTTTTAACAACAACATTTAAAGGGTATACCATATATATATATATATATATATATATATGTAAAGTTAAATGGAACCTCAATTAGCCAGTCGAACTAAAAAATTTTGCGTTAATTTTCGCGGCACTTGCGGCACATTCCAAAAAAAAAATAATACAAAAAAAAAAAGGAAACAACAGCAAAAAAAAACCAAAGTCCGAAAAACTGATGATAAATGATAAGAGGCGAAAGAGATAGAGATATATGTATTGTTTTTTTTTTTTTTTTTTTTTGGATGCCACTAATTGTTGTTGTTGGCTGGGGATTAATTAATTTTGCCTGCCCGCATAATCGCATGGCCCAAAGCCACTTGGTGCTCCAAAAAAATGAAATGGAAGGCTTCAACAGTTGTTCGAGCCACGCGGCCAAGATTAATGAATGGCCAAAAACAAAAGCAAAAATATAAAACAAAAACTAAACTAAACTTAACTAAACTAAAGTTAAATGAAACGCAGCGCAACGCAACGCAATGAAATGAACCGATAGAAACTTATTGAAAATTGATTGATATTTGAAAAATCATTTGGCAACTCATTATTATTAGTTACTTAGTTATTAGTTATTTAGTTTCCCATGGAACATTTTCACAGTTAATGGATGAGCACGAGCGCTCGCGACTCTTCCCTCTCTCCCTTCCCAATCACCAATCTGGTCAATTCCTTTTTTTTCTCCTTCTTCTTCTTTTTGGGTTTTTTGTTTTTAGCTGAAAGTCTTCAATTTGCATTGGCGGCTTAAATGCTTTGAACTCTTTGGTTAAGCAAAAGTAGTTTCTCTCTCTCTATCTGTATGTATATCTTTTTTATTTATTTTTTTTTTTTTTTATTTTGTCTGCTTAGCAATTATGATCTATTTTGGCATTGAAACTAGGCTAACAGCCATCGAGAGAAGTTGGTTGGCCTTTCCCTAATACAACTAATACTAATACACCTACTGTTGCCACTTTTTCTATTTCCCTTTCTTTATCTCTCTCTCTCTCTCTCTCTCTCTCTCTCTCTTCCTCTCTCTTTCGTTTATTTTTTTTTTTTTATAAAGGAGCCAGAAGCAGGAGCATCTTGCGGCTATCTTAATTACGCATTAATTACATCAAACATTAATAATTCCCATTCCCTACACATGCCACTGAATATTACAGGCACTGCCACTGCAACAGCAACAGCAACAGCAACAGCAACTGAGCCTGGCTATGGCTCATCTATCTTTTTCAGTGGCAGAGGGGGCAACACCTTCTCGATCTTGCAACTCCTCCTTCTCCTTCTCCTTCTCCTTCTGCTTGTGCTGATGCCGTTGCTGTTGATGTTGCTCCTGCTCCTGGCTCCTCCTTCTTTAAAATTGCAAGCCATCGTCAAGTGTCTGGTTTTATTCTGTTCTCTTCTGTTCTGTTCTTTTCAGTTCGGTTCGGTTCGGTTCATTTCTGTTCTGGGATCCTCTGGCATAATGAAAAATTTGCCTTTGATATCGTTTCTCTCGTTTGGAGTTGGTATCTTCCCACTCTCCGTTGCATTCTTCATCTTTACCTTTTACTTGTTTCTCCTCTACCTAATGCCTCCTGCTGTTTTAAGCTCGTATTTTCATTTTAGTCAACGATTTAGTCAATTTCTTAGATAAAGTTGTTCCTTGGTTTTAACATTTGATTTGTCAAATTATGATTAGGCGTTGAAAATTCCAATTCGATAAATATGCACACAGAAAAAAAAAAGAAAGGGAAAAACAAATTCAAATGCTATAATTCCAAATTTTATAATTTCTACATTTTCAACTAGCCGATGATATATGAATAAACAATTGTGCGTGTACATATATGTATGTATGTATATATTTCTGATTAAAAAAAAATTGCAACATTTTGTGTGTTAGATATAGTGAACATTTGTTTTTTTTTTTTTTTCACAAACATCTGTGTACCTGCTGCTTGCTATGTATTTTTATAGGATTTTCCCCTCTCATGTCATCAAGTGTCAAATTTATGCCCTTAGGCTAATCTGTTGGCCTTCTTTCATCTAGTGCTATAGTGCAAAAGTCACTGTGTCACAGAGAGGTTAGTTGACAGGTAAGAAATAGACATATGTTTGTCCTGATGCCGGAAATTCCCTGTTTTGTCCTTATGATGAATTTCATTAGTTGTCACTTGGCGTGAGACCTGGGCGGGATTTTCCCGCAATGCTTAGCAGCCAAGGGAAATTCCAGGCACACATATATCAATATATTTACACGCACACACACACACACAGACACACAGACAGTGGCAATGTGAACGAGAAATGCAACACTTGCCACATTTTGACAAAAAAGAAGAAAAAATAAAGAAGAAAAAAAATCCAAAATGATATAAAATATGTATTATTATAAGGCTGCCGCCTGTTTTGGGCTAAATTGCATCCAATCATATAAAGTTTGGCATCTATCTATCTGTCTCTTTCATATGCTCTATCTCTCTCAGTCTACCGGCCGGCAAGATGACCATGTGCCGAAAAGAGTCAGGGACAACTTAAATAATATGTATGACACATATTATGTACCCTATAAAACAATTAAAATTCATATTAAATTAAAAAAAGTGTAAAAGAGAGAGAGAGAGGGAGAAGCAGAGGGAGAGAGAGAGAGAAAGCATACAGATAAATATTGTCTATTTGTTTATTAAAGTGTAAAAAAGAATTAATTCTAAATTACAATTGGAAATCCACAGGTGAGAGAAACCTTCAAGAGTTGCATTATCTAACATTACAGTTATAGTTTTCAATGATAATTGTGTAAGATTTGATATTGGTTCCATATATCATATATTCTATATACAAAATGATAAAGTTACCTACGTCAACTAAATGTATATAAGAAACAATTTAACAATTTAACAACATCATGCGATGCAATCAGATTGTATATATATATATATAGATTTTTGTAATCTATGAAAATCAGATTTCACCTATATAACTAATAATTCAATTCAAAAATAATTAAAATTTCTCTTTTATTGAAAACCTTGTAAACTAAATAGAGTAGAATAATTTCTTTTGTTCTCATAAATGATTGTTAAATCGATATACCCCAATTTTTTTGTAAATTTTTTTTATCGGTTTTTTTTGCTCAAGTGTATTATTGCATATGAAAAAAAGAATTTATATCGAAAAAAAAAAACTTGCCCGTTGGCCGCCGCCTGGTCAAGGCGCGCGCTTGGCCACTGGCCACAATTTTAGCTTTGAGGCGCGTGTTTAACTCTTTTTTTGGTTCCCAAGCTTTGTTTGTCCACATACACACACTCACACACACACATCAATACACACACACATACACACACAAACGCATATATGTTACTTAGACTCATTGGAGTTGCATTTTTAGCAGCATTTTTGTGCGGCATTTTATTCGTCGCCGCTGGCAACAAATTTGCTCTGGCCAACCAACCGACAACTGTTGTGGCTGTTGTTGTCTCTGGCTACTTCACCTTGTACCCCAAATGCAACAATAACAACAACAACAACAACAAGAAAACGACAGCAGCAGCAACAACAAAAAGCTATTTAAATGGTATTTAAATGTGTCTAAATGAAATTTCTGTTTACCCACACTTAACCGACATTTATAAAATTGTTGCTATAAAAATGAGATACAATTGAAATTAAATTTTAATTTACTTGAGTAGTTTTCTGTTTTTTTGTTTTTGGTTTTTTGAATTTTAAAATTTCAATTCTTTGGAATGTTGTTGTAGCATCTGATGCATCAGTTGTTGCACACCCACAACAACAACAACAACAACAACAACAACAACAACAACAACAACAACAACAACAACAACAACATGTTGCTCCTTCTCAAATATTTTCACACACAAAATTATTTCAACTTGCCACCAGCAATAGCAACAACAACAACAAGTTGCTGCTGCATGCCACACACAGCAGAGCAACAGAAACAAAAAAAAAAAAAAAAAAAAAAAAAAACAAACAAACGGCAACTGTTTTTGCTGCTGCTTGCTGCAGCAACAAAGAAGGCAAAACCTGGCCCACCACCAATAGCAATAGCAGCAACACATGCTGCTGCTGATGCTGCTACTACTTGACCAGGCCTAGACCAAAGCGATCGCATAAAGCATATACAAAAAATAAAAAAAATTTAAAAAAAAAAGAAAGAAAAAAAATACAACACACACAACAGCAACAACAACACCAACTACAACAATAACAACAACAACAAATGCGCAAAAAGACCACAAGAAGTCATAGCAAGTCGAAAAAGTCATTATATAGCCACGACGCCAACAGCAGCGCCAACGTCGACAGAGACTTTGGCTTTGGCTGCGACACATTTGCTTAAATAACAACAACAACAACAGCAATAGCAGCAACTGTTGCTAGTGCTAGTGCTGCTGCTGCTGCTGCTGCTACTACTGCTGCAGTGCCCATTTTTTTTATTGGAAAATGTAAGACAGATGAAGGGGGAGTTGTGGAGTTGGTCTTGGATTTCCAGTTTTCGGTTCCCACAATGCAAAATTAGGTATGAAGCGTCGTCCCCCATGACGTAATTAGCATAGAGCAGTTCATAGTCGTCGTCGTTGTCGTTGTCGTCGTCGCTTCGTCGCTGGTTGTTGTTGTTGTTGTTCTTGCTGTTATTGTCGGGAACCCATAAAGCGAATTTACCGCACAGCAAGCCAGACGCACTCTTAAGGGGGCCCAATAGGAGAGAGGTTATGTGGTAGGTATAGAGAGGGGAGACAGGGTTAGTTGTAGTCAGGTGAACCATTGCCATTGCTGTTCATGTGTGTGGCGTGCGAAAGCGCAGCTGGTGGACAACCAAGAGGACATTGGCCATAACTCATATACGTTTGCTTGCTTGCTACTTTGCTAGTTGTTTGTTGTTGTTGCTGTTGCTGATGCTGCTGCTGCTGCTGCTACAACGGCTGTCTGCTGGCTAGCTGTTGGTTGCAATTGTCGTGGCATCGCCAAGTTGCAGTCGGCAAAAAGAAACATTCATCGCTGCGTGGCAGAGTCAGAAATAAAAACATTTCGTTTAACGATCTTTATCGATGCGATTATTGATTGTGTTGCTGTTGGTCCAGCAATGTTGCTGTTGTATACGAATAGCTACAATACGGAGTATCAACATTTATGCATTAGCAACAAGTTGCCATTGAGTTTGGTAAAATATATATTTCATAATTTTCATTTTAAAAATTTGCTACAAATATTATCATATGAACAAATATTAAGTTCAAATTTTTTATGGCAATACTACCAATTTTTTTTTTGACCAGATTAGATTCAATATGAGAAAATGTTTGATAACATGACGTAGCCCTATTTAATCAACCAAGAACAAATGTTATCACAGCAATTGGATAATGCTTCCTTTCTTTTTTTTCTCTTCTTCTTCTTCTTATTATTTTTATTTATTATTATTATTATTTTTATTTTCTTTACTCGATCGTTCGTTTTTTTTTCTTTCAAGTCTCTTCTTTTCGTATAGCGAAAATTCTTAACATATTTTTGGCTGACAGCAGGCAAAGCAATTCTGGCTTTTAGATGCTGTTGCTGCTGTTGTTGCTGCTGTTGTTGCTATTGCTGCTGTTGCTCCTGCCAACCATTTATTACGTAATTATTTTGCCAAGGCAGGCAGCAGTCAGGCAACATTATTGCCTTGGGCACGTGTTGCCAACTAACTGAGTGGCAGGCAACCAGGCAGTCAGGCAGCAGGGCCCAGAAATCGGCAATCGGGTTAATCAGGGGTGGAAGGGGGGGCGTATTCGGGGCAGCAAGGAGGAAAAAGGAGAAAAACATGGAAAGAGCAAGCGAACATCAAGCCACCAAACCAAACAGGCAAATATTCAACAAACAGCACCTGTTTCAGCTATTCAGGCTATAATTTCCAGAACGGCAGCAACACGGCAATAACACATACACACACACACACACACACACATAGCACACATAGCACACCACTGGCTAACATCAATTCAATTTGCATGCTTAAGTTAAACTTCATTATCATTATGATCATTGGTCATTATTTGATGGAGGGGGTTTTGGGCCAGTTAAACACTTAATTTTTTTAATGGCATTTCGGTTAACTGTTTTTCATAGATCATAAACGCGGCAAACAGTGCGTATGAGCAATATAAGTATTTATAACCAAATACCTAAATAACACAAACAAACACACAACTCAAACTCACTCTGCATTATTAACAAAAAGAAAAAAAAACTAAAACAATAAGTTCTGCTTAATGATTAATGATAACGCATCGCAAGACTCCTCATTCCCTCCACCTCCTCCTCCTCCTACTCCTACAAACCCAACTTTGTCAACAATTTTCTTTAACAATTTTTCCTCATTACCTTTACTTAATGCATTTATAATGCTTTAGTTTTCCTTCATTTTTTTTTCTATCTCTCTCCTTGCTTTGGTTTTTTTTCTGTTTTTTTTTTTTTTTTTTTTTTTTTGGCGCCCCGCCTAAACAATTGATGATGGGCGATTCCCACGCTGCGGTTAGAAATAAATTTACTAACAAAAAACAAAAATTATAGGCATTGCTTTGTACATTTTAATGATGCCAAAAAAAAAAAAAAAAAAAAAAAAAACTTTAAAGCAGCCGCATTTTAAGTCATTTTCTATGCTCTTGTTATTGTTGTTTTCTTTTTTGGGCAAGTCTATGACAGATATTGTTAGTGTTGTTGTTGTTGTTGTTATATCTGGGGGCCATTGGCTCGCTCGTCGGTACAACTTTTTTCTATTTTTTTTTTTTTTTTTTTTTTCGGGGCCTGACATGCTTGCAAATGACCGAAAAGCAGCGGTAACAAAATGAAACTTAAATGTGGGTGCTGCTAGATTGTCAGATATTGTTGAGATTCCTATCACATACATATACATACATACATATATGACTGAGCGTTTGTATATATACATATACATACGTATATATAATATGTTTTCTTCAACTTTTTTTTTTTTTTATCATCGAGATAAGCTATATTGCATATTGCCTAGACATGAAATGCGAACTTTACGCCTATGAGGTAGTTCGATGTAGCTGATATCATTGTACGAGTGGTGGTAGGTATCGTTGCTTGCGTATACGTAATATTAATGACGTAACAAACAGTTGAACCACCGATTGCCACTAGAATTGAATGAATTTCATTTCTTCTGTGTTTTATTCTTTTTTTTTTTTTTTTGTTTTTTGTTGAGTCGAATTCAGACAAATCGTGTATTTACCAGATAGATACACGTACATTCATCGTCATGGCTTGATCTTCTCTATGCCAGCCTAATCTAGAATATCTAGAAATATGCTAACATAATATGGTTTAACAATAAAAACGAACTGCCTCATTCTTAAGTAACTATATAATATCTAATAGATAGATTGATATCTGCAAAGAACTTATTGTTCGTAAGAAAAGTAGAAAGTTAAATCCCATTTAAATTTAGGGCATACACAACCTATATTAATAAGAACCTCATATACCAAGTTCTAAATAGTCAGTTGAGTGTTGATTGAGTGTGTTGATAACAATTTAATAACATGTACTATAAAATTATTAATTATAAATTATTTGCAAATTAAAATTCGAATTGACACTAACGAATAAAGAAATCTAATCTTATCTAGTCTATTGATTTTGATAAGTTTTTTTTTTTTGTTTTGTTAATTTTTGTAACTCTTGCAAATCATTTAAAAGTAATTCATTTTCTTTAAGCAAATTGTTTTCAAACAAATTTATGTATATACTATATAGACTTATTTAAACTTTTAAAAACTATTTGCGTCAGCATTTTGGCAAAAATTACTAAGAAACTTCCTTAAAGGGAAAGTACCTTGAATGGAATATTTTTATGTAAATAGTTTGAATAGTATGTATGTATGTATGTGCGTGTGTGTGTGTGTGTGTGAGTGTATGTGTTATTTTTCTTTTTTTTTTTTTTTTTTGGAATTTCTGAGAAAGTTTCCTGAGGGAAATAAGATTTCTTCTATATTCACAGTCTTTGTTAATTTGAAGAAATCATATAATTTCTTTCCTTCTCGTTTATTATATTTATAGATGCTTGTTTTTCCAAAAGTGCAGAATTTAAAATTTACTATTTGCAAGTGTGTTTATAATGTGAACATTTGGAATTTTCTTCTTTCTTTTTTTTTTTTCGTTACAATATGAGAAAAACAGTACATTTTCATGTTGTTTTTATTATTATTTATTTACTTTATATAACAAGGTTATAGTGATGAAATATTAATAATTCATTGTTCATATTCCTATTTTTGGAATTTCTGATATACATATATATATATATATATATACATAAAATTATCCCCAATCGATCAAGGAAAAGAAAAACATCTACAGTTTTACTACCGGGTTAACCACCAGCAACTAGGCTGGCAAAAGAGAAGCTCCACTTACAATAACGTTGTGGTTGTTGTTGTTGTTGTTGTTGTTGTTGCTGCTGGTAGTGGTGTTGGTGGTGGTGTTGATGCTGTTGATGCTGCCTGGCTGCCTGCAACGCATCTTTATTTAGACACAAAAATGTTGCTTGTTGGTTAGTTTTCGCGCATTTTCACCAAATGCGCCGCAAACAGCTAGCCCGTTTCACATTATTATGCAAAGAGGGTTGCACTATTTACCCAAAAATGGCCATAGCTAATGATGATGATTGCCCAGACGAGGCTAGAGTTAGTAGTAGAGTTTTAGTTGTTGTTGTTGATGTTGTAGCAACTTTTGCTAGATTACTTTTGGTCAAGTGGCACCAGCAACAACTTGTTGTTACTATTTGCCGATGGTTTATATATATATATATATATATATACAATATATATATATATATATATTTATTTATATGTATGTCATTGGCAATTAGTTATTGTTAAATGTTCGACTTTTGACTTCCTAGTAAAATATAAAATGATGAAATATTTATATGAAAATCTTTCATGTTTAATGAAATTTATAGTCATGTTATTTTTATATACAACTGACTTTGACAAGGCGACGACAAACGACAAGAAGAAGTAGAAAAGATTCTCCCCTCACGGAAAAGTGAAACTAATTAGAGCTGCAACGGCTGAGCCAACATGTACAAGCAGTAGCAGCAGCAGCAGCAGCAGCAGCAGCAGCAGCCGCGGCAGCAACATCATCAGCAGCAGCAACATCAGCAACATTTACAACAACAACAGCAATGGGAATAGCAACAGCCTGGCGCCATTTTGCTTAAAAGAGATCAAAGGGCCTACTGGGCGCCCTCGATTGCCAAACCAAAAACGAAGGAAAATTATATTTTTTTTTCTTTTTATATATGTATATTTTATATATATTTATTTCATATATTTATATATTTTTTTTTTTTTTTTTTTTGCATATCAATCAGTTGTGTGTTGCTTGTTGCTTATTGCTGTTGCTGTTGCTGTTGCTGTTACTGGGGGGTAATATGGAAGTGGGTGAATCACAGGTGTTGAAAACGAACTGAGCAGACAGCAACACCTCACACCATTTGAGGTGTCCCATGTTGTTATCAAAATCAGAAAGATCTCTCTCTATGATATGAAAGCAATTAGCAACCCAGCTGGCTTTTTTCCATAGAATTTTGTCAAGCTGTGACTTTGATCTGCGGAAATGTTTTGGAGGGGCAGCAACAGCAACAGTTTTTAAGTTTTGATTTGAAATGCAGGCGCAGGGGCAACACCCAAAAAAAAAAAAAAAAAAAAAAAAAAACACACTGGGAATAACCGCACGTAGAACAACAGCAATAACAACACTAGACTCTGCCTTTTCTTCAGTTGTTTTTTTCCTTTTCACTCTCTCTCTCTCTCTCTCTCTCTCTCTCTCTGTCTCTCTGTTTTTTTTTTTTTTTTTTTGCTTATTTATAGTTCTACAATTTTTATGCTCCATTTCAATGGCCCCAAACTGTAGACAGAAGTCGCCCCTTTGAAGATTTTCTAGAGCCTACCCTCTCCAACCCTGCCATGCTTCCCCCTCTGTTAACCTAACCACTTAATTGCACTTTTCGCAGCAGCATAAAATATATATTTATGCTCTCTTATGTTTGTGTGTGTGTGTGTGTGTGTGTATGTATATATTTCTGTGTGTATGTATGTGCTTGTAGACAGACCAAAAAAAAAAAAAAAAAAATCGAAAAGATCGAAAGAAAAAAAAACTATATCAAATTGATTTCAATGGCTGCTGCTGAGTTCCGACTCGGCCCCGACAATGAAGCGCCATTGAAGCGCAACCAAATTAATCTTTCAACGACAATTACAATTAATTATAAAACGCCCCCGTCCCCGACCCCGCCACCGCCACCGCCCCCGCCCCCGGCCCTGTTCCCCCCACCTTCGGTTTTGCCTTTGCCACCGCCTCCGGGCCAGTCAATCGCCTTCAGCAGCAATCGGTTCATTCGTAGGGGTTTATGTGCAACCACAAAAAGACTCTTTAGAATTTCCAAAAACGCACAAACCAAAAAAAAAAAAAAAAAAAAAAAAAAAAAAAGAAAATAGAATTTAATGAGTATATGTTTGTGAGCTAAAGTAAAGGGAAAGAGTGTGAGGGAGAGAAATAGAGACAGAGAGACAAAGAGAGAGGGGTGAGATAGTAAGTAGCATATAGTTTACTATATCGACAGCTGGTGGGCCAAGATTTTTAGGTTCAAAATTTTTGAAAAACTCAAACAGAATTTTTCAATAATCCCTTAAGCAGAAACTCAAATACTCTATAACTAACATTATAATTCAAAATTTCTTTATTTATAGTAATGTAATCTTATCGACATTTAATTCTGAAATTAATAAAGTAATTATAAGAAAAAAGGCAAAAGCGGATATGGAAAAAAAAAACATTTCTACAATTTTAAGACAAGTTTAATTGGTTAAGATTTTTATCTATAGTATAAAATTTTAAATGTCTATATACGAGCATATATCTATATATATATATGGTTTTAGAAGATTTTTAACTAAAATTTAGTTGAAAATTTCATCATCATCATCATCATCAAAATAAGATATATACTATTCGAGGATGTAAACATTGTCAGTGAATAAGTCTGTCCGATCGAAACGTTTCTGTTATGCTGTTACAATTTTCATCTTTCTCAGGCCCACGTTAAATCGAAATATATATGTACATATATATATATATATATATATATACTTATATATACATATATTCCAACATGTAAAAAACAATTTTCTATATTCAGGCCTATCCATCGATCTGTCTATCAGTCTTTTTAGCGCTCGCCTAATTACAAAAAGATGAAAGCGCTGCTTGTGGGCCGGCCCCGTTCCATACTATACCCTCACCTCACTATACCACTCCAACCTTAACCCCACCTCCCCCTCCTCCTTCTCCTTCTCCTTCTCCTTCTCCTCACTACCCTTCCTTTCCTTCAATATCTTTGCTCTTTTGCTGTGTCTGGGCCACCCACCCAAATACAACACACACACAACAAAAAAAAAAAAAGAAGAAGCAAAGAAGAAAAAAAAACCACCTTCAGTCTGTTTGTTGTTGCTGTTGTTGTTGCTGCTGCTGCTGCTCTTGTTGTTATTGTTGTTGTTGTTGTTGTTTAACGGCAGCTACTTAATTTCGTATTAATAAACATCACAAATGTTGTAATAGTTTGCCCACTTTTATTTATTTATTTTGCTCAAGGGGAGCCGCCACTGCCGCCGCCCTACAACAAACATTCTGATTTTTTTCTTCTTTTTTTTTTTTTGTACTTTTGATTTCTTATTGATGGCCAAACGATTTCTTTTCGCAATTTCAAACTTTTTGTTTCTACACACACACACACACACCACTTGTACATAATATATACTTATATGTATATACATACATATATATTCATTTATATGTATGTATATATGTATATGAATCTGTGTATGTATGTTATTGATACTGATTGAACAAACAACAATTAATTCATTCACTCTTTATAAGTACTTTAAATTTAGTTAGTTGCTGTTTTTTTTTCTTCTTTTTTCTGTTGTGCAATTTTGGGTGTGGTATCCAAAAAAAAAACCTTTTTGGGGTTTGCATCTAGTGAGGCGTAACCGTTTCTGATTTGCCCATACATAACTGTAAATTTGACTCAATTTTCCCCAAATTCTTTCAAGCTTTATATGATATTTTTAACACATCGTTAAATATATACCATTGGAATTACTCAATAACATTAAATGATATAAATCAAAAACAAAAAACATATATATACTCATACATACATACATATCACTTTAATCTGAGAAATTGTGGCGTTGGTGAAATTCAATCAAAATGATTGCAAGATCGTATTTATATAAAATATTACAAATTCTTGTACAAAATAACCCAAATTTATAATAAAAAAAATGAACTTTATGGGCATTTCTCATTGCCTTGATATTAATTTTGGAGATTCCTTTTTTTTTTTTTTTTGTACAGTTCTTTAAAAAAAATAAATATTGGGGATTACCCTTACTCAATGCTAACAAAAATACTAAAATTGTTATTCACTAATAGTTCTAGATAAGATTGTATGGTAAAACAATTGAATCATAAATTAACTAATTTGATAACCGACTATAAATATGTATATTTATGTATGTATACACATATGTATTAACATACTTCTGTTTACTTGCAAATGGTTCTCCATTCACAAACATGATTGGCAATAGCTTAATCTATTTTTGTGATATACTATATATATAATCATTATCATCATTATCATCATTATCATTATAGCTTGCCAAATTGTGTAATTGTATATCAATTGTTTATCAACTTCAATTGTGTCAAGTCTCGTGTCTAACAACAATATTTGATATGGGGCAATTCTTAGTATCGCAACTAGTGGCGCTGCATGATAATGTTTATTAAAATTGGTAATGGTTAGTATTTTTTAAAAATAGAAATATTGATAATTGTATATACTCTCTATCCAATTTACCGATCTATAAATATATTTCTTAAATTGTTTTTACTTTGTTTTTTTTTTTTATTTTTTTTTGTATCGTAATTTGCAATTTTCTTGGTAAATTTTGTAGTGTGTCATTTCCTAGAATAACATAGCAAAAAAAAAAAAAAAAAAAAAAAAAAAAACAGAAATGAATCTGTGGGTGGGCCATGGTGATGATGATGAGGAGGATGGGTAGAGAGAAGTGTTAGGTCATTGCATCATTTAAGGCTAGTTTATGGGGCGTATGATTAATTTTTTGTTTGTGTATTTTCGTTCAACCAAATTTGAAATGGAAAAAGTGCAACCAAAAAAAGAGAAGTTCCCACATCTTGCTGCTGTTGATGCTGTTGTTGTTAGTGTGTTGGCTTTTCTCTTCTTTAGACATTTTCACATTTTCCACTCGGTTGTTGCAGTAGTAGTTGTTGTTGTTGTTGTTGTTGTTGTTGTTGTTGTTGCTGTTGCTAGTTGCCCACTTTTGGACATTTAAGCCGCTTTTGGCATGCGTACAACCAACTTCAAAAGCCGCCAACTTGGCTTAGCTCAGCTGATTTATGTCTGAACAACTTGAGCTACACTTTGTCCATGTGTGTATGTGTTGGTGTGTGTGTGTGTGTGTGTGTAGGCGCATTTTCATGTAATCTTAGCGGGTAATCCAAGTGGCCAAAAGCGTGAGAATTTTGTTTAGCTTAAGGTTTACTTTACTTTTGTCTGCAGACCGACGACGACGACGACGACGACTTCCGTATCATTTAAGTTCAATCAGAGCAACATGAACCAAATTTAACCAGGTGCTGGCTGGCAACCAGCTGCCCGACTGTTAGCCAGCCTGCCTGCCCAGTGGGTGTGAACAGTTATTTTTCAGCTGAAGGTCATAACAGCAGCAACAGCTGCTGTTGTTGTTGTTGTTGTCGCTGCTGCTGTTGCTGCTGTTGCTTTTGCTGCACTCGCTTTCTTATTTTGAAAAGATTTTTCTCACGCTGATAAACGAAAAGAAACCAACAAAAATGTGAAAAACTTCAGTTTGTGTCGGCTGTTGAAAAAGGATTCTTTATGCTAGTCCGACAAATGTCAGTCACTCAGTCAGTCAGTTGCAAATCCCTACTGAACGTGTCTAAGATAAGCTCATCATCATCAGATGGCAAACAATATCAAGAGCGGAATCTATGAAAAACAGTGCAAAATAAAAAGAAAATAAGCAACAAATAAGAACTCCAACTATACATACTGTATTATACATACATACATACATATATACAAATTGATTATCCTGTTAAAATTTCATAATTTTTAACTAATTTCAATTTAGTTACTTGAGTCTTAAGAACTTTATTCCAATTCATTTGAAATTTATTATAATTTTTCCATTTATATTTAATTTAATAGCCCTATTTACAATTTACTGTAGATAAGTATATCCGCTCCTGGGCAGCAAATGAAAGACAACTTTTTCTCACTCTTTGGCCACGCTCTCTCTCTCTCTCCCTCTCTATCTCTCTCGTTTGCTCTCTCTCTCTCTCTCTCTCTCTCTAAGTGTGTCTGTCTCCTTTCTCTATCTCTTTCTTAGCGGTGGTTTCTTGTAATGTGCTCATTTTCCTTTTACGTCATTTTGTTTCGCTAGAAAATTGGGTTAAGTTTGGTCAAAAGATTTTGCTCTAGATTAGGCAGAATGGTGAAGAGATTTGCCAATTATGGTTATGATACTTTATATATATATATATCTATATAAATACAGTATTCAACTTTAGATTCAAACTAAACTAAACTAAAAAAAAAAAACGTCAACCTTGATGGTGATGCTATTTTTAGCAAAAAAAAAAAAAAAGAAAAAAGGGCGCGTCCAGATCCAACAATGATAACCAACGCAGACGCAGAACAAGGCGAAGAATACTGATTCAGATTGAGAGTCGCTTAGTCATTCCACTTGTTAGGCTCACCCACGTACATGTATGTACATACATACATACAAACATACATACATACACACATACATACATACATATATATATATAACAGTCTCAACTCAAAGAAAAGACCACGAAATGGTCGTCTCGCTCTCCTTTTCAGTCTCAATCTCAGAGTCGGTTTCAGTCTCAGTTTTAGTTTCAGTCTGGGGCTGGGCCCTGGGCCCTGTAAAAATAATGTCGTCAAGAAATTGATCGATTTAAAAAGAATTAAGATCATCGCTCGGTCGGTTGGTCGGTCGCTCGTCCATGGCCTGACTCACTGACTTAGTGAACGACTAAAGATGTTGCTGCTGGTTATTCTCCTTCATGAATTGAACTTCTCCTTTTTTTTTTTTTTTTTTTTTTTTTTGTATTTTCCATCTCTTCGAGTGCAACTTAATTATGGTTTGTTTGCTTTTTGCATTTCTGCCCGACTGTCCGACTCCCTGACTGTTTGTCTGTCTGTCTGTCTGTCTGATTGTCTGGCCTGGGCTGTCTGGGAGGTGCGCTTTGTCATTGCCAAACAATTGCAACTTGGAGTCGTCGTCGTCCATGTCGCCCTGATGGCTATCAGCAATCAGGCGCTTTGTAACCCAACTGCAACAACAACAACAACAACAACAAGCAAAAGAAACAAAACTGATGATGAGCAGCAATACCAACAACAACAAAAACAAAACTTAACTTCGATCAAGTCTATTCTATCCTTTCATTTATTGCTAGACCAATTTAAATCATATAAATCTTATCTTTTTTTTTGAATCAATGCAATAAATATTTGTATTTTAATTGTCGCAGAATTTAATTGTTTACATTTCATCAAAATCAAATATGTAACTATATCATTTCGATAAATCACTTCTATATGCATACAAACATAGTACATATGAGAATAGAGATATCTTTAACTGTTTCTTATCTTATTGATATATATTAATATCATTAACCTATATTCTTAGAGCATTTCGCACAGATATTATTCTGCTCTTAATACGTTTTCATGCCATAGATCCAAATTCTTTTGCCTTAAACTGATTCAATATATTTATGCGATCGTAAACAGAACTTTTGTTTGGCTGAAATATATATGTATATATATGTACATACATACATATATACATACATACATAAAGATGTACATACATATATACCGAAATATATAAAATGTATTTACAGTTGCATTTTCATGTGGCATTAATCAAACAAAGTCAGAAAACGTTTTTACTTGACTTTGAGACGATAAGCAACGGCAGATATTAACAGAAACACTGTAGGGAAAAGTGTACAAGATAGAGAGAGAACGAGAGAGAGAGAGCGAGAGAGAGAGCGAGAGAGAGAGAGAGAGAGAGGTAGAGAGGGAGAGAGGGAGAGAGGGAGAGAGAGAAAGATAGAGAGAGAGAAAATGGGAGAAGGAGGGAGAGCATGTGCGTGTATGTATAGAGTAGGCGAGAGGTGTAGTGACCATGTAGAGGGAGGGGGGAAGGAGTAGCGTTTAATCTTGGCCTTGGGCAAAAATCTCAAATGCCCGCCCACATTTGCCTCTGCGCTGCATTTCATAAATTTCACACGCTGTCGCCAAGGGGCAAACACAAAGCAAAGCAAAACAAATGAATATGTATGAGTGTCATATGAGTGTATTCATTTGTCTTGGTATATACATAAATGCATACATACATACATACATACATACATAGATGAGATGAGAAGGTCTCTATGACGTTTACAAAACCCATAGGGCTGGAAACTTAAATAATTTTTCATTGAAAAAAGAAAAAAAAAAAAAAAACACCTTAAGCCTTAAGACAAAAAGGAAACCACTTTGAAATCCTAGTCAAATGAGCTTAATCTTAATCAAATTATTGATCTTAATTAAGTAAAAAAAAAAAAAAAAAAAAATCCATCCCTGGTTGTATTCATTTCAACGGACCTTAAAGACAAACACCAGCACTTTTTCATCTTTTTCTATATTTTTCTATTTCTCTCTCTCTCTCTCTCCCTTTCTCATTCTGTGTTTTGTTCTTATCAAACATTATCACTGCCGCATTGTTTGAATTCACACGCCCCCAACAAAACAACAACAACAAACAGCAGCAATAACAACAACCGAAACAGTAACCGAAACAAAATATCTTTATAGCGAGAAATTTGTTTTGTCATAACACGCTAAATGCTTAAGAAATATATATATATATGTATATATACATATATATAGACAAATTTACATAAAATGACACCAAATATTTGGCTAACATTTTGACAGTTTTTGTGAAAAACATGGCAAGAAGTTGGTTGAAGGGAAGGCAAGTGGTTAAGTTGGGCCACCGCCCCCTAAAACATAACAAAAAAAAAAAAAAAAAAAAAAAAAAGCAAAAAAAAAAAGAAAGAAAAACAAGATTTCCGAAAAGAAATAGAGAGTCACGCACAGTAGCAATATCAGTAGAAGATACGTCATCAACATCATCATCATCATGTTGCTATTGCTATTGCTTTTCGTGTGTTGCTGGTGTCACATCACGTGCGCAGACTTCAGTAGCATCATCAGCCACAGCATCAGCAACAGCATCAGCAACAGCATCATCATTATCGTCAGCATCTATGGAAAGTTTGTGAAATGCAGGAAAATTTTATCACAAATGTGTTTGCAGTAGAAAATTGTAAATCAATTTGTTGCTACATTTATTTTTACGTTTTTGTTTTTGTTTGCTTATGGGTTTTTCTTTGTTTGCTGACCTGCTCCTGTTGCTGGCGCCACGAACTCAAAAAAGAAGTATTTGTAATTATCACAAACTAAAGTTCCAAAAACACAAACATATATATATATATATATGTATATACATATATATAATATATATAGATCAGATAGATAGTTAGTTAGATAAGAATATTTTCTAAAGTTGATACAGATTTCATTTTATATTTCACAAAAAAATTGAAAAATTATTTTAGTTTCTGATTCAAACTTGCGAAAGTTGAATATTTGAAACAAATATAATATTTTGGTAGATTAGATATACATACATACATATATGGTTAAATATATATATATATACATATATATATATATATGTATATACATATGTATTTCAATAATTATATATAGAAAAAAGAAAAGAAAAATATTTGTAGACAACAATTTGCATTAATGTCAAAAATATTTAAAACATTTTTTAACGATCGATAAAAATAAACAAATAGATAGATAGATGACAGTGACAACAGGTGGAAAACGTTTTCAAATTCATTAGGTAAAACATTTAAAATATCAGACCACTAAATACTATATATAGTATATATCAGCTATATACATACACATAGAAATATTCTCTAAGGAGAAGCCAATTATCATCAGTTATACTATATACAATATATATATATAAATATATGTGGAAATGTGTATAACAATTTATCGATTCTAAATCCCCAAAAATAAAAATATTTTTAAAATATTTACTTAAACGATTCGAATAAAAAATTTCACATGTTTTTTCTCTATGCTATAAAGCAATTTAATAAACGATTTCAATAGAAAACGCATAAAAATAATTTCACGCATACACACACACATATATATATATATATATATATATATATATATAGCACACACAGCGACAAACATTTATATATATAGATATTGTATATATATTCTTGATTTGTAAGATATATTGAACTGTATATTAATTTCTAATAGGATTGTTGGGCTAGAACCTTTAAATAAAACATAATAATAATCTGTAGTAATATCTCTTGAGATATTGAATAAGTATGGAAAAAAATCTATTTAATTGTAGATATACTTACTATATACACTTCTATATAGATTGAGTTTAAGTTTTGTTTTACTTTTAATCATTTATTTTGCTTCTTTGTGTTTTGCTTTTGACTTGTTTCCATTTAGTTTCTATAAATGAATCATAAATTTGAACTAAACATTATGATTTTAATTATCTGTTGGCCAGCTGCTGGTTTTGTTGTTACTGTTTTTATTATTTAATTTTTCTTCTTTTCTTTTTTTTGTTCTTTTTTATTCTTATTGCTTTCTATCACATTGATAAGCCACCTGTCTTGGCTTTAGGGTATTAGTCAGAGAAGAACGTGAGAAATTAAGGTTCGAATGATAAGAATGACAGAAAGAAAAGCTAGCTAATTTGCATGTTATAATATAATGTGCTATGCATTTGCTAACGATGGAGGGAGTAGGTGAGGGGAAAATGATTTATATAAATACATATATATATATATATATGAATATATGTACGTATGTGTATATACTTTTCATTTTGGGGTAACAGCTGTTCGTTAAAGATTCGCAAAATCTGTTCACAGAATGGTCAGAACAGTGGCAACAAAATAGAGCACCGAGCAGCAGCAGCAGCAACAGCAGCAGCAGCAACAGCAACAGCAACAGCAACAGCAACAGCAGAAGCGGCAGCAAACAAAGAAAAGCAAACCAAATAAACAAAACAAATAATGCCGTGAGACGTGCAAAAGAGGGATAAGAGGGTGGAATTGGGAATAGAAATACAAAATAGGGGGTTTGTATGGTGGGGCAATAAAAAAAGAGGCAAACGACGGCAGCCATCGAAAAATTGCTTGGCATTTAGAGGTATAGGCAAACAAGTAAGTTGCATGTGGATCCTCACCTCGTCTTACCACACCACACCTTACTTCACCTTAACTCACACACTCACAGTCAGTGGTTAAATATATGTACATACATAGATATACATATATATATATATATATATATGTATATATATATATATATATATTCTATATATCTTTATAGACAACATGAAGTTCAAAGCAAAAAATTGAGAAAAGTTCGATTTGAATTTTTTGCTACTAGGCAAAACGAATACGTCTTCCCTTCAAAGCAACATCTTCTTATTGCGTATACGCAATGTGTGCAAAAAAAAAAAATAGAAAAAACAAAAAGATATAGGAAAACGAAATGAAACGCAAAGGAGAAGAAGAAAAGTAAATGAATAGGCAAGACGGAGGGAAAACAAGCAAACAAACATGGAGAAAAGCTAAATCAACAGCAACATCAGGCCAAATGGCGACAGTTCTTGTATTGTTATTGTTGTTGTTGCTGCTTCTTCTTCTTCTTCTTCTTCTTGTTTCTAGTTTCTGTTTTCTTATTTTTATTAGTTCTGCTGGCGTCGAGACATTTTCATTGCGAACATTTTGGCCACACGTGCCAGCCATCCATCCATCCTATTCCCATCCATCTGCCAGGTCCACAACATCTCAGACGACTCTACTAGAGCAAAAATTTGCCTGCCTGCCCCAACTGTTCCGCCTGTCGGTCTGTCTGTCCGTCTGTCCGTCTGTCTGTCCATATTGTCTGTACCGACAGTCTGTCTCTTTAGAGATTTCTTTTTTAACTTTCCGGTTTATGTGTTTTTCTTTTTTGGGCCTTTCGAACAACATCATTTGATTTGGTTTTGCATTGCTTTGCTTTAGTTTTTCTTGTTTGATTCTGTGTTGACTGATTTGCTATTTGATTTTTTTGCCCAACTCGTAGGAATCTTTTCATTTTGGGCTAAAATCAAAAAAAAAAAAAACAACAACAACAAAAAAAAAAAAAAGCAACAGAAAATTGAAAGAAAGCACAACACAACAATCTATAATTAATATTAAGTTTCAAACAAAATCAAAAGAAGGTCAAATTAAAGTGACATTATTCACTTTAATTCGATATATTATTAATTATTAGATAAATAATTATTGACAATCAGTTTTTATGGAATAAAATTAACTAAACGATAAATGAAAAATCAAGGGTTTCCCGTTTCATTATCATGTTATCTATATTAAGTATATAGTACAATGAACTGTTTCTGATCTAAGACAACATTTTAATATGGGCATGGGATTGGTTGGAGAATTACCGATGTGTGCCCTTCTCTGATATATGTATATATACATATATATGTATATATAATAAAAAACTTGACAATTGTCTACTATACAGTATATATATACAGTATAGCAAGTGTAATGACATCTTATGACAATTGTCAAGTTTTTTTTATCATCGTTTATCTAATACAATTGTATATGCAAATATTATGATAGATAATCAAAAGCCGTGCGATAATATATAAGAAGTGTGTCGTCTTCACCGCATATTCTAGCTGATATAGATAATACCAATACATATATATATATATATGTATATATACATATACATATATATCCCTTTATGGGTGACAATAAATCACTTTAACTCAATTCTATTTACAAGCCTCAAGAGAGAGGGAAATGAAAATGAAATGACACAAGACCCATAAAAAATGAATCAAAATATATAATCAAATAAATAACACGACAAGCCAGCAATATATATAGTACCATATACATGTATAGATATATCTATATACATACATACATGCATACATATATACATATATGCATATACATATATTCCAAAAAAGAAATTTTAAAATTCTTTTTCCGCTGAATGTGGGTCATCGGCGACACGACACTGCCAAAATAAATTGTCTGTTCTACGATGAAAATTTCATTTTCATTTTCGTTGGAATAGCACAGAGGGCGGGGGTTAAAACAACAACAGCAAAAAGAGAGAGAAAAAAAGTAGCAATATTCATATTGCACATTTGCTTAAACAGCAACAGTAACAGCAGCAACAACAACAACAACAACAACGACAACAACAACGAGCCGATTTCGGAAAACCCCAAATGTGAAAATATATAGACAATGAGAAAAAATTATATATATAATGAATATGGAAATTGCTCGATTTAGTTAGATTGTTTCAATGAATGAATAAATAATTGAATGAATGAATCTCCGGTTTCGGTTTCCCAAAGGGCTCACTTTTTTTTTTTTTTTTTGTTGTTTTTTGGTCGACAGATGGCGCCAGTCCGGCATGTCGGTTGCAATTTTTAGCTTATTAATTCAATTCGTAATGCATATATATGTATACATATATGTATCTCACCTCACCTCACCTCATCTTACAAGCAACCACATCACCACCGATTTGATGCAAAAACCACATGTTGGCGCCCATAACCGCAAAGTATTTTTCACATTTTTGTTTCCTTCTCAGTCGCTCTTGATGGATTTGCATGAATCATTTACAGGCAGCGGCGTCACGCTCGAAAAGAAAAGCGCTTTAAGCAAGGCAAACAAAACAAAAAAAAAAAAAAAAAAGAAAGAGAAAGAAAAAAAAAAAAAAAAAAAAAACAGAAAAAAATAATCATCATATTGAAAAAATATGAAAAGTTATTTTCATGTCTCTGGCTGTCGTCGTTGTTGTTGTTGTTTTTGTTGTTGATGTTATTATTATTGTTGTTGTTGCTGTTGTAGTTGTCGTTGTCGTCTTCTTTGTCGATGTTGTAGTTATAGTTGTAGTTGTCCCCTCTTATTGGTCTCAAAACAGGGCGACAGTTTTCCTGCGTTTGCTTTGGCATCACTTTTGCTTCCTCTCGCATTTTCGCTTTACTTTTTGGTTGCTGCTGTTGTTGTTGCTGTTGCTATTACCCAGACTTTTCCGGAAGCGCGGCGCGACAAAAACAGCTGCGGCGGCAACAGCAACAGCAACAGCAACAGCAGCAGCAATGGCAAACTTTTGACGTCAGGGCAACTGCTGCCCCACCACCCCACCTATCCACCATTTCCCCCATTCCTCCCTATTCTCCCCCATTCCTCAATGTAGCCAAAAAAAAAAAAAAAAAAGAAAACAAGTGTTGACGCACACATAACCCAAAATGGCGTTTAGTACTTATAACAGAGGCCAATGATCCTTGGGGTGAAAATAACTAGGGAAATGCGGCGAAAAAAAAAAACATGATCCGATATTTTTTCTGATTTCTAAACGGAAGCAGAAAATCTACATATATACATACATACATATATATGTACATATAAATATAATTATCCAAGCACAATGTAATTCTAAGTAAAGTGTATAATAAAGTTCAATTATTAGACATGATTTCCCTTCTTTAGGATTTCCATTGAAAATATGAGCTAATATAACATTGCATTTGGATTATAATACTTATATACTATGTATGTATGTGATTTTCATTTGTTCCTTTTGTAACAATATAACATTATTATCGAATCGTTTAAGTTATATATGTGAGTGATATATATTATTTATTATTTATTTGAAATTGTGACTCAATCATTTAAATGATGATGAATAAAGTTTGAATCGATGACAATTCAAGTAAAAACCAACATAAGGGGAATTCGATTTATTTCGGTATTTACTTTTAAAAGTAAAATTATCATCTATATACCAAATTTGGTTGAGATATCTCGAAAACCAAAAAAAAGTTTTCCTCACGAAAACTGTTTTGAACAAAACAAATTTTGCCCGAGGTACCTGTGATCTATACCTTATAGTTGTCCGATCCGACCAATTCTTAAACTTGATTTAGATAAATGATCAATGAACATAATCATATTAATTTTCTTCACCTATCTCAAAATTTAAGTTCGAAAAAATACGAAGCAACAGACAGGTGGACATTATTATATAGACTCGGGAGTTGATGCTGATCAAAAATATATATACGTTTATTTCTATGCGTTACAAACATCTGATTTAATTTATTATACCCTCTGCAAGGGTATAAAGATCATTGTGATTAATTCTTAGCATGTTAGAAAAAAAAAATATATTTAACTATGTGATTTTTGTCTTTCATAGAATAGCATAAAATTCTTTAGATTTTATTTAAATATCTATTGCGAACATATAAAAATGTGTTAAAAAAGTAAACTTTTAAATAAAATTTAAAAATGTTTTAATTGAAAAAATAACATTCATAACTAAAAACTAAAACTAACCATGTGACAATGTTTATTTACAAGTGATTTAATCTAATCAATTTGAACTTTAAAAACAAATGTGTCATCTATGTGGAATGTATTCTATCGATTTCGCATTTGAGTTAATGTGATATTTAATTGTTTTATTTCAATTTTTATAGCTTCCTCATTGTATTGTGAAATCATTAAAAGAAAAAAAATAAAGAAGAATCAGTGAGACATTTCGAGGAACTCCTCCAGCCTCTGCCAAGTGGGTGGCCAAACAGCTTCTCTCTCTCTCTCTCTCTTCTTCCTTATAACAATGTGTATTGTTATGAGAAGACACTTAACGTGCCAAATACCCCACAAACACCCCCTTACTCCTTACCACCAAAGAGACAAAAAAAAACCCCAATGATCCATGATCCATGATCCATATACCACATTAACGAAATTCCACACAAACAATACACAAGAAAAAAAAAAAGAGACCAATGGCCCAAAAACGCTTTGAAAATCACAAATTTTTTTTTTCCATACTCAGTTCTTTATTATTATTTTTTTTTTTTTAATTTTATTTTATGTTTTTTTGTTAAGCGCATAATTAAGTCATAATAATAATAATGAAATGATATGCCAATTTTATTTATTTATTTATTTTTTGTTGTTGTTGTACACACACACACACACTGAAAATAATAAAAATGTTCATCTTATTATTATGCCTTGAATTTCTTTGAAACGAAACTTGAAAAGGCTACGACCGATCGTCAAAAAAAAAATTATATATATGTATATATATATATATATGTATATACTTATATATAAAAGATTGTGAAGACATAAAGGGAAGGTGGTATTATGAAGAATGGAACGGGAAGGAGGAGAAATAGAGTATATGAGGATGAGAGGGGGGAAGTAGGGCGTTTGGGTGTATGTGGAGGCATGACAATTGTCAACTTCAACTTGTTTGCGTGCTGCCTTCAATACTTAATCGCCTTCTCTTTGCTGACTTCTGTGAGTTGCCGATTTTTTTTTTTTTGTTTTTGGTTTTGTTTTTGTTTTTTTTTTTTTTGCTTGCCTCTTTTTTGTTGTTGTTTTTTTGGGAGCGTGAGAAAGTCGCCCGAACAGAGCAGACAACACAATTAAAATGATGTTTTATGAGTAAGAATATTTTTATATAGAATATATAGATGATATATGTACCTATATAGATAGATAGATATATATTTGAATATGTATATATGTATATTTATATATATATATATATACATATATATAAATAAATATGTATGTATGTATATGAAAAATGGGTTATATTAAGGTATACTATGTGTATATAGATGTCTTGTATCTGTTTCGTCTGGCCACGCGAAAGATCTATAAATCAAATAATCGCAGACTTCTCCTTCTCCTCCTCCTCTCCTACTCCCTTTCCACTGGTCTGTCTTATAAATAGACAAAAGACATGAGAATTTCTCTGGAAAAAGGAATTTGATTACATAATCGGAAATTTCCTTTTAAACGTTTCGAAATAGTTTTTTTTCTTGGTTGATCGCATTAACAATTTGTGATCATGTTCAAATCGATTGCTGATCAGTTGATCGATTGATGAATCACATTAGATGAAAAAAAAAAAAAAAAACAAAAAACAGATAATAATAAAAAAAAAAAATTTAAAAAAAAAAAACAAAACAAAATCCGAATCAGAATCAGAAGCAAAATCACACGCAATTGTCAATGGGCATGTGATGTGAGAGAGACACGTGATATGGTGAGGCTAATTTTAAGCATTAAGTGGGGGAGTGGCAAATTGGCAAAAGAGTATATATGTACATACATATATATTGAAAGAGATGGGATGACACAGTAAGATAGAGACAGAGAGGAGGGGACACACAGACGGTCAGACAAAGAGAGATATATATACATAGAGAGCTGTTTCATTGCCAACAAATTGACGAGGTGATGGTATTGATGATGACTCACATCTGATACGATAAGTGTATGTGTGTGTGTGTGAGTGTGTGTGTGTGTGTGTGTGTGTGCGTGTCTGCGAAGGAGACTTTTTGGCAAAAAAAAAAAACAAATATATGTATATATATATATACATATATAAGATGTGAAGTGATTAATGTGAGTGCATATTGGCTTTTCTTTTGAGGATACAAGACTATAAATATATATATAGGTTCTTGCACCTATAAAATCTATCTATTGATAAAGATTACAAAACATCATGAATGTGCCGCTGAGATAATAGCGCACACACACACACACAGACATACACTGAAAGAAATTTATTTGACAAATGTCTTTTCTTATATCTAAATTCAATAACTAACGGAATTAAGCACACTTCCGTTAGTCCTTCACATATATATATTTATTAATACCAACTCATCAGTTAAAAATGCATCTATTCGTTCAATAGATTAGAATTTTATTGTTTTACGATAATACTTAGTAAATAATAATCACGTCACTTTCAGTTGGCTTATCAGTTGAAGAATTTATGATCAATTTTCAATGATATATATATATATATTTTTTTTATTATTATATATGCATATAAGTATGTGCATATGTTCATATACGCATATGTATATACATATATAGTCCAATTTTTTTTTTTTTTGTTTGTATCAGTAGCAATTTTTTATTTATGTTTTAAAGAATTTGCACTGAACTTTCGATTTAGTACTCTATATATCCTAAATTATAAACAATTTTAGCTAATTATGTCTTATTCATAATGGATAATACAAATTATCGATAAGATAATAGATCATATAAAAGTCATATGGAAAGATCATGTTTGGCATCACTTAACAACCCAAAATGAATGTCGAAATTAACTCAATTGCCAACAGACGCTAAGATCATAAAACAAATTTTCCTATCATATATATTTACATACATATATATATATATTTTTTTTTGTTTCTCAAAGGAATCTCATTTTAGTTCTTATGCTAGTATTTTGTTTATAACAAAGAAGAAAGAAAAGAAAAAAAAAAACACCAACAACAACTATGCAGAAAAGGAAAAATTAATGACTCTACAAACATATTGGGGGGAAAATTGAAGGGAAAATAGATCAGTTTAAAATTCATTTTCATCATTCTTTTCTCATTTATTATTATTATTATTAAATTTTTTTTTTAAATCAAAATTTGTTTGATAGTTTTTTCCTAATATCTGATATTTATATTTCACAGCACAGAACGCATCGATTATATCGATAACGACTAAAACTCCCAGTAATACGACAACCATTGATAATGGTCAGGAGTTAAGAATTATATGTAAAGTATCGGGTCAGCCGCCGCCAAAGGTAACCTGGTTCAAGGATGATAAATCCATAAATCGCAAACGCCATGTATATCAATTCAAGCATCACAAGTAAGTAGCGATATAACTATATAGACAATATAAACAAATTTTTTTTATTTGTTTATTTCTTCTCTTACTTTTCTTCCTTTTTTTTTTTTTATATATATATATATATATATATTTGATAAATTCTTTTTGTAGAAGACGTTCCGAGCTAATTGTGCGCTCCTTCAATAGTTCCTCCGATGCGGGCAAATATGAGTGTCGGGCCAAGAATAAAGTCAGCAAAAACATTGACAAGCGACGCATTATGATCAATGCCCGACCAGGTGAGTGGGTTAAATGGGGTTAATATGATTGTGAGAGGGATGAGAGGGGGACCTTGAGTTGGTTATATTTCGTCACTTAATGTTTGATGTAGTAGTCATCGCTTAGATTGTGAACATATTGAAAATATATGCTCCAATTCATTTCTAATTTATGTCCCCCTCATTTGAAGGCAAAAAAAAAAAAATCTCACAAAAAAATATTTGTTGATCTTTCTTTTTTTATACCCTTGATAGAAATCTATAGAAAGAAGGCGCATATTGGACTATAAAAAATAGATATATATTGATTGGCAGGACCATATACATACATATAGCCATGTCCGTCTGTCTGAATTAATATAAATTTTAGTCTCTTAACTTAAAATCTAAAGTTCTAATATTTTATCTAATATTTGCTGCTGCAACGGATCGTATGATTATAAAACTTGATTGGTTTTTATACCCTGTGTCCATATGTATGTAACAGGCAATAGGAAACATTTCCGACCCCATAAAGTATATATATTCTTGATCAGTATCAATAGCGGAGTCAATTGAGACTCGTCCGTCCGTCTGTTTGCCCATCTGTCTGTATGAACATCGCGTTCTTGGAGACTATAACAGCTAGAGCAACCAAATTTGGTGTCAACATCCGTTTAGTGAGTACGCAGATCAACTTTATTTCAGATGCTTGCCACGCCCACTACCGCCCCTGTAGTTTAATAAAAACGAATAACTAGTGTAAAAGTAAAGATGTCGTATTCATATTTGCCACAGTCAATTATACGGCCAATGTATAACTGTGAACCGAATTTTTAGTTGAAATCGGATAATAAACTTCGGAGACATAGCATCGGGAGCAGTGGCTGTTTTACATAAGTGAGCGAGATAGCATATCGTTTGCTATTGGGGCAAGTTAAAAGAGTTTTATTCAAATATTTTTATTTGATTGATGACGATTTTAAGGGAGATTGACTTTATCAAGCATCTCTATTTGGTACAGGGTATATTCCAAGTCGACGAAGTTGTTTTGGTTCGCAAGGATATATGCAAGCTTCGGCACATCCGAACTTTGAATAGCCATCTATTTATTTTCTTCATTTAATCATAAAATTGATATTTATATTTTTCTTTTTCTGTCTCTCTCCCTCTCTCTCTCTCTCTCTCTCTCTCTCTTTTTCTTTCTTTCTTTCTTTTTGTGTCTGGATTGTTTTCAACTTTTCACAGTTGCCACGCGGCCAGATTTGGATTCGGCAAAACCTTGCAACACTGTCATATCCGATTATTGTTTTCATGGTGGCACCTGTCTGCTGATACCAAGTCTGAATGAATTAGTTTGCATGTAAGTACCTAAAAAACTAAATATTAATCTAAGACTAAAATAATATACATACATATGTATAAAACTAAAGCTATATTTGCTTAAACAGGGTTTTACTTGAATTTTTATAATTTTAACTATTTTCAAAAGAAATATCCCTAAAGAATATATGTATTGAGAATGCCAAAAATTTGAATAAAGATATGATATATGTACATATATATGTATGTATAAATCTCATCGATGGAACTTTTATCTACGATTTAATTAAACAATTTCATTTCGATTTAATATCAAATTTTAAATTAAAATTCTTTGTAGATTTTCATTGTGAATGTGAAACAGAGATTTCTATATATATATTTTTTTTATGATGTCGTCTTATTAACAGATATTCAACCATTTTTTCGCTTGTTTTTATTTTAGGATATTTTTGTTTTTTTTTTTTTGTTTTTGAGTATCTTTTTTAAAGATCAGTGACTGGAGTGATTTCCGATACCTCTGGCGACTTGTTTACGATCGTCTGCAAGTTGATTCCTTAATCTTAAACTCAAGTGGTTTGCAGTGATAAACCCAATATATATATATATATATATGTATATCTATCTCTCTCATACATTGTATATCGATCTCTGTTGCTCTGTGTCTAGTGACAGCTGATAAAGTCTGTGAAAAATCTGAAACTAAGAGTATCATTTTGTTATACTTGCATTTTGGCATCACATTACATACACGTACACACACACAGATACACATTGATCTGTGTGTGTGTGTGTGTGTCTGAACATATTGAGGAGGATCTTGATCTCCCTCTGTGTCTCCCTCTCTCCCTCCCTCTCTCTCTCTCCCTCTCGCTCTGTTTTTAGGCCGAAACTCCACGCGTAGCCCCTCAGCTATTAGACAGAGAGACTGACATCCATATAGACAGATGGACAGACCGACTGAATGCAATGTGAATAATGTCTGTCAGCACCTACAGTTGGATAAACCATATGTGGGTGAGGGGAGAGGCTGTGGAGAGAGATAGGAAGGAGAGACGGTTTCTGTCTGTATGTGTGCGTATGTGTGCGTATATACATATCTATATACATACATACATATATACATATATGTTTATGTGCGTGTATAAGTAAATTAAAAAACCCAATTCATTTCCATGCCAACCGAAAAAGAAAAGCGCATCGGGTCGCGTACACACACACACACACACACACATGGAGAAAGAGGGAGAGAGAGAGAGACACACAGCGCTTGGTCTTTTCCTTTTTGACTCTGATCGAAATTTGTTGGTAGCTGAAGGGCGGAAGATAATGAAAGGGGTTGCAACTAAAGTAGGAGAAGTGGGAACTGACGCGGGGGTGTAAGGGATATTGATTTTCATTTCTTGTACTTGCAATAAACCAATTTTGTCTGGATTTTTGGCGAACACTTTGTTGTTGCGAGTACATTTTGTATTCTGTTTATATTAATAAATACATATATATATATATATATATATATATATATGTATATATATATATAGATAGATAAATGTGTATAGAGCACACAGATTCGATACGAGTGGTCGTCGGTCAAGCAAAAATGCTGCAACGCAGTTCATGGCCATCAAATTGATTGTACTTAAAAGTGCCGAAAGTACTCAACTGAATACGGATATATATACATATATACGTATGCATATACATACATATTTACAGATATATACTTGATATATATGTACATACCTATATTTATATACTCTGGAATACTTTCTTTTTGTATGTGCACATAAATTTATTTACATACATATGTATGTACATATGTATATATGTACATATGTATGTATATATAAATTTAATTTTTTTCTTCTTCTTCTTATTTTTAACTTATGCCATCCTTTCTCTTATGTGTGTGTTTTTTCTTCTTCTTTGCAGTTGCCCGGATAATTTCTTTGGTAAACAGTGCGAGAACAGCGTTCCAGATAGTAGGTACAGCAAAAATAATAAAGCCGATTGTGGCGAATATGGAGGTATTACCTGCTAAAATAGGCACTTCTATAGCATCGATTGTTTTAGATCGACGAAAATACGACAATACAGCAACAACAACAACAACACAAACTGATACAAACAAACGACTAGAAAACAAAACGCACACACACACAAAACATACACATACACATACACATACACACATACATACACAAATATACAAAAAAAAAAAAAAAAGAGAAATATTAAGAAACTATCCCTTTAAACATACCCAGGCAACCCCTTCACGCACACACCCACACACACACACATATACATACATGAAAGTTTCCATTAAGAAAAAAGAAAAGAAAAGATATGTAAATGTGAAATAAACCAAATATAGTTTAAATTAAAAACAGCCAAACATACATGCATACACCCATCCACAAACACACACACACACACACACACACACATCCACACACACATACAGAAAGTACAAATACAGTATATAGCCCATAATGCCAACCAAAATTGTACCAAACGTACATACATTACAACTATTATCACACAAACGCTAAATGAATCCCCTACAACTCTCCCCCAATTTCTCAAAGGAAAAACAACAAAACAAAAACAAAAAAAAAAAAAAAAAAAAAAAACAACAACAACAACAACAAGAGTTTTTATTAGAAAACACATTCCAAAAATGAAACAAAGTAAAGTCTAAAAACTAACAAACAAAACAAACATTAAAACAAAAGCTAAAGAACGATAATTTTTTTTTTTTTTAAAGTTAAATATATTAAACATATACGAAATGAAGAATAAATAGTAAAAAAAAAAAAAAACAAAGGGTGCTATAGAAGGTTTATTTTATCAAACACACATAAACATAAATAAAAAACAAAAACAAAAAATGCTTAGTTCATTTTTTTAGGAATTTGTTTCGAAACATAAAAAAAATATATATATATTTAAAAAAGTAAGAAAACAAAAAAAAAAAATGATGTTAAAAACAAATTTGATATGCAAAAACAAAACAAAATGATTAAGCAGACTCCGACTCAGACTCAGACTCCTACTCAGACATCACATATATACTCCTACCAAAAAAAAAAAAAAAAAAAAATAAATAAATAATAATATTAATAAAATACTGAGAAAACTTGTCGAATTGGCTCAGCCTTTCACTCAATATATATATCACATTAATATCTATATATATATATATATATATATATATATATCTATATATATCTATATATATGTATACATACATATACATATATGTATTACAAGATATAACCATTAATTAAAACAGAGGCTCTCTTAAGTTAGATACAATCATACGAAACATTAAACAAAACAAAACAAAATAAAAATAAATAAACTATAAAAATAAACACTCTGGCAACCCTAGCTGCGACGCCATACGCCAAAATCCAATCAATCCTAAATTAACTTGCAAAATGTCCAAATCGACCAAAAACTCCGAAGAATCATTTCAATCTTCCCGTTTCGGGTTGACATATGTAGCTGAATTATTTCTTTCCTTTTTTTTTTTGTTATTCAATGGTCAATATACTATATACATACATGCATATGTGGATATAGATATATAGTCTTCGATTTGGTCATTCTGTAATTTGATATTCCATACGATAATGAAGAAACAACCATTTATAAAGTACAGTCACGTCACAGAACTGGATCATTTTCTGTTAATTGTACAGAAATTGGTCAGGATTTTGTTTTGTTTTCAATATACATTAAATACATATATGTATATATGCATATATATATATATATATATATATATATATATTCTCATACCCTATGTATATACATATATATAAATGTATGTATGTATGTATATATTAATAAATAATATATCTATATATTTTTTGTAGTTGCAAAGTAACCTCATTTTTACAATAATAATAACAACATTATTAACACTTTGGCTGTAGATTTTGACAAAAAAAAAAAAAAAAAAAACAAACAACAAAAACCGACAACAATTCAATCAATCAAACCAACAACAACAACAATTTCATACATTTTTTGCTCCTTGCTCCTTTTTTCTCACATAGTTCTGGTGATTGTTTTTCCTATATTTTGACTAATCTTTCAAGTTTTCCACACCATTTCTTATTTTTTTTTTTTTTTTTGTCTTTTCTTTTTTTATATAATTTGTTTGGGTAATTTTCTTTTAATTTCTTCTTCTTCCTTAAATTGCACGCCAAGAAAAACAGAAAAAGGAAAATGATAGTTATCACCACTTCCTCTTGTGCATGGAAAACTCTGTTAATTATTTTTCTTCTTTTTAGTCGTTTTTATTCCTTTTTAATTATCTAAAAAAAAAAAAAACTTTTACGCTTCCCTTTTGGAAAATGGTAGTTAGAGCAACTCAAATGTTTAAACAAACACACAAAAAAAAACAAACAAAAACAAAAATGGAAAAACAAAAAAAATTGATTAATTTTTTTTATTTTTTATGATTTAATCTCTTCACAGATATTTTGTTGCAATCTACGGCCAAATACATACCTTAAATAATGATTATTAATTTAGTTAGAAAAAAAAACATATAAAAATTAAAAAACAAAAAAAAAACAAAATAAAAAAAGAACTACATACTCCTAATGCACAATCCAAAATGTCCAACAATTGTAATTTTTTTCGGAATGATAAAAAAACTTTTATTAAATTGTTGAAACACATGCAAAAAACAAAAAAAAAAACCAAAAACCAAAAAATCTTATAACGAGAAAAAAATTAACCGATTCGCTTTGCAACTACAAAAAAAAAAAAAGAAAGAAAATATAGTGGGAAATGAACTTCGGTATACCGAAATTTATATACCCTTGCAGTAAAAACCAAATTTGGTTGAAGATATATCTCAATTTAAAAATATATGATAAATCGTATAAAGTCTAATGATCAATGAAAAACTGATTCAAAAACCTGACATTCTCTCACAACTTTTCGCAAGTTTTCGTCTATATTTGATTAGAAGAGATTGTATATAAATATAAATGTCTATATATATATAGATATATATATATATATATATATGACGATGTTAAGAATCTCTAGTTATAAGTAGATAGAAGATGCAGCTAAAGATTGTCCGATTTATATGAAAATCACAAATGTATGTATATATATATATATATATATATATATATATATTTATTTATTTATTTAAATATAATGTAAAGCTAATGAAAGAGCTTACCTATATCGACCAACTCTACGCGAGGGTATTTACAATAATGTTGTAATCGAAATAAGTCCAGATTTTGTTTTAGTATAAAAAAGTGAAACAAAATTGAATTGACCTTTGACCGATTGACCTTGTTGCGCTTTTGTTGTTGTACTATATAGACCCTACCAACAAAAAATAAAAAAGTAACTTAAAACAAAAAAAAACCTTAGATAAAGAGAAGAGAACAAAAGTTTGTAATAAAAAAAAAAAACAATTTTTAACTTAAAAAAATATCTTGTAAATATTTCGTTGAAAAGCAAAAATAATATAAAACTAACTACTAAGTTTTTATGTACATTTCAAATCGTAAGAGTACTCCCCTTTGCCCTCTCCACCCTTCTCCCCTACCCCATTTAACCATAATTTATTTTGTATTTAATAATGAATTATTAAATTAATTAATAATTAAACATGATTAATTCTAATTCTACTTAACTTCGAAATACTATACATATATATATATATGTATATATACTTATATATAATTTTACTATTAATTTTGTCCTCAGTTCACTTAATTTTTTTTGTTTTTTTTTTGTCTGTAAAATTTAGTTTTATATTTAATTCTGTTTGTAATGGAGATTATTTTTAATGATTTATCTTTATGGAAAACTTTTTTTATTAAATTAAGTGGAAAACAAAACACATACACACAACACATACATTTTTTAAAATATAATTAATTTAATTTAATTTAATTATTGAAAAAGATTTATACCAAAAATACCATGTAAAGTTTTAATTATAATTTAAAGAAAAACACAACACCAACAACAACAACAACATCAACACACATAAACACACACACATACATAAACACAAAAAACATAAGAAAAAGAAAATTTCATTAAAAATTTACAAAAAATACTTCACCTATTTTACAAATCGATTTGCTTTTTCTTTATTTACTTCTTTCTTTAGCTAAAACAAATATATTAGATATTTTTTCTTTAAAACAATAAAAAAGGAAAAAATCTGCTGTTAGTTTTTCATTTTCCCTTTCCCCACAATTTCCCCTAACCCACAAACTTGTGGAAAACGAAATTAATATAAAAAGGCAACAGAAGCTCAGCCCAGGTGACGGCAGACGGCATATTAGCAGTAATTATATATCCAATTTGATCGATGCACTCGATAATTTTTTTAGTTGCAGGTTAAAATTTTAATTTAAGGTTGTTCCTTGTTCTTGTTTGTATTAACAGGTACCAACTATCACAACAATAATTGGACAGCGGCAACGACATGAGGGTCCTCTGAAGATGCCGACATTTCGTCCCTATTTAATCGAGAATGCTAATTCACCAAATGCTGAATTATGTTTGATTTGCTTATTGAAATAATAAAATGGAAAATGGATCTCATGCTTAGTTTTAGTTTAGATCAAGCTAAAATACAATAAAAATAATCGATTTGTTGCAACCGAGCTGGTAACAGTTTCATTTGGTGTCTGTTTTATTTGGGCGGTATTTTCAAATCTTTAGTAACGGTTGCTGTTTACGATTTTATGCAAATAGAGGGATGGCGCCACTGAGTGTCAAAGTTTAAAAAACAGTATTTTCCGAACCGCTATTTGAGTAAAACCAACAAATGAGTTGTGGGCGGTAATTTTAAAAATTTTGTTTCATACGCTGCGGAGAAGAACAAGTTCTTTTTTATCACTGCGTATCTGCGTATTTAATTCAAAATTTATTAATACTCCCAATAGTTTGCGCATAGCGAATGTATTTAAAAGAATTTTATAATGCAGTTAAGTCAAAGCTGACACCAAGGTACATAGGTACAGTGGTGTAAGATACCGTTGCAGTATGTGAGTCGTGGGCTCCAACCCCGCGGAGGTGTTTTGTGGCCCAAAAAAAAAAAGATTTTTCAAGGGAGAAATTGATCTTCTGATTATTTTTAATGCTTGATGTAGGAAAAAAGATTTCTTAATGTAGTTGCGACATGCACTGCTATGAATCGCCGCTGACGCAGTGGGTAGGGACGCAAACACGCATTCTGAATTCTTGAGTTTAGACAGCAGGAAATTTTGTTGGATGCTAGAAAAACACAAAACTCCTGATAAATCGGCTCACCGCAGGACTACCGCAATGTCCTTGGGCCAGCAGATAGACAATTTTCAATAGATTCATCTGGCAATAGTTTCTTCCTTTTGTCAAAATTTCGTCCTGATCCTGTTTCAAACGGTCGAGTTATAAATAGATTTTCGCTGATTTTGACGACTAACCTTACAGAAATTTGGAGGAAGATTCTACGCACTTAACATAATTTTTGTAAGATTTTTGTAGATTATTTGGATCAAAATCAGTGAAAATTCTAAAAAGTCGTCATAACTCGGATCAGGTCGAAATTTGGACAAAAGGAAGTACTCCTCGATTAGCATCGATTATTACATCCTGGAACATCATTCAAACAGCGGAGAAAGAAGGACTTCTTTCTATGGAAAAAAGTTTCCATATCTCGATAATCCTTGGGAGAATCAGGTCGTAATTAGTGTTAGATGAATAAAACGGTCTATCTTCTGACCCTAGGGGAGTCGATTTATTCGGAGTTTTGTGTTTTTCTAGCATCCAAAAAAATTTCCTTTGATGTCAGCTTTAGTATTTTTCCTACAATTTGAGAATTCTATGCATATGCACATATTTTTATGAGAAAACCAGTATTTAGTAATCTTCTGCAAAACACTATTTGAGTAAAATGAGCATATGGGTAGGGGTGTTGTATTTTGAATTCAAATTCAAACTAGAAATTTAACTGCCGCCACATTTAAATTGTTATTGCTGCGGAATGTTTATAAGTGTTAATTCGATTTCCTTTTTATTTAATAAAGAGTTTGTGCTTTTTAAATGAAAATCAAATTTTTTTGCTTACCTTAGATAAATGAAACTTGTGTTTTGTAGGATTTCAAGTTCTTTTTTTATTTATTCTTGATTAATATTCGTATAAATCATAAGATAATACCTTATAAAATAATTTTGTAATATTAAATGATAACTAATTGCTAGAATGTTGACAATTTCTAATACATACATTATAAAATAGTATACGGATATTAATTTGGATGGTTGGTATTCCTATCATACATCGCCTGTGATTCGTCATAGACCTTGTTTTTAATGAAAATTCAAATTAAAGAAACATTATTACTATCATATAATATATGTAAAAACTGATATCTGAAACAAACATAATAACAGACAGAAGGATATGGCTAAATCGAGCTGATCAAAGCATCGCATCTCACCTTTCAAACTTATTGCAAAGTGGAAGAGCAACGGGTTTAAATATATATTACATTATTTATTTATGAATTCATCGAAAGTTGCAACTATACAACTGCTGAAGTAGTTTTCAGTAAAATGAACAGACGGACAGTGCATATATATATATATGCATATGTATATGTATAGGAATATTTCGACACATTTACATAGGATATTTATAATTCTTCACTACTTTTAACATCTTTATGAAGAAAACTTACTACTAGTGTATTATTTTCAGCAAGCATCTTACAACGATTTGTGCCTCCTGCAAAGTTACGGGGCAATCCAATGTTTTTTTAGTACGTAACCGCTTACCGGGATACGTTCTTAAAATTCCCATACATATTTTTTTGGAAATGTAGAAAATTAGGTAGTTATGACAAAATTATCAAAAATATATGGGTGTATCTATTATCTTCATCAAGAGTGTATATTGATAATAGTTCTTCATATATAAAATGCTTAACTCTGGTTAAATTTTAGGGTTTCTACTTTACACACACACACACACACACACGCCATGCCTATGGCTGACAGATTTACAAACTAAGGAAACGGTTGACAAATGTAATTTCGAATTAATTATGCCAAGTATTTGGCACTTTACCAAGACATTTCGTAAACAGAACTAAAACTAACTTGAAGCAGCTTATGCTGAGGCTACAAATTTCTCATATGTCGTCGTTGACAAGGACAAGAAAATGGAGATGGAATGAAGATGAAGACGGACGGACATAGAAACGGATAGATGGATAGACATATATAGACAGGCGGCAGCAGAAAAGGAAAAGAGATATGGCATGGGCAACAGTTGACACAAGAGCATTTAACGCTTCAGCACGTTTTCAATTCAATTTTCACAGCCAACAACTGGGCACTGCCTGAGAGTATGAGTGGTAGAGGGCGGTGGGGTTAGGAGATATATATATATATATATATGGGAATGGTATGGGAAATTGGCAGACGGATTCTACTACACCGTGGTCGAGCGCCAAGGAAGTTCTCAAGGCGTTGAAGCGTAGAGAAAACTTAAGAAGCACAAGAACGCACAGAGCATGACAAACGAGGCAAAAAAGCAAAGGGAAACACACACAAACACACAAGCACACACACACACACACACACACACACATACACAAACAAAAGCCGCAAAAGGAGCATATAATCAGAATAATGAAGAAACCTCTAATGAAATCAAAAGAACGACAAAAGAAAGGACAATATAAGAATAACCAAAATCTGTACAATAAATCACTAAATTACGCGTGCCAAATAGTAGTGGGTAAAAAGGCGCAAAAAGGGGTTCCACTCACTCACTCACTTATTCGACTCGACTCGTTTATTTGTATCTCACAGATACTATTTCAGCCTTTGCCTTTGCCTCTGCCTCTGCCTCTACCACTGCCTCTCTGCCAGAAGCTCGCTTACTGCTTATGGGTAAAAACAATAAACGGCAAACGCTTAAAAATCCATAAATCACAACAAAACAAAAGCAAAAAGCGAGAAACGAATGTCAAAATGATAATCGCCAACAACTGTTGAGAAATATAACTAGTCGTCGCGGCTTCTGGTCAGGCTTTTTCTTCTTCTTCTTTTTTTTTTTTTTTTGTCTTTTTGATGACAAATGTTTGAACACGAACTTATAGAAATTTCACTCACTCTCTCTCTCTCTCTCTCTCTCCCTCGCTCTCTATCTTTCTCCCTTCCTATTTTTAGAGAGAAAAAAAAGAAAACAAACACATTTCACTTATTAGGCGTTCATCCGGAGCCTCATTCCATCATTCATTCCTTCGTGTCATCTTAACAATCATAATCATAAAAACAAATGCCAAAACGCAATAGCCACAAACGAACGTTCTCTCCCCTTGTATTTTGTATATATCGAATCGCTGGACCAGATCCAACCCCTTGGACTTGGTTTAATCCACTTGTTTGTAAGCTCGTAATGCTTATTAGAATATATCCACTTTTCACTTAGATGGTATTGGTGGTGGTAACTGCTGACTGGGCCCGAACATTTTTAGCAAATATTTGTGATCTTTGTTCTCAAGTGTTTTTCTACATATGTATATATATTTATGGTTAAATCTGATTATGAATCAGCCTTGGTCGAACTGAAGTTATTTTTAAAAATCAATTATTAAAGGGCAACAGTTTAATAGATTTCCTTGACAACTAGGAATCTGTTTATATAACTAAAACGTACACAAAAAAAAAGGATAGAAATCTTAGCTTATAGATCATAAGATCTATATATGGGCATTTCCGCGGTCACTCACACGACTTTCGGAAGCAAAATAAAACTTTATATGTTGAATAAATCAAACAAAATCAAATATTTTAAAATTCATCACTAATAATTTTTTGTAGTATGTATTATGAGAGTATTAACAATCGTAAAAAAATTAAGAGCCTTTGGTTTTTAGTTCTTGAGATAAAAGTCAAAAAATAGCCATGGCTTTAAATATTTTTTCCATAAATCAGAGATGTCAAGCTTTATTATTAGACTTATGATTTTTCAAAATTTTTCCTGTACTGTTTTTTAAATTTATTTTTCTGGGTCACTCACGCGACATTTTTTCCACTGCAGTTTTCAGTGCAGTTACATATACAATTATATTCATTTTATTATTATTATTTTCAGTTATTTTACTAATATTTTGCTAGTCCATCTAAATTTGAATTGCGAAAAAAAATTTTTAAGAAATTGCACTTATGGTCACTCACGCGACAAACTTTCGCAATGTATAAAAAAAAAATATGAATATGTATATAATTGAAATACATTTCGAAATAGTTCAATTGTTAAATGGTGAAAGCATTTTTTTAAATTTTACACTCATATGTTAACAAATTGAGGACTCACATAATTCAATAATTTCAAAAGATGTGTGTAAAACGTTTAGCACCATTTAAAAAAATCTGCACATATGTATGTATACATACATATATATATATATATCTAAAGGACTGCATATCCCCTTTTAGATATATGTATATGTATCCCCTTAACGACAAATGTTAACCCAAATCTAAAATCCGCAATTCTAACCACAAATTGTTTGCAACACACACATTTCAAAAATCATTTAACACTCAATTCGAGAAAGTTAACTGTGACCCAATTTTCAAAAAATGCATTCAAAATAATTGCCAAAGTCCATTTACACACAAACACACAAGCACACACACACACACTCACACTTATAAGGGGGGACATATGGGCGAATCCTTGGATTGAAAATGTGGCTTTGCCTTGATACTAATATAATGGTTGCCATAATTCGGCGCTAATGTTGCAAAAATTTTGCAAAAACTCTTAAGAATGACAACAATGCGAACTAAGCCTATAAATTACCATGACAATGGGAATTATGTTTGTTCTCCCTCTCTTTCACTCTTCCTCATTTTCTCTTGCACTTTCTCCATATATGCGTGTTGTATCCTTCTCCTTCCAATAATCCACCCCGAAAAGTTATTGAACTTGTTCTATTGCCTCGTGCGTAAATCTTGTTGAACTGTCATAAATTTTTGGCACTTCGATTTCTTTGTGAATTAAATAGAATATTATTTATGCTGAAAATGAAATTGCAATTTTAATTCAATTAGTTAGAAAGGACATTCGTAAGCTAACGAATAATATCAACAACAACAACCTTCATCTATGTAGAAATGCTCTTCTAGATCTCCTTTCCTATTTACAAAACAAAACCAAATGTAGAGTAAATTTATTCCACATGATTAATTCCAGATTCGATTTGTATGCAGTAGGAAGATGAAGGACAATGGGGGATGGAGGAAGAAGGAAGAAGGAAGAAGGTAAGGAAAAACGTAGTGAATAATAATACATAGCAATCGTTGAAAACATTGAACAAAGTAAAATATTTGTTCAAGGTGTTTGAACTGCCAACTAAATGGAATCAGCATCATTACATATGATAATAATGCCAAAGACGAAAAGAAAAATAGAAAAAAAAAATTGGCAAAACGAAGCTAAGAAAAAATATTCAAATAACTACGATAAGACAAAAGCAATAAGCAAAGAAAAGAAGAAGAAAAAAATAGAAGAATAAAAAATATTATTGACTGTTCAATTGGTAAATATCTACATCAGAAGATGGCTATGGGAGGGTGAGGGGTGTATGGAAATAAATTAGAATTTTAAATAAACATATATATATATATATATATATATATATAAATATATAAGTACATACTATGGTTCTCTTATATTCTCAATAATCAAAATTTAAAGAGCAAATGGTAGGTCGCTTTATCTAATTTATTTTTGATTCATTAAAACCAATTTGTCTTGCTTATTTAGAGAATCCTATGGAAGAGTTTTTTTTAGCATCCTTAAAACATTTTCTATTCTTTGAATATGATTTAACTTTTATCCTTAATATATATTTTCTATTCTTTGAAAACAATTTAAATTGCAAATATGTATTAATTAAAATATTTCGGAGTTAAAAGGCGTATTTTCCTTATATAATTTTTTTTTAAATGTTTTCCACTTTTATTTCACTGTTTATTTATATTTCATTGAGATTAATTTTAGCTATGTATGACGAAGTTTTCATACCCTTTATTCAATAATTCAATGGTTCAAGGACTGTCGGGTATAGAAATTCGATTTCGGTGTGTTATTATTAAAATTTTCAAAAAACCACTCAAACAATTATTTTTCAAATTTTAATGTAGTTTTTTGCTATAAAAATAAGCGTTGAAATCGATGTATGAATTTTTGAAATCCACCAAAAGATGCCCAACTTACAGCCTAAAGAACATCGCTGAAATGCTTTAAAGGAAGGAGATTGGAAAAATCCATTGAAGGAATCTCAACTTCAGGAGGCTCTAATTCATTTAAATGTTGCCCGATTTTGAAAAACTATACCTCTCTTCATTTCTCAGAATGAATTTTTTAAATTTCTTAAATTTTTTAAATTTTCCAAATCCCTCTGAAAATTTTCAAAAATCTGTTCAAAAAATTTTTTTTCTGTTTTTACAAAATTAAAAAGTAATTTGTTTCTATGGAAACTACTGATTAAAATAATGTACAACATTTTGAAATCGGAAATCAAAAAATGATCGACTTAGAGCCTAAAGAAGTCCGAGCAAATCCTTTGAGGGAAGAATACCGAGCAGGTCCTTCGAAAGACCCTTAACTTTAAAATGCACTAGTTCCCTTGCATCTTGTTTTTTTGAAAAACTATAGCGTTATTTGTTGCTTTAGAATCATGATTTTCAATTGGCAAGGAATGGAAAACTATCTTTTTCCCGATTTTTATCATCTTTAACGGTCCAAATTCTGATAAATATGGCTAATTTCTTTTTTCTTTTGACTTTGCAAGCCAGTTGCTGCTTAACCAGATTTAAAAATATTGTATATATGTTAAAAATACTATAAAGAATATATTGATAATACAAAATTAATTATCTTTATTTGGTGAAACCAAAAGTTATATATTTCCTTATTAAAGAAGAATGAATGAAAAAGTTCGTTGAATTTCTCGATATTGTATGAAAAGTTTTAATTGGAAATTGTACTCCCATTGGGGAACAGGCTAGGGACAAAGAATAAAACTTGTTAGATTCAATCTAAAATGAAGTCAATTTCTCTTTAATATGAACCGCAACTGATGATATCTACTTCGATTTGGCTTGGTATTTCTATTCAGTTTGGGTTGCATCAGCCCGTGGGAGAGAGATAGAGAAGACAATAGGCAAAAAGGCAGCATATGTTGATGCCACATTAGATCTACAACTCACTTGTCAGCCAGGACTCTCTCTCTCTCTCTCTATCGTTCCGTATGTGCCTCTATAGTGATAAACATCACTAGACCAGTTCCAATCAGAATCAAGTCAAAGAGCGAAGGGCACCCGCGGGGATTTTGAAAGAGGAAACCTGCGGCGTTCGAAACATTTTTCTATGCATATGTCAGCATTTCGCTCTTTTACTTCCCTTTATATAATTTTCATTCTTTTTTTTGTGTGTGTGTGTGTTGTGTGTGTGTGTTATATATATTTTTGGGTTTTCAAATTGGAAATGAAAAACGTTTCGTAGGACTAACAGCATTTTGTGGTTTTCAGCATAATTAAAGGCAGACTGGTTGCAAACTCCCCCCCCACCATGACAGAGAGTGAGTGAAGAGAAAGAGAGAGAGAGAGAGAGGAATGCCGCACCGCCCCGGACAGATCGAAAATGTCGAAAAACGTAAGGTGTACTATGGATTGTTCCAGGGGTTTGGGTAGGTGGTTGCAATTGAGATTCATGAGCAGCAGGCAGCAAGCAGCAAACTGCTCTTCGGCAAGTTAACAAAGCCATCAATGGACCATAAACTAAACACTTTTTAAATGCTGCTCAGAAGGTGGGATGAGGGGTGGGTGAAGGCGGGTTAGAGGGTATATTGTTGTTGTTGTTGCTATTGTTGTCATCTGTAAAAATTGCACAGATGTTTGTTGCCCAGAACAACCTATGGTGATGGTAATGTTAATGTTGATACCAAAACCAAGCATAGTTTATTAAAGGGTAGTTTTCATAAGAACATTTAATGCAATTTTCGTCCCACTGTGCACAATGCATTCCAGCCTGATTAGATCTGATTGCGACAGCAGCAAAATGAAGATTCGCCCTTAGACAATAATATGAACAGGTTCCATATATATATATATATATATAGCATCGTTGTATTCACCATCAAACAGGGTCACAAATTTATGGCACCAGAAAACGTATTGAGCAACTTTAAATGCGGGTCACTCAGAGGGTTTTCTTTTTTTTTTTTTTTTTGTTGTTAGATTTGAGATTTTTCATTGTCGATGGGGTGGTGGAAGGAAGGCAGTCGAACTGTGTTGGTCTTGGCAAACTGGTGGTAATGACGGTGTCGTCTGGTGGTGACTTTGGTGGTCGCTTCATTTGTGCAGCTTCGTTGAGCATACGCTCGACATCCGATTTTAAGAGTACACAACTCGCCCGAAATGTATGAATATGTTTAACAAGAAACGAATTGTAGAAGAAAAAAAAAACCAAAAAAAAAGTTTCCCCTTTTCTTTGTTTTTTCTCTTTTTGATATTACTAAAACCGAAACTGCGAATACTCTCTCCCCTTGAGCAATTATTGACCTATCAATAGATAGGTCTATCTATCAATAGATTAACAGATGGATTGATATACATATATTCAAATTAATATTCAATAAATTAAATCGAAATAGAAAAATTTAATAATATAATTAACTAAAGTTTGACTATAATTTGTATAGATAGGATATTAGTTTATATTCAATATAATATAAATTTCATAATACCCTCTCATCAACTAAATGCAATTGAAGTGTATGTAGAAGTGTGTGTGTGTGTGTCTGTATATATTATGCCTACAAGTACCGATTCCTGTTCCGTTTCCTTGTCCAAGGCAAAGTGCTTTGAAGCGCCCTTGACATTATGGTTAGGCTTATCCTGTTGGACTCCAAACTGAATCCAAGTGGGAGAGAGAGGGTGAGAGAGAGAGTGAGTTATAGCGGGTGGTTTAAAAGGAGTTGCAGGAACAACACTTGGCAACTGTTGCGACTTATTTGGTATTTGGTATTTGGTTCTTGTTACTGTCCGTTTATTGTTTTACGAATATTGCCAACCAACAGAAACAAAAACAAAAACAAAAACACACCAAAATGAACGAACATCGAGAGCAGCAGTCACATAAATATTTATGCCGCATTGCCGATTGAAAAGCATCTCAAGCGTAAGCATTTTAGATAAAGCCAGAATCAGGCTGCACATAGCACATAGCAACAGACCCACCACATCCCATCTCACTCACCTCCATTCGCACTAGAAACGGGGCAGGTGCACTCATAGACACAGACACAGACAGAGGCAGAGGCAGAGTCGCATTTATGGTCCTTTTTCTTGTTTTTTTTTTTGCCTGGCATTTTGCATATGACAGCAAAAAAATATATATATGTATGTATATACATACATATATTTCTAGCTTGATTGCGAGAGTGCGTTTCGTCTGGAAATCGACATCGTCATCAGTCGATTTGTTAAACCAAAACAAGAGCTCTAATCCGACTAAGACTAAACCGCAGTTACCACACCACCAACACCACCAATACCACCACCAACAACATCCGAATAAACAGTTGCCCTGGCAGAGGCGGATGGCCTTGTTAGTGTACGTAGTATCTAGTGTTTCGACCCTCTACCACATTTTTATAATCCGTTTAAATGAATGACAGTCTAATTGGAGGTTATTTTTTTTTCTTCTTCCTCTCTCTCTCTCTCTCTCTCCATCACTCTGCTTCATTTTTGGCTCGGGACAGCATTCTAAATAGTGACAAAGTCCTTGCCATATGTTTAGAAAAAACCACATGTTATTCACGGTATTTAAGCAAACAGCAACAGCAACAGCAAAGGAGATGGAAAATAGAAGGGGGCTACAAAACAACCCTCCGCCAGCCAATACTCCAACCCTCATCCAATTAGGTGCTACGAACTAGAGCTCTTTACCTCACATCCACTCTACTCCTCTCTCGCTCCGCTCCTTCTCTATTCCTGTAAATCCAATTCGAATTTTTATTTAATGCGCGAAAAGCACTTGATTGGAATTGAGGCTCTCACAACTAGAACAAACTCAATACACCAGGGACACTTGAATTTTTACGGATCGTGAAGTAAAATGCAGGATGAAAATCATGGAAGGGGAGACACTGGGTAGATTGCAACAACAACAATAATAACAACAGCAACAGCAACAGCAAATCCTTGGCAAATGAATGCAAAGGAAACTTTCTTAGACAGCTCAACTTCCTTTAAACAGTTAGCAGTAAGAAGCTGTTTTTCCTCTCAACACAGAAGATTATGAGACAAGAAAAAAGAAAAAAAAAACCCAAAAAGCATTAACATTTAACAATAACCAACCTTTCAGAAAAGGTGTCGCCTGTCTCCTGTACAAGGCCGCCACAAGCAACATCAGATCCAAGGACCAGGGATAATATTCTACACTTGACAAAATATTATCCTATTCAAAATATGCATTATCTATAAAAGTTATATACAACAATTTACAGAGAATTAGGAAATACTAATAGCTCTAATACTAATTTAAAATCAATTGATATATCTATATAATAGTTGGAGATATTATACAGTTTCTATTCATCTAATAGTTCAAGATATTGGAGAAGATCTATCAATAGATATATCTATCGAATAGTTTAACATATATATCAAATATATCAATAGATATATTTAACTAATCGTTCAATATATTATACAAACCCTATCAATATATATATCTATCTAATAGTTCTCGATTATAATAAAAGATTTATTTATCTAATAGTTAAAGATATTATACAATTCCTATAAATAGATATATCTATCTAATAGTTCAAGATATTCTATAAGACCTATCAATATATATATATTTATCTAACCCCCATCAATAGATACATCTAACTAATAGTTCAAGATATAAAATAAACTTAGAGTTCAATTAGTTTTATACTAAGTATATATGTATAACTCTTCCAGACAGTTAAATTATCTTAATTTAATTTAATTAAATTACATTTACAAAATCAATTGTCTAGAAATTATTTCAAATATCTTGCCATTCCATTTTCTTCAAGTGCATGACTCCAAATTGAAACAATTAGCATTTACATTTTCCTATCTTGCTTTTCCATAATTAAAACCACGAAGAAAATGCCGCTGCTTTGCGACATAACTAAATGGCATAAGGACCACGTAGCTAAGTTTTAACAGAGAAAGGCAAAAAGATTATCATCTAAGTTTTTAATTCTCTTATCCTATTTTCCCTGTTTCTCCCTCTCCCTCTCCCTCTCTCTCTCTCTCCCTCTCTCTCTTTCTTCTCAGCTTTATTTGGCTTGACTTAATCACACACAAAGGCAATTTCACGCCTTTCTGCTCTCGGGGAATCACTTTGTCACTTGGCAGTTTGATGTATCGACATAGTAAGTAGAACCATACCATATTCATTCCACTCCCTTCTTTCAAGAGTCCGTCCACCCTCCTACCACCCTCTCCCCCCCCTGCCATACCTAGTTGCCATGACATGCCGAAAATGTTTTGTCAGATTGTTTTTAGTTTAGCTCTATACTATGTACTATACGAGAAGATCTTCAGGGGTAGATTAGCAAATTTGTTTTGGAGGGTTTACGATATTTTTGTGCTCGATTTGTATATCAGAGATTTTTGTGTTAATTTTCTATGGAAAATCTATATATATGCAAGTTGTTTTGGTTTTTCGTTTAGCACTCACCACTTGACTTGGATGAATCGTGGTCACGTGTCCCACATTACATATGTGTGTGTGTGTGTGTGTGTGTGAGGGCAAAGATGTGAAGAATATCTAGAAGGAGAAGTGAAAATTGATTCAAATTAAGTAGAAAATAAATAATATTCATACCCTTTGCCCAAAAGTTTTTTGTTTTCGTTTTTTGACAATTCAATTTTGCTGGAATTTTTAAAGTTAATTTATTCATTCGAAATTGCATTGAATTAAATAAGATTTAAATTATTTTTCAAATTACAAGAGTTATGTATAAAGATGTAAGATTTCAAAAATTTAGTAAACTTTTGAACTTTTAAAAATTTTGTAAAATATATTAACTAGTTTATCCTCATGGATAATGGATTCGCTTGATAAAATTATATATAGTTAATAATAAAAATATCGCAAATTGATGATTCAAATTTGAATATATAAATTGTAGACTGTGCAATTTCAAGAGAAAGATTCTTTTATATTAAAAACTTGTATAGAATTTATATGCATTTATATTATTAATATCCCTGGCACATTATAAATTCTGAACAATATTATCATTTTTTACCTACCCAACACCAACCAACCAACCAACCATCCAACGAGGAATAAATGTTGCCATTTATTGATCGATTAATAACCAACAGTATAACCAGCTTATGGCTTTCAGCTTCACTTGATTCACAACTGGCAATTAATTAAAATATAAACTAAACAATATTTTTAATGCAATGTCTCAACAAATAAATGGCAAAACGAAGGCAATCATGTGTTTAATATTAATTTTGTCGACAGAAAACATGGCGGCAATCGAATTATGCTCCGCACACACACACACACACACACACACACAAGCATATATATATATATATATATATGTATATATATACATTTATGTATATGTATATATATAGTTTTTATATAGACAAAGTATATACTTCCACATTCATTTCAACGTTCTGTTCTATAGTTCAGAGCGGCAAGTGGAAAGGGGGATAGGCAATAAATTTTAATTAAAAATGCAACTCATATGGCAAGTGGAACAATTAGCACCTGAAAATATGCAAATATTAAATTCTGCACAGACGACAGCAACAATAACAATAAAAAGGACTCTCTCTCTCTCTCTCTATCTCTCTCTCACACACTCACTCTCTGTCTCTGGACAGGAATAACAAAAGGATGAAATTTAAAAATTAAAATGTAAATATGTAAACTGGCCAGCATAACAGACACATATTTTGCTTTAGCAGTGCTCACATCCTGAAACAACAACAACAACGACAACGGCAGAAAAAAAACGAATACAACAAAAATATAGAATAACGGAAAACATAAAACAATTTGTTATTGTTGTCCTTTTTGGCAAGTTTTGGCTATATAACAGACGATGAGTTAAATATTTTAGTTTGCGAAATCTTTTGTTCGCCTCCATCTCTTTTTTCCTTTTTCTATGTATTTTTTTTTTGTCGTTGTTGTATTTTTCTTTCGCTCTCGCTCGCACTTGGACTGACTTTACTCTATATCTCTCTATGTGTTTTCTGTCCCTATCTATCTCTCTTGTTCGCTTGATGCAATATGTAAAAGCTACGCCTAGCATATACTCAAAATCCAACCCAAAAACATCGGTCACATATTCACACAATCTCATCTCGTCGCGTCGCATCGCATCGCATCGCGTCTCGTCTCGTCTCATCGCCGTTGCTTGTGATGTTGCTGCCTCCTGCTGCTGCTGCTGTTGTTGTGGCTGTTGCTGTTGCTGTTGCTGCCAAAAAATCGACAAAAACAACCTGTTCGGAAACACTTGCAACAAGGATATCAAGGATATCATGTTGCTCATGTCGACCTGCCATAGATAAAAGGCAGTGGAACAGAGAGAGAGTCTTTTATATGAAAAGGGATGCTGATACGACAACAGCAAAGCCGAATCAGAATGAGGGAATGAGAAAGAAGGCCACTCTCTTTCTCGCTCTCTCTCGCTCTCTCTTTCCATACTGTTGGTGGAGGAATGAGAGACTAGCTCAATATATAGTAGAGAGAGAGCGCCGGTCCATTTCGATATCTATCTACCTAAGCACCGCCTCTTTTCGAACACATTTTTTGTTCGCACAATGCAAAAACCGAAAAAAAGGATCTACAGTGGTCAAAAATAAAATTTTTTTAGAGAAATACAATAAAATAAATACAATAATAATAAAATTATAGTTTTATTATTTGCAATATCTGATATATTTGTTTTAATTTAACAAGAACTAAATCATCACTAAATAAATAAATATAATATATATGATATATAATAATGTATTAATATATGTATTTATTTTACCATTGGCTAGAAAATATTTCAAGATTTCATTTTTCATAATTTCTACAAATTGGCAACGTTTTGAAATTAATTTCTGTTCAAAAAAATAGGTTTTTTCAAACTTCTTTTGAGTAATCATTAAAAAAAAAGTTTTTAAATATAAAACAATATCAAATAATTCTTTTAAATACATTTAAACACACATATATTTATTTGAGTTTGAAACTTTAAACTTTAAAAGGGATTCTCGAGTAGAATTAGATAAATCAGGATATTATATCATAATGAACATTATTTAACACATTTTTTTCTTTACATTTATTATATTTCTTTTTTATCCAAGTGAATAAAGTCTTTCTCTATCAGAACCTATAAACTTTCCTTTTTTATTTTTTCTACACTTTCACCATTTATTTAAATTTTTTCTACTCTGTTGTTTTACCTGATTATACTTATATAATTCCAAATATCAAAGCTTAAACTACACGTTTGTTTTTGTAGCTAAATTTTTAAATAAGTTTCAAACCACTGTGCCAAGTACATGGATGTGGCAAAACCATATAAATGATTCTATATATATATGTATATATATATATTTTTTTTTTGTTGTTGCTGATATCGAATATGCCTCTCAGCCAACCAGAAGGCGCAGAGCTTGAACAATAAAACCACAGAATATGTTTACTTTGGGTCAAAGCAGATGGAGAGCAAAAGAGACAGAGTGGGTGAGAGAAAGGGATAGAATGAGTGAGAGAGATAGAGCAAGTGAGAGCAATAAGGGATGACACTGTGAATCAGAATCAGGACAGATGTGCATTCGGAATACTGAATGGAACAATATGAAAAATTCCACTTGGACTTGCTCACACTAACTCTCTCTCTCTCTCTCTCTCTCTTGCTATTTCTCTCTTCCTCTTTCGCTCTCCTTTGAATATGGTCGCATTCTCTTCCCCCACTCTGACAATTCGCTTGCACTCTCACCAGAGCCAGAGCGAGTACTTAAGGAAGAACAGATGGGCCAACGGCCACCAGTCGAAATTTGTAGTTCGAAACGTTTGGATCTAATCAGAGGACGTAGAAAGGAAGTTAGAAAAGAATCAAAACTGAATCGGAATAATAAAATGAATTTATTAATGGATAATCTGCCCATACAAGGGAATAATGCTTCAGGTGGACGTCGTCCAACACCGCCTCGTCAAGCCGATTTAAGAATCACAACGGCATCACCACAACAACAGCAACAGCAGCAACAGCAGCAACATCAGCAACAGCAGCAACAGCAACAGCAGGAACAACACCAACAGCAACAGCTTCAGCATCAGCTACAGCAACATGCACACCAACAACATTTATCGAATAATAATAACAACAATAATAACAACAACAACAACAATAATAATAATATTAATAATGAAAAACACATTTCTCCACCAAAAACTTCAATGAAACGGTCATTTGATGTGGCATTCCTTATGATGCCCGATGAAAGGATCAAACAGAAACAGGCAGAGAAACAAGCTCGCCTTGAAGAGGCATTGCATTTACAGCAGCAACATTTGAACCTGCAACAACATCAGCAACAACAGCAACAACAGCAACAGCAGCAACAGCAACATCAGCAGCAACAACAACAACAATTAAATCATTATCCAACTGATTTATCACCCCGTGGTTCAGCCTCACAAACTTCATCTCCGCCAGCTATGGAATATATCAGTTTAATGGAGGCGCGTCAACGTTATCCCCAATTGAGTATACGTTCGCCACGAATCTATGATGATCCCACATTGGTATTACCCATTGGCGGTGAATCACCAGAAGTGACAACAGCCGCCTCATCACCGCCGCCATTACCCTTACGTAGCGCCTTTACCAAAGTTGCATCATCTTCCGTATCCACATCATCGTCATCGCCCTCGAATACATCACGTTTGGAGTCACCATCCATAGAACCAGATCAATTGTCATGTCATTCAATGAGTCCACCATTAGAAACACCGCCGCCAACAATTGTCACAGCCACGGCACCACCATCTCCCTTAGTCTATCATAATTTTCGTCCGGAATATCAATTTAATGGTGCATTCCAAGCGGTCAATTCCATGCAGGCATTGCGCCTGAAACAGTTATACACAACCAGGCCACCAGCTCCGAATTCAACACCAATAAGTCCACCATCATCATCGCCACCATCTGGTCCACCGCCAGAGTTTCTACATGCTGCTGCTGCCTATCCAGGCTTTGCACCCCCACCACATCCATTTGCAGTGGCACAACCTCTACAAAATCCAGCAGCTGCCGCAATACTCTCCACACTTATACCACCAACATTGGCCTCCACTTTCACACTGACGGCTCAGAATGTGTGTGCCAAATGTAATATTAGCTTTCGGATGACCAGCGATTTGGTCTATCATATGCGTTCGCATCATAAAAGTGAAGTGGCATGTGATCCAAATCGTCGTAAGCGTGAGGAGAAACTCCGTTGTCCAGTTTGTCAGGAGACATTCCGTGAGCGTCATCATTTAACTAGGCATATGACCGCTCATCAGGATAAGGCTAGCGATCATCAGCCAAATGCATCTGGTGGGGATCCATCATCATCATCATCATCGTCATCATCATCCGCATCATCCTCTTTGACAGTTAACGATAGCGGTGATAATGAGATCATAAATGTGGTTAGTGGTTCGCCAGGACGTCGTGGCTCTAATATGCATAAATGATCCAAGCATTTTTTCGGATATTTTTAAGATCTCTCTAACACAACCACAGACCCCACCACCACCCACAACCACCAACCACCACCACCACCCCCATCTCACCCGATTGTGATATTACGTTTAGTTATTTATTTTTTTGCTCGTGTTCTTTTTTTTTTTTTTTTTGATAATCTGTAGTGCAATTTAAAATCAGATATATGTAATTAATATCCATTTATATATATATACATATATATATTTATATATATATAGAGTATTTAGCTCTCTCCTTGCCCATCATCTATTTCCATCTAAGAATTAAAATTTATCATTGTAAAATATTTAAGATAAAAGTTGCCGAATTTGCTGCACAACAAAATTTTTTTTGAATAGCATTTAATATATCTGGCTAAATGTTTAAATAAATATCTAATTGTTATGGAAATCTTAACAAAAAAAAAAAATAATAATAAATAACAAGTATTTTTATTATGGGAGGAAAACGAATGGAGAGTCGCTGATGATATATGGAAAAAATTTCGTATTTTAAACTTGTTTCAAAAGTATTAATAAATGGCAAATTGAGCAAAATTAAAAACTGTTCATAAATCATTTAAAAACTTTTTCAAAATCATCATCTGGCACATTCAAGAATCGAAGAATTTTAAATGAAAATTTTTAACTTAAGAAACAAAACAAGATTTTCCCTTAGCTGAAGAAATTAAATTTAAATTGAAATTTGATTAAGCTTTTGAAAAACTTTTGGTGAATAAATATAACTTTATATATCGTACATCTAGATCTTATATAGAAACTTCCAACATAGTTTTGGGGATTAAATAAAAGTTTATATAACGTACATCTAGATCTTTTATAGAAACTTCCGACATAGTTTTCTATAAATTCACTCTTTTTATTTAAGATAAAGTAAAGGACATCGGAAAAATACATTGAAGGAACGTCAACTTTGGAAAGCTGCAATTTAGACAAATCTTAACCGATTTTGAAAGGTTATGTCTTTATGTTCTTCTTAGAATTTACTTTTAATTGCCATCTTTTAAAACTTGCTGTGGAAAACTTAATTTTTAATCTTACCCGTTTTTTACAATTTTCATAAGTAAAAATTTCTAAAAACTAAATTTTTTTTAAGTTTTAAGTTCTTAAATTAGTTTTTTACTATAGAAACTAATAATAACATTGACGCATAACCTATTAAAATTGACGAACTTGAATCAGAAACTATATAATGCAATATGTTAAATAATAAAATAATAAAAAAATCTTGTCAAAATTTCCCATTCTATTCACTTATTTTTGTATCAAGTATTAATCGAATGACGAAAGAAGTAAAATTAGAAGGCAATCTTTTAGTTGCCTTAATTAAAAATTTTAGTTGTGAAGATTCCTATTTATAATGCACTAGAGTTGTTATTTCATTCATACTATATATATTATAATTAATTATACTTTTATTAAAATATCTTCCTTAATTTATATAAACAGAAATTTAATTCTATAAATTACTGTAATTTAACTAAAGCATAATTAATATTAATCCGATTTGTTGGCAGAAATAAATAGTTTAGTTATAATGACAATGGCAAAATATGGCATATATATATATATATATATATCTACATATATATGTATATTTTAGCACATTATCCAGCATATCTAACCTGAGACAAAAACCATAGGTTCCCAGGCTTAGTAAAAACCCTTGTCATCACTGAAACATACGCCATATAAGTACAGGGATATATATAGATATATATATATATGTATAAGTATAAGAATATGTTTAACTTGTTAGCGCAGTGAAGCTGAAATTGCGCGGATTTCATAGTTGCAGTTGAAAAAGCAAAATGCCAGACTCCGACGTATGCAGCAATTAGATGCGGCCAACACACACACACACACACACAGACTCACACACACACACAAGCTTATGATGCCGTCGCCGACGCTAATGAGATGACAGTGGAACTGCTAGATGAGTTGCTGGGAACTGAAAAGCAGTTAAAATGGTAACAAGTTAAATGAAAATGGGGTAAACTTTTGGCCAGACACCGCAACTAATGCTGAACTTGCATTGAATTATCCCCACCTCCTCCTCTAACTCCTGTTTCTCCTTCTGCTCATCGTCAAGTGCTTGAAATGATATTCGAATTTCAATATTTCTGCTCCTTCAGTAAAGGAAATTCAAATTCACCCTCAATTCTATCGTTTGCAGTTTTCCCATGAGCCACACACACACACACACACAAACACACAAAAAAAAAAGAAGGAAAAAAAATTTGTAGCATGCCAAATTTTTCTGAAACAAAGCGCAACGAATTTGACTGAATTTGGGGTGATGCCTTCCTTCTATGCGAATGCCACAGCCACAGCCACTGCCACTGCCACTAGTTGTGGCTATAGCCTATGCCTGTGGCTATGACTTTGGTTCTTTACTTCTTTATTGACGACTACTGCTGCCCCTTGTTCGCACTGCACTCAAATGAGCCACAACGAATCGCGTTGATTTAGCATGGCCAAATCCTGTTAGCCCCGTGCCACTGAAGTTGATTCTCACAGGATGTCAGGAATATGTATAATGTCTTCTTGCCTTGCCTTATAACCCATACTGATGGTGATGGTGATGCTGCTCCTGCTCCTGATGTATCAATTCGCTAAACGGCAAAAGAAATGTTCTCTCCTCTCCTCTGTTCTGTTCTGCTTTGCTCTGATCTGATCTGTTCTGCCTATTGTGTTCCCATGATGGGATTAGCATTTTATGGCTTTGTGTTCGCTGTGCTTGGCTTGCCACTTGATAAAGACATACTTTTGGTTTGGTTTGGTAGCTGGAAGGAGGGGAAATATGAATAAAATCAAGAAGAAATGTGGAGCAATTCAAAAGGTAAGCAAAGAGCAAATGTCAGAGGGCAAAAAAAAAGGTGCAAAATGTTTGAAATGAGCTCACTAGATTAGCGATTTAAGGGTGTATGGCATTTAATTTCAATTTCAATCATAAAAACTCATTTAATTTGTATACCCTGTGCAAAAGAATTTTATAGAGTGGATGTGTAACTCCTCATCAGTGGAGATTATTTTCAATTATTTTTAAATCCTAAAGCAAAAATTATATTAAATACTTTTTATAGTTATAGATAGGGATGGCAAAAAAAAATAAATTAATCGATTATTGTATCATATGATAATTGTTTTCCTTGCGATTATTAATCTCGACTAATCGCAAAAAATGAAAATAATCGATTATTTTAACGATTATTTTCATAGTTTTACTTTTTTTAGGATTTTTACATTTTCTTACATATTTTTTATGGCTAAAATAGTAAAGAAAACAGAAAATTTTATTCATTTATACTCAAAACTGTTTTGTAAGTAGTAAAACATTATAATTTTTATTTATTTAAAACAGAATTTAAGAAGAGAAGCTTATTCCGTAGTCCGTAATCTGTTCCGTTTTTCTGTTGCCGTATTTCCCGCTTTGGAAAACAGGCGCTCAGCTGGTACAGATGTGCCAAGCAGAAAACAGTAGCGCTGTGCAACTGTATGGAATTTTGGGTATACCAATCTCATTTCCTCCTAGGCGTCAATGACTGCTCTTCAGCTCCAAAACAGGAGAGTTGAGGAAAAAGCTCAACTCGTCTTGGACATCGGAATACTCCGCTTCTTTTTTTCAAATTGAGCCAGTAAATTTATTCTCAGTTTATTGCCAATGGTTGTATTGCAGATCACCTTCATTATTTGTTGGCGTCCACAATGAGCAATCGGTATGATCAGGCTCAATGTAGCATATTTTTCACTACTTATTTGAGTGGTCATAGCCTCTACTGGTGTAAGCAATGAAATCATTTCAACTATTTCGTTTTCTTCTTTGGTTGAAATCATTTCTGGAGATTCCGCAAAGTTAAATACTATTTGGCCAAAGTAGTGTATTAATTTTAAAAAACGCTCCAGCATATAAAATGTTGAGTTCCATCTCGTTTTGACATCTAAAGTTACTTTTAATGCTTTTCCTTCTGGGACGCCAGCAGATTGTTGTAGCTTTAGCAAATTCTCCTTCGATTTTGTACTGCGTTTGAACCAAACTACAATACTCCGGCACTTGGCAATCACCTCCGCTGCTGGTGGAAACTCCAGTGCGTTCACACACACTAAGTTTAAAGTGTGCGCGAAGCAAGGAATGTGGCGAGATCTTCCAAAGCTGTCATATATTGATTTAACAACATTTGCACCATTATCTTATAGAATATATATTTGAATTAGATTTAAGAGAAAATTTACATCTATAGAAGCTTTCAAGGGATTAAACAGTTATCTATCTTATAATCAATTATATTAAACTATTTAATTGAAGAAAAAATAACTTAAAACTGTTTCTAAAAATTGTAAACATCCTTTCTGCATAGTTTAATTCTAGGCTTTAGCACAAAGTCTTAGCTATAAGATTAGCAAATTTGTATATCTTTCTTATTAAGTTAAATATCCAAAAAGTATAGGTTTATATTGCTTTCATTAATATTTGTATATAAAAGGCTATAATATATACATATGTACATACATATATACATATGTACATACCTACTCATATATAATACTTACTTTATATTAAAAATATTTCTCACAATCTGTCACACAAAGCTTTGAGATCAAGAAATTTATTAAGTCAATTTATTCAGTATATAGATGACATATAAATAAATCGAATATCTCATCATTTATTCATTTAAAGTTTTTCGTATTTTACTGACATTTCTTAAACAGATCTTAGAGAACCAAATTTATCAAAGAAAATTGCTTAGTTCGAGTCATTAAAAATAGTTCGTTTTTTTTTTTATGACATTTCTCTGTCATTCTTAAACGACGAATCCAAATTACATTCAATGAAACTGATTTATTTTGATACATTTCCCCAATGAGCAATTTCAGCTTCCTTTAAAAACAATTACAACTTCCGGATAAACACGCACACAGTAGCAGATATACATAACGATGGGGAGGAGATGAAATTCATGCAGAGACTGTTTTGTGTCCCGTAAAGCCAACACATCGTCAAAATCACATTTCCTCATTTATGAGTGTACAAGAGAGTTGCCCCACCAGGAGTGTTGCCTTCCCTCCGCCCCCTCGTCCACCGTTCTCTACTCTCATTCCCCATTCTATTTGTAACTGAAGCAAAGTGAGCTACATACAGACACACACACAGCTATTCACTCAAAACGACGCCCAAGGCAACCGCAAAACGAAGGCAAAGCAACCAACTTCATAATAAGCCTCATCATCGTCGTCATCCTTGTGTATGTGTGTGAGTGTGTGTAGCAGTGGGGGCTATATAATAACAGGCCATAATCACATTTCATATTTATCACATTTTTACCGCCCACCAGCCAACCAAACATCTCGTACTGGTTGCGACCTGCGCCTTGCGCCTTGTGCCGTTTGCCTTGTGCCATTGTTTGCCTTGTCTAACCTCGCAATTTGACCGTAAATAAATTGCCTGCTCATTTGGTAAGCGCTCAGCCTGAGCCCCAGTCTCCCTCAGTTACTGGATTCAGCCCCCAAGCATTAGCATCATCATCAACATCATCTACCCATACCCAAACAACAGCTAAAACCCTTGACGAGAGCCAACCGAGTCTCGAAATACGTTTAAACACAATGCAAATACCGTTATAATAGCACAACAACAACAACAATAACATGAAATAGCAGCTAAAGCCGACAGCTTGGCGTAACGCCCCTTTTTTCATCCCCCCGCCCCGCACTCGCCCAACACCAACACGGCCATCTGTAATGGCATCCCTCTATGCGTATGAGTGATTTTTCTCATCTGCGCTTAAAAGTATGCAAATATATTTGATATGCACTTACCAAAACAAAAAAACAACAAAAAATGGGCATATCTCCTTTTTTAATAACAATAAAATCAATCAACTTGGACTATATAATAAGAAAATATATCTATATCAATTCGAATTCGAAATATCTGAGCTACTAACCATATGATCTATATACTAGTGGATTAAACGCCGCATAGATCTTTGAAAGTTATTTAAATGATAGACATAAAATTAGCTTTTAAAAATCTAAACTAAAATTTCTATATTTTAATATTTAAAAGTAATTCTTTCTTCATATTAATAGCTCATATAATTCTCAATTCTCAATGTATATTGAAATCTGAATCTTTCAGTACAATAAATATTTATCTAAAACTGCCTTTAAATATCAGGGTGTTGCTTACTTAACAGAAAACTAACTTTATTATATATACATATATGTCAATCCAATAAAATATCAACTACAGTTCCGATTTTGTCAGTTTATAATTTTTTAGTTTATTGTAGCGGTTAGCAACAGATCATATAGATATATATTATTTAATGTTCTATGAAATTTTCATTGTTAGAATTCAATAGAATTTATAATCAATAGAATTCTAAATCAGATATTGAATTCTGATTTAGTTTTTTTAGGGTTCGTACAAATATTTCATTAGTCTCTAAAATATGTACTAACAATTATTTTAAATGAGACGGAAAGTGTATTAAACGTTTCGTTGTAGTTAAAATGGTTACTTGATCCAAAGGGGTTCATTGTATATATGTTTTATAGGGAGGGTGGGAGGCGTGTCAGTAGCTACTACAGTCTTTTTATGACATTGTTGTTGAGCCGCGGCTAAAGTGTTTTTAACTGCAGGCAATTTAATTTCCACTTTGGTTTTCTCTTCACTTCTCTTCTCTTCGCTTCTCTTCTCTTCTCTTCTTTTTTTTGTGTGTTTGTTTGTTTTTTTAACTGATGCAATTGATGCGGATGGAAAAATTTATGAACGAGCATGAATGCATAATGATTACACTAGGAAAACTAAAGGACGAAAAAGGGGTTGGGTCTTTGGGGATTGGAGACTTGGTTACTGGTCCCAGCTCAAAGTCAACTTAAAAGAGAGAGAAAGCCCCTGGAAAAACTGACAGCCAAGCCGCTTAAACTTTGAACTTTGTCATTTCAATTTTCGCCAACGGATGCGCTTTGTTTCTGGCCAGAAACGAGATGGAGATAGAGATGGAGATGGAGACGGAGATGGAGATGTAGATGGTGATGGTGATGAGGCAAAGGAGGGGCCCGGTACCGGAAACATTGAGCCTGACAATGCGACGACTTTCATTTTGCCGAAAACTGAAAATGCGGAGGAGCTCATGGCCTGCTGACTGCTTGCCTGCATGTCTATCTGTCTCTATGGCTTTTTGTCTGACTGCCAGCCTGACTGTTAGCCTGCCATTGTTTTGCGGTTTGAGGATGATGATGAAGGCCTGAGCCTGAGCCTGCCAGAGACCTCCGAATCCAGGAAGTTTTTCATGCGCCATGACACTTTTTCTCTGTGAGTGTACGTGTATGTGTGTGTGTGTGTGTGTGTGTGTGTATGTGTATGTATGCGTCCTGGAGTTGAGGCAGCCATTTTGTATACCTTCGTGAATGCCGCAGGAGTTGGCATTTTCGAATATTTTTCTGGGATATATGGAAGCTGTTTGCCTTTGCCACAGCCAGGAACAACATCCTCCTTCTTCTGCCATGGGCATGTCCTGCTGAAATGTAATTTATGATGTTTCGCTTCCCTTCTACTCTCTCCATCTCTCTCTCTCTCTCTGTCTCTCTCTGTTTCTCTCGCCTTCCCTCTTTGTATCTCATTCTTCCACCCACTCTGTCTCTCTGGCTCTTCATTTTGGTTCGCGCTGGCAGTTTTTAGTAGTTTCTGCGGCTGTTTTCTGCTGTCATAACTTTTTGCCACATAATTAATAGTTGGGTTCGGGCTTTTTGGTTTGAGTTTGTTGTAAGCCGTTCATCGAGTTGACTTTTTAGTTGCCAACTTTTTATGGCGCATCCTGGCCGGGCCGTGGTCCTGCTTCCAGGAAGTTGTTTGCTCAATTAACTTAGCAGGTAGTTAATTTTCTCAACCAAAAGCCTTTGGGGGCTTTTCCAGTATTGTTTGCGGGCGCTAATTGATTTATGCTTAAACGAAACGTTTTTCCTTCTAATTCTTTTTTTTTTTCTCGTTGCGGTTTTCATTCTCGCCTTTTGTCTCCGTCTCTTACACTTATTTTCTACCCTTCTTTAACCTAGTCAGTCCAGTTCAGTCTTTGTCATTCTAAAGATTGCTCATTGAAGTGTGAATCTATATATATATATGTAGTTTGGCATCTTCATAGAATTGAAACTTAGCCAAGTTGAAGTGACTGGAAATAAGCAATAAGTTTGCATAGCATTTCAAATATTTCACAACTTATTTGTTTCGCTCATAAATTTTCCCAATTTCCTTTAATTTCTTCTTTTTTTTTTTACTTTACCAGAAAGTAGCAAAAAAAAAAAACATAATGTGTTAAGAGTCGGAATCATTAAGCGGAAATAAGTAATGTTTAATATAATCCAAGTTCAATGGCATATTGGAAGGGAATATTTTTAGGGGAAGGAAATAGAAGATATATATCAATAAATACAAATATAGTCTAATCAGTTTACTGCCAATATATAATGTAGAATATCATATGGAAGAAAATCAAAAAATTTTATAAAATGAAAGAAAGTAAATCACTGAATGAAACCAAACCAAAAATTAAACAGAATCTAAAACACGGCAATCGAATTATCTCTAGAATTTTAAAATCAGAATGAAAACAAAAAGATTTCTAAAGAAATGCTTTTGAATATCCTTACAATATGTATTTATTATAATTTATGTATCTATAAATATAAAAATCTATCTTCAGTTATTGTAAGAGGTGAAATCTTATTGGCATATACATATATGTATATATACATATATATAAATATAATACATATAATCTTAAATCTATAAAACATATAATCCGTGTATTAACAACTCATCTGATTGTTTGAAACTTTAATATCTATAATTTTCCTATTGATATCTTTCTTTCTTTCTCTCTCTCTCTCTCAATCTCTCTCTTTGGCAAATTTTGAAACAAAAAATTTTGGGGCCCCATAAATATTCCCTAAAACCCAAAAACCATTTAATTAAGTTAACTTTTATGGCTCGTAAATCAGAGATGCGAACAAACAAAACGGTGGAAAAAACATAACACATGTACAATGTGAATAACACAGAGTGTTCCATATTCATAGAGCATACATCTCCTTTGGCCAGGACTAGGACCAGGACCAGGACATTCTATATACATGCATATATACATATTCATTTGTTTTCAAAGGTGGCGCTGGTACTAACAAAAACCTCGCGACAAATAAAATATATAAAATATGAAAATGGAGTTGGAGATGGAGTGAAAGATTGGAACTGGAACTGGAACGACGCTGACCATGTTGTTGAACTGTATACTGATTGTTTGCCTTGTTGTCCTTGTTGTTGTTGTTGTTGTTCTCTCTGCGTTTTAATGCATGATTTTAATTTGCCGTATACGAAATGATATTGGTATGAGTTCAGTTCCATGGGATTCCCTGCATATGGGTTGGCACATTATGAAATTATGAGCATTAAAATGAAGAATGACCACTTATCTAAATTACACCATGTGCCATCCTGGAGAGAGAGAGAGAGAGAGAGAGACACACACAAACACACAGAAAGAGCAAGAGAGAGAGAGAGAGAGAGCTGCATGGAGTTGGGTGTATGGGTGGTTGGTTGGTTGACTTTGCTGTCATCACATAAATGACACACTACCCCAAACTGAACCAAACTGAACTGTCTCTGGCTAGGTTAAAGACCCAATCCCATATATCATATACACATACATATATGTATATACACATATATATGTATGCATATGTATGTGTTGGCTAGCAAATATGCTGAATATATGGAAATCTTCTCGGTGAAAAGTGATAAATGACAAACAAAACAGCAAAAATGGCAAAAACAAACAAAAAGTATGAGAAGAAGAAACTCTCTGTCCAGGCTCTCTACATATGCCAGGCCAAAGTAGAAGGAGAAGAATATAGCTAAAAAGGAAGACACTTACATACATACATCCTTGGCAATGTCGCGGTACACACACACACACACACACACCGACAAAAAAAAATACTGCAAAACCTCAGGCAAATATGTCATTTGACATGCTAAATATTTCACCAACCACTTTAGCCTCACGACAAGGTAAGGTAAGAAAAAAGCACTCGTTCTGTAAAATAAAAAAAAGAAAATAACAACAACAACAACAGTAACAACAACAATCATCAAGTCACAGATTGGGCCAGATCATAAATCTATGCAAAACGAAAGAAAAAAATTTCTCCAAAAATGATGTCGATAGATGTACATAACCCCATCTAACTAAGTGACCGATAAATATTGACTTGATGCTAGGCAGGTTTGTTTCCATAATTTTAAAGTAGAAAAAAAACATCTAACAATAGTATATATATAGATAAACATTATACAGACTATATAATAAACCGATTTGGTTAGTTTAAACTTAAACATGAGATATAGACAAAATAACTCCATTTGCTTTAAACTAGATCCTGGTTAACACATTTATTCTTTTAATTTATTCTAAATTAAAATAAAATGAAAATAAAAATTTATAGTTTTGAAATGATCTTTAATTGAGAATATTTTTAGTTTAGCTTTTCTTAGAAGATTTTTCGAATCTCAGCAAAAAAAAAACCCAAAAAATCAGAGGGCAGATTTAACTATTTATCTCAAATAGAAATTTAAATCCGCATGAATACGTGATTATTTATTTAAATTAACTCAAAACGCAAAAAAAAAATTTGTATTTAACATCTACTAAATGTAAAGTTAGTCGAAACAAATAATAAAAGTTATATTTTCATACTAAATATATTAACTTAATTTATCTTAACTTATCTTATAAACAATTATTGATTTATCAGTTGCATTTAAAAAAGAATAAAAAACAAAATAAAAAATAAAAAACTCAAACTCCAAACAACTTTAAGCAATTATTTTTCACAAATTTATGCTATCAATAATAATGAGACGGGTGGGGGCGGGGGTTAAAAAGAAAAAAAAAAAAACTTTTTTAATAGTTGAAATTTGCAAATTTTTTGGTAAAGCGATAAGAGAAAACAGGTTCACCAATAAATATTGACACCATTTTGAAGATGGAGACCAGAGATAGAGATATGGCGAATGGGAGAGTAAATGTGAAAGAATGGGAGAAAATGGGAGATAACAGACACATTAGAGTCCATAGACACAGACACAAAAAGAAACAAAAAAAAAAAAATTTGCAAACAGAAAATTGAAACTAAAAAGTTTTTGTCGTTGTTTTCTATTTCTTGTTTTATTTTTTTTTTCGCTGAGAAAAGATAGCGAGAGAAAGAGAGTAAGAGAATAGAGATGGAGTGATGGAGAAAGAGTGTAGAATCGTAAAAATAGAAGAAAAATTATGCAAATTTTTATGATTTGATTATGCAAATGTTCGCGCTTGACGACCCTTGGCATAAGGACGACAATATAACCTCTCCTAACACACAGCCCCTCCCCCCCCACCATTCCCATCATACCCAATATTCTCCCCCCCTCCCTATTGCCCCTACCCTTTTTCCCTTCAACACATGCACTGCTTAAAGCTTCCGCGGAGCAGCAACAACAACAACAACAGCAACAGCAACAACAAGAAAGAAAGAAATGGTAAAAAAAAAAAATGAAATACAGTTAGTTGGCCTTTCCTTTCCGCTGAGTAAAATTTGAATTTTTGTGTAGGGAGCACAACGCGGTTGAGAGAGAAAGAGAGAGATAGAGTAAGGAGCCGACTGTGTAGGAGCTGGGGAGCCTTCCATGCTAGTCTGTGTGGAGCATTGTCATATGTGGCTGGAAATTTTGAATCTGTTTGCAACCCCTTCGAGCGTATCCGTTTCCTTCTGTCGCGTGCGTAACCCATTCCACTTCTCACTGTCTACATCCCTCTCCCCTGACTTCCCCCCCCCCCTCTTTTCACCATTTTGAATAGCACTTGTCGTATGCGTATTTATATATATATATGTATGTATGTGTATATATGTATATACATATACAATTTTTTTTGTTGCTGTTGCCGTTTTTTCCACTCAACCCCAAACCCAATCCCCCCTGTTACTTCCCATCGTTCCCACTCTTTTCCTCAGTTTGCGCGCGATTTGAATCTTTTAAATGAAATATTGTGGAAATCATTTCTACTCGACTGACTTGAGGAGTAATAAGTACAATAATATGTACGAATGAACGTTTGTACAGGAAAAATGACTGCCTCCTTGGTCTCCCACCTTTTATACATACATACATACATACATACATAATTGATAAAGACACACAGGAGTGTGAGAATGTGAGGCAAGAAGTCACGCAAACAGAGTCTAAATTTTCATAAGATAAAGCATTAATAAAAAGGGAAAACCACTAAACGTCTCACTCATAAAATCCTTTCAGGTACAAGATAAAAGCCAGGCATTAAGTTTTATGGTCGGGTGGGCTGCCTCAACTCCTCTAATCAGTTTTGAATAATTACCAAAACGTGATCTAAGAAATTGAGTAACAAATGAGAAAAAAAACTACAAAACAAAAAGAATACAAAAAAATTAAAAAAAAAAAAAATGACAAGAAAACTAATTTTTCTTTTCAAGAAAGAAGGCGAAAATAAGAAAAAGAATTTGACCATTTCATCTAGTATATTATAAAATTTATTAGATTTATCAGATTTAAAAACCAAATTTAAAAGTGTATTTTGATTGTGTCTTAAGGGTAAGCAAAGATGCAACATGAACAATACTTCTAGATGTATATATACATACATAAATATATATTGTTTGTTGATTTGGTATATTCCTGTACTATGCCATTAATTCAATAAAAAGTGTGAAAAAGAAATTGAAATGAAACTCCCTTAACTTGCAACAGAAAGCACATGCTGTCTCGCTCACTCATAACAGCCGCTGCTGCCCATGCTATTTCAATAAATTCGTATATGTATGTATCTCCGAAGTTTATTGTCCGAATGCAATTTGGTTAACTGATACATTGGGTATCTAATTGATTGTGCCAAATATGAATTCGATATCTTTACTTTTACACAAGTTATTCGTTTTTCTTCAAATGTGGGGGCGGAAGTGGGCGTGGCAACGATTTGAAACAAACTTGATATGCCTTCAATCTCTGGTTGCTCTATCTCTTATAGTCTCCAAGACCTCAATGATCATACAGACAGACAGGAGGGCAAGTCCCAATCGACTTCGCTATTGATACTGATTAAGAATATATATCGGAAAATTTTTCTTCTGCCTGTTGCATACTTTTAAGCGACTTTAATATACCTTTTACTGCTTATAGTTGATAAGATTTATTATATATATTTTAGTAATATTATTATTATTATTTATAGATTCAGTTATGTATAAAATGGCAGGAAATTTGCCTGTTAAATTTTGACCATCGGTTTCAATGGAAATATTTAATGAATAATATATGTAACAATATATAATGAAACAATATATTATATTTATTATAAGTATATCATCTGATTACACATGAAGATTTGGTTTAAGAATCTATATGAACTAATAGAAAGTAATGCATTAGTCTCTATTTTATGTATAGCATGTCCATTTGCTATCGAAATCGTCTATGTATATATAATATATGTATTGGAACCAACCATATATGTAGATAATATGTATTGGAACTGACTATTTAATATAATAAAAGGAATTCGAACCGATTATATATGTATCTATCTAAGTTGCTAAAATGGAATACATTTTAATCAATTTAAACTTTGTTTCAAGCTATTAGATAATGAAAATTAATCCCAAAAATTAGACAACTTTATGAACAGTCTCATACAGAAATAATGATAAAGGAACTGGGTATAAATAAATTTAATATACATAAGTTAATTACAAATTATAACAAAATCAATTGGCTATATAATAAAGAATGTTTAGCATAATAATGAAACACAGTTTATAAATACAAGAAAAGACTGAAAAAAACCAATTGAAACTATAGATATATATTTATATAAATAAACAACAAAAACAATCTACATATTACTATATAAAATAATACTTTTTTGCTTTTCAAATCATTTGAACAATTTAATATATACTATAAGAGCGTTCAATCTAAATCTATAAAGTAAATTTTGTATTTTGTGTTCCCGAAACGATTCTTCATTTAATGACACATTTTGTTTGTAAATTCTTTCATCGAGGACATTCAAAAGCGTATCATCGTTTAGATCCAAAAATTTGTTAACAGATTTGTTAGTAGTTAAACAAACAACCAATGGCTAAAACTGATTGAAAGTGATGGACTTTCAAACAAGTGAAATAACATAAGACAAACTCATCAATCATTAAAAATCATAGCACTCATAAATCAAGCTAAACGATTCCAAATCAGAATCAACTAAAATTTATACATAAGTATATGACAAAGAGTAAGAGGGAAAAAGTATGTTAGAATAAATTGTGTAGGTAAGACCCCCCTCCCCTCAAGGAAAACTATATTGATTGAGACGAACAATCGTTCAACTTAAGCTCTACTTCCGGTCTGGCCACAACTTTATTATAATAAAAATCACAAGGAAAAAAAGAAGAAAAAAGAAAATGAATTGAAAGGAAAACCAAAAGAAAAAGCCAAAATGTTTAGCCAAAAAAAAAAAAAAATAAATAAAAAAAAAAAGAAGAAGGAAGGAGGAAAAAAAAAACAGTAGCCCTCTATTGTACACAACTCTTCTTCCATATATGTTTGTAGTACAACAAAGACAGACTGTTTATTTACGCCGCATTGTATAAAAGATACTTACATATGGGTGAGCCTCCAGGCCCCAACCAAACAGGAGATGGTGGCCAAAAGGGTGAGTGTAATGGTAGGGTAAAGGAGAACGGGGTGGTGCCTTCCATACGTCTGGCCACATATCACACATGTTGTTGCGAGTACACACGTATGTTGCCTGCAAGCGATAGCGTCGCCATTTTTTGGCAGCAGACCCACTCCTGCTCCAACTCTCTCTATCTCTCTCCCTCCCTCTCCCTCTCCCTCTCTCTCCCTCTCTCTCTCTCACACACTATGTGACTCTGTTCATGCTATCTACAATCTTGGCCAGCAATCGCCAACCGGCACATATGTGCAATCATGTGCACAAGTTCTACCTCTTCTTGGTCGTTCAATCAATTTCCTGTGCTCCATTTTTGGTATGGGGCGGCACACAAGAGACACTAGACTCCATTTTGGTTTTTGCCATTGGCGCTACAAATGCTAAACACGCCCCTTAAATAGCCGGGCGCATGCTCCAAATTGTTTAAATGTCGAAATACCAAATTCGATATCGAATTATTCGAAAGAGAGCGGAAAAACATTTTGAAAGGATGACCGATTTCCTTGCTATTGCTTAGTGTAAAAAATAAGTAGCCCAAAAAGATGAAAGCGGATGATTTTGCTCTATATATGCTTATATATATATGTACAATTAAAGTGAAAATTTCTATATAGAATCTGTTTCATATTAAATCTAACGAAATCAAATGACTAACTATATGAAAATAAAATAATATTTTTAATACTAATTGCAATTTTAATATCCAGAATGATATTGAAGATGAAAGGTGAACATTGACGATAACTTTTGGCTATATACATATGTATATGTATATACATATATTTATTCGTGATCAGCCGTGTAATTATAGTCATGTCTGTTGTCTATCTGAAAGTCTAAACAATCATGAATATATACATATATATATATATAAATATGTCTTATAGATTTTTTAAAGATTCGATCGTTAGATCTTTTATTTCAACTTTTTTTCAATAATTTAAATGAAGCGAATGATGAATATTTGAATTCTAAATTATATTCTAATTATGTAAAAAGCTTTTACAAGATATGATAAAAAAAAATCAAAAGAATTTCAAAGTTTAAAAGTTTGTTTTAGTTTTACTTTCTCCTAGAAAGTCTAGTAAGAAAGGGTACTACTTCTTGTACATACATTAAAGAATATTTGGAACAGTTTTCATAAATTTCAGCAAGTAATTTTTAATTTATAAACTAAATATTTTGTTTTAAATAATAAAACGGTATCTTTTTGAATTGTTATATTAATTATATTATAATATGTTATTAATCTAAAGTGCCGCACACGATCTAATGCAATTGTGAAAGTTATAGAAATATTGATAAATATTCATAAATATTAAAATGTTTATTTAGTTCTTTTATCTTTATATTCGTTATCAGATTATATCAGATTAAATATATATATATATATATTATATATATTTATATATACATATATATATACATATATATGTATACATATATATATATATAAATATATGTATATATAATCTGATCAATATTATCATTAATAATTTGTCAATAATAATTTTTTGTGTATAACCATTTTATATCCGATTTATATTTATAAAAAATCATCGTTGAAAAGTTTATATAAATAGTTATCATTATCTTAAATATTCTGGCTTGATTTTCATGGCTATTATAGAAATAATTGATTGTCCTTGTTTAAGTTGATTGACCAACTATAAAAGAAAAGATCAATTTTCATATATATAAACTTTAACTATCTCTAAGGTCGTAAAACTCTTTTGAGTTCTTTTTATTTTTAGTCCATAAAAACAAAAAATGTAGATAAGATTTTGTGTGGACGAACGAGCAGTAAGAACAACAACAACAACTGCAACAGAAGCAACAATGTGCCAAGTGGCAAGTGTCAAGTGTCAAAGTTGCACTTGCCGTTGTCCAAGTCCAACACTAACAAATGAAACTCATAACACCATGAAATTGAAACTTGGGATTTTACGGAGCTTAAGTTTTTTAGCAATTATATAGGAAAAGGAATCAAATGTCGAGTGAGAGACAAAGAGAGAGAACGAGAGAGAGAGGGAGAGAGAGATGAAGAGAGATAGATAGACGATGATAGAATGAGGGAGTGAGTAAACAAAAACATATAGATAGGAATATGTTACACCTGTGACCAAAATGGATAGAATGGGTGAATGGGTATATGGAGATGGTGATGATGATGATGATGATGAGGAGTCAAATTCAATCAACACCTCACTTGGGCAGTTCAACCCCCGAAATCAGAAATAAATCTCAGCTTCTGCCAGTTTTGCCTGCACCGCACCCCTTTTGCGTATCCTTTTTCTGCTAGTCATTCTATCGCACACACACACACACACACGAACTGAAATTTCCTATTTATGGTCAGACAATCAAAAGTCGATTAGCATTCACTCGGCCCAAAATATAGAGTAGATTTGCTCCCCTCTGGCCATGGCAGTCCAGGGGAAAAACAAGCTACAAATAGGCAAACGCAGGTAATCGCATTTCAAAATTCCAACCGAAACCAATTTTCAACCCCCTCTCACACTTTCTGCCCTCCCCTAAATCGTCTATGTCCTCACCCACACTCAACAATATCAGCTTTGTGTTGAAAATCTGCTGAAACACAATGAAAATATTTTTGCCTCAGACCAAAAAAGTTTTATTATCGTGTTGTTTTTTTTCCCCTTTTCTCTCTTTGCTCAGTATTCGAGTTGGAATTGGAGTTGGAGTTGGGCTAGGTTTTCGATATGATGGGCGGCAGGGGTAGGTCCTGTGACAAGTACAAGCCACTTGTGCGTTGATGATAATTTTTGGTTCTTTTTTTTTTTTTTTTTTTTTTTGTTTCTCTGGTCTTATTTTTTGTTCTGTGTTCTGCTGTATTCTGTGGGTTATTTATGCGGAGGTGGCTGATATCCCTGAAATCGGCTTATGTCAAACGATGTGCCGCCGCCTACATTGTGCTGACAAGGCTGCAACCAGGATCGGAAAAGCTGTAGAGCTTTTGTTTTAAGAGACCAAAACTGGCTGGCCATTGGTAAGTAAGTGACAACACATAGAACTTGGTTACTAAATGATTTATATTCATATTCTCAATGAAACTCAATTGAATATATACTTTGGAGATCTTAAAGTAGAACTTTTGATCAAATAAACTAGTAATAAGTATAATATCCGATATACAAATGTTAAATTAATCAAAGTTTATGAAAACATAGAAGAGAAGTTATTCAATAAAGTGAGAAAGTATTTATTATGGATAAGAAACTTTATCTAGTATCTTATATAAGATATAACGAAATTAACAAAATCTGATTTATTACTGTATGATTAACAAAATATGAGATATTAAATATTAATTTTATTAAAAAGATTTAAAGTTAACTAAAGTTTTGTTATACATATAAGAATATATGGGACCCCTAAGGTTTCCCTGATTTTGAATATCAAATTCGAAATTTTGAAATGGGTAATGCCTGTTTAGAGAGATTATAATTATAATTACAATTTTTTAAAATCAAATCCTTTAAAACAATTCACATGATTTTTGGATACAATCTTTTTTTGATTGATAAAGAATTTCTAATATATTTATATTAATCATTTAAATCATTTTCGAATATCATTTTTTTTTTTTTGGCATATATTTATTTGCAATCTGTCCAGATGGACAATAAGCAAATTTATTAAAAGGTATTGAATATGACAGAGGCGGGGTTACGATAAGTTTCACCTTTTAAGTTCTTCAGGGACGAGTCACTAGTCCATCTCTGGTCCAAATTGTAAATCTAGAGGGTGACATCTTTTAAGACGTCTTGTATGGTTACTTATGTCCAGCAGGTTGAGGGCTAAATTATTTACATGTGCTTCCAGTCTGGAGCAGTGCCGAATACCGTACTTCCGGATCTCACTCTTGACTGACGGAACAGCTAGGTCTCTATGGACGACAGAGTTCCGCACATAGGGATGCGCGCCAGTCATTCTGCGGAGAAGTTTATTTTGAAACCGTTGCAGAATTTCAATGTTTGACACTGAAGCCGTTCCCCAAAGCTGAATGCCATAGGTCCATACAGTCTTGACTATATTGTTTAAAGATTCCAAATATCCCAATTTAATTCTAGAACTCTATGCAAGAATAAATCAAGTTATATATACATAGATAGAAACCAGAATCATAACGAATTGCATGTTATTTTTCATTATTTATTCTATTAATACTTTTATATCTATACTAAATTTAGGCTAAGAAATACTTTATTTTCATTATATTATAAATTATGCTGCTTTTTATTAACTTTTTAAATAATCTTTTGAGAGGGGGTAACTTGATATGTATATTGAAAAGCTTTAGACTTATTTTTTTAGCACATATGGTCAAAGGTTCCCTTTTTTTTTTGTTTTTTTTTTTTTTTTTTGTTTTGTTTTATGCGGTGGCACTTTGAAACCACAACATCAACTGGAAAATCAAACGATTCAACAATTTCTATTGTTTTTCTCCGAATTGTGTACAATTGAAATGAGGCGGGGTTTATTAACTTTTTTTTATGCACTCCTTCAATGGATGCATAAAATTGTTGATAACCCATTCATACAACCATAGAACCATGCTACCATTCATTCATTTATTCATTCATTCATTCGATGGCAACTTTGTTGTCTTTGTGGAACACTAAAAAACAAAATGAAAATGAACAAAAAAAATAAAGAAGAGAAGAATAACGCAATGGAATGACTCTATTAAAAAGATGAAGAAAAGTTTGCTTCATAAACTCATCTTAACTGTCCAGAGATGACAATGATGTGATCAAGAGGAGTCATGTGAATTGTGTGGCAACTATGTGGCAACTGAATGTTAAACTATCCATAGCTGTCCGGACGTGTGCCAACATTTATGCCTCAATTATCAGCAACGAAAATAAACACCCAAAACTGAGGACATCATCATATGGATACGATAATAGACCACCCATTGTGGACATAATACAATCCGCAAACCAATTGAATTTGAAAATCACAAGACCAGGACCGAACCCAAACAAACTAAACCAAACCAAACCAAAATCAATCTCCAAACCAGAGTGTTAGTCAATTCTCAGTCTCAGTTTTCGCACGTGCCGCCCATTAATTTACGCTCTTGGCTTTATCTCCGATTTGCTTACACATGGCTCCGCCTATACACTACAGTCCTTTTTTTCCCCCCTCATCATCCCCTTCGCCATCGAGTCGATGGTGTTTTGGCCCTGTGCCACGTGCCAAATGTTTTTATTATTTAAACCGACAAACGCGTTGAGACAGTTTTATTGTCTCTGCTTTCTTTTGGGATGAAGATAACAACAACAGCAGCAGCAGCAGCAGCAGCAGCAGCAGGGAGCAGGGAGCAGGGAGCAAAACGTTTGGAAGAACAATGACAAAACTAAAGCTAAGGACAAATTACAATTCAAGCCGCAACAGCATCCTGTTCGCCCATTGTCCTCAAAATTGATAACGAATTGCACCTTGGGGACTATCAAGCTGACTTCTCTACCAACAACTCTGATTCTCTCCCACTCTCTCTCTCTCTCTCTCTCTCTTAATGAAACAAAAACTGCGGCATGTGATAAATTTTAATTGATTTCATTTTGGTTTTCTTCTATTATTATTTTCTTTTTTTTTTTTTATGCTTCTTTTTATTTTAAAAAAGATAATAATCCATCCAAATGGCAGGTTCACATTGCCACGCTTGTTTTTAGTGTGCAGCTCATTAGCCTAGGATAATGGATCAAGATAAGTTACTTGATGTTTGACATGCAAATTGAAAAATTCTTTTTTCTGTTCTTTCTTTTTAGTAGCAGCTATTCTCAAACGACACTAATGATGGCTCCATGTCATTAGTGGACAGGAGCACAAGGAATAGAGACAAGCTACAAAAACCAAGGGCCATTTTTTTTTTTTTTTTTGATTATTTTTTATTTGGATTGAAAATATTTTATACCGAAAGTGAATTTTTCAAGTTTTTAATTATCTAACGGAAAAAAAATAAAAAAATTTAACAAAATTAAAATATCAGATGAAACTTTTAGTGAGTTTCGCAAAAAAACTCACCTAAGATCTGGTCTAAATTTGGCAGAAATTAAAACTCTTTATTATGCTAAAGTTTTAGCAATTAAAGATCAAGTTTTGATTGACAATAACTTGAAAGATCAGGAAGATTTTGCACTTTTCTTAATTATATAAATAAAGAGAAATTTGTTTTAAAATACAGATAAAAGATAAAAAGAAATATTCTATCTATATAGCTATAATTATAAAAAATCGATTATATTAAAACTGAATAAAGAACAACTTTATCAATAAGTGCAAAGAAAAGTTATGAAAAGTATTTTTACCTTTTAAATTAGCTAGAAAATTAACAATAACTAGTTATTAGGAGAAGGCCGAAAATCTTTTATGATTTCCCAGTCATTTCTGTAGATGTTTTATGAACACCTTAATTAATTAATAAAATCTATATCTAGTAATAACTATCAATCTGTATATAAAACATATTGTTCTTTTGTTCTGCTTGCAGCTTCAATATTTATCCAGATTTGTACCTGAAATTCTAGAACCAAAGTACATACACCGAAAATTTTCATAATCCATAAACCGATAAGTTTTCATTCTGAAGTTAATATATATATTTGAAGTTAATATAAGTTAGTAACGAATAAATTCTCATGACCAAGAAGTCACGTTGCGCTGACCGATGTCAGTTGCACCAAAGTGCTGACCTGACGTCTGCATTACTTCCTGCACGCGCCAACCAAAAATTGCCGAATTCGACATTCACCCGTTACCCAACAGGCCATCGATCTACAGCGACGACACCGCCGATGTCGCTGCCGCTAAGCCACAGCTTGTTAGGGATAGATTTGGTTTAAGTAAAATGAGTTGCACATTTGACTTTAAATAAATAACTCGTTCTCGGCACAAGATCGATCTTAAAAAGTCTAATCTTATATTTTTTTATTCGATTTAATTAACGGATAATTAACTGGCGCCCGAGCAGGGACCGGCCAGCGTGACAAAAGAACATTCTACGCGCACCTCGTCGGTTAAAAGTGAACAAAAAACCAAGTGCAACTCGCGTTAATTAATTTTAACGGTCGGTTTTTTTAACTCACAAGGCAAACAGAACTTAATTGTTCGACTGCCCAACGGTGGATGACAATTCTTGTAAGGCAAGGCCGCAGGAAGCTCTTTCGAAGTACGATCGCAGGATTCCCGAGTAGAGGAAATAACTCAAAAAGGATGAAATCCGGACCGTCAGTGGAGGTCACCACCGCAATTACACTAATGTAAGCTAGTGAATAATATAGAACATAAGCATATTGACAAAGAAAAGAAAAATTTAATATATTGACAAAAGAAAAGAAAATTAATATTTCGACAAAAGAAACGAAAATTAATATTTTGACAAAGAAAAGAAAAATTAATATCTTGAAAAAATATATCAAAACAAAATCGAGAACCAGAAAAACTCCTAAAAGGAAAATAAAATATCGTATAATTATAAACCAATATTAACACTACAAACGTAGTATAAAAATTCCAACTTTGCGATTCCTAAGGGACCCTCCAAGGTAGAAGGAAAAGACCAGCCACTGGTCATCAAAAACACAAAATATTTTTGAAAAAAAAAAAAAATATATTAACCAAAAATAAATACAAAAACATTCCCTACAAACAAACAAACCAAAACCAAACACATATTCCAAGAAAATCTGCAAATAATTTAAAACAATTTCAAATTTATCAACATTAATTTACAACTACTATCTCACAATCATAATAATTCCTACAATATCAATTCCTACATAAACATTTTTTATCCGAATAAGTAAAACAAGAGCAAATAGCTACAACAAATTTCAAATCTCTCAATATTTAATTTACAATTACCATCTTAAAACTAATACCAATCTCCTCACTGTATGGCTAACGAAAATAATCTTATTAGGCCCCCAATTCTAAGTGTACAAAACGAAGAGGATCAGCCTCAAACAAGTGAACATTTTTTAAATAGACAACAACAAAGACAACTCGACAGACACAACGTACATTTACAAAATAGAGTAATGGCAAATAACATAGAACAAATAGCTGCCATAGTTAGCCAGATCTTGGCGCAACAGCTACCGGCACTAGTAAAAGAATTAACCAATCCTTCAAGAGAATTCAACAACGTAGACGATCAGGGGATATCCGCAAATCAAAGGGAGAATTTAGGTGATTTAGTCAGAGTACCAGATATTGTTAAATGCATTAGAGAATTCTCAGGTAACCCAACAGAATTCAGTTCATGGAAAAAGGGATATAGATCGCATACTTTCAGCATACGCAGCAGAAGTTGGTTCGCCAAAATATTTTGGGATTTTGCACACCATAAGAAATAAGATCACAGGTGAGGCCGATACGGCTCTTGAATCATACAATGTCCCTCTAAACTGGAATGCCATTTCCAAATGCTTAACACTACATTATGCAGATAAGAGAGATCTAAGAACACTAGAGTACCAAATGACAATGTTGATACAAGGTCAAAATCAATCAGTAGAAGAATTCTATCAAACAGTCTACAAACATCTTTCGTTGATTTTAAATAAGGTAGGATGTATGGAGTTAAGCAGAGAATCCGAAACACTCATGACAAAGCACTAGATACGTTTATACGAGGTCTAAAGGGTGACCTACCTCGACTCCTTGGTATAAAGGAACCGGTAGATCTGCCTTCCGCCCTACATTTTTGTCTCAAATTAGAAAACCAAAACTATCGTACTAATAACGCAATGAACAAACATCAACCGACTACCTTTAGAAGCACAGATAAGCCCATTCCAGCACCCCGTACAATACATCCTCCAAATAGAGCAGGCTATAATCAAACTATCAGGACGCCACCTATCAATTTCAGACCACAGCTCCCAGTTCGTACTCCTTGGCCGAACACTACGCAATATAACCAACAAGCTTATCATACAGGACCGACTCCTCATTACCCGACTCAGCAAATATTTGCTCCCCCTCGCCCGTTGGCACCAAAGCCTCAGCCGCGTCCTGAACCAATGGACGTAGACCCTTCCATACGCACCAGAATGGTGAACTACATGAATAGACCTAACTTTGTGGCAGGGAAACGACCTCCAGACCCAATAAATGAACCTGATAAAAGACAGCGAAACTTCAACATTCAGACGAGTGAAGAAGGATTATTCGAAATAGAAGCCACTGACAATTACCCGACCATGCAAGAATATGAACAAACAATCTCACAATATGAAGAACAAACAGATACTGGACAAACTTTAGTAGAATATAGCGAACAGACAGAACACACAGACTACAGCCAACCCGAATTTTCAGACATAAATTTTTTAGAATGAAAAGCTCCTCTCTTCCTTATATTGAATGTAAGATGAGGAGCGGGAAAATTTTAAAAATATTAATAGATACAGGATCAAATAGAAACTACATCCAACCTAAATTTATAGACAATGCTATTCCAAACAAAAAACCCTTCGAAGCTATTACAGTCGGCGGGAATATTAAAATCACACACCACAAATTCGCTAACCTTTTTAATAGATCCGACATTAAAGTAAAATTTTTCCTATTACCCACTTTGAAAACTTTTAACGCTATATTAGGCAACGACAGCCTAAGGGAACTAGACGCTGTTATCCAAAGCAGCAAAAATCTATTGATTATAAAAAACAATATCTGCATACCCATCAAAGAAAAGAGACTTGAAGCAGTCAACACCATTACAAAAGACAAAATAGAGTTTCTCGGCTTTATCATTCCAGATAAAGACGTTGAGACCAACCCTGATAAAATAGCAACCATTTCCAAGTATCCTCTTCCAAAAACACTTAAAGACTTGCGATCATTTATTAGACTGGCTAATTATTACAGACGGTTCATAAAAAATTTCGCTAAGTTAGTAAAACCACTTAGCTCTCTTTTAAGAGGGGAAGATGGACGAGTGTCCAAAAATCTGTCTTCAAAAAAATTTATTAATCTTAACCAAGAAGCCATAGATTCCTTCAAGAAAATTAAAAACGCTCTAGTGTCTAACGAAGTCATCATACAATACCCAATAGCATTCACCCAACATAGTGCAGAAAACTCAAGCCACAACCTGATACCCAGTATCGAAGTTCCGATCAATGCATTTAAGAATCAAATATTCATAGACAAATCCGATACAACCGATTATAAGTTTCAAATCCCTTTCCCAACATTCCACAGACATTTGATAACTAAACAAGAGTTCACAGAAAAAACCCTAATAGAAATACTAAAAAATTACCTAAAACCTTCCGTGATCAACGGAATAATAACCTCCGAAGAAATCATGAACCAAATTCAACAGATATTTCCCAAGCACTTTAGAAACATAAAAATAAGATTCACGCAGACACAAGTAAAGGACTTGACTAACGAAACAGAACAGGACGAACATATTCTTAAAATTCACAATAGAGCTCACCGTAACGCACTAGAAAATAAAAAACAATTGTCAGAAACACATTACTTTCCCAAGATGAAACAAAAAATTATAGCATTAGTCAAACAGTGCCAAATTTGTAAAGAAGAAAAATCAAGACAGGACAACATTGACCGAATTAAACAAAAACAAACTACAGATTTACAGAATCATAATAAAAAACGAAAACAAATACGCACATACAAGCCAGGGGAAGAAACATATGTCAAAATTAATAATAGATTAGGAACTAAATTGTCACCAAGGTACAGAAAAGAAATAGTCAAAGAAGATAAAAACACAACTTTACTAACAACAACTGGAAAAACGATACACAAGAGCAATATAAAAAATCTATAAATTTTACAGGATACTGATTACAATGACGACTACATTAACGGAAGGACACCTAGACGTATCAAACTATACCGACGCACAAACTGTTAATATAATAAAAGGAATAGGGAAACTACAGATATCAACAACGCGAATAGTACAGGTGATAGAATTAGGACAAATTAAAGAAGCATTAGACAATCTCCTATTACTCACAGAACAAGATCTTAAAACAAACCCCTTATACCACACCTTGCATCATGAAATAGAACAAGCAATGATTACTTTCAGCACATTGGCAATATACCAGAATCGTCATACCAGAGCAATCAACATATTAGGCACAGCATGGAAATATATAGCAGGTAGCCCGGACAATAATGATTTAGTAATGATAACGGACAATTTAAACAAACTAATAGATAATAACGACCAACAGATAATCATTAATAAACAACTGGAAGACAGAATCAATAAATTAACAAAAATTTCAAACGATCTAACCAATAGCATAAAAAAGATTCACTTGTAGGGGATGAACTAGCTGTTAGTTTTCAAAACCAAATAAGGTTAATAAAAGATGAAATAATAAATATTAAATATGCCATACAGTGGGCCAAATTAAATTTAATAAATACTTTTTTACTTGGAAAAAAAGAAATTCAAATTATCAGTAACAAGTTTCAAGAAAGTAACATGCCACCATTAAATATAGAAGAAATGTTAGAATTCGCAAATGTCTCCATTTTGCATAATGGAACAACACTTTTGTACATTGTAAAAATTCCTAATTTAGAAGAAATAGATTGCAAAAATTCAATCATCAAACCTGTAATAAAGAACAATAGTATCATCAATCTCAAATATAAAGAAATATTTCAATGTAAAGAAGAACTCTATGGAATATCAAATAATTGTAAAAATTACAACAATATAAAAATTTGCGATAAGACAAAAATTGTTAATTTAACTAAAGATAGTTGTATCCCTAAGATAATTCGGGGAGAACAAGCACTGTGCGACTTTAGCAACGCAGACCACATCCCAGAAGTAGAAGAAATCGACGATGGACTAATCCTGTTAAGCGACTTCAATGGAACCGTCGAATGGCAGAAGGAGGCAAAGAAACTAAGAGGCACATACCTGTTAAACTTCTGGAATGAAACCATAACTGTCAATCAGAAGACGTTCAGCAATATAGAGATTTCAGTAATGAAACCCGGAAGCCCCATAATACAGATCACACCAATGGAGAGCGAACGCATCAGAATTCTCTCATTGAAAGCACTCGAAGAATTACATGTCAACAACATCAAAGTCATGCAAAAGATCCAAGTGCACTCAACAACCAATAGAATAGCACTTGTCTGCCTATTTATTACCGGCATCCTCATCAGTTTCCTACTGCATCTAGTGATAAAGAAAAAAGGAAAAAGGGTCATCGTACAACTCGACCAAAAACAGATGGGCTCTAAAAACGATCCAACGCTGACCAATATGAAGAAGATCGAAAGCCGAAACATTCCATTTAACGATATACCATTCTTTTAACAAATCACTTGAGGACAAGTGTAAACTAGAGGAGGAGGAGTTAGTAACGAATAAATTCTCATGACCAAGAAGTCACGTTGCGCTGACCGATGTCAGTTGCACCAAAGTGCTGACCTGACGTCTGCATTACTTCCTGCACGCGCCAACCAAAAATTGCCGAATTCGACATTCACCCGTTACCCAACAGGCCATCGATCTACAGCGACGACACCGCCGACGTCGCTGCCGCTAAGCCACAGCTTGTTAGGGATAGATTTGGTTTAAGTAAAATGAATTGCACATTTGACTTTAAATAAATAACTCGTTCTCGGCACAAGATCGATCTTAAAAAGTCTAAACTTATATTTTTTTATTCGATTTAATTAACGGATAATTAACTTATATACATATATATATATTAGAAACAAAAATTAATTGGAGATTACAGGGTATACATATAAAACATATAATTTTTCTTTTATTTTGCAGATTTCACAAAGACCTACATGGTCATTGGGAATGGGTGAGAGACACCTGACATATGGGCAATTGTACAAGCAGAATGCAGTGAAGGATATGCTAACAAACACCCATAAAGGACTTTGTTAGCAATTGTCAAATAACCACAGGATATGCACATGATTGCCAGCAAGGCAATATGTAAACGGGTAAGGGACAAGAACAGGATATGTGGAGGAAAGGGAAGGGTTAAGCCCATTTACTTTGATCCTTGATTGGAGTTTTTTTTTGTGAAGAGAAACCAGCTGAACAGTAGTGAATGAATCTCTTGAGTGGTTTACCGAGGTGATTGATGATGATGTCGATTATAATGCAAAAGCAAACCAAGTCCAAGGGAGAGGTTTTAATCGATTTTCCTTCCCTAACCCATGGTGTCTGAAATTTTGAAAATTAAATGGTGTCAACTACTGTCAAGTCATAAAAAATGACGACTGAAAACATTCAGATAGATAGATATACATATATATTTTTATGTTATTGCGGTGAAGACTTTTTGTACTTTGCGGTGGCAAAACAATATTTAAATTTTCAAAAGGATACGAAAAAAAAAAAGGCAAAAAAAAAAGGAAATCATTCCAAGTGTACGAGTTAAATGAAGCAGAAGCAAGATTGTTGTCACAGGGCGAAACGTTTTAAAAATGAAAATGAAAAATAAAAGCACGAACCACGCCCACTAAATTGAATTTGCTTGGACACATTTTTTGTGACTTTTTTATTTTATTTTATTTTCTATTTTTTTTTTTTTTTTTTTGTTTTCTGAAATTGATACAGAAGAGATTGCCAGGCATAGGAAACTATCAAAGTTTCAGTCATAAATCATAAATCAATAGGAAAAACCAACCCTCCACCTCTACCTCCCACACATCCATATTCAGTATTCTCCAACCCTCTAAACATTCGCCACCTTGGGCTAATGATGTTTTAAAAAAAACGTTTTGACACCCAAACGACAAAAAAGAAGGACAAAAAATTGGGGGCAATTGGTTGTCCTCAGGTCAAACGCATTAACAAAATTGCCATTTCAGCTACTACCAAAGATGAGATGATGTGTGTGTGTGTGTGTGTATGCGTAAGAGTGAGCCTGGGAAATTGAATTTCCAATGGGCATCTAAGAGAGAGGCAAATAGGGGAGTGAGAAGGTAGTTTAGGGGGATGTGTGTGTGTGTGTGTGTGTGTGCGGCAACAATATTTTTCCAAATCGGCTTTAAGTCATGAAAAATAATAGACAACCTTCTTCTCTCTGGTAGTAGTAAAAAGCAGATTGCCAAAGCACGTCAGTCTAGGCAGTAGAGAGAAGATTGTGTGGAACACATGCTGGGCGCATATGATGACTGACGATGAGGATAGGCACTGGCTGTGATGATGAGAATAATGATGATGATGCCCATGCTTATCAACTGGGAAACACGCATGGAAGACAGAAATAAAGGAGACAAAATGGAACACAATATGCAACATGTGAACATTTCCTCTTTAACATAACAAATTAAGTTAAATATTTCCAAGACTCACAGAGACAAAAAAAAAAAAAAAAAATATATATATATATATAGAAAAAAATTCAACTTGGTAAACTTTAGTCTAAAGGCTTAACTTATTACTAACCTAAGTTTTAGCTCAAATCCATATCTCCCGGTATTTCAGAATCCTCGATAGTTCTTGTTGCTGGTATATAAACTTTAAAGGCAAACTTTGACTTGACAAAAGAGCCAGTGTTCAGGACAGTGCAAGCATGTTGAGTGCTCTGAAAGCTTTGACACGAATCCCCCATAACAATTAGATCTGGCAAGGGATATAGCCATAATGCTGGATCATAATCCCAATGTACAGGCATTGCAATTGGATGTATGGGAACCAAATGGCCCTGACACACAATGGTCCTGGCAAAATGCTGTTCAATGTGTGTTGTATCCTCGGGAAAATGCAGCGTATTGCGACAAAATTTAGCCATTAGATCCAATCGACAGACAACAATCTGTTGTGTGCAATATTGTAGACGGCAGGGATTTGTGGCTAATTGTGTGCGTGGCCAGGCCTTGACTAGTCCAGCAGCCAGACATTCGGGCAATGGGGCGCGAGGCAAAATATTGGGAGCTGTAGGATCCTCAGATGAGGGAATGAGGATTAAGTCTGTTTGTTTCTTAAGTTGATCACAGCCAGCAGCTAAGCCACCTAAAGCATCAAAATGATGACGCATCTCATGTTGATTTTTAGATCCCGAGGAGAAGGGGCCCATTAAAACAATGGCCTGAGGAGGACACGAATCATAGCCCACAAAAAGTTGACGAAGCTTATCCATAACTATGGGTAAATCCAGGCGTACATCGGATAGAAACACTATAGTAGTCTCTGTATTGGAGCGTTCCAGTTCTTGCAGGCGTGGGGAATACTTCAGAAGTTTGCCAGACTCACCACCCCAACTGTTGGCTGTACCAAAAAAGGCACGACTACTGGTGGCTGCCTCCGCAGGTGGAAATCCTAGGCCATCAACTGAAGATAAAAGCTTGATAATTAGTAAACAAATTCGTTGGACTATTAAACGTCTTACCCTTGAGAATGCCATTAGAATATTTGCCCTCGGCTAGGACAAAACATCCTTCACAAAAGAAACCAGCATGAAAACGAGCTCCACTTAAATCCAACTGCACACATCCCGTAGGATCTTCCACATAGAATTTTCCTTCCTTTAATTGAGTAAGAAGGCCGAGAACCACAGCTTCCTTCATACTGGAAGTGGCGAGTAAATTCTCTGCGTACTGCAATTTAAATTTCTTGGCCTGGGCCTCGGCTCCGACACCATCTTGTATGACAGCCGGCGCAAATAGATCATGTCTAAGGGTCTTCTGCAATAACATGGCATATCGCTGCTGCAAATAGTTGGATTTCATCTGCGGTTTTGTCAACAGTTGGCGTGGCTGTGCATCTAATTCGAATTTCTTATTGCGCAGATTATAACGATATCGTGGCACTGTGAAGGCATCTATCACAGCAAATACTGTTTCTCCCTCATCCAAGCCCACTCGATTTAGCTCATTGATTGCCTTCTCCAAAGCTGACCGTTCAACATGTGGCGTTGATAATTTTTGTCCCTGTAGATTTTCGGTGATGACTGTCAGCCATTTCTCTCGCTCAGCTCGGTCGAAGGGCAACAGTTGTTCGGCCAAATAAGAGCTGTTCTCCGAACGTATCAGAAAACCACTCAATTTAAAATTATTTGTAATTCGCTTACGCAGCTGCAACAATTCCGTGTCCATGGCGGGAAAATTACTTTGTAGTGTGACCGCTTATCGTGATCAGCAAAATGTCGCAAGTAGTGTAAACAGTGTAAACAATTTTTAGCTGCATACCAAAAGTATCGAAAACTTAGTAGGCGCCGAAGTTAAAATTTTCAAATTTAAACAATGAATCAAAACAATGTGAATATTGATAAGTCCAAGTGCTTGGACTTTGATGTATTTTTAAAATACATTGGAGAATTTGGCTTATATCAGAAGCTTTTGCTCCTAGCCCTGCTACCATTTGTATTTCTTTGGGCTTTTACATACTTAACACAAATTTTTCTCATTCTTGTGCCGCGTAATCACTGGTGTCGTATACCAGAAATTGAGTCTTTAACATATGCAGAACAATTGCAGTTGGCTATACCTAAGTTAAAAGATGGGAAATATGATAAATGTTCTATGTATGATGTTGATTACAATGTCATAAGAGAATTAAATATAACCCAAGGAAATGAAAGTTGGCCCATAATACCATGTCGAAATGGATGGGCTTATGATAGAGAAGAAGTTCCCTACCAATCAATAGCGATGGAATATGACTGGGTTTGTGAAAATACAAATTTTGGACTTTATTCAGTTATAATATTTTTTGCCGGTTCCTTTCTTGGTTGCTTCTGCTTTGGCTATGTTGCCGATCATTGTGGAAGAATTCCTGCCCTGATGTTGGCTAATTTGTGCGGTTTAATAGGCGGTGTATTGAGTTCATTTTGCACTAACTTTTATTCATTTTGTGCGACCAGATTTATAGTCGGTTTGGCTATTGATAATTGTTTTACGCCCTTGTATATACTTAGTAAGTGGTTTTCCTCTCCCTAATTTGAAGTGACCGTTAACTTTGACCATGAAAACTTTTGTTGCAGTATTGGAAAACGTGGGTGTTAAACGTCGTACTTTGATAGCAAATGTGTCAATTGCTTTCTACTATACTCCGTCAGCTTGTTTATTACCTTGGATAGCCTACTTTGTGGACACTTGGCGTACTTTGTCTTTCGTTACCTCGTTGCCAATTTTGTTTGCACTTGTCTTGTACTTTTTCTTGCCAGAATCCCCAAGGTGAGTTTAAATAAAAGCAACTACGTGATATTAATTTCTTTTCTTTTATTATAGATGGCTTTTATCTGTTGGTAAAATAGATCAAGGCATGAAAAATGTAGGTAAAGCAGCAAAAATCAATGGCACAAACGTATCCCCGGATATTTTATCAGACTTTCGTCGATGTTGTGAATTGGTTTTTAATACTGGGGGATCATCTAAAGAGCATACATTGCTCAATGTATGCACATATCCACGAATGCGTCGCATAACCATAATACTGGTTTGTATAGGAATGCTTGTTACTTTGGTATACGATGCCCATGTACGCATTATAGTGGATATAGGATCGGATGTCTTTATAACCTTTTCATTGGCTAATTTAACGGAATTGCCTAGTGGCATAATGACATACATTCTAATCGATCGATTAGGTCGAAAGCCGGTATTATTTGTGGTCCTCATGCTTTGTGGATTTGGTAGTTTAATGGCTGCACTTCTACAAAAGCGAATATTAGTGACGATAGCAGCGATATTTAGTAGGTTGTGTGTTAACATGAGCTATAATATATCTCTGCAATGGCAAGCGGAAGTGTTGCCAACTGTTGTTCGTGGACAGGGGATAGCCTTTATACATATATTAAGCGCTGGAGCAACTCTTTTATCACCATATATCTGCCATTTGGCGCATTATATTGATAGCCTACCTATGACTATATTGACAGTTTTGTCAGTATTCGGTGGTTTTTTGGTGACATTCTTGCCAGAGACAAAAAAGGCAATCATGCCACAGACTTTGGAAGAGGCTGAAGTGCTCTGGAATCAGAAACTTTGGTTTTGTAAATGAATATTGAAGCCATAACGCAAAAGCAATGAAAATTCTAAAGTTGATTCAAAAATCCGCGGCTAGGTCATGCTCTTTGCAACACTAATAATATACACTGACTAGGGATGAGTCACATTAAAAAAACGATAATTTTATGCTGCCAAAATCAGCCAAAAGTAGCAAAAACTGAATGCCAAATAACGACATCGTAAAATTGTCCATCTCTAACAACAGCTAGCACGTGTGTTTGAAATAAAAAATAAATTTTGTTTTATTTAACTTAAGTCTCGGCAATATGGATATAGTCAAGGCAGTTTTAGAGAAACACCAAAAAGAATTGGACAAATATAAACCCATTACCGTTGAGAAACATTTGGAATGCCGCCTAGATGTAGGCACACTACTTATAACAGATCCCAACGACTTCGATGACCGGCAGCTGAAGTGAGTTCAGAGGATAAATGTAATAAATACATATAAATGTGTTTTCTATCAATCTTTTGCAAATTTCAGAGAGAATAGAGAGGAATACTTGGCTGCATTGACTCGAGACAATACCCAGTTGCTGGTGAATGCCATTTGGGAGCTGTCTACTGAGCGAGTAGATGAAAGTATTGTGGCCAAGCTGCCAGAACCTACGACAGTCCTGCCGCGTCTACGTAAAGTACCTGGTCCGCGCCCACTAACAAAATGGGAGCAGTTCGCTAAAGAGAAAGGCATTACCAAAAGGAAGAAGGATAAGAAGACATATGATGAAGTGCTGGATGTGAGTTTAAAAAATGCACAAATTCTGTTGGAAAAAATTGAAAGTCTGCTTTTTTATTGATTTATACAGAAATGGGTGCCCACCTATGGCTTTAAGCATGCCGAGGCTGAAAAGAACAAGGATTGGGTTATGGAAGTACCACAAAATGTTGATCCCAATACAGATATGTTCCAAAAGAAAATGGATCTACGCAATGAGAAAGTGGCCAAAAATGAAATTCAACGCATGAAAAACATTGTGAGAGCCAAAAAGATCGACATGCCACGCAGCGGTTACTTGGGTCCAGAGGCCGCTTCATCAAATCAATTGCTAACAGCGTTAACAGTGGCCAAATCCTCAACAGCTTCAGTAGGAAAATTCCAAGATAAATTACCGAAAGAAAAAGATGCACGTGGCATAGGTGTTAAAGAGTTAATACCTGGAGGCAAACGTAAGGCTTCGCATATCAGAGACCAGCCCGAAAAGGAAGCTAATTTGGAGCTAATCAAAAGCGTTCTTAATAAGAAGCCTAAATTAGATGTGGAAAAGGCGATCTCGTTGCAAAAACAGGATGATCGATTGGCGTAAGTTGCAAACATTTAAGAATCACAATATAATCAGAATCTAATCGCAATTCTATTTCAGACGCGAGGCTGAAGCTGGTCAACAATCTTCCAAAAAAGGCAAAAAAAAGGGTGGCGGCAAAGGTAGTCGCAAGGCAGTAGGCAAAAAACCTAAGGGCAATCGTGGCCAACGGGCGCCGGGCAAGAAGCTGCAAGCCGGTCGCAAACGTCGCTAGTAAAGGGATAAATGTATCATGCTTTTTTTTTATGTGTTGTAACAAGCCAACAATTATGAATAATATATTTTAGTACATTTTAAGACTATTCCATAAAATATCATTTTTTTATGCTCTGTCGTATCGCAGATTTACAGGCCCAGTATGAAATTGCATGTAATCGTAAACAAATTTACGAAAAACTTTAACAAAATTTCTTATCGATGGCCAGTGCAAATTAGCTGCATTATCTTGTGGTGTATGCCAAGTATCTGGAAACGGTGTGGCTATTAAGTGCAGAATAGGCACATCTGGGAAGAACAAAGAAAATAAGAAAAATCCGTATGTAGATCTGGCAAGACGCAACAGATCTTCAAAAATAAGCACAATAAGCAATGCTAACTTACTCTGTTGCAAAAAGGGACGATGATCATCATCTACCAGGCCAGCTGATGGACGATTTAGGAACATATTATTATTACCCTCCAATTGACCAGTTGAACGTAATGATTGTTCAATTTTCACTAAACTCGTATGCAAACCGTGGGTGTTTTCATAGAAACTGGAGAATTTGGGATTCCGTGCACCAATAAGATCCAGAAGAACCAAAACTTCCTATTTGTTTTTTAAACATTGTAAACTTAAGTGAGTTTGCATCCAAAAATTTATGAAAAAAGCAATTAACTTACCAGGCGGTCTATATTACGTATGGATTGATTTGTTCCCGATAAAACACTACGATTCTTTGAAAGTTTAGTAGCCAAATGGCGGGCACCATAAACAGAATCCGTATTGGACCAATCTTTGAAAGCCTCTTCACCATCAAAGAAAATAAGCTAATGTCCGAACGATACTGTATACATAAGTTTTCGAATGATTTTGGTAACATCAATCCGACTTACCATTAAACCTAAATCGCTTCTATTACGAAATTGCTGCTTGAGATACGATTGTAAAGTCTTGGCCGTATTTAATAATATTGCACAAGGTACTGCCGAATCGGTGGCTCCCACAAAATTTGGATCATTTGGAAAGTATTTACTATCATAGTGACAGGCTAGAGCCAAAAAGTTCTGAGCCTGAGGATTGATATATCCAATAACATTGGTGAATTGTAATTCACCCAGTACTGGAACACGCTGTTGAAATTGATCCAATTCTGTTACGAAGCCAAGATTGTTGAGACACTGGACTAGAAATTGAAGCACCTGTTGATGACCCCGACTACCAACGACGCGTGGCACCAAAATTGAATTCAAAGTCTGATTGAAATGCAGTTCATCATCGACCAGCAGTGGAGTCTGTAATAAGGTATAAAAAGTATTGGGGTTTTCAGATGACTCATTGTATGTACAATATGTATGTGGGCTTTGTTGCCCAACTTACTTTGGCTCTACTCTCTGGTTGACGTTGTTGGGTTTGGATTTGCGCTAGCCGAGTGGGCAGTTGACCTAGGGCCGCCAAGATCAAGATTATTCGTAACATTATGATGCTAATGCGGATGCAATGGCTTCAATAACCAACTGGTAGCTTCAAAGTTTATGGCCTCACTAAATTGGCTTCTCTGGGCTTCATTGTCCGCAGCCACTTTTTGTTTTTTTTTTTGCATTTTTTCTTTGTATGTTACTTTTACTCTCGTCTCTTTGGCGGGCTAACTAAAGCAACAGGCATAGTTAGAAATGCTGAGAGTGAGAGTCTGTGAGCTTTTGAGTTCGATTTTTAAAGAGCGTAACGGCTTTTAGGAAAGCTTTTGAGTCAGCCAACCGTACTGAAATTAAGTTTCTCAGTAGTTGATATAAAAGCATTTGGTTTTTGGCCTTGTAAAGAATATATGTATGTATGTATGTATGTGTATGTATATACATACATATATACAATGAAAGACCATTCGTTTTTGTTTCATTTATTTTTAAATAACGAGTAAAATTCCAAGATAAACCTTTAGCTTTTTTCATTTATATATATACGATTTTTGTACTTTTTCTCTTTCGTGCTGAAACGAATCCTGACTATTACCCTGATAACGATCCCAATTATTGTTCATACGATGAGCTAGAGATGGTACACTATGCACCATCGTTCTAGCCTTCCGATGCAGTTTACGTGAACGAAATTCTTCACGTGATATTGTCCTCAAACTAGAGCCTTGATGCCATAACCGTCGTGGCTTGCGTACACGCTTTGAGCCAGGCCCACAGCATGGCATATGCCACATACGTTGATCTAAACCAAAATCATTACCATCGCTAAGAGTTTGTGGTAGTTCGTGATTCAAAGTCTCTGGTAGAAATAGAGCCATTATGCCACCCATAATACCCAAAGCACCAAGAATATTGAGCATCAGTGAAATGGATACATGAGAAAGATAAATAACTGGCGGTGATAAAAGCATGGCCACAAATCCCATAGTATGTATAAGGGATATACCTTGCGCACGAACCACTGTCGGTAAGACCTCTGCTGCCCATTGTAGACCTATGTTATAGCAAATATTGGCACAAAAACGTCCTGCCAAAGCAGCTATTAACATATACATTGGTTTTGTTAGACTTGCTCCTACCAGACTGAATATACCGCTCAGCAATGTATAAATAAATGCACACCATCTGCGTCCAAAACGATCTAGGGTTAGTATTAATAATATATTACCCGGTAATTCTGTGGCACACGCCAGACAAAAGACCATAAATACATTCTCCTTATCCAAAACACTGGCAGCTCTTACATGACCATCGTAAAGCAATGACATGGTCATCCAAATTACGATCATAAGTAACATATACCGTGCCAAACGTGAACGTTTAAATATTGAACAGACCGTAAAATGACGACCCTCAAGTTCTTCCTTATAGAACTGTTGACAACTATGTTTGAAATTTTCAATTATAAAGCTGGATACAGGGCGATTATTACATTTGGATACACGTTTCAATATTTTTATAGCATCATCAATATGACCCACTGACACAAGCCATCTTATGAAATACATTTAAATTAAAGTAAAGAACTGTAATATTTATTACTTAATCACTTACCGCGCCGATTCGGGTAGAATACAATACGAGGCGAGAGATATAGTAATCGGTAATGTGGCTGCAATTGAAAATGATCGCCAAGTTTTGGTTAATAAAGCGAACCAAGGCATTGCCATAGTAAATGGAGAATAGAATAAGGCCAATGACATGTTAGCCACAAATGTTCGATATTTTGGTCCAACATATTCAAGAACTTGATAAGAATACATCAATTTGATTGATATGTGAATAACGAAAGTATTATTCATATTTCATAGTCCTTACCCAATATATAAATCATAGTAAAGCAGGTATCATAGGATGCTCCGACAAAAAATCTAGTGATTGCAAACCCAGCAAAATTTGAGCTTAACGAGGTAAAAAGGCTACCCACAAGGGCCAAAAAGCAACTACTAACCAATGCAGCAATTCTACCACAATGATCAGCAAAATGTCCATAACCCAAGCTACCCAATATTGATCCCAAAAAGAATATCATTTGAGCATAGGTGGCATATCGATCATTATCACAAACCCAACCAAATTCCATTGTTGCTGTCTTAAAAGGCATTTCTCTGGTATCAAAGACATATCCTTTAGCACATGGTTTTCTATTGGCCGATGTATTGATATATTCAGAAGGATTCTTTGCATATTGTATGGCCGTATAGTTAGTATCATACATAAAACATTTGCTATACGAACCATCCTGCTCCCTGGGTATGGATAGCTCTTTACGTAATTGCTCATTATCGACTAACGATAATTCTGGTACATAACAATAATAATTATTTGGTGCCAATGTCATAAAAATTTGACCCAAATAAACAAAGGCGGCAATAAAACAAAATGGTATCATCAGAGTAAACAATAATTTCTGAAAGATGCCAAATTCACCAATCATTGGTAATAAATCATCAAAATCCAGAAATTGTAAATTTTCTGCGGTATTTCTTGAGCTTGACTCGTCTCGCGGTGTCATAAATGCTGATCGTGTATGTTTAACCGATATGGGATTTTCCGATTCGGTATCATACATATAATTAACTCTAACATCGTGTAGAGATTTTGTAGTTTGTTCACCCTTCTCCTCCGTATTACGCGGTCTATATATTTAATAAAAAAAAAATTAAAAATATATCAATTCATGGAATTTCTTCTTTACATTCATTATCATCATCATATCATATCATATACTCACAATGACGATTCATTTTTCTTGCTATCATTTTGTTTCTGCTGACCTTCTTTATCATTATTCTGTTCCCCACTTTTCTCTTCCTTTTTCTTGGAAGGTCCTCCATTGTTATCCATATTACATGAAAATTCAAAATGACAAATAAAACCCAGATCTGTTATTTACAACATTTCAATAAGTTCTAAACCCCCAAAAATGGACAAGCTCTTATCTAATGATTTGATTGAATTCAAATTCGTATAATTTTTTTTTCCCAGTTATTCTGTTTGCGGATCTCATTTGAATAATTTGTAAAATATTGACTTTAGAATAAATCTGCAATTCATTCATTCATCCATTTGTTATTAATTGTAAGCCTAATTTTTGGTCATTTATCATTCACTAGAATGAAATGTGATTTTTTCCAGGTCAATGAATTTTTTGCCTTTGATGGATATTATCCAAGTAAACCGACTCTGAGGCGCCCCAATTCTATTGTTTATTTGAAATATGGTAACTTAACTAATTTTCCATTCATTCGTACTTACCGCGCCCCCCAATCGCAATTGTTAATTAAAATATAGTCTTAACTTTTCATGTTAATTGCTTAGAAAGTGGACTTAATGTTGTCTAATTTCATATTAAGTATACGCCACATAGACCGCCTGTTGCGGATGAGGCGCATGCGTTATAAGCAATTTCAAAGTTTCATTCATGAAAAACTGTGGCGCGTAAAATGTTGCTTCACTTTGAGGCATCTTGTTTTTCAGCAAAATTCTTCTCTTTCAGTCCTGACGCGACTTTCAATGTGCACGCTACTACTTGGCAGCGGAAATTGGCGGGAAAATCCAACGACGATTCAATGGATATAAACATATATGTACATATATGCATAAAGATAAATAAAAATCTGTCGTCATAAATCAGTGTCATAAATCTTTCGGCGTTTTGGAACAAACTATGTGTCATGGCCCAGTGATAAGCAAGGCCAAGAACAAAAAAAGAAGAAAGGCATTATAATAAATAAACACACAACCCATAAGCCGTTTTCAACGTTTTTTTTTTTTTTTTTTTCGTATTTTTTTTTTTCTTTGGCCAACAACAACAAAAACAAGTGTCGTACAAGAAGTCAAGTGAAAGTGGCGGCTGCCGTTTCATTCAATTTAATTTCCAACTTTCGCCCAACTAAGAATGTTTGATTAAGGACAATAAGCAATAAAAATGGCCATCTTAGAATCCTGCTGTTTTTGGAAGAATGTGCGTAGAGGGAGCTATGCCTGCGCCACATATACATTGGTATGTCCGAGACGAGACATCTCTATATAAATTCCACTTTATTAAGTGCCTTAAATAATGTATTATAAGATTTATTAAGCGAATTTTTGTTGTCTTCAAATTGTTTCATTTTGTTCTCTTTTGTTTTTGTTTTTAGGTATGTGAATGTTACTTGAAAAACAAAAATTTGTATTTAATTTCTAATTGAACTACTATGGAAAATAATTCAAGAATTTAAAAGCTTATTTCATATTTATCATTTGACATTGTCAAAATAAAAGAAAATAAAAGAAAAGAAGCAATATCCTATTATAAATAGTTGGGATGGCAAAGTTTTTACAATTATCCTTTGACAATTACTCTCAGTCTGATGATATTACAGATGGCTCACTATATTCACCTTCTACGTGTTTTTTTTTATTATTATTGGTTTGAACAAGTTCCAACAATAATATTAGTAACTTCTTATATTATTTAAATAATTTAATTGAACAAGTTTCGTAGTCATTTTCATTTCCATTTGCACAAGTTTAATTTAACAACAATTACTTGGCAATGGAATTGTTTACATATACATATGTATGTATGTATGTGTGTATGTATGTATATATAATAATTTTTATTCAAATATTTGCATATTTATAAGGGCAATGCTAACAATGGTCGTCTGTGACTCTTGGGGCAGGTTAATTATATAATGCTTACGTTAACGTTCGTCTAAAGTTTTTCTAAAGAAAATTCCAAAACAAAAATATATTTGTTGCTTTAGCTGTAATAATGAATTCCCAGTAGTTTGGAATTTTTGTAAAAATCTCACTCAATGTTAACATAAAAGTACCAAATAGTTTTCGCTAGTTTTTAAAGTATTTTGCTTATATACATACATATATGTAAGAGACTAACTAAAGCATTTCTATATGAAAATGATCAAAGATTTAGATATTTTCTCTTTTAGCTACTTATTTAATTCATATCATTATATAAATTTACCATCTGTAAAATTTTCATTATTTACAAAATTTTTGGATAAAAACAAAATTTTTTCTTTTTCTTTTTGATTGAGATGACATAAAGTCAAACAGAAATAAAATTTTCTCACACTTTTCTATAACCAAAATGTCTACCACCTGCTGAAATCAATATTAGCCATTGAGCCATGAGTTGATTTCAAATTCGAAGAATCAACACAAAAAATAAAGAAAAAAATAATAATAATAACATATTTTTTTTCCCCCTTTGTGTACAATATATGCCTTAACAATCATGTATTTATATAGCATTCTTCAAACGGTCCAAATCTTTTGCAAAAATGTCAAAATGATTTGACTTGAAAACAATATTTAGTGGTTGCCATATAGGGAATTATTATGAATGAATTCATACAATATTTCCATTGAAATTTCATTAGGAGTAAAAACAAAAATTTGTTAAATTTTAAATGTATGTTTTCTTTGTTATTGTTGTTGTTGTTCTTTCCCTATATAGAATTACAGAGAAGCGACTCCAACGGCTGACAACTTGAGAGGCTTATATAATGAAGGAAAAGAACCTTTTACTTTTCCCCTTTAAAATTGATGTCATAATTTTCAGCATTTTCATTTTGAATAACGTTTTTCTTTTCACTTTAGATATACTTTGGCATCTCGACGCTGATGTTTTTGTTTTATGTAAAAGAGGAGAAAGAATTTCTAATGGGACAACGTGCACAGCCATTGGGTGAAAGTATGCTGGAGCGAGGAGATGTTTCGAAAGGTGAGAAAAATGAGTTAAGAGAGGAGAAGTGGAGGAGGAGGATGGTTTGTAGTCCCTTAAGAAAATATGTAGGCTCATTTATGAATGTGACATTTATGCTGATGCTGGATGCTGATGCTTACCACTCCATACATACATACATACATATATATGTATATTCCTTTCCACAGTGACTGTGATATTCAACATTTTGTTTTTGCTTTGCTCAATGCTAATGCTGTTGTCGTCCTTTCTGCTGATTTTGGGTCTACGTCAAGTAAGTTATCAAATGACATTACTTGAATCCTTTCTAAATCTAGCAATCATAAAACTGCTTCTATTTAGAATAAACGTCAATTGCTTTTACCTTGGATATTCTTTATGCTTAGCGATTTACTTATCGAATTCGCTCATCTTATACATTTGACTTTGTCACGTCGTGTGAATTTTGATCCAATTGTTGGTTTTATATTTACCATTGATTTTTTTGTACTCTGCCTCAATGTAAGTAAACAATTTTACTACTCTCATTGTCAGATAAATAATAATAATAAGTTGGCTTCCATTTAAGCTCTATTGTTTGCTCTGCGTCATCTCTCAATATCAATTCTTTCGTGAGCAACGTCTGCACTTGGCCCATCAGCCGCCATTCGTATCGGTGAGTGGATTTTCCCATCCATTTTCCTTTTTCTCTCTTTTCTTTCTTTTATTTTTTTTTTTTTTCATTTTTGGGTTACTTGGTAAATGATGTTTACCTTTCATTTTTCATTTTACAATTCTTTGTCCAGGCGAATGTGGTAATGACGGATGCTGAGAAATCTCAGCAGCATCAAAATTTGCAACAGCAGCATCTGCAACAACAACAACAACAACAACAACAACTACATGAGGAACATCAAAATTTACAGGATACGAATATGGCTCAGAGTAAAAGACTTTCACGTCGTTTACAGGCAGCTAGTCCTTTGATTACATCACAACGTTTAACTAACTTTTCAACCATAACCGAAGAGGAGGAACAGCAATTGCAATTAAAAACAGGTAATACCTTAGATAGTTCTCTTTAATAGATATCTCTCTGGAATATCTTCTGAATAAAAGTAAAATTATTCTTTAATAATATATATATATATATATATATAAATATATCCTTTTTTTGTCGTACGATAAGCTATTAAATAGAATCTTTATTTATTTAGTTTTATGTTTTCTATTTTCTTCATCTCATCCCCTTTTTCCAGCTAATGGCAATGGCGACTGTGGTCATATATCAGAACGAAGTGGTGCCACTTCCAGTGAAAGCGAAGCACCCGGACCACAATTACCACCATCCCCAGTTCCACCTATAACACTTGATTCACAACAATAATGGACAAAGACGGAGACCGAGACCAAGACCGAGACCGAGACCGAGACCGAGGGAACGAGAGAGAAAGAGAGCAAAGGACGAACGAAGGATATATAAATAGATTGCAATACATACATGTTTTAAAATATTTTTGCAAATGATTGAAAATAAAATGAAAGAAAAAACAGGTGAACAAATTCCACAAAGAAAATGCTAGAGAAAGTAAATTACATTTCCACCGGACATCCACATCCATATCCGCCTCAAATAACGAAATGGCAAAGGAAACGTGAAATATTTTCTATCCACACATGCCACACATGTCCCGATATACACATACATACATACATACATACATAGATACATATATGGCATGCCACAGGGATTCAAATACACACAGAATATATATGGACCCTTATACATACATATATACAGACACACACCATCGAAACAACAACAGGTTGCATGTTGTATATATGTATGTATATATGTACATATGTAAGTTCTGGTAAAATGGAAATATGTACTTAATTTTGTGTTCTTTGCACTTTTTCGCTATTGTGGTTGTTGTTGTGGTTTGTCCTGCAAAGCGATTAAAGAAGTAAAACAAACGGAAAATTACACCATTTTCCAAGATTTCAATTAGTGTCTTTTCTGCTGACTAGTTGGCAAACTGTTGGCTAAAATTATTTAGCAACTTAAGTGAAAGAACAACAACATACCCTTTAGCAACATATACATATATATATATATATATGTACATTTAACTACTCCAGGGAAAAGCAAATGCAGAGCAATTGGCATTACCATACGCTTTGGCATTATTAATATACCCTCTCATAAAGGGTATACAAGTGCCAGACCTTATTTATTATCTTGGTTTATAAGCTGATGAAATGCTTTGAAATTGGAGTACAACAGAGAAAGAGAGAGAGAGAGAGAGAGAAAGAGGAAGGGAGGGAGAGAGCAGCACTTACCCTTTATAATCCCAGGAAAATTTGTAATTTTCGCTTAAGATTTACAAATAACACTAATTGGATTTCTTTCCAACGGTCTCTTTATTTTTTCTTTCCCAGAATTATACTTCCTTATTAAGTGATAAACTTTAAGGAAACGTAAGCGATAATTATTCGTTTTAATAATAGCAATAACAATTATTAAATTTACACGTATACAAATAATTATACCCACAAATCCATTCCAATAAAAATTTGTGTGGCAAGCAATTTGATTAGTCAGATTTCAAAAAGGCCGCAAGCATCCATTTTCAAACCCATTCGAATCTTTTTAGACGAAAATCAACCAAGTGTAATTTGACATTCGAAAACTTCATCAAACACTGGAACCGTGGATGAGTGCGGAAAATGGCACTTAATCACTCTCATTGGTTTTAATTGGACTGGTCTCTGGGTATGGAAGCTTTATCTTAATTAAACCTGCAGGTGATGCTGACAATGCATCTACAAAACTTTATTGCATGGCTAACATCAAATTCCATGGTTTGTCATTAGACAAAGGAGCAATATTCCTTTGAACAACAACACTGTCTGTAAGCCAGGTTAAATTCAATGGATTAAACACATTTTATTCAAACGAAATTGGAAAAAGCCATAACTAAAGAGACTACATAAAACGTATTGACTTTTTTATACTCCCGCTGAGAGAGATATTTAAATAATTGATCCGCTTAATTACATGTAAGGGGACTAATATTTAGTCTATACTAATATGGCAACAAAGCGAGAGTTATATAGATAGACATGCTTAATATCTATTCATACAATACTTAATATGTATGTATGTATATTTCATTTTTAATTGGCAAACAATTATGAGTTATTCTCACCACAATTTGTATAACATTCTTGCCTTTGTTTTTGCATTTTTTCAAATAAAACGAGTTAAATAATTTTTACTATTTTGTTATTGCTACCAGCCACTCGAAAAAACAAACAAACAAACCAAATAAATATGCAAAAAAAAGAAATTCACACAAGTATAAAACTTAATTAACTAAACAAAAAAAAAATGAGAGTATTAATGTATTTGATGGAAAAAAAAAGTATTTTTTAATTAAATTCGGGGGGAAAAGTTAGTTATCAACAACGAAAAAAATGTATAATATTTTTCTAAAGATTGAAAGCTATGTGAATGGAATGAAACATATGAATATATGTAAATATATACATATATTTCTGAATTATAGTTAGAATAGAATTGTCAAGCGAAATGAATACAGAATTGACCATGGTTTTGTTTGAATTATATAGTCTATATCGTTGTACCCTTTATTTTTTATTTATCAAAAGTTTAACATGAACACAAAATCAAATTTCTTTTAAACTTTAAGCAATAATTTGAAAGTGACTTCTAATAATATTTAAATAAAAACAGACTATGAACAAAAAATTATACAAAAAGAAAAAACAGGAAAAATCAAATATGTTTATATAATGTGCATGAGCTTATTAAAGTACGTGTCAATGCAATTGATAATCCAAATACTCAACATTTGAAGCATATTACGTACTTTATTATACGTATCTATATATAGTTGTCAGTGGGCTATACCGTTGATGAAATGAATTCAACGAATTTGCATATAAATTTCCCCTGATGCATTTCCAAAGGAATGTCTGTCACGATTCCATAATGAGAAATGCGAAACTAGATGAATAGTAACTTATACGTGGAATCGGTTTTGCAATTCCCCCAAATTGCCAGGGCAAAAGTTTACCAAAGCAAATGCAAGTTTTCCCGTATTCATGGAAACGTATAAATGAAAATGATTTAACCAATGATGGGTCTCATTCATTTACGCACACCATTGGGATGAAACATGCTCTTGGTACTAATTGCTATAAGGCCGTTTATTTACTTTACACACACCTACTAATACTACGGAATACTGAACGGACACTTTATGCCATGGATAATGATTTTTCCATTAGTGTTGAGTGCGTTGGCAAACGATGATGCTTAAGTGAAAATTCAATTACTACCTATATATAACTAAGTATAATAATGTTTTTCATTTTGCCAATTCCAGTCATATTTCTGTCTCTCTCTCTCTCTCTCTCTCGCTCTCTCACACTCTCCCTCTTTCTTATTCTTGCTTTTATAACCACATGTGGGCAATGTTTAATGTGAAGCCGCACCATCAACATTTACAAAGATTGACAAGGCAGTTGCTATAACAAAAAGACTGTCAAAACTTTATATTTCAGAAACCGAAAACTTTCGAGTTCCTTTTGGTTGACTAAAGAAAAGATGGTACATACTTACTTATGTATAAATATAACGATGCTGGTACAGGCGTAGGACATGACAAGACAGGACATGCACAGAAATTCTCCTACCATTGTTTGTCTACCAGATAAGCTTTAGACAACAAGCAACACTAGCAACATGTTCATTGTTGTTATTATACAAGTTACTTGAATTTGAAATGGGACCGCCCGTTGGCACAAAATTTATAAAGCAATTCATTAACTTGCTGCCTTATACAACTAAAAAACCCTACCCACATCATTAAATAAAAAAAAAATATATATATAAATATATTGACAAATTTAAGGCAACTTAACGACTTACAACTTACAATATAAATATAAAAACTTTTCAACCATTTTAAATTGAATCATTTTTCAGATTTCAAGCAAAATTTCAATTAAATTTTTTAAATTTCATTTTACTTTTCAACTAAAACAAAAAGAAACACTTTAAAGTTTAAAGCGTTTCACTTTCAATTTATTTTTAGCAAAGAGATTCTTAATGATGATTTTATTTAAAGCAGTTTAAACAAATTAACAGAATCAAATGATATCGATTGATTGATGATATTGATTGAAGAAAATATATATATTTCTGTATGATATAAAAGTTAAATAAACGGCAAAGTCAACTTTCGTCCTTTATAAACATTTGATTTAAACTGTTCGTCTGCTATATACTTACTTTGCAAAGAGCTTTACACCTTTTTGACTTTGGTCAGTCTATTAGCAAGCAATGTTGTCCTGGCAACAGCGAGGACATTGTACGTTTCCTCCTTTATTTTTTTTTTTTTTTTTGTTCTTTAAACGAATTTAATTAAATTTCACAATTTAAATAAATTTAAACTGAAATATGAGCGAGCAGGTATAATACAGCTAAAGAAAAACATTTTGAAATATTGATGGTACATTTAGTAACCTTTCCACTTAAAATAAACAAAAGCTCATCCCTTTGCTTGGGAGGTTTTGTAATTAGGGAAAATTGTTTATCTTGATGTAGGTGAAACACCCAAATTTCTTTAACTCATTTTGAATGAGAGACGTAGCTCATTAGGCGAAAGCTCATTTTGAAAGAACCTTTTCGTTTTTCGTTTTTTGTTTTATTTATTTTTTTTTTTTTGGTTTTTTTTTCGTTGTTGGTTGTTTGGGTTTCTGTATGCTAAAGCCGTGGAAAAAAAGGGTTTCATTTTGAAGAGTTCTTCCAAAATAAGAAAAAAAAAATAAAATTAAGCAAGGAGTTGAACTAACGCCTGTATCTAGGCCGATATTTCAATACTCTAGCAAATGTGGCGTGTAAGATTTTAATTAAGTTCTAAACTCAAAAGGGTAAGCATATGTATTTGTTTATCTCTGTGTGTGTATACATAAATGCTTTATATCACTCTATAAATAACAAACTAGATTCAGCAATTACCAACAGATGGACCTAAGTTAATAAAATATCTAATTTCATGTCTTGTATTGAGAGAGATTACATAGAATTTAAGCTCAAGGGTATTGAAAATTTTAAATTATTTGAAAACGTTATAGCATGTGTTTAAATCACAAAGGACTCATTTAGGTTGGAAGATTGATGCTTATACCATTTCATGGATTTATTACCAACAATTTGCAAAATTCCTTGCTACTTTGTTTTATAGATTTGTCAGCTAATTAACTTTGTCTTTAAATGTAATTTATACGCATCCACTAAACACACACATACATATATATATATACATATATGTAATATGTAGGTACATATAAATATATTTAACATACGAAATGCATTTTCCTTGAGTCAACTTAATATACGGAAAATGTCGACAGCCAATTAATTGTGCCTTTTTGTTTGTTCGTTGCTATGGTAAAACCATCTTTCAGGTACAACTTTCACTTTAAGCTGTTTGTTGTTTGTATTTTAATACTCGGCAGTTATTATTATATTTATTATTATAATTTACGCTTGTTACAAAGTTATTAAATTAATGATAATTGTTATTGGCCTATCTGGGTGCCTAATGACATAATAATATTGCAATTTATCTACTTATAGCATAATTGTTTAATGAACTAATGACAAACAAGTAGTTTTAGTTGCATGTTATGCTTAATTATGAATATGCTTAGAAGGTATTTATTATAATTCAGTAACTAATTTTTCTTCAAGACAATCGAAATTCAAAATATTATAATATTATAAATTCTGCAAAATGAAAGCGATTCAATATTTCATTTATCACTACATACATAGTTTATTTGTGATCTAATCTAAATGATGACTTTCATTTTACACAATTGTGACATAAAATATTTTATTAAATATTTAAAATAAACCAATGGACTCCAGCTAATTTAAAAGACACCTTCTTAAGCTAATAATTGCGAGAAATTTGATTTGAAACAATTTTTAAGAAAAAAAATGTTGCATACTATTTAGCGCAGCAAGCGCCATTTTTATGTATAATCGGTATTGTAAAATCATTTCATTTAAAGGCAAAGGCGTGTGGTTTGACATGCTTTTTCTCACTAATTGTTGGAAAAATTCATGAATATTTATTCTGGTTTAAGGGTACTCGTTTTATGTATTATTATATACATATATACATGTCGGTTTATATGTATATGTATGTATATATCTTATATGCATATCTTTGATGTGCAAATTTGTTCTTTATGTCTGATATGCTAATTTTCTAAATGAATAAATATGTGATATATAGGCCCACACACATTTATATACACACTGATGGGTATGTAAAGTTTAACCTCTCTCATATATTTATGCTTGTCACATGCTATATGTACGTAATAAAACAGCAGCAAAGTGACAACCAGCCAACAGCCTTTCCTTTCATTTTCATTTAACTGACTGCCTGCTCATGAGCCCGTTTCACTGTATGCCCGCTAGTCTGTCTACGTGTCCTCCTGCCTGCCATTCCCCCCAGTCCTTTTTCCACTGTTTGCTTTATAAAATATATATTTAGCTTTAACTCAGTTGGCATAAGCCATAAATCAGGCGGAAGCACAGGCAGTAGACATCAGCAAGTGCAGTACTTTTCAGCCATTTATGTAAACAACAAAAGAACTTGTTTAAAAAGTGTCAATATTTTGTATATGTGGGATACAAGAATAACAAATTGCCCTTAAATTTTCATAATCCCTTAAATTTTAATAAGAAAAAAAACACTAGTCATATTAAGTAAGCATATTAACAAAGCACCAGAAGGCAAACTTACTTGTTAAATGCTTTCCATTCCTTCGCTTTTCTTATGCCCGAAGCATGCTGTTTAATTCATTAAATTTTTGCTTAAAGAAAATCTTTCATATTTTTTTTCAACACTATTTGAAATTATTTTGAAATGCTTCGGGAAATACCTTCGACATATAGCTAAAAGTAAGAAAATAAGTTTAATTATATAAATTATCATGAAATATATTAATTATGTATAAAAGGTGGAGGACATAAATGTTTAATACTTGTATATAATTATTATTTTAATAAAATATATGTAAGCATATATAAATATAAATAATTAAAAAGAGAATAAGGTATTCCATAGTCGAGAAACAGAACTAAGAGAAGCCAACAAATCGCATTACATTGTACAGAAACTCACCCTCAAATGTCGGTCAATTGTTATGCTTTCATTACAGCATTGTTAACAATGGTCAAGTGGTAAATATTTTATAATATTTAAATATGCTTTTTATCCTAACTTTTACATTTTTTGTTAAACCTAAATGGTTTTTTCATTCAAATTTTGAATTTCATTACCAGGTAAAAGGGAAGACTGTGAATAAGGTGAACTTTGTAGGTACTTAAATGCTCTAAAGTGTTTAGCGTACATTTATTTTTATCTTAAGTATACATGTTGGTGACTCATATTAATCCTCATTATAATACGAAATTCCTTTCCAAAATATATGTACATAGAACTAAACACACACACCCACACAGCACACAACGGGATTAAATTGAATTGACTCAGAACAAATAATGAGAAGTTCTCAGCAAATAATTTGCAGTGTTATAAAATACTAGACACTATGGAAGCTGTCTAATTCCTTTCTATCGTGTCTCCATTTAAAAGAAAAACAAAACTAAAATGCTGGAAAGTTCTATTTATATTTTATTAGACTGCTTCATTTTGTCATTTTTCGTCATTGTTGTTATTGTTTGGTCTCTTTTCTGTTTTCATTTTGAATTGGAATTTCACATTGTGAAAACTTAGAGGGACACTTGACCCATCCCAAGAAACCGTAAATGTTAAGGCGAATGAAAGAATACAAGATAAAAATAAATAAAAAAAATCTTAACTGAAGCGTAAATGTTGTAAATCATAAATCGGCTTTAAATATTAGAATGATATTTTCATTTGAATCATTCAAGATAAAAAAAAGAGGCCAGATAAGAAGCTTAAGCTTTTTTCAGATAAATTGAAAGCAAAAAGGTTGAAAATGTAAAACATTATCTTTTTATCCTTGTAATTCTTACCCAATATTTATATTTTAATGTCCTTTATGCGTCTACTGGGTCGTATTTGACATCCATTTTCGTGCGTCCATTAGTTTCCATCAAATATCCAGCGGGAGAGGCAAACATAAGCAAAACCAATATAAATACACTGACAGCAAAGAAATACCAAATATTTGTATCATTTTATTGGAAAATAATTATAGCTGTAATTTACAGCGAAATCCCTATTTTATGTTCTGCTTTGATAATAAAAATACTTACTAAATGTGGAACTGGTTCAATTTACATCCATCGATACTGGGATCAATCGATCACAGCAACAACACAGAACAGCTGACTACTTTCTTTACACAATAGAAGGAGAAAACAAGATTGAGAAAATGGGCTAGCAAGTCTTGTGCCTTTAATTTCTGAAGCAAACCAATCAAAAAAGAGTAAGGACTTTAAATTCCATTGTAAACACAAAGCACTTTATTTTCATACCATTAAATAAAACTTATAAATTTATCAAAACTTTACCTAAGCTAAAATTTCAACAAAGCCATGTTGTTAACGGCTGCCTAACCAAATCCTGTAACATTTTCAACAGCTTTAAGCATACATATACAAACCTACGTATGTATAAATTTAGTGAATATATTTTTCTTGGTGTAAATATGTATATATTGGCTTTAGCATGTGGTGAATGACTGATAAATAATAAATATACATATTATAAATAGCACTTGCACATCCTGGCTTTCTTCCCTCTCTACGGTAATACCCTCTGCAAGTTTGTTCCTCTTGCTATCGGTGTCATCAATCAATGGCATATGAGGTTAAAGGCCTTCAACTTTTATTTCCGCATCAAATTACTCAGCATATTTGGCACGCACTCATGAGATTTTTTTGTTTTTTTGTTTTGTTTGACCCAATATTTATTTAGGCTTAGGCAAAAGTTAAAGCCAATGTTAAAGACAAAGTAAATGTCAAAGTTTTTTTTATGATTTTGCTAGTGAATTTTGCGTTTTTGTGGCAACGGCCAGGCTGTCAAAATGTTGTTTCATGGTTAATTAAAAGTTGTTCGGCATTCGATTAGCATAATTAAAGCAAATTGTCTAAAAGTGATTGGAGGATGGCAAATGGTGAATGTAAATGAAGATGTCTTGTTTAATCCACAGACAGCCTTTCTTTCTTTCGCTTGTCTTGTCCTTAAATTAATTAACTTTCAATGTAAACAATTTGTTTAATTAATGCCAAATCGTTGTAAATGATCAGGTTTTGTGGTAAAAAGTTCTTCATTTTCAATTTAAATATATTCCTTGTATATACTTTTTGATTTATCTTATTCTATATAGCATCTAATTGTATGATTTCTATTTTCATATATGTATGTGTATTCTTTTTTCAATGAATCAAGCAAGATTTTCATAGAAAAAAATGGCTTTAAAATTAGTATAAAGTTTCTGAGAATCGAAAAACAGGACCACCTACGATTTCTTATTTTTATTCTTCTACGACTTCTTACTATATTATTCTACATTCATTTCCTTTTGAAGGTTTCTTAAATATTTTCATAAATCTGTTCATTTAATCAATTCAATCAATTATAATCTTATATCAGAATGAAATTCATTTTTCTTTCGTTTTCGTTGCTTTGGCAATGATTTTGAAATATTTTTTCTGGCCTTTTAAGTTAAGAAACAAAAGGTTGTTATTGTTTTTCCTGTTTATGGTGACTATTTATTGACAAAAGCAAAAATTCATATCATCGTTGTCCTTTTCTTACTTTTTTTTCATGGTTTGCCCTTTGGCGTCGGACCATAGTGACCGTAAGGCATTAGATAAGTGTGTATCATCCTTTTTGGTAAAACGTTTTTATGAGCGCACGTTTAAGTTGTTTATGGAATGATATTGGATGTTTTAGTGTATATATGTATATGCTTTATATATATGTGTATACATTTAGTCACATTTAATTTTTAAACCAACCAACAACAAGATGAGTTTGCTTTGATAAGCTTTTTTGCTTTTGACTTTGCTTCCTTTTACCGCGGGGCGAATTGATAAAGGCTTTTTTTGCTTTTTTTTGCGGAAAAATGTGTTTTTCTTTTGCCTTTGACAGATGAAAGCGTCTGGTTGGGTGATTGTAACCAGGGATTTTCAGCTGGTTGAAGCCATAAAAGTTTCCACTGCCATTTTCTCTCTCTCTCTCTTCGTCTCTCTATCCCCGTCCCTCTTTATTATTAACCTTAAGCCTTTAACATGTGGAAGCGTGGAAATTATTTGAAAAAAAAAAACAATTTTGATGACAACTGTGAAAACTCCTGCTTTACCGTTAGATTGTTTGAGGCTGTCAAAGAAGATTTACATTGAATTCATAAGAAGCCACCTATTTCACCCAACAAAGTCCTCTACTCCCCTCCCCGCTTTTAATGCTCTTCTTCTCCTAACACCAGTCGGATGTAAAAATGTTTACTTTTGACTTTCAGCTCTTCATTTTATTCCTTTACCTGATTTCTCTATGCACACGACACAATAGAAAATGCTGTAATAAATCTGTCAGCCCACACAGCGTATACGCAATAATATTTTCACAATACAAAACTTGGCCATTGTTTGAATTCTTGTGTTCTATCGTCATTGATTGCTATTACTGGAAAGGAAAAACCAATTAAATTGTATCTGCTTTACAAATCAACTCTTATAGCCTTTAAATATGTCAGGAGAATTTTGAACTGCTTATTTACTAAACTATGTAAATATACACGCACACACACACACACACTTATATATGTATAAATATATAAATTGCATTTGCATTTGCATCTCCAACTGGATATCTATACATTTAACTGATTAATGAATCAACTAGATTCTACTATAGATTCAAATAACAATAGAAATGAGCAATCCAAGTAAATCAGAATTTAAACAATTGAATTAACTACGCAGAAGCCAATAAAACACCCAGACATAAAGAAGAATAAGTAATGAGGATAAGTATTCAATATCTTTTTAAGGAACCTCCTACTCTGAAAGATCACGTATGGATTCTATTTTAAATTATAAAAATACCTTTCAATAATACAAAAAATATTAAACAAAAAACCCCAAAACAAAAACTTAATTCAATGATAAAATATCGCTTAAAATAGAATATTAAATACTTCAATAAAATAGCAATGTTATTATAGATATTTCTATAGATAATAAGCAGCTTATGGAATGGAATTTTAATGATTCGAAAATAATCAATCAACTTAATTTAATATCTGTTCTTGTAACCATTTTAAAATCAATTAAATCTGTCATTTTATCCTCCCAATCATTTATCAAATTGATTTTAAATTTCTTTTTCTTTTTTTTATATTAAATATCAAAGTTTAATTTATCTTATTAAATTTGACCTGAATTGAAATTTTTATGGTACGGCAAACTGTTTAATATGCGTGACAAACTTTCTGTTTGTGTGTGTGCGTATGTGTGTGTGTGTGTGTGTGTGTGTGTGTGTGAATACTCTGACAACATAACTTTCTTATCTTAGCTTCTTATTATTATTTTGACTTATTGAATATATATTGTTGGTCAACAAAGGAAGTAAAATTTATTTTATAAATGAAAATTGACAGAATTTGGCTTTAAGCTTGTTAATATTGTCAAATTGATATGACATGAGAACGATAAGAATGACAACCATCTGCTAGTATCTGACACTTAAAACTAATCTTGAACAGTGATAAGTTTCTATCGGTAAGCTAATCACACGGAAATAACTAATCTAGATTGATTTTGTTAGTGGGTCATATTAAACGGGGGGTTTAAATCATATCCCATAGCAATAGAGTTTATTTCTACGTTTATTTTATACTTTTTTTTGATGGTATGTGCAAATAACCCGGCAATAAATCATTTATAATGCATTCAATCATTCATTCATTCTTTCATCAATCAATCAATAAACATTAGCAGCTGTGCATGTATGCCCTTTGGGTAAACAGCAAAACCCCAAGCACTTTAAGTAGCAAAATTTTAAATTTAAAACAAAAAAAAAAAAAAAAAGTAAAACCAAAAAAAAAAAGTGCTTTACCTTCAAGCTAAAGATACTGTTATCGATGTGATAAGCTTATTGATTTAGATTTGGACTTTGCATAACTGTTTAAATGTCTTTTAAACGAGTTATTATTTATTTAATTTCAGTAACTTGGCAAATTATACCTAAATATAGACTTTTTTATGAGTGTTATGAAACAAAAATAAGTTTTTTTGACATTGAAACATGGAAAATTTGATTCTTAATTGAATGAATTTTCATCTCTGATGACGGTTTTGTTATTAGAATTTTAAAATTCTCACATACATTATGTATACATCATAGATGTATCATAATTTAGTACAAGGTTTTCTGATAGTCCTCCAACTTACCGCACCCAAAATGTCAAACAAATAAAATTCAATGTATATGATGGGTTTTTACGATAAAATAAACACATTTGGCACGTCCTGCACATTGCCATCGACATCATTACTTACCATCATTATCATCATTCACCGGCAAATCGTTTGTCCATATTGTCCGCTCTGTGTGTTCAACAGTTCAATCGTATTGAATTGGACCCGAATCTAGTTATATAATCACAACTCATTCAAGTAGAACGAGCTAAAAACATACACACACACACACGTACACACACACACTGAGACACACAGACACATGTAAATATAAGAAATTCATTTTCATTTGTTTATTGAAAGTAACATTTACCAGAATGTACTGGTTAATTAATATGGACTTGTATTATCAAATGCCTGCATCAGCTACCCGCACAAATCTTCTATAGATTCACCTTGGAGTAGCAAACGTTGTAATTGTTGCTGCTCCTGTTTATTGTTGTTTTTCTTTGTGGCAGATTTGCCGCCAGCGGCCTTGCCACGTCGACGATTTATAACACCATCCGTTTCGTCCATCATCCGTAAAATTGTGGTCTATGTGAGACAGGAAAAAAAAATATATAAATGGAATGGTAATGAAAAATAAGGTTATATCCATGGTCATAAAATGGTGTTAAATGAAAATCGTTTCAGTTTCGTTTACCTGATCTGAACAATCCATTGGCGCCACAGATATATCACGTACAGCCCTAAATTTACCAACATTATTTAAATGCTCATTCTCCAAACGGAAATAATTCCAAATGAAGCGACGAAAGACTTCTAAGGGACTCAATATTGTCATCATGACATCACCTTCAATGTAACCAGCTTCAATTAGACTCATGGACAGGGTCCAACTAAAGCGTAATATTAAATCCTCAATTATGCCAAAATAGTAGAACCACTGAAATCAACAAAATATATAAGAGAAAATTAAAGTGAATGAGTGTGTTTGTGGGCGTTTGTATGTGCTGTGTGTGTGTGTGTGTCTATCTGCGTGGGTGTATGTAAGTTAATGAATGCGAATGAAAGATTGTTTTACGTGCCATTTGAAGCAAATATTTATTGTGGCCATTAGTCTCGTTGAACGGCCCCCCTCCCCCTCCCCCCCTTCCCACCCTTAATCCTATATTCTCCATTAACTCACCGTCGATGAATAAACGATTTCCTCACGCAAGAATCGATTGTCACCCGCCTTCGAATCGAATAGACCCCAATCCATTTTGATATCCCAAGTGTATGCATAACAGGATGAGAAGATGGCTGCTGTTATCCAGCAATAGAACCAAGGATTCTCTTTGGATAACGGATACGTTTCTGGCAAATATGGTGTATTGGAATGAAAGTGAAAGAAAATTGCGTGTTATTATTATGGTGCACAATAAAATTAACATGAATTTGCGGTTGTCATACAAAATGAATAAATGAAGCCCAACACTAATTGGCAATGAACATATAAACAACACATGTATATATATATATATATATATATATATATATACATATATATATATGTATATATGTGGGCGGAATAATGTGGAATACTTACCCGTTGTAGTGTGATATTTATGTGCGAATATGACAACAAAAAATGATGTGGCATATTTAGCAGCATTCACCAAATGTGGAAAGGCTTCTTTTGTATCACGATATCGACGTATGCATTGTGCGAAACGAAAATAAGCTGGCATGATGGCAACAATTGGATGCAATAAGGATACATATTCCACACAATGATTGCCGGCTAAAAAATATATATATATATATATAAGTATATAAATGAAATATTAAGTTTATTTGAATATACACATTAAAAAAAAAAGAACAAACAGTTTATTAAGAAATTTTAATTAGTTTCTTTCACCTTTGCCAGCCTTGTGCCATGTGGGATTTCGTCCAAAAAAGCATATTAAAAATGGTATATCCAAAAATGCCGGAACCATGCTATTCAATTGATCAGCTAACCAGAAATCAGCAAAATTAACAAAACAGAATGGAGCCATTATCACACGACTCACAACACGTATTGCCCAATATCTGGCCTCATGATGGAACGTTTTTGTTGGATTTAATAGAAATGCAGCCATTAATGTATATAAAAACAATGGTGCTGCATATTGAGGTATTCCCAATGGATCGCAAAATATATAGCTAAGAACACAACATGCCCAAATTACACCAAATACCGATGCAATCTCCATAATATTCTGTTCAGATAGATGATTACGTGGATCTAGTTCAAAAATTAAAACATGATTTACACCCGATGAACGCCAACCATACACATTGACGCCCCAAAGGAAAAGGCATTCGATAAGTAGAAATGGAGCACGAAACATTCGCATTCCCACACGCCAATTTTCACCAAAACCATAAAACATGGCGGCTATAATGACAGTGATAAAGAGTACAACAAATGCACCGGAAAAAAGACCAACTTTAAATGTTGTCCATGGACTTTGTTGTTCACCCAGCGGTGGTACCCTTAACCTTTTCATAGCTCTTTGCCTATCACCACCCTCAATGTCCTGTGTCACAGCCTGTTCTGTCTCTTGAATTAAACGATCGATGTCTTTGTTAGTATAGAAATGCGCAGCTTCCACATGATCGGTACGCCAGCGAGCACCGTAATCAACGCTCAGCAATTTATCATGTTTTTTAAGGATTTTACGAAAACCGGTAAAATTAAGATTCTGATAGTTTTGCAATAGAATGAGACCCAAATAGAATTCACTAAATGCCAATTTGAGATCCTGAATTTTACGTGCCGGTACATTTTTCTTGCCCAATGGTGTGCGACGCTTCCAGGCTGGTTGTTTCTTTAAATGGCCCAATTCCAAAGCTTCGGTTAATTCACTACGTAGAGAACCATATTTTCTCGTCGCCTCAGCCATTTTCTCCGAATAAAATGTATTTATCTTGGCCAATTCCTTGTCGCAATAATGAAAGAACTCCTCATCAAATTTGGCAAAATAACGAGTGAGCATCTCACGGTCTACCAATTCAGCCGAGGGTGATTGTTCTATGGCAGCATACAGCATTGCTTTCATTTCCTACAAGAAAACATTTGAAATAGAAATACATCATTTATTTCTCTCACTGTATGTTGACCGATTTCCCACACCCGAACGACATTTTGTTTACGTTTTGTTGTAGCAAAACAAAAATGTGCCGTTAGCTTCTAGGCGCCTGCGTGATGAATTTTCATTTATGCCGCTTGAGCTTTTCCCCATTTGACAGCCAAATCAGCTGTCTTACCATATGACGCCACTGGCCAAAAAGCTTACCACACACATACACTCTTCGATTTTGTATCTATAAGATACATACATATTTTTCCCACACTACATTTTTTTTTTTCAGTTTCTCTCCTTTATGATTCTCAATTTTCTCGTTTACCTCATAGTTGATGTATTGCTTACGCCATTCAGGCGTTATATGCGCCGTTAAATGTTCGGCAAATTTCATTTTGAATTATATTAACTCTCTCAGTTAGAAATCATAGAGATCTTCAACTGGTTTCGCCTTCGCATTTGGTTTTAGGCAAGGACGCACGTTTTTCACCCGTAAACAATACAAACACAACTGGGGCCAGCGAAAGTTCTTCATGTGCGTTTGGTCCAAAAAGGCAAATTGGAGGCAATCAGACGGTTTGGTAGGCAGGCGGCAGGAAAAGCTTTCAAATATATGTTAATGTCATTCAATTTGTTATTGTCCTCTCATTGTCATTTCACTCTCTCTCTCTCTCTATCTCTCTCTATCTCTCCCTCTTTCTATCTTTCTTTCTTTCTCTTTTCTTTCAATTTTCAATGTCAACAATAACAAACGCAAATGATGCTGGGCGCCAGCCACTATCAACCACCGGGTGGGTGGTGAAAGACTGGTAAAGAAAATTGTCGAGGATCAAGGTTATTACACTTTAAAAAAAAACCTATAAATGTAAATTATCAATGAAAGAATATTTACAAACAGGCCTTTGTTTTAATTCTGGCCAAGTTCTATAGTTAACATATTTAACATAAATATGTAAATATAGATAAATATATAAAAAAAGTTTATCGATAAGAAATTTTGTTTATTGTTAATTTGATTTAAAAAAATATATTACACGACTATATACGACTATATATGAATGTAATAACTCATCTTCATTTTTCAATTGACATTTGTATCTATTTAATTGTTGGAAACTCTAAAAGATATAAAATTATAGTGTATGCTATATATTTCACAAGTTCAATATATATTTAATGCTAGAATACAAATAAATTATGCTTAATGATGTTAATAAAACAATGATTAATTTTTTTTAACTAGTCCTTGTTCAAATAATTATCAATATTTCAAGTAGTCTAAGCTAGTTATATCAAAAAATAATCAAAATGAAAAGCCTTAATAGTGTATTTTCAAGCAATCATCTAGCACTAGAATAACCCCCCTCTCTCTCCGATCAAAAAAAAAGAAAAGCAAAAAAAATACCAACATCAATAAAAAATAATAAAAAACAAAAAATACAAATCAATTTCCCAAGTTCGAATAAATAGCAAACCCATAAACAATAATACCAAGCCTAACAGTTGGCCTGTTATCGCAATTGAGTAAGTTTTCCTCCCTCACATCTCCTCCCTACAACCCCATCCCTTCCTCTTCCTCCTCATCCTCGTTTGCCGCGTATCTAACACAGCACTGACTCTTCCCTTGTTGTTGTTTTTTTGTTTTTTATTTTATTTCATTTTATTATTGATTAAAGAACCACAGCCACATTTTCAGAGACGTCAACGGCAACGTCGACGTCCAAATCAGTGGCGGCAGCAACGTCACCTCATTGCCCCCCACCCGCATTGAGTCATTTACATGATCGCTTCGAGGGTAAAAAAAAAAAAGAAAAGAATACAAAAAAACCGGAGCACATGTATGTTTGTTTCTATATATGTATGGACACACATATGTACATACTTACATATATGTACACACATATATATATATATGTGTATATATGTATATAGTAAAGTGAAGAGCGGAACGAGTACTTGAGAGGCATTTGGTCTGGTGTTGTTGTCGTCTGGTAGCCGCTGGCTGTCAGTTAATGATTAGCCCGCTCACTGGCAAGTCAAAATCCAGATTCAACCACGACAACGGTTCAAGTGATACTTCGGTGCAGTCGTTTTATCACATTCTCTACTGATAAGAGACAAACGATTGAATCAGGTGTACGGGGTGATATTGCTCAAATTCAAATTTTGATATAAATCCGTGGCGGAGCTATATTTGGTGTTCATTCCCGTTGAAGATTCCCAAGTAGTAAAATGCCAAAAGGTAAAATACCCACAGCTGAACAGATTAGCGAAGTTAAGACCGCTATTCTTAAAAAATTGGAAACGGAGCCACCAGCAGGTAATTTACTATTAAAATGAAATTTAACACAACTGTTATTATGGATCCTTATATATGAAATTTTTTGCTTTAGATCCCTTCCATCCTAATGATTTGAAGCGCATTAATGATAATGATGTTTGGATAGCTTCTCTACTGGAAGCCTACGATCTTGATGTGGACAAGACCATAAAGCGACTTTGGGAAAATTTAGCTTGGCGTAAAAGCTATGGTGTTTGGGATATCAATGAAACGAATGTGAATCAAGAATATTTACACGATGGCCAGATCTTTGTACACAATAAAGATAAGGAGGGCAAACCATTGCTTATCCTTAGCTTGAAGAAGCACACAAAGAGTCAAAATCAAGATGAACTTTTGCGCGTTATCGTTTACTGGGTGGAGCGCATTCAACGTGAGGTATATTTGGAAAAGGTAACCATATTCATGGATATGACTGGCGCTGGTTTAAGCAACATGGATACTGACTTTATTAAGGCTATTATTGGTTTATTTGAAACCAAATATCCAAATGCTCCTAATTATATTTTAGTGCATGAATTGCCCTTCTTGCTAAATGGTAAGTTAAAAAAAAAGACAAAAACACGAAAAAAAAACAATTTAATGTTTTTCTTATTTTCCTTTAGCTGCCTTTAAAATTATTAAAACCTTCTTGCCGGCTGATGCATTGGAAATCCTGCGTGTGACAACCAAGAAAAACATTGGGGAATACGTTGATCCCGATAATTGCCTGAAACTTTGGGGCGGCAACGATGAGTTCGAGTACAAATTTGCCTAAGGCACTTTAAAAACCTGTATAAGAATGTGTAAATACAATATTTATTGCCTGGGAAGACTAAAGTGTGTTTTTTTTTTGTTGAATAGTCTGAGCTTGGCTTTAACTTAAAACGAAAAAAAACAACAAAAGCTTAAGTGTAAAAGCTTAACATAAGCATTTTTGCACCGCTATTTATTAAAATGCACAGAGCGTTCTGTTGCAGCAGTGGAGAAAGAGAGAGGTAGCCCTTGTGGTGCTCCACATACATATATACATATGAATTGACGGTATACGTACGTACGTACGCCCCTTGACTACATAACGAACGATCGATCGATTGATCGAGCTATCGTACACCGTTAGTTAACTGACAAAAGTTAGTACGTCCGAGGAGCTTGTACCAAGCACTTGAATATTGCGCGTAAAAAAAAGAAAAAACAATCTAATCGACTAATTTGTACATAACAATACAGCTACAGCAATTCTTGTCAGTGAAAGTGGATTATCGATTAGAGCCATAAACGATAACGGTTTGATAGTTTGGAATTTGCCTGTTGCTGTCTCGCACACACAGTTTAATTTTGTCATTTGATTTCTAGCATTGAAAGCGCCAATTCCACATAACATACAACATTTTCATCATGGGCATTAAGGTCAAAGAGCCCTCGTCTGCACAAATTGAGGAATTGCGACAAAAGTTTAATACTAAATTTGCTACAACACCACCACCAGGTAGGTAATAATCCTTATCTAGTCAAGTTTAGAGTTCAAGGTGCTTTCGGTAAACATTTCTGACTAATGAACTTCGTCAACCAGAAATGCTTTTGTTTACACAATATATGTACATAGATATATAACTACTATATACATACACATATGTATGACTGTGTTTAAGGGTATATACATACATACATACATACAGAGTATATACTTATCACAACTGTGCTATAGAATGCCTTAACTAATTGAATAATTGTTTATCGTCGTACGGATCGGAGATAAACAAACAAGCTAGTTAGAAAGAAAAATCTATAATATGTATCAAAAATAGACAGATATAAGTACATACATATGTACATACAAACATATTAACTATATGCAGTAAGTAGGTAACCCAATGACAAATTGAACTTGAGTGTTTGAACTTGAACTTGAGAATATATGTATAAAAGCCGTAACGGCTACCAGAAAAAGCTTCAACTGTAAATACTAAAGGTTAGGAATGGGACCTATGAAGCCAAAGGTCAATACTTACACAAAAAAAAAACAAATAAAAAAAATAATACTGTATTGTACTTAATCCATTCATTAAATTTACTTTGCCATAAAATAAGTTGGTTCATATGTACTTATTTTTAGATACCAAACAAGTATTAAAGCATTGTTCAAATCAAATAAATATATCTTAGAAAAATAAAACAAAAATAAACTATTATTAATCAATTATTCGATTATTCATATATATTGCTAATTTTAAATTGATACTTTAAAAATAGTTTACTTTATGATATCCTTTAAAATATAGTATCCATCTTATCGATATTCAACTTTAACTTTTATCCAATCTAATGATTATATACGTAATATAAGCAGTAATATGTTTACGGATAAGATATATTAAATTAAAAGAAAAACTATATATGTATGTATGTATATACATAGATGTATGCATGTATTAACACTGACTTTACATTCCAGTACCCTTTCATTCCGTTGATATTGATCGCATACAGAACGATCATGTGTGGTTGCAACGTTTCTTGGAAATGTATGATCTGGATATGGAGATAGCTATGACTAAACTTTGGGAAACATGTCTATGGCGCCAATCTTATGGGGCAAACGATCTACAGGAGAGTCAATTGAATCAGGATTATCTAAAAGAAGGTTCAGTTTTTGTCCATAGCAATGATCTGGATGGCAAACCTTTATTGATATTTCGTGTAAAATTGCACAGCAAGTCAAAAAACTTGGATGATTTGATACGCATTGTTGTATATTGGGTAGAAAGAACCCAAAGGGAACAGCATATGACACAATTTACGATATTCTTTGATATGGCCGGAACTGGTATAGCCACCATGGATTTGGAATTTGTTAAACGAATTGTTGAAACTTTCAAAATGTATTATCCCAATACATTGAACTATATATTGGTCTATGAGCTGGCTTGGGTACTTAGCGGTAAGAATTTGTAACCTTTGAACTTTATATACAGTTTATGTACTTTTTAACCTTTATTTTGTAGCCGCATTTTCGGTCATTAAAACGTTGCTACCGCCACGAGCTGTTGAAATTTTAAAAACAACATCGAAAAAGGATATCAACATATACATTGCCAAGCAAAATTGTCTGGCCAGTTGGGGCGGCACAGACAACTATCAATTCCGCTTTATTGCCGAATCAAAACGAGTAACTAACAAATCAATTGTAGCCGCTGCCAATGCCGGTGCGGACGATGAACAACTTCAATCTCAAAACATGGACAAAAAGGTAAGTTTGAAGCAAAGCTCCTTTAGTGCCCACTGTGCCCGTGTTCAATCTTCAGTGTCTAGTGGCTTGGGCGTGTTTTGTTTGACACAGGTTTTCTATTTTTTTGTTTTTTCTTTTGCCGTTTCCTAATTGCTTTTCGCCAACACGCAATGATGATGAGCCTTCCTCATTCGCCTCCTATCCATAATTGATTTACATTTTTAGTTTGTATTGATTTAGGGTGCGCTGCTCTGCTTGCGTGTCCTTTGTCCCAAGTGTGTCCGCTCCTTAATAATAAATAGCCAAATGCACTGAAACTGAAACTTTATATCATTTTGTTACATTTAACCGATCTAATTGAAGAATATTATACTAGTGTGACTATTGAATTATTATATTGGTATTAAGTTCAATTCTAATTAACAAATAATTTAACATGCCTAAGTCGCAGATGAATTTTGATTGGATTTAATTACTGATTTTTCTTCAGTGTATATCTTGGCGCACCATAGAGGTTACTAACTCTATTTATAGTCATTTGTTTGACATATTGCTAAAAAACTTTCGCTTTCCTTGTTGGCGAATGGTCAGTGAAGCGCTTAGAAAGCGTTGACCCGTACAATGTAGAACAGACACACTCATACACGTTCATACATATGTACATATGTATGTACATGCATATGTTCTTATGTTCACACATACATACATACAACTGTATGTACATATGTATGTATGTATGTATGTATGTACACATTTATGGAATAAATTATAAATAATTCCCGTTGCGAGACTTAATGGAGGAGTGGCTGACCAACATCACGGAATGCGGGTACTATCATCCACACTCACACACAGACATACATGCATATACATATACACCAACATACACCCTCTTCTAAATCACCCCCACTCTCACTAAATGCACTTTCATTTGTGTTTTTGTTCTTTCAGTTTCAATTCATTTTACATGCATCCGTATCAGCTGTTGACGAAAAAAAAGCTGATCGCTGAGAACTACCGACCATTAAACAATCCGGATGCTTAAAGCTTTCGACTCTGTCTGCGAGAGAGTGAGAGAGACAAAGATAAAGAGAGAGACTAGCAAACAAGCAAAGAGCTTTTAATACTCTCGCTGTGTATAATGATAAGATTAAAACGATCACATAAGCTACACAAATTTCTGTTCATCAGCAATGTTCAATTGTTTTTTCGTATATCTGTATGCCTTTCCCAATCACATTCTAACATAAGCCATTCACAAAACAAAAATCAGTTACCAACAAAAAATGATCATTTTTACTAGTCACATTCAAATAGTTTTTTAAGTTTACTGAATACTATACCATATGTGCCACGGCAAGGGTATACGAACTTCGGCATGGCAAATATAGCTTTCGTTATGTTATGTTTGCCTTTGTGTGCTTTTTTGTTAGTTGTCTTTCCACATTGACGCGAACTAGTCAAATCAAACAGAATCTCATGAAAAACGCTAAATACATTTTTTGTTGTTTTTTTTAAATTTTTATTAATTGTTTTAAACAACCACTATCGGAAAAAATTGATAAAAAAAAAGTTGAAGCTGAAGACAGAATCCGCATTTCCTTTGATCATCTCTTCAAATTGATATTCAAAATTAATTCTACATTCAACAATGCCCAGGGTAGGTGGGAATTGCTCGATACAGTGGACATGCCTTCAAATGAATTAGTTTAACTAAATGAAAATCGAACTCATTATATGTTTACCCAATTTTTAATTGTTGCCTAATTGTAAAGCGCTGAATTTGTCGTTTATTGAACGACAAAGTTTACTGTAACGCGATCGCGTGGCTTGCGTTTATAAAATTATGCTCAGCAATATGGCAACGCGAATTTAGACAATGGATATTAAATACGCTTATTTAATCTGGCGCTGACCCCATTTCTTTATGCAAATAATTTAAATATTTGTAATGTGTTGTGGCTATAAATTGTTCCATTATTGAACTGGTTCATCTACTTTAAATCTTCGTCGACGTAAAGCAATGTTACTCGTTTCGACATTTTTAAACTTAGTCACATCTGGTCACACTACTGTTCAATCTGAACAGTTGGTTAACACACAATTTACAGAGGTCCAAAACAGTATTCGTATCTAAACGTCTAAGTGGAAACCTGGACTAATAAGAAAATATATTTTTATAGTCGGCCGCAGACCTGACCGCAACTAAATTAAGTGTAAGATGCACAATACTTTTATCCGACCATATCCAATTTACAACTCAAGTTTGCATACGGTTTCCAATCCGGACTCTGGTCGCTAAATGTTGAAAAAAAAAGAAACCAAACCAAAGCCAAATCGAATCAATTTTTTAAAGAAATGACCCCAAGATACAAGTGGGTCTTCAGCTAAATTGTACGCAGAGCGACAAGATACACTTAAGCACGTTTAACATGAAAGAGATTCATTCTGAAGATGACATTAGGCTTTAACGTAGAATATAGGGGTGGGTGGGGCGCCTCCATAAGAGGCCAGCATTATCTTTATCCGCTTAACTTATACTAATTTAAATGTCCTTTTTACCTTTTTCCATCCATTAGGTACACTTTGCCAACACCTATGCTATGGTGATCAAGGAATCCGAGATTGGTGACAACAACATGTATACACCCTCAGAGGGTAAGTATAATAAAGGGTCTCGGAAATTTAATCACTCTTGCCGAACTAATGGAAATTTTGCAGTGGCAGGGAGTCATCTTAGAGCATGTCAAATTCTAACGAGTTTCATATTGACATATAACTTAACTTATGCATCTATTTCCACTGACAAATATCATATTATCTTAACAATTTTTAGACATGAGGAAGAAATTTCAACGTATACGCACTGTGAAACATGATATTTCTCATAGTGAAATATTTATGTACATTTGTTTATTTTCGGGCAAAAGCTCATGTCACAGAACGAATGAAAAATTTTCAGCTAAATCATCAAAACTCAATATGTTTTGAATCTAAAAGTACTTTGCTCATTGTGTCATTTGATATTTAAGTGAATCGAAGTCGCTCGTTGCTATTATATATTTTAGTTTTAGTTTGATATCACGTGCTCAACAAAATTTTTGTGTATAATTCGTACAACAAAAAAAAAAAAAACTGAGGAAAACTCTCCATAGTTCCGTGTTCCAAGTGTATTGGTTTTTCTAATAAAGATTTTCCCATTTATTCCTTAGGCATGTTGCAAATCGTGTCAGAGGATTTTGTCAACTTTAATCCACAATATGAAGCCACATTGAAAATAAATTGCATTGCCAAAACACCAGTCACTTATAAGGTTAGTATTTGTGATTATTGTTTGATAATCTAAGGAGAACTTTAATGGAAGGAAGGAATCCTTTACAGATTCAAACCACATCCCCGGATAAGTTTCGTGTGCGACCACGTTGCGGTGTATTGGGACCGAATGATAGTGCAGATATCAATATAGTTCTTAAGCAAGAGCACAACTTGAGCGAGGAGAATAAGGATAAGTTCTTGGTAATGGCAATGGCCGTTCCTCCTGGTTTTGGGAAGGATTGTGATGCCGCCGACACTGCCGAATTGTGGCGAAATAAACCAATAAGTAGTCCAGATATTGAGCAACATCGTTTGGTTTGTCGTTTTCAAGATAATGGCAAATGTGGTGGTGCGGCTAGCGATGTTAGTGGTGCAGCATTGGGCGGAGCTATCTGCAGAGGAGGAGCTGCCGCTGCTGATAAAAAAACTGCAGTAGATGTAAGTTAATACAAATTGATTAATAGGCCAAATATGTATACATATGTATATCTTTCGATGATACATAATAATTTAATGTATATTTTCTTATATACGCAGCCCCATGTACAAGCCCTGATGACTGCCCGTACCCTGACCATGCAATATGTGATTGTGGCATTACTAGTGCTGCTGTGTGCTATCCTTGGTGTACTAGTATACCAGCAAAGCTGTCACGATCTGGGACATTCGGGATGTCCTGGGCCAAGTAAATTTGGCGACGCAAAGCGTAAATAATATTTACTAAATTCAAGCAATTTAATCGGGCAGGGGGTAAGCGCTGATAATAATGATGATAAAAATATGGAAGCCACTGCCAGACACAATCACAACTATAATGCCAATAGCAACAACAACAACAACAATAATAATAATAACAATTGTAGAAACTGCGCCTGCAAGGACGATGATGATGATGATTGCCTGGAGGAATTTTCTTTACTTTTAAGCCAAATGCAACAGCAGCTGCATCAACAACTACAACAACAACAACAACAACAACATAGTAACAATGACCAATTAATGGGTGGCGGTGTGGCTAACGGAGGCCACTTATTGGGTCTAATGGCCTTGACACGAAAATTTGCCAGGGTATTGCTATGTCTAACCTTAATATGCGGCATACTATATGTGAGCTACTATTTGGGAAGTCAAACGGAAACGGAGGAGAACAGGAACCGCAGTCATCTAACCACATAGCCAAATAAATATATATATCTATGTACATATGCATATATTTATATATTTATATATGGGAGTGTGTGTGTGTATATGTTTCGACTTTATTATATAATAGACATACAAATTTAGAGTCTATATTTTATTATTTTTATTTCTCTATATATTCTTTTTTTTTTTTTGTTTTTGTTAACCAAATTGATATAATCCAACAAATTGTTTCTCTATTTGTCCGCCTAACCAACATATATATATATATTGTATTCATATATATATTTATATATATATAGATTGTAATGAATCTATAAAAAAAAACTTCATTAGTTTGTAAATAAATCTCATTAGTGATTTCATTATACTCATCAAAAAAAAACAAAACAAAACATAACTTGGGATGTCCAATTCAGGTAATTCAATCGGAATTCAATCTCAAACAATAATACACCAGTAGCTAGCTAGTCTTTGACTTCCCGGCAATTCGAATTTGTGTTGCAATGGTTAAATTTTAGATGTATACATTGTATTATGTATAATCTAGAAAGGACATTTGGATATTTGTTCCTACATAGCTTCTGCATAGAAACGAAATTTAATATGATGATTGTAAGGTATACAAAAAGGGCGAACGAACCTCTGGTATGATTCAACGTAATGTGAAGTACGATATCGGTCGGCAGCGTGTTAGTTTTTTCGATTATATTGTCAGAACTATAAATTGAATTTTTTCTACATTTAAAAGCCTTTTAAGAAAAATGGAGTAGGTGAGAAAAAAAAATTGACCACATTCCGTGGTCAAAAAAGCTGCAAAATATCTTAGGCTTTTTTGGGCTTCCGGGGTCCACGTTTGGCTGGAGCTCGTTTAGTGGCACCTCCAGATCGCGATGCTCCAGTTGCATCTGATGCATTGGATTCTGGTTCCGTTTTCATTGATTCGTCTTGGCCAGTACTAACATTGTTATCCTCGATTTCTGTCTTCTTAGCTGCTGCTACTTTTTTTTTGGGAACATTTTCTTTTTGATCTTCTTGTTCATCGGCTTCGACTAGAAATATGCTATGTTGGCCACCGCCATCAGCCAGAAGGATTCTCTTATCCAACGTGGCCTTACTTTGCACCAAAGTAGGTTCCAGTTCATCATCACCATCGCCAACTCCCAGCTGATTGTTTGAGCCCATACCCCACGTATAGAGTTTACCGTCATTGGTTATGGCATACGAACAGCATTCGCCGCAATTCACATAGCTGACTTTTCCTGTTATTTTTGAGATTTCAGCCAATTTGCTAACACCCTCCTTGATATCGCCGAGTCCCAAGCGACCGTATTCCGCACGACCCACCACAAAGCAACGCAGTTTATTGTCCAGCACGATAGTGTGATGCTGACCACCGGCTATTCGGAGAACATCTTTAAGATTTGTTTTAACGGGTAGCAAAACTCGATCCACTTCCTTATAATGGGCCAATTGCCAGTAATTATTGAGGCCCACAGCCCAAATGGTGTCGGTAATGGATTCACGCAAGAAGGTGCAATAGTTTGTTGCCCAAATAGCTTCAATCGGTTTCGAACGTTTGATGATCAACTGATCGGGACGCAACAAATCACGTTTACCACGACGTCCTAAAATAAATATATATGTACATTAGCAATAGCAAATCACTTAAAGAATTTAGGAGAGGCTTGACTGACCTTCACCCGATACAGATCGCTCCGAAATTCGACCCAGCTGCCCTTGTTCGGCACAGCCTACTGTAAAAACTTTGCCGCTCATTGTCAATATAACCAAATGATCTGCTCCCGATGCAATGCTAACACATACAGATCCCTCAAGCAGATTAATGGGCATTCTTTTGTTGCCATCGATGGTGAGGCCCATGTTGCCATGCGAATCTCTGAATGACCCCCAGGCAAAAACTCGTCCATCATCTAGTAAACAAGCTGAATGAGAATCGCCCGCTGATATTTTCAGAGCCTTGCCGGGCAACTCGATCAATCCCGGCGAAGATTCACTGCCCTCCTCGCTAGTATCGCGTCCCAAGGCACCCTCATCGTTGCAACCAAACGAGTAAACTTCACCAGTTTTCGTTAATACAAGATTGTGCATTCCACCAGCGCAGATGTCCACTGGATTGACTATACTTTCTAATGGAGAAGGACGTTTGCGTTCCATTATATCTTCCCCAAGGCCTAGTTGTCCGGTATCACCGGTGCCACACACTAAAACTTTGCCAATGGTGTGAAGCCGCTTGGGCAATTCCAAATGGAAGTGTATGCGCGACCGTTTAGTCTGTGGAGTCTTGGATCCTTCGGCGGCATTGTTATTGTTGCTTAAAGCTTTCCGCTTCGGCATTTTTCACAATTTTTTCTTTTGTTAGTTATAGAAAATCTGCAATATAAACATAATTAAAGGTTATGAACGCTGCGTTGTATGCATATGTTAATGATGCAGTAAATGGCGCTTACTTACAATGGAAATATGTTGCAAGTGGTTGGGTTGGGTGGTGACGCTGCTACTTCAATGGTTTTTCAGTGAATGAAGAACCTTGAAGACCATTAAACTAAAAGAAATATGTAAAACCTGGATTCGCGTTTGCTTACCAGGAAATGCGCGGGAAGCGGTAGGCAGCTATCGATAACTAGTATTTACACCCCTGATACTTAGAGCAGTGACAACCCTATAGTGATGCAAAATTCGGAGATTTTTGGACAATACATAACATACATATATACAAATTAATAGCTTTCCTTAGGAATTACAAGAAAATGTTGACAATCGTAACAAAAATAGTAGATTTACAATGACTATATTGAAAATTGTTGTTCAGTTGATATAGCTACTTAAATTTGTATTGTGTTAGTTATTGTGTCTAGTTGGGTTAGTATTTTCTTGCCGCGTTCTGTTATCGATATATGACAGTATTATTTTTTAGTTAGTGATGGTACAAGCCATATGTCGCCATCTTTTAATTAAAATTACGCAAAATGGCCTCTGACGGAATATGTTTGCACTAAAAATTTAATAGAAAAGGCATTTAAAAATCAAAAAAATCCATTGCAAGGAGATCAGAAACTTAAACCTAAACTAATCGAAGATAAAACTATTGAAGGGACGTTGATAACGGTAAGAGAAGAGATACACAACTGCAGATAGAACGGGCGAGAAATCAATAGACGCCCATAACCTGTACCCGCCTGAGGTCGCATCACGTAGTAAATTGGCCGCTGTGGGTCGCCACTTAATGTTGATCTGATCTGATCCATCAATATCCCCATTTTAGATGTCCAAAAACAGGCGTGTCGACCAAAATGAGGACCTGCAAACTTTTCTAAATAATTTCCATAAAGAAATTGATGAAAGCGACGGTCAAGGCAACAAGATGAAACATAAAGTTGTTAAACCAGTCAAAACCAAGGATTATGAAGATTACGAAGGCTATGAAGTCGCTGTGGATGCTGGTAATGCTCCCAGTGAAGAGGAGACGGAGGAGCAAAATAATGAATCGGACTATATGGATGATAATGATGATGAGGATAAATATTTCATAGACGATGAGGGGAATTGTTATATCAAGACTACACCTAAAAAGCAATTGGAACTGAAAAAGAAACTTGAAAAGAAGGCCAAGCAAGCACAACAACAACAACAACAACCACCCAGCCGTTTGACGCGCTCCAAAGCAGGATCGGGAGCCGCTGTTGTCACCAAAGCAACTTCGATAGCAGCGCCAAACAAAGGTAAGAGACAAATCTGAGATCATACAGATCCTATCTTGCTATGACAAGACATCGTCAATTCAGTATGTATTTTTTTTCAAAAAAAAAAAAAAAAAAAAAAAAGAAAAATTATAATATTTACGAAATCTGTTTGATTTTAGCTATTAAATTGCGCCCAGCACAAACTTCACCGAAACGGACACAACCCAATAAGACGATAACTTCCGTTAGTGTACGTCCAGCAGGGTCAAAATCAAATCCGTCAGTTAAACGGGTACAACCATCTGCAAAACCCATAACATCAACACCACCACCACCACCACCACTACCGCCAGCACCCATTACAGAAGAGGTTTTAGCTGATGATGATGATAATGTTGTAGAAGAACTGATTGAGGAATATATAGAAGATTTTAATGAAAAGACCACAAAAATTGAAATTAATCCAGTAGACGAGGTCTATCAATTTGAGGACGATCAAAACGGTAACGATCAATCAAATACCCAAGAACTTGATTTTATAGACTCTGGCAAACAATATACATTGAAACCGGCTGAACCTTATCCGGTAGGAAAGATTGTTATGTCCACGGCAAAAAAGAAGGAAATGGCCACAAAAATTGGACACAAGTTTTCGTGTTCGCAATGCGATTATACGACAAATCGTAAATATCTAATCACACGTCACTGTCTGGTCCACGATGATGAATATGGATTCAAGTGTTCAATATGCGAAAGAGGATTCAAAGCGAATGCTGGCCTGGTTAATCATATGAATACCCATATGGGTAAAAAGCCTCATAAATGCAAATATTGTGAGCGTGCATTTACCACAAGTGGAGAATTAATTCGACACACACGATATAAGCATACCAAAGAGAAGCCACATAAATGTACGGAATGCAGTTATGCTAGCGTAGAATTGACCAAACTAAGACGCCATATGACCTGTCATACTGGCGAACGTCCATATCAGTGTCCACACTGTACATATGCCTCGCAGGATATGTTTAAATTGAAAAGACATAGCGTTATACATACAGGAGAAAAGAACTATGTGTGTGATATATGTCAGGCGCGTTTCACTCAATCAAATTCATTGAAGGCTCACAAATTAATCCATAGTGTGGTGGATAAGCCTGTATTCCAATGTGAGCTATGCCCCACGACATGCGGTCGTAGGGCTGATTTGCGTACACATGTGGCCAATATGCACACGGAGCAGGAGAAACCCTTCGAATGTAAACGTTGTGGACAACAATTACCGGATCGTTATCAATATAAATTGCATATTAAATCTCATGAGGGCGAGAAATGTTTCCGTTGCACATTCTGTAGTTATGCATCAGTTTCCCCCCGACATTTAGAGTCCCATATGCGTTTACATTTAAATGTGAAACCCTTTAAATGTGAACAATGTCCTCAAACATTTCGTCAGCAGCAGTTGTTGAAGCGTCATATAAATCTGGTACATGATGATGACTATCAGCCTCGACCGCCACGACAAAAGCTACATTCGTGCCCAAGTTGCCCAAGAATATTTACCCACAAGGGCAATCTAATGCGTCATATGGAAATCCATGATCATTCAGTTAATGCACAAGAGGAGAAACTTAAACTTAAAATGGGTCGTAATTTGAGAATCAAACCGGATGGTACTGTTGTAAACATTGATAGAAATTCACAGGAAGAAAATATAGAATATTCAAATGAAGTTTTAAATCTGGAGTATATCGAAGAAGAAGTTGAGGTGATAGATAAGCCATCAACTGTAATTAATAAGCAACCAATTATTATAAATCGTAGCCTAAAAAGCAAATCGGATAGCAAAGGTTTTCAAATCAAAGAAGAGCGAAATGAGACGCAAGAGTTTACCGTTAAAGTTCAAGATGAGAATGGTCAAGTGGTTGTAGTTGAACTTGTCAAAAATGATGAAGAGGTGGTGGTTAAACGTGAGCCAAAAACTATTTTGGTTAATGAAGATAATTGTTTTGGTTTCGAGGTGAGCGCGCAGCAAACAGGAGAAAATCATCCGACAACCAATAGTCTTTAAACTAAACTTTTATTTCGATCATTTTTCCCACAGGAGGACAATGAGGAAGGCAATGAGGATAATACTGATAATCGTGTCTATGAGGATTCGTCGGAGCTCTTTCAACTTATGGACCTGATTGAGCAAGATGCTTAAGAAGTTAATCACTAATAAGAATCAATATCTTAACATAATTATTCTGTGTGTAAGTACTTATATATGTTTTGTCATAAATGTGGATATATATTTTAATAATGTATATATATATATCCTTTATCTATAGGTATCATTTTGTTATTCGTCAAATTCCAAATAAAAAGTTGTACTTTTTGAAATACAAAAAAAAAAAAAAAAAAAAAAAAAAAAAGAGATATTAAATTATCAATATATGACCAATAAAATATGATAAATTATGAACAACTAACGGCTTTGCAGAAGTTCTGACAATTTATAATAAAATATCTTCTCAGACTTAAACTTAGAGGCTGTAAAACAATAAAATTCTCCCATTTATGTTTACTACTCCACGCCATCCTCCTTACTCCAGGTTCATTTCATTTTTCTTTTGTCGCAATCTTTATCAAATTTCGGGGTTAATCAGCCGTATCCAAACCACACGGCATCTCTTTCATTTTCATTTCAATCCGTCTCTTTCTATTTCAGGATATAACATAAAAATTTTAGCATAAATACAATATTTATTTAAATACATATTACAAGGTTTTCCGTTTCCGTTTGTTTTTGTAAGACAATATAATGATGGTATATAGTACGTGTACATATATATATATGTATATATATATATATATATAGGCTAAATGTTAGGTGCTTAGCAATTGTTGCTTATTAATTTTTTGGCTGCATTTTAAATTCTTGGCTATTTTCTTTATCTTTTCCCTTCATTCATCTTATAGTTACACTTTTTTAAATTTTATTTTTGTTTTTGTTTGTTTGCTACCTTAAAATGTTTGGTTTCTCTTGCATAGTCAATTTGTATTTCCCCTATTCCCCCCCCGTTTACAATTTTCAGCATTTCGTTTCGTCTGCCGTGTGTATAACTACAATAAAAATATATATTTATATACATATATATATGTATATATAGATATATATTTATATATATTTATATTTATATATATATGTATAGTTTAGGTGGTGCAATGTGCAAAAAATCCTGCTGTGCAGTGCATCATTTTATCAATATTCCAATATAGCTTTAACAATTTAAATATATATTAATATATATTGTGTGTATGTATATATATATATATATATGATTTTCTTCTCAATTTAGTTTTTGTTTTTTGTAGTTTAACAATTAAAATGGAACAACGTTTAGCTTGATCAAAAAGGAAGTAAAGTAGAGAGTTTTTGAGAGAAAAATTACATTTAGAAACTTGAAAAATCTTTTCATCATTTGCCCGCTGTTTACTTTTTCGGTTTTTTTTTTCTTTGTTTTGGAATTTGTATTTCGTATATTGATTTGAGCCACAATTCAGACGGATACGTCAATGTCAATCGTATCCATAAATCTTGTTTTGGTTATGTACAAATTTCTATTTTTCTATTTCGAATTTATCAAATAATTATGACATTTGTATTACAAATAGAGGATAAGGTATATAGATATATATTAAGATATTATGGCCAAATGTATATATATAATATAGTTGACAGTACAACAAATAAAATCAGGATCCCTATCCTTTATATCTTAAAGATGATCAATTTAATTGAAACAATTTTAAAATTAACAATTTCCGTTCGATTTGTTGTCCTAAATGATAAAAAAAAAAAAAATAGTTCTAATAATAACTTGATTGATTCCATTGTTTGAAATGGAAACGAACCTTTTTGTCCTAGTTCGTATTGAGTATCGTTGAAATTGTGGACTTGTGGCTCAAGGCAAAAGATTTCAACGATTTTTTTTTCTTTTTTTTTTTTTGGATGTTGTGTTAGCGTGCTTAAAGTGTTGTTGCATCACTCTTTGCTTAAATTATACAAAATACACATTTAGAATAATAATAAGAGCTAATATTTTGAGATTTGTTAACTAAAATAATACAAAACTAAAATTATTTAAAGAAATTCTGGTAAAAGCTTAGCTAGCTAGCTCATCATTTTCCACCACTATATGTATATATATATATATATAGATGTATGTATATGTGTATATAAGCTTGGCTTATATCGATTAACTTTTGGCTTAACAATGCAATTTTTTACATATTCGTTTTGTTTTTGTTTTCTGGTTGTAAGGCTGCTGTTGGTTAGGTTTCTATGACTGAAGAAGGACATTGGATTCCTCACGTTGTTGTTGTTGTTGTTGTAGTAGTAGTTATTGTAGGTTGTTAAGTGATAATTAAAACATAAACAGAATCTTAAAAGATTTTCAATTTTTGCAGAAAATGCCATAATGGGGCGCTCAGGCAGGCGGCATAAGGTGTTCGTGCTTTTCCTTTTCTTGTTGTTGTTGTTGTTTTTGATGATGATAATGTTGTTGTTGTTGCTGCGGAAGCCTGAGGTCGAGATTTTACAGCAAAAGAGGTGGCAACAGCAGCAGCGGCAATTCAAAATTCCTCCCTCTTTTGCCTCTTTGGCTGTTAATTGCAATTTAATGTATTCTGATTGGGGCTAACAATACGATTTGTGTTTGGTGTTGTTGTTGTTGTTGTTGTTGCTGTTATCGTTGTCATATTATTATGATTGATTTGATTCGATTCAGTGATGCTAACTGTATCACTAGTTTTCCACGACAACAACTTATTCAACAGTCTATCCATATAGGGATTGCCGCCCAGACGTGTGACCTAAAACACAATTGGAAACGAATGAGATATTTATAATACTCAATACAACAATATACATATATTTAAACAAACAGACAAACAAACAAACAGCAACAGGAACTTACCTCTGCCCTGGCCTCGGCATCTAGGGACTCGAGCACCTTGCGTGTATACTGAAAACTGCCAAGTTTTTCCAGCAAACTAATGCAGTACTTCTTGACCTCAATATCGTGCGTGCGTTGCCTTAATATATCTACAAGAAGAATATTATATATACATATACATACATATATACAAAAAGCTATTATTTTTGTTCTACTCCTTCTGCCCAAGGAGGTTAAGAACTTACGTAAAACCTGCTTGTCCTGTTTTTGTAAACGTACTGCATGTATGACTGGAAAACCAAATTTTCCCTCTGTCAAATCTTCGGCAAAACTCTTATTTTCCGTGTACTGTTAGTAACCAAAAGGAGGTGAAAGAGAAAAATGATAAAAAAAAAAACGATCTATGTTAATTACATACTAAATATATAATCGTGATTTTACTCACCTCTTTCAAACTTAAATTACAATAATCATCTCGTATTTGAAAATATAAACCCAATATGGCAGTCAATTTTGAATAATCCTCTTTATTGCTGCTAAATAGTTGCATTAGACGTATGGCCAGCATAAATAAACCGCCAGTCTTACGGACAGTCATCAATTTATAATCCGATTCGGAGGGACATGTGAAACTATCACGCCAATATATCTCCATACCTTGTCCACGATGCAGTTCCAATAATTGTTCAGTATAGACACGGGTAGCCTATTCGTATACGTATACATATGTATGTATATATAGATATATATTTTTGAAATTGTTTTTATGTTTTCGTTTTCTTTTTTTTTTTTTTTCAATTACCTCTGGATGTCCTAATTGTTGCACTTTCTCCAGGGCCAAGAATAAGGCATAATTTGCAGCATTTATCGTACTGGCCACACCATAAATTGAATGGGCCACAGGTACACCTCTGCGAAGTATCGAATTGTCTTCAATATCATCAATGCTGGAAAGTTAGGTGTTAGAAGAAACACAATCTATGTATATATATATGTATATACGTATAACATTTAAATATTAATTCCAATTAGAATGACTACATACATACATACATATGGAAGATAGATGGAGGATAACATGCATACATATGTAAATATTTCTTTAGGTGAAAATGTTTAAAAAAAATCCCAACAAAATAAAAACGAAATCAAATATTTATTAATTATGTATATCAAACATAATGTATTAATTCCAATAATGATTTTTATTAAACTGTCGAATTCATGAGAATTCAAATTACCAAGAAAATATCAAGTAGAAATTCCATTTTTATTTATGGTTAACATGGGCAAAGTTATGTCAAGTGTGTTCCAAGCCTCTCTGTCTCTATATGTATGTATGTATGTATGTGTGTATGTATGTATGTATGTATGTATCTATGCACATATGTACATACATACATACATATATACATTTGTATGTATGTATATTTATGAACGAACATATGCTTTATAAATATAAATTAAAGCCTTTCCTCTTGCCTGGTTGTTCACTGATATACTTCCCTCCTCTCTACCTCCCTCCCTACCACCCTATCATCTCTGTCTATTTAGTGCCTTTTCATCGCTTCAATAACTGGAATATGCCCATTGGCAAGGCAAACTGGCCCGACATTTGCGTAATTAAAAAATGTTTGCGCTCCGCTAAAGCCCAGTTCCAACCTCCTGCTCTGCTTCCTCCCTAACCAGACTGGCATTCTACCAGCCACCCCGTCTCCTCCCCTATAGCATTGAAAGGGAATTGAGCTGGGGGAAAAAAAAACAGGGCCACAAGGCAGCCATAGTATGAGTTTGACTGTGAATGAGCGTGTGGGCGTTGATGCAAGAAAAACGAACGCACAAAGGGAGCTGCTGCTCGCTTCTGCTGCTGCTGCTGCCGCTTGGGCGCTGATGGTGTTGATGATGCTAAAAATAGTGGCAAGAGTTGTGACAAGCCTGAGACTGACTAAATGACAATGGGCATAAGTGCATGGAAAAAGGACAAGGCGCCAGGACGATAGATGAAGGCTGGTGAATGGGTAGAAAGGAAGAAATGTGTGGGATAGTTGTAAAACTAAATTCTTCTGACGATATGAAAATGCATTAGACAAAAAAAAAAAACATCATCATCATCATCATCGTCATCAACATTGTAATGGGAGAGCTGCCAAAAGGAACAAAGAATAGGATTTACCCAAAAGAAGGACACTTTTTTTTCCATTTGCATAAGGTAAATCAAGGCAAAACAGGTGGCTGGCAGGGGTTGGTAACTGATAGTAAGGGGAGAGAGGGAATGGTTTGGGGGGGGGTGCTTCTCGATTAGCTTGACTGGTGGCTTTAATTGAAAAGCTTTAGATTCGCTTCAATTGGTCTCAAGTCAAATGTTGAATTTATCAATGAATCAGAAATCTCAAATAATTTATGCAATACCATTTACCCATAAATAATTTTTGGATTGAAAGAGTATATATGTACATATGTATGTATGTATGTACATACTATATATTAATTATAAATATTCAACAGCTAATAACTTGAAAAAAATTGTTGGATTTGTCTTGCTATTGGATTACTATAGTCTAAAGTTATGTATTAAAATATACAATTTAACTACAGTTGACCATTTCAATTAACAACTGGTTTTGGTTTGTTTGCGTGTTGTTGTTCTTGTTATTATGACCCACAATTCAATTTAACGTTAATTACTTGAATAACATTACAGTTGTTGTTTTCCTCTGTTGCATATTGTTTGGTTTTTTTTTTTTAATTAATGGGTATAAAAAATTCGTATCCAGAACAAGTAGAAGAAATTTCACAAAATTTGTTTGCAAAGAAATTCAATTGAAATTTATTATAAATAAAAATGGGGAAAAAACAAAAGACTGCGGGCTCATGATGATGAAATTTCTTTTTTGGAATTGATTTGAGTATATACATACATACAACACAGTAAAAATATATAGGCCAACAAGGTCGGTAGAGAGGCAGATAAAAAGGTGAGTCATGCATGGGAATAGGAATTTACATCTCGCCTTTTGCCCTCTTCTTTTCACGCCAAATTGTTTAATTTTCGTGAAAAATTGGTTAATTGTATTAGAAAAATAAACAATTATATCTACTTTTAGCCAATGTGTATGTACATATGTATGTATATTGGGAAAATTATGTTCTGTACTGTATGCCTTAGTAAGTATGAATATTTTCTTATTTACTTTGTTTGGTTCTTCTAACTCCCATGGGAATAATAGGCACAAATATGGTCAAAAAGTTAAATTGGTTTTCTGGTTAACTGATATGATAACCAAATTTGTTAGCGTATAGATTAGATACAAGCTCCCCGCCTTCCCCCCCCTCCACTTCCGACAGAGGCGGAAAAAAGGAAAAAGAAAAAGGAAGGGAAGAAAATTTACATTTCGAGCTAAAATCTACATAAACAAAAATGGAAACAAAAATCGTTAAATAGATATACTTATGCATATGTATCTAAAGGCATGTATATATGTATATATTTGGAAGTGTGAGGTGAGATAAAACAGATGAAAGAGGCAAGCAGAATGTAAACAACAAAAGCAACTAAAAATGCAAAGGTCAACATTTTTGAAAAACGAAATGAGATTTATTTCAAAAATCGAAAAACACAAATAACATAAAGATGATGTACACAAAACATGATTAATGGCTAAAATTGATTATCGACAGGTTTTGTATTAAAATGTGCATAAGTTATAGTAAGTAATCTTTATATGTATATAAATATATACACGAAATGTTGTTAAATACTTACAGTAAACTGGAATTGTGCAGCATTTGGACAATGTCGCCAATTTGCGTCAACATTTCGGCCGGTATAAGCAACCAGTGATTGAAGGCCAAGGCCAATTCCGAACGAAATTGTTTGCCAGGAATTTCTTGGATGTACGAAAAGGGCTGCAAAAGTATCTGCATGGTGGCATGGTGGTGGTTGCGAACAGTATGGCATATGAGAAGATATGGGAGAGAGGGGAGGTGTAACAGATTGAAGGTGACATGTAAATAAAGCAGCAGAATAATGAAGTGGTTAGAGATTTGGAGTTGAGAAATGTCAAAGTTCATTTAGCTTTCACACACACACACACGCTCACACGGACACTTACATACTTCGAACACACACCCACACACTCACCTCATCCTGCTCCTTTTGCGTTGATTTATCTTTGGTTTTCTGCAATATGGTATTCAGTTCGTCCATTGTTGTGACGGGCCCTGGCCTTTGTTGTTAATGTTGTGTTTGAGTTGCGGAGAGTGGTGATAGTTTACGGTGGTTGGGACGGGTACACTGGGAGAGGAGTATTGCTTGTTGTGTTAGCCCTCGAAAACACGCGTGACTAGAATTCCGTTTTGTTTGATTTTGATTTGGGATTCGCGGCACTGCAAGTTTTGATTCGTAGTAAAACGCCGCGCTTCAGCTAAAGACCAAAAACAGACTGTTTTATTGGAAGTTTTATTTTACGGCCGCATGCAGTTGTTGTAGTTAGTTGGGCCTTCTGCTATTTGTAGTGTTTTTTAACACTGGCTCCCTATTCCTAAGTTAAGCGATGAGAATTCGATACTTTTAGGCGTAAGCAGAAACGGCAATCCGCAAGAAAAAAACTAATGTAATTAGAATACTGTTTGATCAAAATTAATCCAAAAGCTATAATAGATTTTTATTTCTGTTTTAATCGAAGATATAGCGCTTGTTTCAACCAATGCCGAGTTATACAACACTGTATCAGCTGTTTTTAAATTCGATAAAATTCGTCATTTACCTTTACCCATCTCTAATCCATGCCTGCGTGGAACTGAACTTTCAATTGTTTTTTTTTGGAAAATTCTGTTAAAATTGTAATTTTAAAAGAATTAAATAAAACTCGAATTTTAATATGGCTGCGTCACCACCAGTGCGAACCAATTGGCATCCAAATAAGACACACAACGAGGTGGAACGGTAAATTTACCAATAACAAAACAAACCAATTATTCTCTTCACCTGGCTTACGTTTTTGTAGATGGATCTGTCTATATCCAGCCTATATCAATAGCAAGAAGACCCGGCAAGAGGGACGACGTCTGCCCAAGGAAAATTGTGTAGAGAATCCAACCTACATGGAAATGCGTGATGTTCTCTCAGTAGCAAATTTACAATTTGTGGTTGAGAATAAACAATATTGTCGGGAGAAGAGCAGGGAGCTGCAATTTCGTGGTCGGGTTCGTGTCCAACTACGCAATGCCGATGGCACCTTGTGTAGCAATGAGTTTCCCACACGTGAATCCATTATGCTTCATGTGGCCAGCAAAATACCGCAGCTCAAGACTCGCCAGAACAAGCCAGGTGGAGAAGGCGGTGCGTCCCACCAACAAACGCAGCAGCAATCTAGTGGAAATTCAGCCGGGGCCAGCAGTGGCGGAGGAGGCAGCAAGAAAGGCAAAGGCAAAAGGCGTTAGGTAATTTGTTTTTGCTTTTTAAGTTCGTCCGTTGTTTTATTTTTTTGGTAATAAATATTGATTGGGAAACATGAAATCTTATGCATTACCAGATTTTCTTATTCTGCAGTCGTTTTTACCACAAATCATAATATTCAGTGAAAGTCTTATTGCATATTCTTCATATATGTAAATATGTAATATATTATTACACACCGTTTTGTCAATGACACAGAGTATGTATGATGAATGGTGTAATTCTGTTTTAAAAGGTAAAAATGTATTAAATAGCACGAGTTGATCCGATTACTGGACGTAAGCAATATAAAGTACAAAATAATTTCGCATACTTTTTCGTATTTAAAATTTCGATTAAAAACATTAAAACAAAAAAAAACAACAAATTAACACCGAATATTGTTTCAAGTTCAAGTTTAAGAAAATTGACCTTGGCATGCAAAAGCGTAATGGATTAGTTAGATCAGTTCATCATTATATGTAGAAATAGTTAGGAGAAACCTAGTTTTTTTGGAAATTGTTTCAAGATCACAGCAAAGTCAGCATAAAATTTCTTTAAAAGCAGTAAACGTAAATTTCATCAGTTCGTCACGAACGAATAAAGTATTTGCTTTTTGTTCAGATTCTATAATTTCAACCAAGTCAGCAGTATAAAACCCTACAACTTGGCCAATGCTTAGTCAGAAAGCAGGTGTGGAGCTGCCCAGTAGTTGTTTAAGTCAAGAAGATGGCGGCAGAATCGAAGGATCATAACATATACTCCTGTGCCATAGCACTTACCTTGATATGGTTATTTGTAAATAAAGTTGAAGTGGTCAGTGGAATTTCCACAACAGAAGTCTCTGAGGCGCGGTCAAGCACCGCTAATCCCCTGATAGAGCATAAGCATGAGAAGAATTGCAAGGCATTATGTGAGCATTGCGGATGTTTGGGTTTCTATTGTGGAGAGGAGTGCCTGTGTGAGTGCAATAATGAAAATTCAGATACGGAATGTATCAAGACAATGCAAACAAATGCCCGTACACTGAACACACCCTTTGAAATACTAATACAAGGACCAATCAGTAACCGTTTCGTTCGCAATGCCCAGCAATTTGATCAAAAAGAATCTGTGGAATCTCGATTAAAGGGCCCCAGAAATCGACGCTCCACCATTACGATATATAAACCGGTAAAGGGTTTAGCCTTACCAGCTAATGCCTTGGTTATACCTTCTAAAAAATCGGATGCAGTACGGCATAAACGTTCAGTGGATCATTTGGAGTGGTTCAGTGACTTTGCCAACACCTTAGTGCGTCCCTCTCCTCTGGGAACACGTGCGCAAAGACAACTGGAGGCCACCCCAGTTGCCGTGGAACCGTTGTTACCCCTGACTCGTCGTGAACCCTGGTTCTTGGAAAAAAATCCACCAACTCTAACACGTCCCGCACCTTTAAAAACCAAATCGCGCAAACCGAAAAAGTCCTCTCGAAAAATTACTAAAGTGACTTCCATTGAAGAAGATTCTCCACCACAAAAGACGCCCGATCGTGAGATTCGTCCATTCCGTGATGCGTTGGAAGTAGTGGAGCGCATACCCCGCGTCCTACAAGACACAGTCAGCCATTTGGCTTCTGACAACAATGCTGGGGATGTATTCAGTTTGAATATTATGAACGATGTTTATCCCAAGGCAATGGCAAGAAATGAGCGACAAAAGTCCCGACGCCCAAGTAGGCTGGAGGCTACTACAAAGGCTCCAGTAGTCGAGGCTTCAGCTACACCACCAACCTTGCCGCTGGCTCAAAAAGGCTTTTTAACCTTGCCTTGGCTGCGCCAGCGTCGACTAAGACGTTTACACCAACGCCAACAAATTTAGAAGGTGGCAGTACTTTATGCATTTTAATTTGTTGTATATTTTTAAGCTTTAATTGAGAAAATTACATTTCTTCTAGCTATGAAGTGCATTTATATACCCATATTTTTTCTAATGCATTGTTTCAATTATGCAATTTCAAATTTAAAAATCAGTTACTTTATCTAACAGCATCGTTTGCGAGTATTCACAACTTAACAGTATCTGATCGCACCACAACAGGTTTCTACACCCATTATAAAGAGAGCATATTGTTTAAGCAAAGTGATTGCAAAAGATTGTTTTTGTTTCTATAATGAACATTTTTTATCACTAAAACACACAACTGTACAATGGTTACCAAAATCTACTCAAAATATACTTTAAACTTTAGCAAATGTTAGTACTCCCGATTTCCAAATGCACATTTACAGAGTGTGCAATAGTCGAACATTTTGTTATTCCCACGTAACAGATGCTGTTAAATTCGCGGTTCTTTTGTTGAAACTTTATGTGTTAACAGGTAAACTCGCTCTCTTTTATTACAACAGGTAGTTCCACAATAGCATAAGTTGGTAAAACAAAATTAAATTTCACTGCCAAGTCCGCAAAAAATAAAGGCGTCCCGGACAGGAAAACAAAAATGAGGAACCATTCTGTTTAATCAATTTTACATTCATGTAAATACATACATATATACAATATATTCACATGCAGCCACAAAATTGAAATAAGATTTGTTTGTGCATCATTTTATTTCTTCGAGAAAAGATTGAAAAATTATTTGTGTGCATGCTTATATAGAGATTGGTGTCAAGTACTATATGTAGATATACCGTATATGTATATATTATATGCAAAATCAAAGCACATAAGAAAAGTTAATTAAAATAAAACAAAAGAGAGAGAAGACCATAGCCTTGGTCAACGGTCAACTTGTTGCTGCTATGTATATTGAATAGCTCAATTGTAGCTCTTTGTGTTCTTTGTATGTGTGTGTGTGTATGAGTGCGTGTGCATTCTAACGAAAATTCGAACCGAAAAAAACTGAAAGATTTGTATTTGAAAACCAAGTTCTTTAACCCCCCCACTGAAGCATAAACAGTTCTGGTTGACATGCCACAGACGAGACTACTAATAGTGAACACGCATTAATGTAAAATAAAAAACAAAGTATGTGTACTAAAATACTATCTTTATAACACTCGATAAACAACTGTTCTATAAAATACTGATTAAACGCAGTCAGCAAAAAAAAAAAACAATAAAATATTGTGATCTGATCGGTTATATATTACTCACGCTCTCTCTTCGCCACCATCACCCCTTTAGCCTACTGTTACCATCGCCTATGCAACAACAACAAACACTAATACAGATACTTTGAATAAAATACTTACATACATACGTCCATACATACGAGGGGAGGCACTAGAGTCAGAGGACTGTCTGTAAAAATGGAGTAACGGCAATCAGAGGTAGGAAAAATTTCTGTGTTTAAGTTTTTTATTCATGTAAATTTTTATAAATATGTATGTATGTACATACATACATTTTGCCTTACTAGTTGCTAAGCCAAAATCTTTGCTAGACTAGACAGAGGTTCCTCTTCTAAATACATACATACACACATACATACATATAGCCGACTAATGCTTAGATAAGTGCATATATGTATACATACATACATACCTAACTTTACTTCTTAAGGAAGCGATAAACGTGCAAAGTGCTTAATAAGAACTCAGCGGCAGTTTAGCCTATTATAGTCGACAGTGATAAAAATTATCTCCACCTGCTTATCACAACACTGCACGTGGCATCATATTGCATTCTTCTGCAAATGATCTTTCATTAGTAAATAACTAGAATAAAGTTGAAATTTCAAATCGATTAATTTAATTTTTGGCGCCTAAAAAGGAATCTACTACCTTTTCAGAATTTTCATATTCCCCAACTTTATAGACCATCCCAGTACTCGGATTTATAGATAACATATGTACATACATACATATTTATGTATACTGAGCAAATTTGGAATAACTGTTAGAAAAGTAAACAGCACACACATTTGTATGTACATATGTATGTATGTATCTACACACATGCATAGATAAAAAGCTTGCACTTGCACATGCTGTAAAAGTTTCTGCTGGATCTGTAAGATGCGGTTATATAAATAGAGGACTATTTCTCGATTCCAAGTTGGGGTCAATTTGTATGTGCATATATACATACATACATACATATGTACATACATAGTATGTACGTACATTTTTATATTTTAAGTAAGCCTGATGATAAATTGTAAAGTGTTACTAAACATTTTCAGCCAAATACATATATTTCCTACACATAAACATAAACAAAAACACACACATACACAAATATACATATATACATACATACATACATATGTAGCAGCGTCATCTTCTCTGCAGCATGCCGCGACGTGGGTGATGCTTGAGGAGGCCCCCAAACACACTAAGAAGACATTGACACCGACCCATATACATACATACATAACATATAGACACGCACACATCCACATACGCACACGCACACGCACATATCCAAATATATGGATGTATGTAGGAACATACATACATACATATAAGAAAAGACAAAAGAGAAACGGTTAGACATGGCGCAGTTAATGCAGAAATTGCGCAGCCGTTTGGAAACTAAGAGACTGCCCGAGGATGTTGACGATGGATTAGAAACACTGGAGGAATACCGACTAAGATGGCGTTCAGTGCGAATTATATATTTTACCATGTTTTTAATGGCCCTGGGATTTAGCATAATACTTACTGGAGTATGGCCATACCTCAATAAAGTAAATATACTGCACAATGCATCCGAAATCTATAAGATTTATGATTTTATTGTTTATGTAACGCAATGGTTAATATTTTCTTTTTTGCTTTGCATTTCCAGCTGGATCCCAATGCGGACAAGGAGTTCTTGGGTCTAATAGTGGCCGCAAATCCACTGGGTCAAATGATATTCAGTCCAATATTTGGATGGTGGGGCAATAAGTTGGGCACAATACGTTTGCCATTGCTTATATCTTTGGCTCTGTTCACTCTGGCCAGTGGTATATATTCATCCTTGGAGCTACGTCCATCAAATGTCGCATATTGGATGTTGGCTTCGCGTTTTTTAATTGGCGTTAGCTCTGCGAATATTGCTCTATGCCGTTCCTATCTATCAGCTGCCACACGATTAAGCGAAAGAACTCATGCTGTGTCAATGGTTTCATTGGCCCAAGTACTGGGCTTTATTATAGGGCCAGGACTTCAGGCAGCTGTCACACCATTGGGCCAAAATGGACATATTTGGCTTTGGGGTGGATTGCATTTTAATATGTACACAGCCGGAGGTTGGATAAATGTGATTATGAGCCTATGTAATTTTGTAATGTTTTTGCCGTGCATCTTTAAGGTAAGCCGTGAGTGACATTTCCATAGATTTGGATTCTTTCAAAATTTTGTTTTATAAAGGAGCACAAGATTGCTGCCCGAGAGGTTATGGTCATGCAAGGAGGAACTTCTGAAAAGGACACTTGGAAGCAGATAAAACCAAATTATTTATCAGCATGGACCCTAATTGTAGCCTTTTTCGTTTTGGTATTTAATTTTGTACTGCTGGAAACGTAAGTTTTGTATTCGAATTTGATTAAATAATTAATTAATTTACTGTTTGTTTTCCAGATTGGGCACCGCTTTAACAATGGATATGTTTGCCTGGTCCAACGAAGAGGCTCTACGGTATATGGGCTTAATGATGGCCACCGCCGCAATTGTTTCTCTCATAACTTTTGTACTTATTGAACCGATGTGCAAACTGTTTGCCGAACGTTATGTCCTTATTTGGGGAGGATTCTCTTTGATGGTTCTGGGACGTGTGTTATTTATACCATGGGGACCAGACCCGCCAAAATTAGCCATTACCTATAATTCAAGTGCCACCAATTTGACAGAAAGTGATCCAATATTTTTAGGCTGCCCGCCCGAGCAAGAATGGTGTAGCCGATTACCAGCATTAACTTTAACCCAGTTTATTATTGGTTTTGCCCTAACATCAATTGGATATCCTATTGGTGTTACCCTAATCCAGACGATTTTCTCCAAAGTATTAGGTCCCAGGCCACAAGGTGTATGGATGGGCTGGATGACCGGATCGGGTTGCCTCTCCCGTTTTATGGGTCCTGTATTTGTGGGATTCATTTATGTCAGACTGGGAACATATTGGACTTTTGGTGTCACATCAATGATGATGCTTGTCTCAATGATATGGTTGCTCTGCAGCAAGTAAGTAAACTAATGTAAAAAATCTTACAATTCTCTATTATTAACTATTATAAACTATTTGATTATTTCCTTTATACAGTCGCGTGTTAATACCTCCTACATTTGATAAAGTGAATCCCGTAGAGCTACAGGAGCTAAATAGCCCAGTCGAAAGGAAAGGAGTGGAGTTTCTTATACCATCGACACAGAAAAGTATACACATTGTACCAAGTTCCGGTGATCAAAGTTTTTCTAGTAATCAAGCGTAGCATTGCATTAGATTTTTGTTCTTTTTTCCTTATGTACTTAACTTATAAGATGACCGTGTGGAATAATGCCTTTGAGCTGTGGAGACTTTTACATAGTGTTTAGCTTTTACAGTTACTGTTACTATATAAATTAGAGTTCTACATAAGTCAATGATTTAGGTTAAGTAAATTAAAAATTCAAATTAAGACTGGAGATTCGAGTAAGCCAATGAAAGACATATAGAATATGTCAACCGCTCACGATCGTTAAATCAGTCTACACTCTTCTTTGATACGCTCCCTTAATCAAACGATTTAGTGCTGCCTTAAAACATTGACTTCTGATTTGCTCTAACATACATATAAATAATATACATACATACAAATATATACCATATTATTTTTTCAAAGGAAATGTGGGGGCATTTGCCTCAACTTGTATGAAAGTATATTTCATTGGATATACATATGTTTCTGTTTACGAATTATCAAATTTTATTGGTATCCACAAATAGTGCAGTTTCCCCCTCCCTCCCCTCCCCAAATGGTTAAGGTCTTAGCCCATAAATCCGATTACGCGCTTCAGTCAAAACAATGCTCAAATGTCTGTGTCAGTTAGTATGTAAGTTCGTGTGTGGTTTTTTTTTTTTTTTTTATGTGTGTATATTCAGTTTGTTTGTAAATACGGTGCGGCTAGACGATACTACCAAACAGGGAGCCAGAAATGTGAAAATGTTGTACAAGGCAGCAGGCCCATTTGCTGATTAAAATTGTAATAAGGTGCTGATACGGATACAGCTGCTGCTGCTGCTGCTGATGCTGGCGACCAGCAAAGCAACCAATAATAGGTTGATGATTCTCTTCTGTCGCCGATGAATGTTTGATTATTGTAAAAGTTGTTCCTGCTGTTATGGCTGTGTGAAAAGGGAAATATTGTTTCTTCTGTTGTTGCTCATCTGCTGCCATAATAGTAAAACTCATCTCAGTAGGGCGCATAACGACGCCCAGGCGGCGAGGGACCGCGCATCCCACGAGAAGAGATCATGCGATCATCAAAGGAATCCCGACTGAAATCCTCATACCCGTGTGGCGTGGGTGACCTATAAAGATGGACATCCATTTGTAGAGTAGTATAACTATTTCGAAATGAATTGAAAAAACCATTTAGCAGACATACCCATAGCGACTCATGCCATTGCTTCGCTGTGGCGGTGGTGAACGGCGACTAAACATGGTATCATAACCACGCGAGACGCTGCATGAGCGTAGACTACCGCTCAAGGGCGGGGGCAAAGGCATTTCCCGTCTTGAGATAGGTGGAGGCGGAAAGTCGCGCATACGTGCGCTCTGATACCGACGCTCATACAAATCCCGTGTGTCCTCAAAGCGGCGTGAATCATAGTAGTCATAGTCCTAGAGAGGAAATATATATATATAAGCAAATTAGACAGCCAATGCTAGCAAGCAGGGAACAAAAGATGGGAAGAGGAATTAAAGGATTATCGGCATTTACCCTAAAGCCATCCATAATGCGATCACGCAAAAACGGCGGCGGCGGTGGTGGCGGCGGAAACGGATCCCGACCGTACATGCGATCTCTGTAGCCCCCTGGACCGAGAGGTGATGGCGGTTCACCACCACCACGTCCACCTCCTCCGCCTCCAGCACTGCCACCATATAAGCGCGGACACTCTTTCGACCAATGACCGGAACGTCCGCAACGATAACATTGCTCCGGATCACCCATACCCGGTTTGGGTCGTACTCGACTTGTCGATACTTGGACCTTCAATGGTTGGCCATCAACCACGCGACCGTTCAATTCCTTAATGGCATCCTGCACATCACCGACGCAATCCAAATGAACGAAACCATAGTTTCGCACTATGTCGCACTCCACTACCGTTCCGTATTTCTGGAACAATTCACGCACCTCGGGCGCACGCGTTTTATCGGTTAAATTTCCCACGAAGATTTTCGTTGTCGGCGTATTTGGGGCGCGTCGGCTTTTGGCTGCCTCCACTTTGATGGCATTATCGTTCAACACGTAACCGTTCAGATTTTGTATGGCATCGCGACCCTGTTGCTCCGTCTCCATATGAACGAAGCCATAATTCTTTACCACATCGCATTCGACAACTGTACCGTATTTGTCGAAAAGAGAACGCAGCTCAGTTGCCTGAGTCTTTTCATCGAGATTACCGATGAACAATTTAAATGTGCCGGCTCCGGGCATCGTTGATGCAGTCGTAGTTGTTGGAGTTGTTGCTGTTGTTGTTGCGGCGGCAGCGTTAGCGGCGGCGGCGTCAACGTTTTCAGCAGCGTTGTCTTCCACGGTTCTTTAGTTTTTTGACAATTGGTGGGGAGATGAGGGGGGGCGGCTTACGCGGCGGCGACGACGTCAGTTTCTCGCGGCGACGGCAAAAGGATTGTGAGAGCGCGATAAAAGCGCGACCTCAAAGATGAAGAAAGAGAAAGCAAATTGGTACTATTTTCTGTTTTCCAAAAAAAAAAAACATAAGCTATCTGACGCGTTTGGCAGGATTGTTACCAATTTTCCTCTATATTTTTCCAACACATACACAAAAAAAATGGCGATTCACGCTTTTTCTTTTTCTCTTTCTCACATTGCAATTTAACTTCGTCAGCGGCATCGAGTTCAACATTATTTTTATTTTTAATGTTTTTCGTAAAAACTTACCTGGTCGTCCCCTATTTTTATTAATTCAATTTAATCACACTTTAACTTAATCAATTGCCAAAAATTGATTTTTCACCTTTGTTTCCGATTTCAACAGTGCCGAAAATGTAAACTAACATTTTAAGCAGCGTGTTCAAAATGTTAATTAACATTTTATTATGTTAATAACAGCCACCTGTTAAGTTTTTTATTCTGTTAACTCCAGAACTTTCACCAAAATTACCAAATAAGAAATACTGGTGATCGTGTCACATTGTAATGTCCTAGGGATGGACAACCGATATTTATTATTTTATTGACGATTTATCTAATTAAATAACTTGTAAGTTTGTTACATTTTTTGTTTGATCGAGTATTCTACCGCTAATTTATACAATTAATCGCATTTTATTTCACAGTCATAATCCTAGCTATCGATCAAGTGTTCACATCTCTAGTGGTGGCAAACGATAACAATAACCACTGATCGCTTGATTTGGCACTAGAAAAAGCGGGCTCTCTTAAATTTATTTTATTGTTTAATTGCGACTTAAAACCATTTTTTTGTAAGTTTATTAAACATAATGGACACCCCCAAGGGGAGTGGGCGAACCACACGCATGACCACGCCACACCTGTCAGAACGCAAGCGACAATTGTTTCGTAGCCGAAGCAGCAAACTAAACGAAATTGAAGATGATGACGACGAAGTTGAAGATTCCTTGCTGGGCTTATCTCCATTGAAGCCCCATGGCAAAGATATGAAGAAGGTAAACAAAAATCTCTTCATTGGTAAAGAGCCAGTTTTCGAAGGTAGAAGATTACGCAGTAGTTCCAGCAGTTCCCCAGAAACCAACAAGGAGAACAAGAAGAAAACACATGGCAATGTAAGAGGTCATGGAATCGAGGGGACAGCGGGAGTAGTTGAAGCCGAACAGCTGCCACATTTGTTTACAAAAACAATGCGTCTGAATAGCCAAAGTACCAGCAGCGGAAGTCCACGTACCCCAAAGAATTCAAAAGGACAAAATCAAGATGATAATGATATACAAATGTCACCATGTAATTCTTCTTTATCGTCGCCAGGATCGTCCACAGGTTATCCAAGTCCATCACCTCGCAAAGCTGTTAAAAGGGAACATAAATCTTCACCAAAATCAATTTTGGCATCATCGGTGTCTTCTAAAGGTTCGCCAAGTAGAAAATTATTTAAAATTGAATCAGAAGGCGGCAGTGTAACAAAAGGTGCCTCCCTGTCTTCTATAACGTCACTAGAATCTTCGGATGGATCACCACATAGTACACAACGTAAAAAGAACCAAGAACAAAGCATACCGACAATGGCTTTCTATTCGAAAGCCAATAAACCTAATCAAAGGCGAAATATTGTCATCAGATCGGGTGGTGGAGAAAGCCTAAGAAAACGAGGTTCCAAAATTAAGACCTCACCGACATCATCGCGTCGCCGTTTGGGCATCAATAAAGGGGTTAGTCACAATATTAGAAAGCGAAATCATGTCCAACCTCGTCATCTTCCGCCTATTGAATTGGATTATATTTTGAGTTCCCTACGCAATGAAAAACTAAAAGAAATTATAAATCAAAAGCGGGAGGAACGAGCTAAAGTTGAGGAGGTTTATCAAATATTACGTTCTGCAAAGGATCCCATTAAAATGGCCAAACCTTTGAGTGTGATGAAAGACGATGCGAACAATAATATGACCACATCCAATAATATGACCAACACTGATTTTTCCGATCTCAGTGAAGATGAAGATCAACGAGATTATCAGAAACAGCAGCATGATGATGATTTGGCTATGGAATTGGAACCCATTATACCGATAATAAGGCATCAACCAACAACATCAACAGATGATGAACCTTCAATTGATTTGGGTAAACGTAAATTCTTTAAATCAGGACGTAAGAGTCAAACGCATATGGAAGTCCGTATAACGGATCACATTAGAGCCAGTGTTAGTCATGGCAAAATCGAACTAATCCGTAAGCCACCGAAGACACCGCGTAGATTGCGTGTTAAATCATCTACCATATTCTCCGCGGAGCAGGCCACTGTAGATGCAATATTAAAGAATTTAGATGATACAGTGATCGATGATATTGTCGAATCCTCCGAGCCAATGAGATCAGCGTCAGTTCCATTGCCAGAGAAATTAAGCGATGATGGTGAGGAAGAATTTAATGGAAGTCTAAATGGTGATCTTCAACAGATAACAACAACAACAACTGTCGATCCATTCGCATCATACCGTCAAAGATTGCCATATAATACACAGGATCCGGAAGTAATAGAACAACAGCAAATACTGTTAGAATTTCTGATTAGCAATAACATTTGTACGGAGGATAATTTTAAAATATTCATTGCCGAACCCGATAATCATAAGACCGAAGCCAACAGTATAGTTGATGAGCTATATGAGATAATTAATGCCGAGGAACCAGTTAAAAATAATGCACAAACTGTAGCTAAATCCGTTCCCGAAATAATATCCGACCACCAGCCTGTGCCCCAACCTGAATTTGAATCCTCTGGAAATGTAAATTCTGTTGCTCCAGTTAAACTATTTCCCATTTTTACCCAACGATTACAGCCTTTAATTAAAAAATCGCAAAGGCATAAAGCACCTAATAGACAACGTTGGCAAACATTTGCTGCCATTGGTGGTAATCAATATCAGATTGATGCTGGCCAAAAAGAATTTGGGGCTCGTCAATGCCAACAATGTGGCTTAGTTTATACCGTGCATGAGCCCGAAGAGGAACAATTACATCGCGAATACCACAACTCTGTCCATGTTCTACGTTTCAAAGGATGGATTGATGAGGACATTATTGCTGCATGTCCGGAATGGTCTAGCGATGGACGTATTATACGGCTTAATGAACGTGCTCCAGTTGCACGATTACAGAGGCTTCATGATCTGATTAAAGTGGTCGATAAAGAATTGGGTTACTCCTCATATATAGTGCCTAAGATATTTGTAGCCTTTTTTGCTGTACAAAAACAACAAATTGTGGGTCTATGCCTGGTGCAGCCCCTTAGCCAGGCTCATCGATTTATACAAATTGATGGCACGGACTATTTTAGCGAAGAGACTTTTGAAGCTAGGTGAGAACTTGAACTATTCTATCAGATCCGAATACGACATATTCTCTCATCCCTCTATCAATTTTTAGTTGCGGCATCTCTAGGATTTGGGTTTCTCCATTAAAGAGACGTCAAGGTATTGCCCGTAAACTGATGCGAGCCGTACAGTGTCATACAATATTGGGTCAAGAGATTCCAGTGGAGCGTATTGCTTTCAGTACACCAACTGACGATGGACGGTTGTTGGCCCGTCATATAACCCAAAATGATAATTTTTTGACCTATGATCAGTGATACCAATAGACAAGATATGCAGAAGAGACAAAGGAAATAGCTAATTGGATAGTAGGGGTATATTATGTAATTGATCCGACTATTGAATAGTTGGGTCGAAGAAATAAATATTTGTGTTGCTACGAAACTTGTATTAATTACATATGATGATAAGGGTAATTATTAAATCCTGGCTCCTTTAACTTCTTAAGCTTCGAAATATCTTCTTTTAACACCTGAAGCAAATAAAATGTATTTTTTAAGTACGCGGTGGTCGGATGAAAGAAATGGGCAAAACATTTGATTGCTAATATTGCATTGATTTCTCATGTATGTATTAGTGGTACCATTTATTCCACTCGAATCCAGAAATAAAACCATTGGGTTTCATGAGACACTGAAATAATATCGATATTCTTATTTATGGCCTTATCGATAGTTGAGTACGATAGTGTAGTGCAAGAAATTATATCGATTTTTTCTCAAAATAACTGATCGTCCAAGACGCTTAAATAACTATTTAAGAGTACTAAAATTTAAGTTAAAATGCTATCACTAAATCGACTACAATAAATATATGTCGAAAGTTTACAATTTTGCAATATTGGTGTATATATACATATAAGTATCTTTTGAACATTGCATTCTCGTGTCATACCAGCATAATGATCACAAAAATCGAACGATAGGAATTCATATGCTGCTGTGATCGAAAAATAAGCGTAGGTCTCTTGTCTTCTATATAAATGAGTGTTTCCCCGTTAATTCACTTCATTTAATTGGGTGTTTTATCAGTATCGTTCGTGAATAACAATGTCAGTAAACGACCAGGATTCTCAACGTCAAACTGCAAAAGAAAAGCAAAAGTGGTTTGCAGAATTGTCAGGAATCGAAGATATATCATGGGATCAGTATATATTAACTATGAATGACTCATAGGAATGAGATCATAATCTATCCATGTGTTTTTTTCCAGCTTGGCTAGTGATCAGGCGGAAAGTTTAAAAAACAAATTGAAGCAGCTAATTCCTGATCCGCCTGAACCTGAAAACACTACAGGCGATGAAGAAAAATACAAACAGGAAATGGCCACCTACAATAAGCAGGTAATTGCTAATGACAAGATGCGTGACACGCTCCACACAGCAGTCTGGAACCAGCGTAAGTTAGCCATTGCCTTGATTAAAAAAGAAAAAGCAACCATTGTGATGACATTCAATTTTAACAGGCAAATATACAAATCGTCAATCTCTTACTTCGATCATTTACGTTCTGGTTGTCACTGACACTACTGATGTCTATCTAGCTGAGAAATCAAATTCCTGGTCATGTCATCCAGTGTTTCGTGCACGCCGATGTGTTGGTAAACATTTTACTTATAAACAATTTCAAGTGACCAATTATCTAATCGTTTTGCTTTATGTGTAGTCGGTAGCCAGGGCACAAGCGGCAACAGCTCCGATTGCTGCATGATCTTTGTAGATGAAAGAGGACGTGTCTATCAGAACTGGGAATCGTATATATTGGAAAATGATCTACCTGCCGGCATTCTGGTGGCCCCTCATCGTGGTATCTACAAATGGATCGAAGGCCAGCCACTTCAGCTGGACAAGTCTCTGACACCCGCGGCGTTGCCTAGCAGAAAAGTCCTAGGCGTTCTCGACACTTCATCGGCAATCGGAGGAATTGCAGCTTCCTGCGTTCCAATAGCTGCTCTTCTTACCGTTCCTGTTTCTGCTCCATTAATGGCAGCTGCTGGAATTATTGGTTTAGCATCGGCAGGCTATGCTACAATTCGTTCAGGTAGCCAGTTAGTAGATCGCAGCCAGCATGAGCAATCGATTAGTGTGACAGACCGGGAAGCACGTGGTCACTGGGTGGGTGTCACTGCTGGTACTGTTGGTCTTGGCGCTGCTGGTGCGACAGGTGCACTAGCCGCAGCTACAAAGGCTGGAAAGGAAGTAGGAGCGGTAAGCATACTTTGACTGTATTAGAAATTAAATATTTCAAGTGTATTCTTCTCGAACAGGTTGCCCAATTAACAGTCAATGGCATGAATATAACCTCTATTGTGGTTTCGGGCGGTGGGGTGGCTAATGGAGTCCTTGACTTAATACTGGTAAGTTAACTGAATTACATAAACTGGTTGAATCTGAATGTCAATTCCATCATCAGAAATATAATGATGGCGATGACGTAACCACCATAGACGTGCTACAGTTATCGGCGTCGTTGGTACTATTCACTCATAGTGCCTACAATTTCCGTTTGGCATCGACCATTATAAATGACACGGCTAATACAAAAATAGCCGGTTATCGGGAAACGTTAAGCAATCGTCAGCGGTAAGTTGAATTTTCATATCAATTTTATTGGATGTCAATAAATTGTAATTTATACTTTTGTTAGGCGCTCTTTTGATAAGGTGTCAAAAGAGACCATTCGCATTAAAGGACCGCGTGGCAAGCTTGATGTTATCCGTAATGTTAATGAAGGCTCTAAGCAGCAGTTTAATGATCTTTTTAAGGGCGTGAGGCCATCATTTGCTAGCGATGGCACTAGCATTCTGCTTAACGATCAGGTGCAAACCAATACCGGGGATTTGCGTGCTAATGTTCAACACAATATTGGTCCTGATATTTTGGGTCAGGTTAATCAGCCCATTCCACAAGGTCATGAGGCTAGCATTAGCACTGGCAATCGGCCATCCAATGCTCCATATCGCTTGTTAACACCTAATCCAATTGCCCAGGATCCAGGTCTAGAACCACGTAACTATGCTGCTGGAGTCTATGTACTACAGATGAGTACAATTATTGTCAAGGGTGTAAGGTTTCTACTTAGCGACTATGGTACTGCTCTTTATGAGAATATTGTCAACGCTGAAAGTTTTGAGACCATTATCATTAAAATCGCCGAAAATCTGCCACCTGAAGTCTTTGACTACATATTAAATCTGACAAGTACATTTATGGAAAACCTAATTGAGGAAGTAACCAACGTGTTGAAATTCTTCATATCTTCCGAATCGGTACTTTATGCAATTTTAAAGGAGGTTATGAACCAATTTGCAAATAATTTAAGCTTCGAGGAAATTAATATTCACACTGGAGATATACTAATTGCTGTACGTGATTATTTCGAATCATCAAATCCAAATTCATATCCCGATTTGCTAACCAAATGTGAAATCTGCAATGGGTATTACAGTGTCTGCAGCTTGTAACTTGGCGCACAAATGACAATATCACAAATGCCTTATAAAATATGTTTTGATAATGTTGTGTACACACATTTTAAAATTCTAAAAAAAAGGAAGAGCTTTCACCATGCACAATACAATGTGATATATACAACTATGTATTTACTTAATAAAACAGTTTCTGTTTTAAAAATCAATTACTAATGTGTTCAATAATATTCAATGAAAAATACGATTCGGTAACTGGTAAAAAAATTATTTTCATTTGTTTCTAATCTATATTTTTGAGGATTGCAGTAAAAATGCAAGCTATTTAATGTAGAAGTCATCCCTATTACTGAAAGAAGAATTATAAAAACAAATGCATGTTGTTGAAATAAATACATAAAATTATAATTTTTGCATTTAGTTGTGTTTTTTTTTTTTTGTTTGTTTTGTATTTATAATAATTAAAATAATAGAATTAAAATAAAAAAGAATACTTAAATTCCATTTCCGTTGCATTTGGAAAATTCGGGTTTTGTTGCTTCTCAGAATCGCTTTGAAATTAGTTTCGCTTTTCTTCTATTTCCTTTTCTTTTTTGTTTTGTTTATTTCACGAAGACAACACAGACATATTAAGATCCAAAATATATATATGTATACATATATATATATATATATATATATATATATATATATATACGTGTTAATGTATGTATATGTATATTGTTGTGAGTTCTTTTGTAGCTTGATTTTTGTAGTTGACTCTTTTAACCATACAATGTGTGTGTGCTCCAGTTGCACGATTACAAAGGCTTCATGATCTGATTAAAGTGGTCGATAAAGAATTGGGTTACTCCTCATATATAGTGCCTAAGATATTTGTAGCCTTTTTTGCTGTACAAAAACAACAAATTGTGGGTCTATGCCTGGTGCAGCCCCTTAGCCAGGCTCATCGATTTATACAAATTGATGGCACGGACTATTTTAGCGAAGAGACTTTTGAAGCTAGGTGAGAACTTGAACTATTCTATCAGATCCGAATACGACATATTCTCTCATCCCTCTATCAATTTTTAGTTGCGGCATCTCTAGGATTTGGGTTTCTCCATTAAAGAGACGTCAAGGATGCGAGCCGTACAGTGTCATACAATATTGGGTCAAGAGATTCCAGTGGAGCGTATTGCTTTCAGTACACCAACTGACGATGGACGGTTGTTGGCCCGTCATATAACCCAAAATGATAATTTTTTGACCTATGATCAGTGATACCAATAGACAAGATATGCAGAAGAGACAAAGGAAATAGCTAATTGGATAGTAGGGGTATATTATGTAATTGATCCGACTATTGAATAGTTGGGTCGAAGAAATAAATATTTGTGTTGCTACGAAACTTATATTAATTACATATGATGATAAGGGTAATTATTAAATCCTGGCTCCTTTAACTTCTTAAGCTTCGAAATATCTTCTTTTAACACCTGAAGCAAATAAAATGTATTTTTTAAGTACGCGGTGGTCGGATGAAAGAAATGGGCAAAACATTTGATTGCTAATATTGCATTGATTTCTCATGTATGTATTAGTGGTACCATTTATTCCACTCGAATCCAGAAATAAAACCATTGGGTTTCATGAGACACTGAAATAATATCGATATTCTTATTTATGGCCTTATCGATAGTTGAGTACGATAGTGTAGTGCAAGAAATTATATCGATTTTTTCTCAAAATAACTGATCGTCCAAGACGCTTAAATAACTATTTAAGAGTACTAAAATTTAAGTTTAAATGCTATCACTAAATCGACTACAATAAATATATGTCGAAAGTTTACAATTTTGCAATATTGGTGTATATATACATTTAAGTATCTTTTGAACATTGCATTCTCGTGTCATACCAGCATAATGATCACAAAAATCGAACGATAGGAATTCATATGCTGCTGTGATCGAAAAATAAGCGTAGGTCTCTTGTCTTCTATATAAATGAGTGTTTCCCCGTTAATTCACTTCATTTAATTGGGTGTTTTATCAGTATCGTTCGTGAATAACAATGTCAGTAAACGACCAGGATTCTCAACGTCAAACTGCAAAAAGAAAAGCAAAAGTGGTTTGCAGAATTGTCAGGAATCGAAGATATATCATGGGATCAGTATATATTAACTATGAATGACTCATAGGAATGAGATCATAATCTATCCATGTGTTTTTTTCCAGCTTGGCTAGTGATCAGGCGGAAAGTTTAAAAAACAAATTGAAGCAGTTAATTCCTGATCCACCTGAACCTGAAAACACTACAGGCGATGAAGAAAAATACAAACAGGAAATGGCCACCTACAATAAGCAGGTAATTGCTAATGACAAGATGCGTGACACGCTCCACACAGCAGTCTGGAACCAGCGTAAGTTAGCCATTGCCTTGATTAAAAAGAAAAAGCAACCATTGTGATGACATTCAATTTTAACAGGCAAATATACAAATCGTCAATCTCTTACTTCGATCATTTACGTTCTGGTTGTCACTGACACTACTGATGTCAATCTAGCTGAGAAATCAAATTCCTGGTCATGTCATCCAGTGTTTCGTGCACGCCGATGTGTTGGTAAACATTTTACTTATAAACAATTTCAAGTGACCAATTATCTAATCGTTTTGCTTTATGTGTAGTCGGTAGCCAGGGCACAAGCGGCAACAGCTCCGATTGCTGCATGATCTTTGTAGATGAAAGAGGACGTGTCTATCAGAACTGGGAATCGTATGTATCGGAAAATGATCTACCTGCCGGCATTCTGGTGGCCCCTCATCGTGGTATCTACAAATGGATCGAAGGCCAGCCACTTGAGCTGGACAAGTATCTGACACCCGCGGCGTCGCCTAGCAGAAAAGTCCTAGGCGTTCTCGACACTTCATCGGCAATCGGAGGAATTGCAGCTTCCTGCGTTCCAATAGCTGCTCTTCTTACCGTTCCTGTTTCTGCTCCATTAATGGCAGCTGCTGGAATTATTGGTTTAGCATCGGCAGGCTATGCTACAATTCGTTCAGGTAGCCAGTTAGTAGATCGCAGCCAGCATGAGCAATCGATTAGTGTGACAGACCGGGAAGCACGTGGTCACTGGGTGGGTGTCACTGCTGGTACTGTTGGTCTTGGCGCTGCTGGTGCGACAGGTGCACTAGCCGCAGCTACAAAGGCTGGAAAGGAAGTAGGAGCGGTAAGCATACTTTGACTGTATTAGAAATTAAATATTTCAAGTGTATTCTTCTCGAACAGGTTGCCCAATTAACAGTCAATGGCATGAATATAACCTCTATTGTGGTTTCGGGCGGTGGGGTGGCTAATGGAGTCCTTGACTTAATACTGGTAAGTTAACTGAATTACATAAACTGGTTGAATCTGAATGTCAATTCCATCATCAGAAATATAATGATGGCGATGACGTAACCACCATAGACGTGCTACAGTTATCGGCGTCGTTGGTACTATTCACTCATAGTGCCTACAATTTCCGTTTGGCATCGACCATTATAAATGATACGGCTAATACAAAAATAGCCGGTTATCGGGAAACGTTAAGCAATCGTCAGCGGTAAGTTGAATTTTCATATCAATTTTATTGGATGTCAATAAATTGTAATTTATACTTTTGTTAGGCGCTCTTTTGATAAGGTGTCAAAAGAGACCATTCGCATTAAAGGACCGCGTGGCAAGCTTGATGTTATCCGTAATGTTAATGAAGGCTCTAAGCAGCAGTTTAATGATCTTTTTAAGATTAACAAACAGCTTAATGAGAAGGGCGTGAGGCCATCATTTGCTAGCGATGGCACTAGCATTCTGCTTAACGATCAGGTGCAAACCAATACCGGGGATTTGCGTGCTAATGTTCAACACAATATTGGTCCTGATATTTTGGGTCAGGTTAATCAGCCCATTCCACAAGGTCATAAGGCTAGCATTAGCACTGGCAATCGGCCATCCAATGCTCCATATCGCTTGTTAACACCTAATCCAATTGCCCAGGATCCAGGTCTAGAACCACGTAACTATGCTGCTGGAGTCTATGTACTACAGATGAGTACAATTATTGTCAAGGGTGTAAAGTTTCTACTTAGCGACTATGGTACTGCTCTTTATGAGAATATTGTCAACGCTGAAAGTTTTGAGACCATTATCATTAAAATCGCCGAAAATCTGCCACCTGAAGTCTTTGACTACATATTAAATCTGACAAGTACATTTATGGAAAACCTAATTGAGGAAGTAACCAACGTGTTGAAATTCTTCATATCTTCCGAATCGGTACTTTATGCAATTTTAAAGGAGGTTATGAACCAATTTGCAAATAATTTAAGCTTCGAGGAAATTAATATTCACACTGGAGATATACTAATTGCTGTACGTGATTATTTCGAATCATTAAATCCAAATTCATATCCCGATTTGCTAACCAAATGTAAAATCTGCAATGGGTATTACAGTGTCTGCAGCTTGTAACTTTGCGCACAAATGACAATATCACAAATGCCTTATAAAATATGTTTTGATAATGTTGTGTACACACATTTTAAAATTCTAAAAAAAAGGAAGAGCTTTCACCATGCACAATACAATGTGATATATACAACTATGTATTTACTTAATAAAACAGTTTGTGTTTTAAAAATCAATTACTAATGTGTTCAATAATATTCAATGAAAAATACGATTCGGTAACTGGTAAAAAAATTATTTTCATTTGTTTCTAATCTATATTTTTGAGGATTGCAGTAAAAATGCAAGCTATTTAATGTAGAAGTCATCCCTATTACTGAAAGAAGAATTATAAAAACAAATGCATGTTGTTGAAATAAATACATAAAATTATAATTTTTGCATTTAGTTGTGTTTTTTTTTGTTTGTTTGTTTTGTATTTATAATAATTAAAATAATAGAATTAAAATAAAAAAGAATACTTAAATTCCATTTCCGTTGCATTTGGAAAATTCGGGTTTTGTTGCTTCTCAGAATCGCTTTGAAATTAGTTTCGCTTTTCTTCTATTTCCTTTTCTTTTTTGTTTTGTTTATTTCACGAAGACAACACAGACATATTAAGATCCAAAATATATATATGTATACATATATATATATATATATATATATATACGTGTTAATGTATGTATATGTATATTGTTGTGAGTTCTTTTGTAGCTTGATTTTTGTAGTTGACTCTTTTAACCATACAATGTGTGTGTGTGTGTGTCTAGCGATGGACGTATTATACGGCTTAATGAACGTGCTCCAGTTGCACGATTACAAAGGCTTCATGATCTGATTAAAGTGGTCGATAAAGAATTGGGTTACTCCTCATATATAGTGCCTAAGATATTTGTAGCCTTTTTTGCTGTACAAAAACAACAAATTGTGGGTCTATGCCTGGTGCAGCCCCTTAGCCAGGCTCATCGATTTATACAAATTGATGGCACGGACTATTTTAGCGAAGAGACTTTTGAAGCTAGGTGAGAACTTGAACTATTCTATCAGATCCGAATACGACATATTCTCTCATCCCTCTATCAATTTTTAGTTGCGGCATCTCTAGGATTTGGGTTTCTCCATTAAAGAGACGTCAAGGATGCGAGCCGTACAGTGTCATACAATATTGGGTCAAGAGATTCCAGTGGAGCGTATTGCTTTCAGTACACCAACTGACGATGGACGGTTGTTGGCCCGTCATATAACCCAAAATGATAATTTTTTGACCTATGATCAGTGATACCAATAGACAAGATATGCAGAAGAGACAAAGGAAATAGCTAATTGGATAGTAGGGGTATATTATGTAATTGATCCGACTATTGAATAGTTGGGTCGAAGAAATAAATATTTGTGTTGCTACGAAACTTGTATTAATTACATATGATGATAAGGGTAATTATTAAATCCTGGCTCCTTTAACTTCTTAAGCTTCGAAATATCTTCTTTTAACACCTGAAGCAAATAAAATGTATTTTTTAAGTACGCGGTGGTCGGATGAAAGAAATGGGCAAAACATTTGATTGCTAATATTGCATTGATTTCTCATGTATGTATTAGTGGTACCATTTATTCCACTCGAATCCAGAAATAAAACCATTGGGTTTCATGAGACACTGAAATAATATCGATATTCTTATTTATGGCCTTATCGATAGTTGAGTACGATAGTGTAGTGCAAGAAATTATATCGATTTTTTCTCAAAATAACTGATCGTCCAAGACGCTTAAATAACTATTTAAGAGTACTAAAATTTAAGTTTAAATGCTATCACTAAATCGACTACAATAAATATATGTCGAAAGTTTACAATTTTGCAATATTGGTGTATATATACATATAAGTATCTTTTGAACATTGCATTCTCGTGTCATACCAGCATAATGATCACAAAAATCGAACGATAGGAATTCATATGCTGCTGTGATCGAAAAATAAGCGTAGGTCTCTTGTCTTCTATATAAATGAGTGTTTCCCCGTTAATTCACTTCATTTAATTGGGTGTTTTATCAGTATCGTTCGTGAATAACAATGTCAGTAAACGACCAGGATTCTCAACGTCAAACTGCAAAAGAAAAGCAAAAGTGGTTTGCAGAATTGTCAGGAATCGAAGATATATCATGGGATCAGTATATATTAACTATGAATGACTCATAGGAATGAGATCATAATCTATCCATGTGTTTTTTTCCAGCTTGGCTAGTGATCAGGCGGAAAGTTTAAAAAACAAATTGAAGCAGCTAATTCCTGATCCACCTGAACCTGAAAACACTACAGGCGATGAAGAAAAATACAAACAGGAAATGGCCACCTACAATAAGCAGGTAATTGCTAATGACAAGATGCGTGACACGCTCCACACAGCAGTCTGGAACCAGCGTAAGTTAGCCATTGCCTTGATTAAAAAAGAAAAAGCAACCATTGTGATGACATTCAATTTTAACAGGCAAATATACAAATCGTCAATCTCTTACTTCGATCATTTACGTTCTGGTTGTCACTGACACTACTGATGTCAATCTAGCTGAGAAATCAAATTCCTGGTCATGTCATCCAGTGTTTCGTGCACGCCGGTGTGTTGGTAAACATTTTACTTATAAACAATTTCAAGTGACCAATTATCTAATCGTTTTGCTTTATGTGTAGTCGGTAGCCAGGGCACAAGCGGCAACAGCTCCGATTGCTGCATGATCTTTGTAGATGAAAGAGGACGTGTCTATCAGAACTGGGAATCGTATGTATCGGAAAATGATCTACCTGCCGGCATTCTGGTGGCCCCTCATCGTGGTATCTACAAATGGATCGAAGGCCAGCCACTTGAGCTGGACAAGTATCTGACACCCGCGGCGTCGCCTAGCAGAAAAGTCCTAGGCGTTCTCGACACTTCATCGGCAATCGGAGGAATTGCAGCTTCCTGCGTTCCAATAGCTGCTCTTCTTACCGTTCCTGTTTCTGCTCCATTAATGGCAGCTGCTGGAATTATTGGTTTAGCATCGGCAGGCTATGCTACAATTCGTTCAGGTAGCCAGTTAGTAGATCGCAGCCAGCATGAGCAATCGATTAGTGTGACAGACCGGGAAGCACGTGGTCACTGGGTGGGTGTCACTGCTGGTACTGTTGGTCTTGGCGCTGCTGGTGCGACAGGTGCACTAGCCGCAGCTACAAAGGCTGGAAAGGAAGTAGGAGCGGTAAGCATACTTTGACTGTATTAGAAATTAAATATTTCAAGTGTATTCTTCTCGAACAGGTTGCCCAATTAACAGTCAATGGCATGAATATAACCTCTATTGTGGTTTCGGGCGGTGGGGTGGCTAATGGAGTCCTTGACTTAATACTGGTAAGTTAACTGAATTACATAAACTGGTTGAATCTGAATGTCAATTCCATCATCAGAAATATAATGATGGCGATGACGTAACCACCATAGACGTGCTACAGTTATCGGCGTCGTTGGTACTATTCACTCATAGTGCCTACAATTTCCGTTTGGCATCGACCATTATAAATGATACGGCTAATACAAAAATAGCCGGTTATCGGGAAACGTTAAGCAATCGTCAGCGGTAAGTTGAATTTTCATATCAATTTTATTGGATGTCAATAAATTGTAATTTATACTTTTGTTAGGCGCTCTTTTGATAAGGTGTCAAAAGAGACCATTCGCATTAAAGGACCGCGTGGCAAGCTTGATGTTATCCGTAATGTTAATGAAGGCTCTAAGCAGCAGTTTAATGATCTTTTTAAGATTAACAAACAGCTTAATGAGAAGGGCGTGAGGCCATCATTTGCTAGCGATGGCACTAGCATTCTGCTTAACGATCAGGTGCAAACCAATACCGGGGATTTGCGTGCTAATGTTCAACACAATATTGGTCCTGATATTTTGGGTCAGGTTAATCAGCCCATTCCACAAGGTCATAAGGCTAGCATTAGCACTGGCAATCGGCCATCCAATGCTCCATATCGCTTGTTAACACCTATTCCAATTGCCCAGGATCCAGGTCTAGAACCACGTAACTATGCTGCTGGAGTCTATGTACTACAGATGAGTACAATTATTGTCAAGGGTGTAAAGTTTCTACTTAGCGACTATGGTACTGCTCTTTATGAGAATATTGTCAACGCTGAAAGTTTTGAGACCATTATCATTAAAATCGCCGAAAATCTGCCACCTGAAGTCTTTGACTACATATTAAATCTGACAAGTACATTTATGGAAAACCTAATTGAGGAAGTAACCAACGTGTTGAAATTCTTCATATCTTCCGAATCGGTACTTTATGCAATTTTAAAGGAGGTTATGAACCAATTTGCAAATAATTTAAGCTTCGAGGAAATTAATATTCACACTGGAGATATACTAATTGCTGTACGTGATTATTTCGAATCATTAAATCCAAATTCATATCCCGATTTGCTAACCAAATGTAAAATCTGCAATGGGTATTACAGTGTCTGCAGCTTGTAACTTTGCGCACAAATGACAATATCACAAATGCCTTATAAAATATGTTTTGATAATGTTGTGTACACACATTTTAAAATTCTAAAAAAAAGGAAGAGCTTTCACCATGCACAATACAATGTGATATATACAACTATGTATTTACTTAATAAAACAGTTTGTGTTTTAAAAATCAATTACTAATGTGTTCAATAATATTCAATGAAAAATACGATTCGGTAACTGGTAAAAAAATTATTTTCATTTGTTTCTAATCTATATTTTTGAGGATTGCAGTAAAAATGCAAGCTATTTAATGTAGAAGTCATCCCTATTACTGAAAGAAGAATTATAAAAACAAATGCATGTTGTTGAAATAAATACATAAAATTATAATTTTTGCATTTAGTTGTGTTTTTTTTTTGTTTGTTTGTTTTGTATTTATAATAATTAAAATAATAGAATTAAAATAAAAAAGAATACTTAAATTCCATTTCCGTTGCATTTGGAAAATTCGGGTTTTGTTGCTTCTCAGAATCGCTTTGAAATTAGTTTCGCTTTTCTTCTATTTCCTTTTCTTTTTTGTTTTGTTTATTTCACGAAGACAACACAGACATATTAAGATCCAAAATATATATATGTATACATATATATATATATATATATATATATATATATATATATATATATATATATATATATATACGTGTTAATGTATGTATATGTATATTGTTGTGAGTTCTTTTGTAGCTTGATTTTTGTAGTTGACTCTTTTAACCATACAATGTGTGTGTGTGTGTGTATGTTTCTTTGTGTGTAGTAGTATGTATGTATGTATGTGTATCGGTATGATAATGTGTGCGTGCATTGGCCTCAAATGAGGATGAGTGGGTCCGGTCCATATCCCGTTGTTGTTGATGATGATGATGATGCTGTTGCTGCCAGTCATAAGATTTTAGACCCGCGATAATTGCTGCAGCAAATTACATGGCCAAAATGCCTCGATGCGTTCTTTGAGCAACTGAAACGGATACGAGATCCAAGTAAGTACGGTCTGTGCCAATAAACCCATTGGCTCTGGATATTGATGCGTGAGAAGGGCCAGTAGAGCGGTAAATGAGCACAACCCCGCCGTGAAGAGTATAAAGAAGGGCAACTCCTTTTTGGGATACACAGATACCTCATGGAAGGCTGGCAACAGCTCCCGATCAGCGCACTCTGTGCATGTTGGATATGGATAGAAGAGATGGCCACGCTCTAATGGATACGGCAGCATGCGGAATGTGCCCTCCCATGTGCAGTGAAGCAGATTAAGGGCGCCCTCCACCTGCTTCCAGTGTTTCAGATGAAAAAAAGCATATGCCAGTGCTTCGGAATCTCCACGTTTAAGGATATGCTCAGGCGGCAAGATAAGAGGTTTCGTTTCCAACAAATATTTGGGAACATGCGGGTTGAACTCAACGGCACGGTGTATGGCCTCTACAGCACTCATCTCGGCCGGACTGAGGCCACGTTTTGAAGCAATGTCTGGCGAGAATTTGTCGGCCACCGCTCGTGCCTTAAGCAGAGCTGCCGTATAACAAATGGTTGCGGATTTGGGCAACGATATATCGTCATATTTGGCAAGTATGGCATGACAATCCGCATACGCCTGCATCTCAAGCAGCGTCTCAATGAGATTCTCATGGATGTTTAGCACACTCATTATCGACGGTATCTCCTTGGTAAGGTCACGAAACATTTTTGCCGCCTCCTTTAATTTGCCTAGCTTACGTGCGCACATGGCTAGACGTCGTTTGATATAAATCAAGACGTTTGTGTCCCTTCGATGCACACCATCAGCGATGGCTCCCTGATGCTGTGTGGCCTGCGATTTGCGATAGTTTATTTCAGCCACTTTTAGCGCTGTTTTCAGTATCTTCTCTGCCTCCATTATGGTCATGGCTTCCTCTTCGGCAAGCAGTATGTAGGCCGGGGCACATTCTGCATTAATCTCCAAGGCATTGCGAGCAGACTTGATGCGTTGCATGGGGTTGCGTTCACGCCAGGCCGTTTGCATGATCTCGTACTCCTCCTTGCGAGCATCGCCCTCACAAGTAAAGAACGTCTGATGATCCTGGGCACTTAGATTCATATCGTAATATGTGAGAGGCTCTTTACTGGTGGCCCAAAAAAAACGTTGGTACTCGGCGCCGCGGAATAAATTAAGTGGATTTCGCCAAACCTTACATTCGGGCATTTGATTGCCAGTACTACTGGTAGATGATCCTGTTCCACCCGCACCCGTCGCAGTACCACCACCACCACCGGCACCTGTTCCATTACTGCTGCTACTTGAGCCACTACTGCTGCTACTCCCACTACCATTGCTGGAATCCGATTGGCCATCGCTGCCATTTATCCATGGACTTATGTGATTGATCGACACTTGCTCTATAGGTTTTGTAAATTTTGAAATCTAGAATTGTTGATCCACCCGGAATTCATTATTTGACTCACCTATAAATGATGTTCCATATTTGCGAAAATACCACCACTCAAAGATCAAAATCAATCCCGATATCAGACTTGAGGTGCCAGTGAGGGCCACATAAAACTTTGGTGTCAGTGTGCTCAGAAACATCGACGAGTCCCACATCCTGTCGCTGCCTCTCACTTGGATTGGGAAGGGGAAATGGAAATTGTGTATTTATATATTATTTGTTGTAGTTGTTGCCTTGCCGCCACCACCGTAAAAGACTGTAAGAGATTTGGAGCGCGTTTCCAAATGGACTTGCCGCTGGACCGCCGCCAATTTCCAGCGTTTTTCCCTTGAATTGGTTCCCAAAATAACGATTTACTGATATCCTAGTTCTTTAAAACTCTTTATCCTTGCAGTAGATGTAGATGAGAGAGACTTTTTTCCATAAAGTATTCAACGGAGTTGGTCGGTAGAGGGGGCGCGCTAGATATGGCCAAACAACGATATTTCAATTAGATGAGTTGGTGATGAGACTTTGATTCGACCAATATATTTACTTTCACTACTCTACCTGAAAATTACATTAAATGTGATGATTTTGATAACGAACGAAGGCAGAAACCATGAGCATGTCCTTGATTATATTCAGACGATTTGTTGCTTAGGTTTTTCATAATTACCAACATAAAATTAATTTTTAAATTGAAAATATATCGATATATAGCTAAATCTAGCCTTTCGCAGTTAGGCATAGTGTTGTAAAGTTTGAAATTAGTGTTAAGTAACTTGCAAATACGGCGCTGCTAGATATGAACAGCTGATCGTTAGATATTTGAAAACATTTAGTAGCAGAACCAGGATATTGACAGTTCATGTTTCAAATCATCTACATATGTAAGGATTAGGAATAGAAAAGAGACAGACTTACATAAAACAGGGCACTCTTACCTTTTCCTTTCCAAGAAAACTCGATTCGACCGATTGCAGTATAGTAATTAGTTATATTATTGTTAGAGCAGATATATTGAATTGGGGTAGAAGTAATGATTTACCGTATTAACTAAAGTCGATACCAGCCATTGTTGATGCTTTTTGTTTGTTAATAGCATCAATCGCATGGTGTGTTAATCTCAAGCCTCTTTAAGCCCAAGTTTATGTTAAGTCAACTCAAACTGTGGTGCGCACCAACACTTCAATCTAGCCAGCTTACACAATTTAACAGTTTTCAACACTGAAAGTTGTAACAGCAATAGTAAATATTTACCAAATAATCGATTGCTCCAGAAAAATTGATATATTTCTTATGCAGCCCTAAAATGGCCGCATAGTGCATTTTTTTTTTGTTTTCTTAACAAGTGCATGGGATTGTAATTTTGATCGTGAAGATTTGGTCTTAAACTATTGACAGTTTTTGGGGCATTGAAGAAGCATGGCGCAGGTGGCGGATTCTAAACCGGAAACCGAAACCAAAGCAGCAGATGAAAAGGCGGACTTTGAGTTGGAGAATCTCCTGGCAGACGCGGATGCCACTAATGATGTAAAAACTAATGAACCCAAGGATAAGGGAAACCATACCGATGTTCACTTGGATGAGTTGAGTTCACTGGAGCAAGAAATTGCTAAAATGCATAATACACAACTGGGGGAAGCGGAGCCAGAGCGGACTCTTTCTGAGGAGGCAACGGCTGACACGACCTCAGCTAGTGGAATGGATTTGGCTAGTTGCGATACCAAGGTTACCATCGACGAACAAATTCCGACTAATAGGGGCACACCACTCTCACACCAATTGGAAAAGTGGTCGGTACAAAATAGTCCTGGCGAAAGGCGTAGCGAGTCTACCCTGGAGGAAGTAGATTTAATAGCATTGCTCAAAGGCACTGACACGAATTTGGAGCACTGTCCCAAAGAGGAATCCAATCCAATTGAATTGGCTTTAGCCGAAATGGATGTAGGTGTGACTATTGAGGGTGAGGGACAATATGAAATAATAGAAATTGATGATGATGACAATGCCCATATGGCCAAGGTAACTAATGTGACTGCAACCAGCAACGTTAAATTGTCGTCAAAGGCTAAATCCACGGCCAATAAATCCGGTGCTTCCAGTTATGGTGGAAAAACTAAACTTTCGCCGGAGCAGGCACGTGCCGTTGCCTTGGAACAAATGGCTCACCTATCCTCACAGAAGGCCGCCCGACGCAAAGAGCAATCCAACGCCGTTGTGTTAGTCAAGTCTCAGGATATAGTCAGTTCGCTTAATGACGATTGGAATGAGTATGATAGCGGTAGTAGTGATACAACTAGCCAGGTCACCATCAAGAAGCCTCCCGCTGCTACACTTCCAAAGAAGGCAAATCATGATCTGGAGGGCAGACCATTAATTAGCAATGTAAAAGTTGTGGTCAAGTCTATAACCCAAAAGCAATTACCAGCAACCACTGCAAAGGACAAAATAAAGGCCAAAGCCACGCCTTCTCGGACACCGACACCCACAATTACAGATGCTACTACTGCTGCCAATACAGAGGCCCCAACAGGTACACTTTGATTCATATATACATAATATATATTCTTTTTTATTTTTTTTAACTATATCCATTTATATATACCTTTTCCATCGTTTTGCAGGTTTTAAAAGGGTTATCAAGCGCAAAATCATTTGGGATCCGGATGCACCTGAGACGCAAAAGTCATTTGCCCAATATGCTAGTAGTACCAAGAGTTCGGTTTCACCATTGCCATCGACAACAACACAAATAGCAATTGGAACTGGCTCGAAAGGCACCAATGTTACCAGTAAATTAACTGTTAATTTGCGTAAGGAGCCGCAAGAAACGTCTGTTGGTAAAAAGCCGCGTGCCGCGACGCCCAAGGAGACTAATAAATCACCAACAAAACGAGCAGCCACACCCAATGCCAATGTGACAGATACATCCCAACAGAGCATCCCAACAACAAAACGGCGGTCTCAGACTCCTGGTGCGGTATCTGGTGTGATAAATGGAACAGTTAAAAAAAAGAAAGTTAGCGAAATTGATCGACTGATGGGAGATGAAGGAGCAGCCAATATGGTTCAAGCTGTGGAGCATGAGCAGCGAGAGTTAAGCGGCGGAGAAATATCAAATAAACCATTAATGCGTAAAAGAGCCTTGACTATAACAGGAAGGGTGAGTTGTACTGTATATATAAATAAAAAAATCATTAAATATAATAAATTTCTTATATTTTGTTTCTCTTACCTGAAAAAGGCTGCAGCCGAAGCACAGGGACAAACAGTGGTACCTAAAAAAGATTCCACACATGGCAATCAGACAAAATCAACGAGAAGGGGAGCCACTCCAGCAACAGCATCAGCTGGAGCAACAACAGCAGCAGCGATGGAATCGGTGTTCACTAATGTCGCCACTGTAAAGTCACGGGCATCCGACTCCTGGGATTATGTGTACAAGCAGCGAGCCAGCGAAGAGTCGATGATCGTGCGAAGGCGATCAAACAGCTCCTATTCGAGTAATGCCTCTGTCAGTCGCCTCTCGTTGGATAATAAAGCTGGTGTGGTGCTCTCCGATGATGCAGCTGATAATAATGATCCCTCATTTAAGTTCTTAAAACCAGAGAACAAGGCCAACACACAGAAAACAACTGGAGTTGGTACCACAGCCCATACACTAGCTAACGATTTAAAGCGCAGCACATCTGCCCATTGTAAGGAAGCAGCCAAAACGGATTTGGTTGTTTTCAACAAGCTTGATAAAGTGGCCCAGTTGATTATTAATACGCATCACTCGAAAACTGGGCAGACATATAATGCCCAGTTATTACATAAGTTAAGCGAAACTCTCAACAAGCTGGCCAAAAGTAATGAATACAATACGGTACTGATATCCGTGCAGGGTCAGCAATTCTGTCAAGGCATTGACTGCCAAGAATTGGTGGCTGGGGCGCTCGAGAAGCGTAAGAGTTGTGCCAGTCAACTGGCGACCGTTATTAAGTGAGTGCAATTTAAGCAAATTCCAAGAAATTTCAAATATTATTATTTGCGACAACTGTCTGTAATTTACTGTCAACCGTTCAAGTTAAGTTAAATTAATTAACTGGTCTTTGCTTTTTCGTTTTTCTCTGTTTTTTTTTTTTTATCTTTTTGTTTTTTAGAACATATCTGCGAACACTGGCGACATTCCCCAAGCCTTTAGTGGCCGGCATTATTGGCAACTTAAAGAATCTGGGCGTAATGCAATTACCGTTATTCGATTATGTTGTATCTGCTGATGACTGTTCTTTTGAGACGAACTACAGCAAGATTGGTCAATTGCCAGAGGGTTATGCTCTTTGGCACAAACATGAAAAGGTGTCCAGCCAAACGGTATGAATTAATTAGCAATCCTTTAATTTGCAATGTCGTTATTTTTCACACAAATTATATATATATATATGTGTATATATGTATGTATATATATTATAGCATGCACGCCTATTCTTATTGGGTGATCGATTGGACACTTCAGATCTGTTAACGCCAAATAGTTTCATTAATAAATCCTGCAATTCCCGAAACGTCAACGAAGAAGCTTTGGCCATAGCCAAACTCATCTCCACATCTTCGGCAGAGGTAACAAGCGCAATAAATATCACTTTTTATATCAATATTAACTAATGAAATTCTTTAACCTTAATCTTTTTGTAGACATATCGGACATTGAAAAGGTTAAATCATACCGTAACAAATACGGCAAACTTGTCCCGTCTTGAGGAGGAATTCAAAATTATAACCGAACAATGGTCGACGGCAAATTGTCAAGCAAATTTTAAACGTTATTTGAGCGATGTTAATTTTTAGTAACGCATTTTAGATAGACAGTTGGCATAAGTTGAGGCAATTGATGATCATACCATGTATAATGAAATGGTAGGCTAAATTCATTGTTAAACAAAATTTTTTTATATGTTCTAAAATTAATCATCAATGGTTTAATTCAATTCAAATTATATATTGTAAAGAGATTTCCTTCAAAAGAAAGGATAATTATACACACAGTTAGCAGTTTCCAAAAAATTTTGATTATTTTTCTTTACAATATTATTATGATACAGTACAATACCAATTGTCCGGATAATCAATATTGATATAATAGAAAAAATGTTATATTTTGAGAAATAAAACATCAATAAGGATTTTAAAATTCTTTTACCTACACCGCAATAAATCAATTTTGAATATTTTATAAGTTTATTGACAAAAAAATGATTTTATTTCAATTATTTTCTGTCAATGTAAATTGTCTGAGCCTCTCCAAAGCTCTAATTTAGCCTTTTTATGAGTATAAATTAAAAACCGGATAACGGAATGTTCGGATAATTGGAATTCTAATTTAATTGATTTCTATTTATGCGTTTTTTTATCTCGTATATATATATATATATACAGTTTTGTTAGTATAGATTGATTCAACGTTAAAAAATTAAATTACGATATGTGTAAAAATTGAAATGAAATGGTTAATTTTTGTGATTTTTATTTATAACCATTACAAATATGAGTGCGATAGGCCCACCTGTTACTGTCTTATTCATTTTTGGATTTTGATGTAACCGACTTGCTAACGTTTAGTAATAACGGATATTTAAAAAATAAAAAATGAGCTAATTTGATTCAATTTTAACAAAATAATATGGATATGTGCAACGATATATATATATATATATATATATATATATATATATATATATACATATATTGTGGAAATGACAATATATGCATATGTGTGTTTTATATGTATATTGTTAATTATTCTAGAGATATAAAAAGAAATGTTAGCTTAATGTTTCATTGCTATTGATTGGTTTATTTTATATTTGTTTCGGAAAACTAGAAAAGATTCTATGTAATGTACTAATTAATGGTATCAATTATACTATTAAGTACTACTGTATTTATGTATAAGTGGGTGTTGTTTAAATGCATTCAATTTGAATCGATGACGATGTTCATGATGGTCTTAATGCCGTTTCTGTCATATGTCTAATTATGTTTTTCATCCTCATAGTAGACGGGTAATTCGGATTGGATGCGCAGCAAACGTACATATGTAAACAATTTCCATTCATGCTCATTGACCGGTACAAATGTGGACATATAGGTGACCAGCTCCTGAGAACCATCCTGATCTAGATCGGCAATAAGCATTGAATGCTCTTGATTAGTTAAATCTGGTTGGCATATAACCTCGCTGCGATCATGACGACAGAATTGTACAATATTACTCTGTGAAATGTTTTCAATTCGGGTATCAGCGCCCATGAATAGAATTAATATAACGGTTTCGGTGATCATTTGCATTTTATATGGGCTAGTTAGGCCACTATTGCTATTGCCCAATCCACCAGTGTTACGGCCACTGATTGAGCTGGCTTTGGTTTGATTCTTTAGAGGCATGCCATAGGCCTCACGTTTTTGAATTAGATGTTCAAAGATGTCAAACTCCATTTTATGACCAGAGGGAAATTTATGGGCATCCCGTTTCAGACGTTGTTGTTGCTGTTGTTTTTTGCTCCCATGGGATTTCTCTTTATCCTTGATGCTGTTCAAATTTTTATTTGTATTACTGTTATTGGTGCTGCTCTTCTGCACATTATTATTTTGTGTGGGCGGAGATGCTGGTGCAGATTGGTTTTGAGTGACCTTCAATTGTTTGTTAGTCATACTATGCCATTCCCAGAATTTCATTACAAATCCAGACATTTTTGATTTGGTATTCTTAAAGTGCCATTCGACGGGTAACATGCCGTACATGGCGCTATTGGTGAAGTTCCTTAGAACAAATACTTTGCCATTACGCATCTCGCTCAGCACTAGGGTTACATTGCAATCCTCTGGACATTTGCCACGATTCTCGACTAACAATTCGCGTCCACTTAGGGGATAAATGTTGCGCTGAGCCTCGATCTCCCTACGCTTACCATGATGGCGATGCTGTGAGATTTTAGATGTTGGCATTAGGCGCTGATCGACAATTGATTTGTTGGTAATCAAAGCATACAGTTCGGCCAAGGATTTTGAACGCTGTTGTTCCGTATTGTTTGAACGTAGGCAGCTAAAGCTAACATTTCCAGCCTCCATTTGCAAACGCGCCACTTTTTGACACTCATGGAGACGAAAACCATCGCCTATAGGTTCACCATGACGGCCAGATAAAAGTCGTAACACATTTCTCGTCTCTTGTTGGGAAGCTGGTTCGTGTCGTTGCTGTACCAGATCTTTGGTTCGCTGTTCTAGCGTTAGACTGGAAACAAGCAAAATGTCTAGGACACCATCTCCATCTAGGTCGGGTAAAATTATGGGAAAATCATATTCATCCACTTTGCGCGAGGAGCGCTCTTTGTAGCGCCAGTGCCACTGACCAGAAACGGGATTAATTGCTCCCAATTCGCCATATTCATCCATAACGAGGCAATCATTCTTTGAATTGCCATCTACGTCAATTAAATTGCAATCCAAGGCGACCGGTTCATCAACTGTCTGATCATACCAGGCCACAGCCCCCGAACTACCAATCAGTGAGATAATACCATTGCGTCTGTGGTTAGTAGGACGAAACTCTGACGGAAAGAAGGCATCTCCACGATAAAGAAATATTAAATTGTTTTCCCAAGCCCGCAGACCGCTGACCACATTTATACCGCCCTTAAGTTCGATTTTTGTATAGTTATTCAGCCAATTGTGGGTTTTTATGCGATCTCCAATAGCCGGACAGGCGCCGGTCCCGTCGGCATTGCCACAAGGCACTAGCCAAACGAAGCCCACTATGGCAAAGAGGCATATAAGCAGGGAGACAATGAAACAACAACGTCTGGTTGGGGACATGGGCAACTTGGACTCCTCCTCTCCGCAACTGTTGCCAAGAATGGCTACATTATCGGCATTCGCATCAAATTCACTATTAAAATTTGAGAATTCAGTGCCGGGGCCAGTGCTGCCACCGCCCAAGTCGCTAAGCATTACCGAACGGAATGTGTTCTGCATATTGGTGGTGTAAGTGGTGTGGCTAATAGGAGCCTCTACCTCCAATTGGAATCTCTGGGGCTGAATCTGAGATATTGGAGGTTTTGTTTTATGTGTGGTATTGGATCGAGTGTGCGGCGATTTTAAGGCCAAAGTATTTGGCGGTATTCGACTACGATTACGCTGGGATTGTTGATGATTTTCCTCCTGGTGGTGGTGGTTCTGTTGTTGCTGTTGTTGTTGACGACGATGCTTGCTTGAATTATGTATTTCAATTTCTTCATCAGATTCATCATCCGAATCGGTCATGGCCTGACTCAGCGGCGCATAGATATGGGTAGGTAACAATTCCGTGTGCATTTTAGCTATCAACGGAAAAATCAATAAAAATTATTCGAGGGAAGAAAGTGGTCAACCGCTACCCATTTACCTTTAAACACTTGACCTTGTTAGTTTGTGGCATCATCAACATATCTATGCTGTTCTTTTCGTGAATTAGCCAAACATATAATAAAATTATTACTTCCTGCCGCGGCCTATCCCGATATTCAATTCTCCAATTCAATTACAGATAGTAACGTATATAAATTTACCACTCTCATGTTAACGTATAAGTGGCAACGCCATAGTTGCGTTAGTCTGGGCTCAGCTGATTAGGTGAATAAGAAATTAATAAGAATATTAGAAGAGAGCTTTATTAAAATAAAGACGCATTAATTTAATACACGTTTCTAATCAAAGTAATGAGAAAAACAAATACCAAAATTTAGTTACTCTTTCAATTAATTACCAGCTAATAAAAGTTGAAACCGATTAACGATAGCTATATACGAGTTTATTTTAACTCAAATTTTAAGGAAACCTATTTTTCCTACAGAAATAGTATTTTGAATAGAGATTTTTAGTTTTCATAATAAACTTTTGTACTTAAGGTGACTTCCGCCGAAATACTTAAATTGCGTGTTCGGCCATCTGGCAGCTCAAGTACAAACATAGTGTTGCCAGAATCAGATTAGTTTCTGGCAACACTGTTTACGTGCGTGAAAATTAGTTAACGTTAATTTTTTTTATGAAAAACAAAAGAAATACAGTACTTCGAACGCATATTAAAAGGTTCCGCATGCGGCAACCGCTAACCAAATCAATTAGCCATCGCAGTAGCAGCAGGAGCATCAGTAATAGCCGCTTTAAATAGAGTTTACGTGAATTTGGTAGTGTAGCCTCAATATCAAAAACACATTCACACACCCACACATAATAAAACACACACACACACACAACCACGTACGAATTGTGTATATTGCGTAGCGAAGAAAGAAACTGCAACACACAAACACAGACAGACAGCCATACACAGATGTCTTACATGATGGCCAAAACGCTGGAGGAGCAGAGTCTTAGAGAGTGCGAACACTATATACAAACTCATGGAATCCAGCGGGTACTCAAAGACTGCATTGTCCAACTGTGCGTTTGTCGCCCAGAGAATCCCGTTCAGTTTCTACGGCAATATTTCCAAAAATTGGAGCGGGTAAGTTAAATCTTTTACTTATGTATATGAATATTGTAGGCTGTGGTAATGATAAGAAAATAATTAACACTTAGAGGGTGGAGCACATCCACTTTTTTCATTCGCATATGGATTTTGGACCAAATCAATTATTACTTTATTTGGCAACAATTTTAAGCATTAATGATTTATTTGTTTAGCCACCAATATGTAATCTATGATTTAATTGCTACATAACGCATCCATTCTTTATCTATAACGTTTTTTCCGACATGAAATTTGGGCTTCCAAAGATTTATTTGTGGGGGTCTTATTCATCTTTTCATGATAATTTGTGTGTAATTCCTCAAAATTGCATCTGCAATTTAAAATTCCGATTTGTATTGAGGTGATGTGTGTGTTCACTTTGATTTTCAGTTGTCCACCTTCAAGCAACGATGTTTCGATTGGATGCAACAAGTTTTTATTTTGAATATAGAGCGAAATTGTCCTCCCCATTTCGATTTGGGGCACTTAGTTCTGGGTGATCGTGATTTCCATTTTTGTTTACGATGCTGTTGGGGCAATCTTTATATCCAGTATTATCCTCTTTACTTATCTTCCGGCAATATCAATTTTTATTTGTTAATTCATTACAATTTATCCGCATATATGTAGCTTTAGCCTTTGAAAGCTTACCACTTTGAATCCCAAGGGACGGCTTACTTTTGACTCGATTTCGTTATACAAATTTGTTAAAAAGAGACTTCAAATCGTACGATTGATTGACGAATGTTTGGTTTTTCCATTATTGAAAGTTTGTTCTTTAATTTAGAACTAAAAAAAAATAATTTAGTGATGTAGGAAAATTTTTGCCATGATGACAAGGCCATATGACAAAATAATGTCATTCTTGTTGAAATCACATTGCAGCGATGTGGTTAAAGTATTTAGGGTTTTCTCTCTAGTTTTCCCTTGGTTAGTTATCCAATACAGGGTCAAATACACAATTGAATGATGATTTTTAAGCTATATTAAAGACAGACATTAAAATCTACATATGTACATATGTACTTATATCGTAGGGACCAAACCGAATCCCACATAAACAGGAATTTAAGAATGTGCCTTACTGTATATACATGCATAGATAAAGAGGACATAAACTGATTGTCGGTATATCGTACACTTTCATTGTGTTGACACTCTTCATCCCCGGTGAAGCAATAAGCGGCATATGGCTTGGTCAGTTGGTTAAAATTAAAATCAATAAATCAGCTCAGTCTATTTTTGGGAGGACCAACATATAAACAAAAAAGAAGAAAAAAAAAACTCAGGACACAAACTCCCCCACATGAAAGGGTGTGCTGCGTATGTGTAATTTTAAAACGGTTCCTTTAATTTTGATATAAAACTCTCACAGATGCATATATGTTATTGCAGCTGGTACACAGGTAAAGCTTGAAAGCTTAACTCTGCGGTTTATCTAGGAAAAGGCTGCAACAGGAAAGTCCGATGAAAGCTGCAGTTAGTTGCTATATTGCAATCTCTCTATCAGCCTCCATTTTGCCGACTACTCTAGGGGGAGTTCTTTTGTGTTTTTTTTTCTCACTCTCCCTCTCTTTGTTGTCTCTCTCTCCCTGTCGGTCCCTGTCTCTCTCTCTCTTTCTCTCTCACTCTAGCTCTATGGATGTGTTCTGTGGTTTCCCATGTTGCCTGTTGAATGCCTGCGTCAATTTCAGTTTGATAAACATCCTGGCGCCGTGCAGAAGCGCCCATTAAGCGGCTCCGCCTGCTGATTGTTTGGCTTTTTTTTTATTTTATTTGTTCAAGTGCTTAATCAAATGGGCAACCAGCTGAGTGTGAATAGCATTCAAGATGCGGTTATTGATCGCTTCAAATCGGTGGCATTGACAACGGATGAAAATGGAACAATGCGTATTCGATCGTTTTCCGAGAGTGGTGTTAGCCATACAACTGGCCATCATCAGATGCTTGCCTCCAATTGCAGTGGTCGTGGTGGACGTATTCTCCGTGAAAGTAGTATTGATGGCGGTGTTGCAGTATTTGATGCACTATTGCGTGACGATCACGAGCATCGTCTTAGTTTGGATGCCATGCATCGAGTACGTCATGTGCGTACTTCTTGCACAACCATACCCGAAGAGGATATTGTAAGTGATCAAGGCTAAAGATGCTTTACAATTCAACAAGCATACACACACGCACACACACACACACACACACACACACACACAGTTATATATATATATATAAATACCACAAAAGCTACATACATACATACATACAAATGTATATACATAGATATATTTTTATATATGTATGTATGTATATATATGTGTTGAAATTCAGTTTACGGTCTTCCTAAAAGCTTTCTGCCACAAAGCATCAAGTGAGTGAGTTTTGTTGTATGACTGTCAGCCTGAGTGTGAGGAGCGTGTGCGCGTGCGAAAGCTTTGATTTTGGTTGCCCATTTCCAACTGAAAATGGCGAATCCTGTTGGAGACGATAAAGTGTACCTATAAAATACAAACAAACGAAAAAGGCTAACACTTAAGCCACGAATATGTGAATGCTCTAATTCAACTAAATCAAATGTTAACTCCAAATTAATAAAAATTAATTATTGATTAATTAACGATTATTAATTATTATCAATGAGTGATTTTGTTCAAATGCAATTGCAATGGCATAATTAGTTGTAACTATGTATACACTCTAAAGAATTTACATGAATACGTGTAATAATACATGTCTCTAAGACTGCACAGTTACCTTATCCTAGTAATAAAGTAACATTTTATGAATTGAACGTTGAACGTTTACTATAGAGCTAAATGTTATCCTTAATGTCTTTTCCTTTTTTTAAGTGAATGCTATGCGCGCAGAGTGTAACGTAAACTTTCTTTAAAAAGAGTATCCTATTTTTACCTGGTCATAAAAACTCCGAAATACACACAGACATACACAAACACACACACAGACACACGTTCGTATAAGCTTTTTGCAAGTTAATGCCAATTTTGTACTTGAAATTCGGCACGCAGTAAAATGTAAACGAAATCAAAGCTTTTTACCAGGCTCTGTGGCTGCGTCATAGCTAAATGTATGTATATGTATACATACATACATACATACATACGTATCTTCCGCGTGTGTAAGTGTGTGTGAGTATGCGAAAAACTTTTCCTTTTTGGCCGCTTATCCTTTGGCGGCTGTGCGTGTTAGTGAAGGTCATCATGTCGCCATCGTTGCCATCGTCACTGTTGTTGTCGTCGTCGTCGTCGTAATCGCTGTCGTCGTTGTCGTTGTTACCGCTTTTGAAGAAGCCATCGTTTTGGAGCTCATTCTCATTCTCGATGCTTTCATTCTCGATTAGTCGTTGTCGTCCTCCGTTTGCGTGTGTTTCTATTCTAGATCTCTGTACGTGTGCGGCCAGTTGCCCAAACCAGTTGGCAAAATTGAGTTCTTGTTGTCGTGGCTATTAGCTTGACTGATTGATTACTTTTATGGCAACACAATTGTCATCATTGGCATCATCAAATCGAACAATTAATGGTCTTGTTAATGACCGTAGTAATGCTCGCTGTTACGGCTAGTTATAGTTACGGTTACAGTTTCTGTCATCGTCCTTACGGTTTTAGCCGGTTAACGATACTATTGTAATCATTTGCCGGTTGTGTGATTGCAGGATAAAACGAAAATCGTAAAAACTAGATCGTCTGATTTGCAAACATTGTTATCAAGTTTTTTCTATTTTTTTCTTGTTGTTGTCGTTGTTTTTTTTTTTTTAAGAAAAAACCTCAACGGAAAAACAAACAAAAATGGTGGGTGGAAATGAAAACAACTTAACATGTTTCATCCTATTAAATGAAACATCTTTATATTTTAATTAAAATTGCTTTGAATCTATTTATTTCTCAGCTCGTAGCTCAGAAAACAGGAATTCCATTATGATTATATCCCCTTAGATTACAAGATTTTCTTTTATACATACATATGTATATGAATGTACATATATATATATTTTTGGCAAGCTTTGTTCCTTTTAAGCTGAAACATTGATAGGGCATTTGGGAGAGTTGTGGGAAGGGGGCCCGGAGTACATTAGTTAAGATTCTGATGAATCTTTGCCAACAATTAATGTAAAACTCTTCTGGGCCATTGTTTTGAAGGAGTGCATGGGCCAACCTGTTTTATACACATTATATATATCTCAAGTTGGCATTTCACTCTGCCCTTTCTCAGATTATATACGTATATATATGTACGTATTTATATATATACATATCAGAGCCGGATGTGGCGACCTTTTGTTTATCTATCCATTAAGAGGCTTATAAACGCTGCCCACTGTTGGATGGCAAAAACAAATTCTTTTTATAAAATGTCCATGAATAATTTAGGCAATAATGGAAACAATGGTTTATACAATAAAGAGAAAGACAAAAAGAGGGAGAGAGAGTGAGAGAGAGGGATTCAGAGAGAGAAGGTAGAATTGGTAACCCGGAGTAGTGAAGAGAATAAAGTTGTTGGAGGGCAAAACTTTTGCATACATTTAGGCGCAACAGTTTACGCCAAGTAAAATCAACTTGGGTTAGCATTAAGACTCAGATAGCATCAACATTGTATGAACTTTTCAAACAAACAAAACCAGCAACATAATAAAACCCAAAAGTTGTCATTATATGAACATCATAAAGTGTGGAGCCATTTGAAATTGAAGGTTATGAAACATTAGTAAATCGTCCAAAATCCTGATAACATTTTCTCAAAAAAAAAAATTTTAACAAAAAAGAGAAAAACAGAAAACCAAGATGAATATTCGCTATTGTTTGGCTGATTGCTTAAGTCTTTAATTATTCAGTTAGAGGTCTTTCATTTGATAAATATTTAATTTCGTCCTTTCTGTGACGTCAGTGTAAATCGGCAGTCATCAGTTTAACCAATACCGACCGAATCCTTCAAATGTCAAATGCTGCTGTATGGTGGTGACAGCTGTGACGATTGTGGCCAGTCAGTTGCCCTTTTGTGCTGTCCATTTGCGAAACGTAAACCGCAACGAAAAGGGTAACAAGGCAAAAGAAGAAGGGGCAAAGGAGTAGGAGGAGGTGAAGGAGAAGGAGAAAGAGAAAAAAAGAGCATTTGGTGTGGTCAAACAGGACAGGAATTTAGGGGATTAAGGTTGATGATGATGATGATGCCCTTTGTCCTCCTGTCCGAATGTAAAACCATTTTGCTGCCGATAGACAACAACAAAAAGTTCACTGATTTGGAAATTTCACTGGACAAACTTTGCTGTTGGCCAGAATGTAGCATGAGCATTATGTATACGTAGATACATATACATATACTATGTATGTATGTATATATATGTATATATTTATGAGTATTTTCAGCTTTAAAGAGCTAGCAAAAAGAAGCAGCAGCGCGCACAATTTTAATTAATTCGATTATAAAACGCATATACACATACATACATACATACATCTACATATACATATACACAAGCATACCACCTATGCACATACCAACCAACATAAATTTATCTAAAGGTGCTCCATCACGAACAGGATACTGGTAGACAAAAAGCTTTTCCGCATTTTATGCAGTGCATATCCTCTTCCTCTTCGCACCACATCATTTTATTCTACCCATTGCGTTTATGCCATGCACACAGTGTTCTATAATAACATTGTTCTTGCTCTCCCACTGGCGGAAATGAATTCAAGTGTGAAAATTTGAAAAAAAAAAATAAAAAATGAAAAATAAAACTCCAATGTATGGGGTTGACCTATATTTCAAATAGCTAAATAATAAAGGATTTAAAAATCTGGTAAAGTTAACAAACAAAGTATAAGAACGAAATTTTAACTGCTCTAGGCCTTTATGTCGAAAAGGGATTGAAAGTTATTGAATTCTCTACGAATCATAGTTTTAAGTTAGTTTACTTAGTTCTCAGCCATGTATATATTGCTGTATCCCAAATAAATCTGTTTTTAACCTTATATATACATACATATATATGTACATACATACATATGTAGGTAATTATAACCTTCATTACAACTAGTCATCTTTAAGGGCTCTTAAACATTTTTATTCATTGCAATTTTCTTGCCATTCAGTTTCATCTAATTACCTCAATCTGCATATAAACGAGGGCAGTTTAACAAGTTTTAAATACATAACTCAGATTTCGTTTTTATGATCTTTGCAAAAAGAGTTTAATTTTGGTCATGAAAGGAAGCATATCGACCACATGAATATGAGTATATATATATATGTATGTATGTGTATATTCTTCAGTATCACGATTAGCTCTATTTTATTTAAAAGTATTTCAACAAAAATAATTTCCTTAATCCATGTTATTTGGTGTTAGTTTTCTTTTCAATAGTAAAAGGTGATCCTTTTTTTTTTGTTTGCTTTTTGGCCAGCCCTCGCATATACACACACAAATGTATGTATTTGTACATATGCATGGACATGTAAACCAAAGGATCTAAATGGATAATTGCAGCCAGTTTTTGGTTTCAAGGATTCTACATATTATCAATCATCATACCATTTGTTACATGTCGATTTCTTACCAACAATTAAAATTTGAATTTTTATTGTCAATTTCTTTAAATGAACAAATAATAAACAACATAAAAACTAAATTAAATTAACATTTTTATTACCTCACCAAACAATACATATATGTAAGAATGTATGTACATATGTATATATATATATACGATTATTTGTCTGTTGTCAGTGCGTAGGCCTAGACAAATAAATCGCCCACAGTCTTTGTTTTTGGCATTAAAGCTTTAATTGATTTGTTACATGCACACACGCACACAGTCACACACACTTACACACGCTCACACACGCGCATACACACACACCTTTAAATATTTATATGCACAATGTCCAAAACATATTTATATAAAAAATTATTATTTTTATTATTATTTCTTTTCATTTTGTACGCGACATGTGAGAAGTGGTTGAAGCAAAGTGTACAAATGAAATGGAACTTACCTATAGAAAGATACAAATAATTTTATATATGTACATAGTTTGATACATACATACATAGATATATTCGTATCTCTCCTCATTTATTTATCCCCTTGGCCATGCCATGCCATGACCAGCGGACAATTTCTCACTATCGGCAACAATTTGTGGTCGACATTTGTAGTTTGATTGTTATTGCTCTTGTTGTTTCTATTCGAGCTTATATATGTTTGTTATTTTTAAGAAAACATACACACATATGTATATATATATATATGTATATGTATATACATATATGTATTTTCCTCCCACCCCTTTTCCTGCTTCTTCTTCGTCTTTGGTTGTTTTTGTGTGGCGACTTTTACTTTCATCATAATTCGTGCTAGAAGGCTAAAACTGTTTTTCTTCTTCTTCTTTTATCTAGCTACACTGCAAGAACTCATATTAAAAAAAATACAAGAAATAAAGTCTAGATTTAGAGTTATTTTAGCTACTATTTTATTATTTTAGTTAATTTAGAGTTAAAAATCTATTGTAACCAAAAGTTGTAAGGGGAAAATTTATCGTTAATTATTATTAGAATTATTTTATATCTAACGAATATTCAACTTTCCAATATTGAATCAGGTGAAAATTTAGATTAACTTTGAAACTAAAAAAAGCTATAAACCATACAATGCAAATACTATATTTAATATTTCATATATTAACAATTATTTTAAAATAATCCTTAACGTTTAGTGGGATTTTTTACTACTTTATATTTATATCTTCGATTTACAATACCAGCAAAAAAAAAAAAGGAATTTTAATACTTTACAAACTATATTTATTACTGATTAGTAAGTAATGCTTTTCGACTATATAGCAATATCTAAATAGACCTGTGATCGCATAAGGATAATTTTATTAAATTATTATTATAGAGAATCATTTAATATGCAAACAGATGAAACTTTCTCTCATTTACTCTTAAAAATATGAGTCAAATAGACTATAGTTACCTATATTGGAATAGCGAACGGAATTATAGCTAATTCAAAGTTACGACATTTCAGCATTTTGGCCAAAAATTGATGTACACTCAATTTGTTTATTGTTTTTCAAGTGTATGTGGTAGCAGCACGCAGTCGTGCCTCATTTATGAGTATGTAGTTAGCTGCTGCTGCTGCCCACATACCAACCACACCACACCACACACACACACATCTTCTGTCATTTTGGCGCAGAAAGAAAAGAAAAGACAAAATAACAAAACCAAAAACAACAACAACAACCTACCACAAAACAACGTCAAATGGTCTAGCTGCCAAGCACACTACTTTAAACACGCTCGTTGAGAGACTTATATATGTACATATGTGTGGGTGTGAGTGTATGTGCTGTGTGTATGGTGTGTGTGGTGTGTGTGAAGGCAACTAGTGAACGAAGACACGAAGCCGCCGCCGCCGCAGTCACACCGAAGCGACGCCAATGGTCGACGATGTTGCGAACTGAACGCGAATTCGAATTCACTTTTTTCAGTTTGTGTCGCGCCTCCGTTTTGTAAATACGCGAAAGACATTTCGCCGAGCCAAAGTCGAGTCGAAAGAATAGCTATAAAGAAACGGAAACAGCGGGTAGATTCAAACATACAAACACACAAACACACACACACACACGGTGACACCGCACACTCGCACACACGCACACACACACATCTAGAGAAATAAAAAATTTGTTGTGTTCCTGCAATTGGATTAATTAAGCAATTAAAAATGGCAGAAAAACAACAAAAATGAAGCTCAGCATAAGAATTAAATTACAAATTCATTAAGACAAAAGTGTGAAAATAACAACAACAACAACAACGACAACAACAACAATAGCAACAAAAAGCGAACAAATATAAAAACAAAATAAAATTATTTATGTACAGCAAAAGCAAAACCATACACACTTGTGACGCACGAAAAAATGAAATATATTTTTAGTATTAAGTATTTTTATTTTGTTTTTTTTTGTTCTTTTTTTTTTTAATTTTTAATTTTTATATACATAATTTGATTGCCGCCGCAGTCACATTTATGCCAATTAATTTCCTTCGGCGATTTCTTTTAATAGATCTCAGCCACAGAAAATAAGAAAATTAACTATAAAATGTTAATCATACGCACCTTTGTATATTGGATTGGAAACTCTCAGTTTTTGTATCCTTTTTTAAATGCCTCTCAATGTTGGTAAGGGAACCTCTTTTTTTTTTGGTATTTTTTTGTTTTCCAACAAAATCAAAGAAAAATTTTTCATAAAATTTATGAAAATATTTTAAGTGCTAAAGAGGAGGTTGATGGTGATCGTTGTCACCATTCTTCTCATCATCATCATAATGATGATGATGATGATGACGATGATGATGATGATGTTGATGATGTTGATGGTAATGTTCGCAGCATTCTTTTAAAATATTTATTTTTATAAAACTTTGACATTGGATTTGTCATTGCTGCTCTTTGGCGGCTGTCCACCGTTGCGTATACGTAATATTTTTATAATTTTTTCGTTATACTATTTGATTTTTATATATTTGTATATATATGTGTATACATATATGAATACACATTTCTTAAAGAAATTACAATCATTATTAATGTGCGTGTGTGTGTGTGTTTTTTTGAGTGTGTGTTGTATATAGTTTTGATTCTCATGCTGAGCATTCGTTTTTTTTTCATTTGCGGTTGTTTCTCTGTCCATATTAGAAGTCTCGACACAAATAGCCATACACGGATAAAAGCAGCAGCAATAACTAGAGGCTAAAAAAGAAAAAACAAAACAAAAATAACATGTCTAAGGTTTGCACACACAAACACGCACACACTCACTCTATGAGTGTGTGTCTATACTAACTAGCTAGTTAGTTTTATAGTCGCCACCTCCTCCTCCTCCTCCTTCTCCTCCTCCTTCACCTCTTAGTGCCTAAGTTTTGTACGTTTTTCGCATTGCAACTGCATACATTTATTTGTTCGTTCATTCATTCATTTATTCACTCAGTCATTCATTCACGCATTCATTCTATCCATTCTTCATTCGTTCGTCATAAACTTAAATTTACACGCTTGTATTCAAAGTTGCACAATTGTTTGAATGTATATGTAGTTGTGCATTTTTTGTTGTTGTTGTCTTGTTGTCCCTCTACACATACCTCATCCATACTAAAACATATATATACATATATATATATATACAGACAGACAGACATACATACATAAATTGTCGACAACAACCATCATGGTTGTAGCCGTAATTAAAAATTCAGGGGGTTCAGGTTAAATAATCAAATAACTAAAGTAACTCCAGCAGAGTCTTATATTAAAATCTTATTTAAATACATTATTATTATTTTTTCTAATTATTTGATCAGAAAACAATTCAAATGTTTCTAAAGTTTTTAAATTTATGTATAATCGAATATGTATATATGTACATACATAGATCTATTCTTTTGTAAACCTATGGAAATTTGTTTAAAACATTTATGAATTTTATGAATTATGAATTTAATTATTATTTTAATAGAATTTATTATTGATTTTCATAATTCCCCCCCTCTCCAAAAGCCGCTCGTGCTTCTTTAGATTTTATTTATTCATGTACGAGTATATTGCATTCGAAATGCAACAACAACAACAATTGCTGCATATATTTCTTTTTTTTATTATTGTTGTTGTTGTTCTTGTTTGTGCATTTATGTATTAGTTATGAGTATACTGTTGCGTATTGTCATATTCCATCCATCATATCAATGCCTCATAAAGAAAAAGAAATACAAAATAAAAATAAAGGAAAAGAAAAACACTATTTCAATTGTTACTAGTTCAATTTTATAAAACTATTATATCGCTTCTATTGTTGCGATTTAAGTATGGGAATATCTATGATAATAGTGGCAATTGAGTATAAAAATATTCTATTTACTTGACTATTCCATATGACAGAAACAATAAGATATACATATGTAAAACTATGTAGATATTTCGTATTATTAGTATTCATATAAATTTTCAATAAAGCAATTTTCCATATCATAATGAGATATTATTTTTCTATACTTTTTAAAAATAAATTGCTTGCAATTTTCTAACTTCAAATTTTCACAAAAGATACTTGAAATAATTTTGTTTCATATTACAAACATAGAAAAAAGACATAAAGACAACAATAAATATTAAATAAATTATCTTTTCATAATTCCAAAAATTTAACTGAGTTAATTGATTTTTATATAATTGTATCTTTTGGTAAACTATCTATTAATGTTATTGCATAATTATATAATAATTTATTTAATTTAAAAAATTGTTTTGAGAAATAATTCTGTGTGTAACATCCTGAAGACAAAAACTGCCATACACTACAAAAGAAGAAGAGTACACACATATGTATATATGTGTGTGTGAAGTTTTTTAGTTGCACAATCGAATATATGTATGTAGTTTTAGGACCATCCCTAGGGCCAGGTCCCAGACCCAGCCCTAGCTTCTGGCCCACCCACTTTACCCAGCCCATCGCCTAAATTGCTGACATCTAATCAGACTTGCATTTGTCATCATGAATGTCATAAATGTTGTTATGTGGTTTTTATTTTATTACTTTACATTTTGATAAGGCAGCCAACCGTCTTCGTTCCTCTATTTCTCTCTCTGTGTGTGTATATTGTATTTTCGACAAGGTTCCATTATTTCAATTTGAATTTCTATTTCCACGCCCGATTGGAACGATCCCAAATTTACAATTCAAAATCGATTTCCGTTTAATATGTCGCTAAAAGGCAGAAAATCGCATACAAATCCTCCAAAGGGAGGTGTGAAATGGCAAAGGAATTGAAGGAAATCCAAAGGAGAGACAGAGAGAGAGAGAGAGAGAGAGAAATAGAGAAAGGGAGAGATAGAGAGAGAGACAGAGAGAGAGAGAAAGTAAATGTGTGGGGTGACACATGGCCATGGCCATGACCATGGCTTTAGCTTTGGCTGTTAGGTTTATTGGGCGCCGACTCCGCGTCTGCATAAAGGTCACGGTCAAATGGTTGCTTGGCTCCTCTTAGGGGAAAAAAAAAATCAAAGTCAAAATGGCCATAAACATTGTTGCACTGCTGCTGATGAAGTCAAGGATGATGATGATGATGATGATGATGATGATGAACTTGTGTTTCCTGCATTAATCGAGTTGTCTTGGGGTTCAATATGCAAATGGCTTTGCTACTATTTACGAAACTATATATGTACATATATACTTATATGTATATGTGCAGTTGATATAATGTATTTTATTTAATAGACATTTGTATGCTCTGGACGTTGATTGATTTACCTGCATTTGGGCGGAGGCTTTCATTGCATTGACACCTGTCTCTATCCGACCATATTATCTATCACCTTCAACTGACTGGCAACTGCCCAAGAGTTAAAGTTTCAAATGCATTAACAAAAACTCACTTTGAGGTCACAGCACTTTAATAGTACATATTATTTATAGAATATGTATGTATATATACATACATACATATATACATTATCTCACGATCATTACGATCATTTACGAGATCATCCATTATCATTATTTAGCTTCAAATTTAATAATTTTCACTTTAATTTCGATTTCATTTCCCCACTCAATTCTTTTCTTTTGTATTCTCTTTCTTCTTTTTACGCTTTTCTTTTGTTTTGGTACTATGTTGAGCACTGTTTACACTATTCATATGATTTGTTTAGATAATAAAATTGTATTCCTCGTCATTTCATTTGAAGTTGTTTAGCGTTTTTTCATGTTTATAGCGTTAAATAAAAGACTTGATTGCCTGTGGCCAGGTACATATACATATATATACATACAGACATATCGGAAGGTGGGGGTTTAATGGGCGGGCGGGTTGTAACAATATTAAATTGCTTGGCAAAAAAGTATAAAAGTCTTATATTGAAACCGATATGCGTCGGATTCTTGCATATGTAAAACGAGAATCGATATCCAGTCAGTAAATAATAATAATTCTTATTTCTATGTAAAATTTGTAATTCTAATTAAGTAAGAATAATAATCAACAAAATTTATAGTTAAATTTTCAAATTTGAGGCAATTAAATAACGAAATGACGAAAATTTATTGAAAGTGTATCGTAGCAAGAGGTACGAAATTTCAGCAAAACCATTTATATACAGCTTAACAACATTTACCTCAAGGGATATTTTCAACTTGCCACAGGACATTTCTTAATAGCATGGATTTAGTTTTATGATTAATAGTATACGATGCCAGATGGATTATAATTTATATAACACAACTTGAAAACAGAATTATAAGCTTTTCCTAACGAAGTCGGAAAAAATACTATATATATATATAAAGTATATATAATATATATATAAGTACATTTTCCATATATATAATAAGGTTTAAGCTTTCATTTTTGCTTTGAAAAGCTCCCTATAAGGCTCTCTAACTAGGGTCTCCTTTGATTTCCAATGCAATTACATATGTATATGTATGCATACATATGTACATACATACATATGTGAATTATTTAATTCATATGTTCTGCATTTAAAGTTATTTAATAATTCTATGCATAGTGTATTAAAGTATTATGGATCACAGTCTACTGCATTTCACCGTTGAGTGACAATTTAATGCAACTTAATCAGCCCAGCTGCTGGTCATTTATGCCTGACTGCTTTGACGTCAGAGCCAACAGTGTGCCAGTGGCAGTGGCAGTGGCAGTGGCAGTGGCAATGGCAATGGCTATGCCAGAAACAGCGGTGTTTAAGGAATTGCAAGCAATTGTACAGCTGGATATAGCTATAGGAATTCGGTAGCTAAGTTAGAAGAGGTTAGGAAAGGGAAAAGATTCGAAAATTGTATTCACATTTCTTTAGCTCGCTGTCCTGTCATTTCAATTTGGTATATGCACCTAAGACAAACAAGCAAACAGACAGGCAGACAGACAGGCAGGCGGCTGGCAGACGGACGGACGGACGGTGCATACCAAATGTCAGAATGCAAAGCTTCTCAAATGATAATTCGCAATTCGGCGTAATGAGATGTCATCACATTTGAATGGATGGGTTAAGAAAATAGTGAGCTTAATGCGTTTTTATGTTTTATACTCTCCAAAAACTTTGAGCTAATAAAAATAGATAATCAAATGATTGCATGTTGCATTTATTTTGGCGTAGGTGGAGCTTTTCCGGGTAATCATTTGTGCCACCAGCAACAGAAAAAGCAAAAGGAAGAGCAGCAGCAGCATTAACAACAACAACAAGAAGTCTTGTTTTTGTTGCATCTCCAAGCAAAATAATAACATGACGCATATTTAACAAGTTTTAGTTTAGTTACAATTGATGGATGGATGGTATCATTCCATTATTCATTCTTATCATCCCACACAAAGATGGCTAGATTATACATATGTACATATTATGTGGGTAGCATTTCCATTTTGTGCATATGGATAATGATTACCTTTTGCAGTTGGCATACAAATTTTAATCATAGTATTATAATAGATTTATTTTTAATGTTTTCTTGTTATAAATTTTTAAAATTGATTGCATTTGGTTATTTATTTATTTATTTTGTATTTGATTTTATATATGGTTTTGCAGGAGCAAGTGAAATTGGATGCTAGTAAACAGGTTATCAGCCCTGACGATTGCGAAGATCTCAGTCCAATGCCACAAACAGCTGCACCCCCTGTACGTAGACGTGGTGGCATATCAGCCGAACCCGTTACTGAAGAGGATGCCACCAATTATGTTAAAAAGGTGGTACCAAAGGATTATAAAACAATGAATGCCCTGTCCAAGGCAATTGCCAAAAATGTACTATTTGCCCATTTGGATGAGAGCGAAAGATCGGATATATTTGATGCCATGTTTCCGGTAAATCATACGGCAGGCGAGAATATCATACAGCAAGGTGACGAGGGTGACAATTTCTATGTCATTGATGTGGGAGAAGTTGATGTATGTATGAATTTAAACGAAAAATGATAATCTATTATAATTATGCCCCTCTCCCCCCCCAATACCCATAATAATAGGTATTCGTCAACTCGGAGCTGGTAACTACCATTAGCGAAGGCGGAAGTTTTGGTGAATTGGCCCTCATCTATGGCACACCTCGAGCAGCCACTGTACGGGCCAAAAGCGATGTTAAACTATGGGGCATTGATCGTGACTCCTACAGACGCATTCTGATGGGCTCAACCATACGTAAACGTAAAATGTACGAAGAGTTCTTGTCACGTGTATCCATATTGGAGAGTCTAGATAAATGGGAACGTCTGACAGTGGCCGATTCGCTGGAGACCTGTTCATTTGAAGATGGTGAAACGATTGTTAAGCAGGGAGCGGCAGGTGATGATTTCTATATCATTCTCGAGGGCTGTGCGGTGGTCCTGCAGCAGCGCTCAGAGGTTTGTATTTTTGATTTGATTAACAAATTGAACGAAAAAAAAAAAAAAAAAAAAAAACTAATTAAATTCTTTAAATGTTTTAATTATTCATTACCAGCAGGGCGAGGAGCCTGCCGAGGTGGGTCGTTTGGGTTCCAGCGATTACTTTGGTGAGATCGCATTGTTATTGGATCGACCACGGGCGGCCACTGTAGTGGCTCGCGGTCCGCTCAAGTGTGTCAAACTGGATAGGGCGAGGTGGGTTTTCACAAAATACATTAACACTATAATATTTATACATATACATATATACATAAGTGTGTGTATATGTATGCATATATGTATTAGAAAAGGATTGGTTTTTTTTTTTATGGTTCAAAAAGGGAAAGTTATGAAGAGAAAAAATAAACATAAGGAACCGTATTTAGAAATTGAATAGATATAAATACATTTACGATAAACTTTAAAACAAGAAATTTAGGTTTTAATAATTGACTCTTATATATATATGTATATATGTATGCATGTTATGCTTATTTTAAATTCTATCTACAGATTTGAACGTGTTTTGGGACCCTGCGCAGACATACTTAAACGGAACATTACGCAGTATAACAGTTTCGTTTCATTGTCTGTTTAAATGGATAACAAACACCAATTAAAACACCAACAATAACAACAACAAAAGCAGCAGCAGCAGCAGCGAAACACCCAACACCAGCAGTAACAACAAGAACAACAATGCAGCGAATGCCAACAACAACAAGAACAACCACAAAGAAAATGTATTGAAAAACAAAAAAACAAAAAATTAAAATGAATGGAAAATGTTAAACGCTCAGCGGCAGCAAATAAAAGATAGAGAAACAAAAAATTCAAATAAAGCAAAAGGAAGGCAAGAAAGTATATATAAAAGAAGGAAGATAAATAAAAAAAAAAAAAAAAAAAAAAACAAACTTAAACTATATAATTGTGTAATGGTTAAATGCAACAATGCAACAGAAAAACAACAAATCTAAAGACTATTGTAATTCATTTATGTATGTACATTTTAGCTTGGATTTATATGTGAGCATTGGCGTTTGAGCCAATTTAATCAGATTCGATCCAATAATGATGTGTATGTTAATTGTAATTAATTACTATATATTTATATATGTATATATATATATATATATATATATATATATATATATATATGTATATATGTATATATATGAATTCTGTATGTTGTGCTACATATTTTAAAATATATATATATATATATATATATATATATATATATATTTATATATATATATATATATATATATTTATATATATATATATATATATATATTTATATATATATATATATATACATATATATATATATATATATATATATACATATATAAATATATATATGTATATTTAAATATATATATATTTGTTTATATGTATGCATATATATATATGTATGTATGTGTGTGTATATATATATATATATATATGTGTATGCATTTTGTGTATATGTGTGTGCGTGTCTCTCTGTGTACCAGTTGCGGCATGTTCCCCTCTCATCCTGCAACTTGCAATTCTGCACTAGAGCTGAAATTCAAAAAGTTTCTTAACTTTAACAACAAGAACTACAACAAAAAACTTACAACAAAACGAAAGAAAGAAAGAAACTAATGAAGACAAACTCATTTTTGCACTGCAAACTTTTTGTTGTTGCTCCTTTTCTACAAATTTATACAACAATAATACAAACAAAAAGAAACAAAAGAAAAAAAGAAAACAAAAAAAAAAACAAAATGAAAAACAAAAAGGAAACATGGAACATGCTGCCAACACAAATATATAAAAAAAAGAAAACATTTAATAAAAGAAAAAAAAAAAACAATTTCAATAAGTATTCAAAGAACATCTGAATGTTTTTTTTTTGTCGCAACACACACACATACGAAACAAACAAAGAAACAGACACTCGTGCATGCTTTGGAAGAGTCATAGATAACAAAATAACATTAACAATTAATTTTTAGTAAATTATTTTTAAATATCAAATTTAGCACAGACACACACACACACACAAAGTCAGTGAGAGCCAAATAATTGATGATAAAACAAAAAATAAGAAACATACATTTCAATTTCAATTTATTTGGTTTTGATTAACTTTAATTTTTAATTGAGTTTTGTGTTTGTTAAATCTTATTTAAGCTTATACAATGAATGCTTAGTTTTCAACTGCTGTTATACCCTTTAAAGTTGCATTTGTTATACTCTGTTATACACACATACACATGCACTACACATACGCAGAGTTTATACATATATAGACATGCATGTCCTTGTCTACATGCTTGTGTGTGCGTATGTGGTTGTGTAAGAAGTGTAGGTAAGTGTGTGCTGGTCATGTGTGTGTGTATATTTCGCATAAAACCCAAACGAGAACAAAAATAAGCATTTACAACAATTTATATATACACACACACACTTATAGACACACACACACACATACAAACAACAATTAAGAACTAACTGGCAATAAAAATATTCTGTATATAAAAAGCTTTCATGCTTAAAAGATGATCATGGCAAGTTATCTTAAACTGATTGTACCAGCAACACTCTCACACATTTACACACACACACACACACACACACACATATATATATACACGCATACATTCATATACATTCACACATACTCATAAACCAACTACCGGCTGTGCCGCCGCTCAATTTAGCTGCACTTTAAGTCCTGGTATTGGCACACTCTTCTTTTGCGCCATATCCACTTCCAGTGCAGAAATATCCTTATGGTATATATATTTCCGCCAGGATGAGGAGGAGGCTAAAAGATTAGAGATATAATGAAGATTGTGTCTTTTTTTTTCTGCTATCTTACATACACATAAATTTATTCACATATTAAAGCAAAAGGTTGGTCCTAGATTATTTTTTTTTTTTGTTGAAGGGTTTGCACAGTGTGTAAACTACGCCCATTTTAATGGGCGTTGAGAGTTACCCGCCGGCGGGTTAAGCTAGGAAGAGAGAAAGAGAAAGTAGTAGAGCAGAAGGGCAGAAGGAAAAAAGAAATAAAAATAAAAACAAGGAGTCATACAAGCAAAACATCGTTGCCACTTTTACATTAAGGCAGGCCAAGCGACAAAACTAAATGCAAAAGATTGCAACAAAAACAAAAAACCATAAAAAAAAACTACAAAAAAAGAAGAAAAAAAAACAACTACAATTTAATAATAATATTATCAATGTAAAATCATATGTATAAACAAAGGCGAAAAGAAAAACTGCAAACTGACAAAGAAAACAAAAAATAAATAAATACATTTACATAGATGTTGCAAAAACCAATCGAAACAAAAATGTTTACTATTTAATATTTCATTTTATTTCTTTCGGTGCCAACAGCGGATTGGAATCGCCAATATGTACCATTCCATATTGGTCTTATCTATGCATCACTGGAAATTTTTATTGGCATAATTATTAAATAATTTTTGCCCGATTTTTGCAGCTCTTACTCTTGGAAATGTTGAAAATGTTATTAAATTTTTTATGGCATTAAACAATTAATTGAATTCAGTTAAGATTTTTCAAACTGGGTAATCCACAATGCTTGTGAATCCGATTAGTTTTCGAGTTTATTTATTTGGCTGGCCCATCATTTTATGATAAGAATTAACTAATATTTAAGAATATTGTGAATTCATCGAGTGACTCCTGTCGCTTTATAACATCTGTCTTTTTATTTTATGCCTCCTTTACGGTAATTTATTATTCTTAGTATGTTTACTTAGTCTCCTTGTTGTTTCGAGTCTTTTTTATTTTTTGTTATTATTTTATATAATATTTTGGCATAAGATTCGTTTTTATTCCAAATGCTGCTCGACGCTATTTTTCTAATACCCACACTTTTCACATATTGCTTGATCTTGCTGCTTATCTTTATACTGTGCTTTATAGTGGTATATATAAGCCACAAGATTTATATATCCGTCTACGATAATTTGCCATTAACCGCTGGTCCTGGCTCCAATCGAATACTCAATATGCGGGAATATATTGACAAGTCAACAAGTCGAATTGCACGATCAACGCAGGGCAGTATGCGTTCCATTTGGATACCGAATCGTTCCCAGATCGATGAATCGACATCTGGTAAGATTTCCACACAATTAAATTATCTAGAGAAAATGATTCTTCACAACTTGAAGTTTCAGTGCGCATTATCCTCACATTGGAGCCATGCTATTTGGTTAGCGTTGAGTTCGACATTGATTCAAGTAATCGTCCAATTAGTTTTCTATGTCGATGTCAACACGATATGGTGCCGGTATGTGCCGCTGCTACCCACCGATCATCATCGGACACCACACATATAGTACGCTACTATGACCATCTATCGAAAATTCCGCGTCTTCGTGTAATGCTTAAATGCAATCAACGAAGTATGGACTCCCATTTGGATAGTAATGTGCGTGTCACTCTGGACGATGTTATAATGAATGCCCTGGATGCCCATTGTACGGACAGTGCTGCAGCCTGTAAAGCTCCACACCAAAAGCGATCCACAACAAAAGACCAAGAATGAGAGATAAGACAGAGAAGTGGAACTGGAGATGAAAATGACGTAGCTTGAATATATAATTAGGCTTTCTATATTTGTTGCTATGTTTATTATTTTTTTTTTTTTCTGTTTTGTAGAACTCGTTTTTAGTGTGATTTTTTAAAAATGGTTAAAATCATGCAATAGAAATGTGGATATGAGAAAACTATGCTTATCTAGACGATAAACATTTCATCGCGACTATGGATTTCAGGGTCGCATCAAATCGCCCCAAGTTGAGTGCAAGTGTAAGTGCTGGTCGGACAATGTTCAACGATGGCAGCTCATTAAATCGCCTGACATTTAAGGTGGAACGTCCGCTCTCTGAACGACTAGACCACAGCAATGTGGAATATGGCGTATACATTTAGGTTTTTGTTATTTTTTTCCGTTTTTACCATATCACAATGTGTGCCCTAGAAAAAACCGAAAATAAAACTAAAAAAAAGTTAAGTTTCTTATCAATAGATAAGATGGAGCTCTCCAGACTGTTTTTTAGCCATGCCATTCCATTGTTATCTCTGATAATTACCAAATCACACACAGAACCCCCACTACGCAAGGCATTTTATAGCCATGCGAGCAGTTCAATTGACGCCATTTCAGTATAAAAATATTCTGTCTTTCTTTTTTTTTTTATTCTTGTCATTTTATATGTACATTCATATTTGTTATTTTGTTTTTATTGCCTTTCGTCAATTAACAATACGAAGCTGATTTAATTGGTATGCACGTTTGAGAGGAGGATCGACTCAATATAAAACGAGAGAGGGCCGGGCCAATTTTAAATATGGATGCGGATATACGAATTTGAACGTGCTTTTGGTTATTATATACCCTGGATCAATATTATATATGTATTTATCGATGACAATACAAATGATACAGCTATTTTAATTAGTTTTTTAGTAAGTTACTAAGCTCTCTTACTATGAATGCTACTATATTATAAATAAGATTCATATTAATAACATTAATCATTTATATATATATATATTTATATTAACAAAATGAAAATCGACTTATCTCGAATATTCAAGTTGTCCATTACGAAACTTAAATCAATATACTCAGCATGAATTGAGAGAATGCAAAGGTTGTCTGATGAAGCTAGTTCTAGAGCTGCTTAAAGTTGCTGTTGTTGTTGTTGTTGGTTTTGTTGATGAGGAGGGAAAAGTCGAGTCGTAAGTCACACAGTAGAAGCTGGCATTGCACAAGGCACATCGGGCTTATCAAAAGCGGTTCGTAGTCGGTGCGGCCCATAGACGCTGCAGCAGCAGCAACAATAATAAAAGCAACAACAAAACAGCCTGGCAATCGAGCATACATACGTATACGTAATGCCAAACAAAGTTTCCATTCATTTTAACTCGCCAGTTTCAGTTCCCAGGCAGGTGTCAACCAACGCACACACGGTATAAGAAGCGCGGCATTCAATATAAGAATATATATACATACAAATATATACTATACCCATACATATACACTATAAAAAGCAAAACGTACAAAATATACAAGGTATATGATAATTAATTAGCATACGCAAAGCGCCTCTGTCGCTCTTGTTGCTCATTTAGGTCTTTGTGTCTTTGCTTGAATTCTCATAGTCAACACAAGTTCCATGTCCCAGTGTCAGAACATTTAAAGCACTGAGAAATTGGCCAATTGACTCGAAAAAATCACACAATACAATAATCACAGTGAACAAGAATAAAATATATATAAAAGATTTATTTAATAAAACATACAATACGGCTAAAAATGTTGGATCCCATTTCTGATACACCATTGGTATTAGCCTATGTGTTTATGTCGCTTTTGGTGCTAATTTTATGCTTCATTTTGGTCAATGTTATACACAAGCTATATCGTAGCATCAATAGCGTTGAATCTATATCTACTTCGACTCCAAATCAACTAAAGACCAGCATTATGGAACTAGATGTCATGAAAACCGGTTAGAAGGCGCTGGCCAGTAGCTGCGTAAAGCTAGAGCAAACGAGAAAAATAATAGAGAGCAAGCGACACGTGAGAATCTCAAAAAAAGCCAGACCAAAACCGATTTGGATGGTGATCAGAAATAGAGCCAGCAGCGGCAGCTGCACTAGCAGCTGGAGCCACATACATAAACACACACGCAAACTCTGAGAGACACCCCCACTAGAATGGAGGCAACGGCCAGTTGATTTATAAATAACACAACACGACATAAAAAAAAAAAAAAAAACAAAAAACAACAAAAAAAAAAACACAATCAACCAACCAACAATTAGCTGTTAAAAATCACTATACTTATATATATATATACGTATATCTAAGCATTAAATGTTACCAGTTAATGCTAAAACAGCCTCTAGTCACTTAATTAGCCATATCATTTAGGGTTACGAAGTTATATGACATGTACATTAACTCGCCTGACGTTATTGTTATTATTGTAAATAAAATCAACTCGACTGTTAACCGTAAAACAATTTATGATTAAAGTCCGGGAGGTTAGTGGATAATGGGCTGAGCGCAACTCGACAAGTACAATACAATTATCCAGGCCAGACAATATAAGCTGCCCCTTGTAAAAATCGCCTGATCGGCGGTTAGACCAAAATAAAAATACTTATCTTATCAATTCATTATGAATTATGTGTGAGTCAAATGCAATCAATAAAATGTTGTCCAATTATTATATTATATATCCCATTGCTTACTCATAGATTTATAGATTCATTGTTTATTTAAAATAGCATGTTCATCTATAAATTTTGCAATAAGAGCGCAGTTTCTTGTTGTTACAGCTGGATGAGTGTTGTTTTTGTATGAGCATAAAGATGAATAACGATCAGCACAATTATGTTGATTATGCTGATTGCTGAAGTTGTTGTTGTTGCTGTTGTGGTGTAGGTGGTGGCGGCATTGAGCTTATAGTTTTGATAACATCAATCCGTTGGATCACTAAATGGTATTAAACAAATAATTAATCCAGATTTAAAACATACCAATTATATATGTACATCAACCTACCCCGAAAAAGCCTTTGGATGCTGTGACGTTAAATCATCTTCCTGACTACCAAGTGACTTTTTCACATACTGCAAAATGAATACAAAATTTTAACAATAAAAAAATATATAATAATAATATGAAGGAATTATATAAAAGGCTTAATTAAGCTGAAATTTCCATTTAAAATAGTCCTTTGTTACGAATATTTTCGGCTGCCAAATAAATATATATATATATACATATGTATGTATACATATTTATTATTAGGAACTAAAAATGTTTTAACATACCATGGGATTTAACATAATCTCTTCTTCCATTTTATTAATTTGCTTAACCAAATCCAGAACCTGAGTTATGTTCGTTTGCACATTTAGGAACATATCCGGTGAATTATATTTCTCTGGATCGTTTTTAAACAGAACCATGCCATCTTTTTGATTGATGCTGGCGTAGATCTCACCCGATTTGATCTATGCCAATAACATAATGTATAAAAGCATTATAGAAATTATTACATTTTAGCAACGCAAAAGTTTATATAAAATAAATATTGTGCGCATTTACCATATTTAAAATATAACGCTCTGCTTCCGATGCACTCGCTAATTGGACTCGACTTGCCACATCGCTTAGGGAGAGCGTTAAGAAGGTTTTCGTCAGTCGCTGTATATTACGCTTATACAAAGAGATGGCCACCTTAAAAGATATATATGTATAATTTTTTGTTAAGTGCCTTCAATTCTCAACTTTAGGACGTACCTTTTTGGCTAGGCCCATGTTATTATCACGCGTAAATGTGTCACTATATTTGTGTAAGAGTATTCGCATGTCTTCACTGGAAGAATTCGAATAGACATTAACCATATCATGGTAGTGGATGGCCAGTGGCTTCATAAATCGTCCAATGACTTGTGTGTTTTTTGGTATGTACGCAATCTGCAAGGTGGAATAAACCATTGATAGCAACTTGGTAGATGTCCGTCCGCTTCTGGTTACCTTGCCCTCCACAATGAGCGAAACCATGAGAAATTTCTTGTATGCCTCCAGCATGATGTGAGACATAGCCATCGCCGGTGTCGACACGCACACCTCAAAAAAGTACAAGGCACGATCATAGTTCTTGACGGCTGTATATATCATGCCTCCATAGTAATAGTAAAGCAAAAAGTACTTTGCATCGTTGTTGGCATCCTACAGACAGTAATTTAAAAGGATAGAAAAATAAATGGAAGTAAGTTTATTATGGAAATTGACCGCCTGCGTTTTACCATTGTGTTCTGCGACTGTTGCTGTTGTTGATTTTTACATTCGGCCGCCACAGTAGAGATATCAGTAATGTCCGCATCTAAATAGGGCAATACAAGACTAAAGTTTTTCGCTTTTAAACTTAGCTGGCAGAGATCAGCATGTAGTGGGGTTAACTGGGTGTCCATTTGTCTGATTTGGTCGATGGCTCGCGACAGTATTTTAATACCCAAAATGCTCATCTGCTTTTGCACCATAAAGTCCGTAAACCAGTGACAAGTTTCATAAACTAAGCACAAGATAAAACAATTATCTACTGGATTTTAGCTAGATTAAAACGATCTACTCACAGGCGCAAATGGCGAATCGTAATTGTTCCACATTGCTGCGTTGAAGGAAATCCCTCATAAGCTGAATGATTTGGGCCGGCTCTGGATTCGCCGTTACCGCACTGTGCAGCTTGGCAAGGAGAACATAAAGCACACCCAACGTATGTTGTTGTATGTCCAATGTTTCTAGTACATTATCCAGTATGCTCCAGTTGCGAACCAAGAGTGATAGAGACTCCGGTAGCTCATCAGCCAGTTCACGGTAACTGCCTTTAAAGCAAATGGAATAAATAATTTGCACACCGCATTAATAACTTAACAACAAAAACAAAGGCGGCTTCGGCTCAGAGGCAGACAGGACGACCACGCCCACTTACCAGCGGCGCTCAACGTGCGCACTTGATTCACGTAATTTTCCAGCGCGCTGCTCATAATTGCGGCACTATTCCGAGACTATACTGACAAGTTAATTTGCAAAAATATTAAAATAATCCAATCCTATATCTATTGAAAAATGTAAGTCAATGCAAAGTTGCCAGATGGTCAGTCGGCTAATTTTGCTAACACTGGCCATAAAAACAATGTTACCCTAACCAGTATTAGCAAACGTCATTATACACTGCGTTTATCAACACAAACAACAAGCGTTACTTTGAGATTTATCATCAGATAATACGAGGTGACTTTTCTATTGCAGTTTTTGTTTCGTTGAAGCTTATTATTTACACAATCGTGTATAATCAAACTAATTTTTGTTTTATATTAATACTTGCTAATTTAAATTGTAAATAACTGATTCTCAAAATTTAGTACTGTAAAATTCGAAATTATCGGCTATATTTGAAATCCATTGTTGGAAAACTTCAACTTCAGAAAGGCGGCCAGATAGTTTGAGTTAGCTTAACGAACTCGATGTTCTTAACGAGGCTTAAACTTAACAGTGCACGAAAATTTGAATGTTAACTTAACTTTGCTCCAAAATGAGTCTGTAACTTAATAAGCCGCGTTTGGCGCATTTAAAGGCGAGTTGTGCGTGGGCGGTAAATTATTTGCTGATCGAAGTGAAGATGGGCGGACCTGTGCATCATGCGCAGTTATTGTAAGTAATAATAATTTGTCTTCAAGAAAATGCTCAAACAATGTAATAATCTCGTAACGTTCTTTATAGTTACGGAATTTTAACAAGTTTGAATACATCGCCCAGTGCTGCCGGACTACATATGTATCTCGATGCTTTAACGATAAGGTATCGAAAAACGTAACATAAGGACGTCAAACGACGTTAACGAAATTGTTTATTGTTTATATGAGCTCAGATATATAATGGAAACCCCAGCTCGTATTGTGTATGTGTGCAGCCTGTGCCTGCGTCAATATGAACTCATGGAGGATTTGCGGGGTCACATGGTGTATTTCCATGGATGCGTTCCAGCTGCTATGTTAGCCTCAAGACCGCGGACAAACACAAGAAACAACCACAATCTGCAATTCCGAGAATCTCGCACAGAGCCCATAGCCCCACCGGTACCAGCTCTTCCAACTGAGATGCAGCCCATGCCCTTTAAGGATTTTCGAGTTGTCTTAAGGGCAAATATGCGTGTGCCGTAAGTAACTAATTCTGCCACTAATGAACATGTTCACCAAATATCATTATAAAAACAGATGCTCATCTAGTCCAAGTTGCGGTTTTAAGTTCGAAAATGAGGAAAAAATGCAATTACATGTCAAGTGTCATAAGGACAACAATTTTACATGCAGTGAATGCGGAATAGAGCTAGCCAACTGGCGCCGCTGTTCCGCCCATTTATGGAAAGCTCATCAAATTGATGTGGATCTATTGCAATGTCCTGGTCTGGGATGCCAATACAAATCTCCAGTCTCTGCTCTCGTTTGGCGTCACATGCGAGTGCATAAAAAGTGGCGATCTAGGGTATTACGCTCGCTTGCCGCTGTCCAGCGGCAACGTAAACTGAAAGAGCAACAAGTAAATGAAACAGGATCGGCCGATCAATCAGCAGTTGTTACTGCCATAGCCAAAAAGAATAAATACTATGCTGAGAAGACGTGTGAGATCTGCAGCCGAAAATTCGTCAACGGGAAGACGCTCTCAAAGCATGTAAAGACAGTGCACAATAAGATAAAACCGTTTATTTGCAACGTCTGTGGTAAAAAAACTGCACGAAAAGCCAGCCTGATAATACACATGCGTCAGCACACTGGCGAGAAACCGCTTCATTGCGAACAATGCAAGTTCTCCACTCGTGATCCCAGTGTCCTACACAAGCATCGACAGCGCCACGGCAGCAGTGGTACTCAGTCATCGATTTCACTAAAGTGTAGCCAGTGCGATTATAGCTGCATTCAGGCCAATGCGTTAAAGCGTCATATGCGTCTTAATCATGCTCAGGCTTATCGTGAACTTTGTTGTGATCTCTGTAATTATACGTCAATCAATTCTGAACGCTTGCTGGCCCACAAGCAAGATCATCGCAAGGGTTTGATTACCAATTGTGAGGATTCTATGGATGAGACTCGTTCTGTTGGATTCAAGTATCCGGCTAAGTTGAGCGATAAGAGCAATGAGGTTTCTACTGATTGTTTTATGCCATTGGAGAGTATTGATTCGCTTTCTTTGCCGCATGAACCGGCTGTTGATACGGGGGGAGTAACCATACCGGCTCCACCATCAGAAGATACACAATTTCCCACATATTTGAAAGACTGAAATTCATTTCAATCTTAATTGTATCTCACATATTGTATTTAGTTATGTTTAACATGGTAACATTTGCATCTGTCTATCTGACCCCACATTCGTTTTATAGTTATGTATTTAGTCGAAGCTCCGTGATGTTTAAGCTTCTTTTTAATTTACAGTGGAATCCCGATTCTAGCGACACAAAAATTGTTTGAGATTCTATTGTAATTAGTTTGTAAGTACAGTGTTATATTGAAGTAAAGCTTGTTTTGTCACAACTTTATCAACTGAATATGTTATTGTTAATTTATATTATAATTATAACGAAAGTGGCAAGTGATTAATATTTTAATTCTTCGTTGCTGATTGATTCATTGAAATAGGGAGATTTGAACCCCGATATCCAAATTAATATTGTATGTATAACTATAAAAGATTGTTTCCTTAAGTTTCTTCAACAACCTGCCGTTGATATATGTATGTGGATATTAAACAATAATAATCCTCATCCAGCGTAAAAGTTTCATCCACGTTTTCCATTTAGTGTAAAGTTAAAAGATTCCTTCAATCCCATTCTCTCTTGATGTCCTTTGAAAGACGATATATGTATGTGTTTTTTCCTATAGTACCCATTTTAACCCTTTGAAACCTTTGAAACTTTTTGTTTTTTGGATTTAAATGTTAATTTATTGAATTAAGTTTTTCAGTTCATTTAATGTTTTTATCATTTTAGAATCTGATATGATTTTTGCAACATTTTGGAATTTTGTTAGCCATTTATGGTTTATCGCTTTGCTTGTTATGCTATTACCTTTGATTTTTTTACTTTGTTTTTGTTTTTAATTTTTATTTATATTATCATTATTTAGACTAGTTTTAAATTTAAAAAAAATTCTAATCTCGTATGGTCTGGGGCGCTGCTGCACTCCGTTTCACAACGTCTTCTCAGTTTTGCCTAAGTTTTTGGCGTAAAATTAATTTACGCCTAATTCTAACTTACATTTTATAACTGACGAGAATTGATTTAATTACTTGGTTTTTCCATTTAGGTTTCATTTTTTTGGTTTGTTTTACTTTTTAATTGGGCAGTTTTGCTAAAATTGTAATTTACTTTTGTTCTCTTTTAAACTTTTTTTGTTTGGTGTTTTTTTTTTTTTTTGGTTTTGTTTTTTAAAGGTTTTTTGTTTTGTTTTAAACTTTGTTGTAATTATTTAGTTAGTTGAACATTAAGTTATGGTTTAATACAGAGATCATGCAAAGGTCTTAAAATTATATATATGTATGTATGTATTTTATGTATAGACATCTCCCTCTAATCGGTGATCGAGATTTGATATTTCCATCGAGCAATCGCGGGGCAAAGAAATGAATTTTAATATTTTTTTATTGTCTGAGTTTGATTTGAATATTTAATAAGAATATATATATATATGTAAATATAAATATTTTGTATATTTATATATTGATATTCTGTACTGGTTTCTTTCTTTTTTGTTTATTTATATATATATTTTTTTTTCTATTTCGCTTCATCGAGTGCAACTTAAATAGACCATAAATTATATAGTGCGTGTGTGTGTGATATATATGTATATATACATATATATACATAAAGTGAATCGAAATAAAACGCTCAATGTAAAATTGTTCATATCATACAGTTTCTATTATTCTTGTATTGTTATTTATTTACAATTCTTCAAAAGGAAATTTATTCTTGAACAACAAAAATGGAAATAATTCTTTAATCTCAAACACTCTCTCTCTCCCTCTCTTTCTCTCTCTTGCTTACGCTCTCGTTTGCTCTTTTTCTCTTGTGTTTGCTTTTCTCTTTCTCTCTCTCTCATATTCTCTCTCTCATTCTTTCCCATTTTCTCTGATTTTTCTCTGTCTGCCTCTCAGATTTTCTCATTCTCTCATTCTGTGTCTGTCTGTGTTGCTTTCGTTTTTATGATTTGGAATCCCTGATCCCTGCTCCCTGCCCTTTGATGGCTGAATGGCTGCTCTCCAAAAGCCTTAGGTCTTGGTCTCGACGACGAGTTTTCTCTTCGACACAACGAAAATGGAAAATATTTGTTTGTTGTTTTTTTTTTTTTTAAAGAAAAGAATATAAAATAGAAAAAACAAACAGTATTCGATTAAGTCAGTAGCTGCTAATCAGAATTCAAGAGGGTGGCCCAAACGTGGTTAATAATAGATGTGATAGATATACACGTACAACTTACATACAGGAAGGATATTATATATGTATGTATGTATGTATGTATATTTATGTATTTATATATATATATATTAATTGCATAAGTATTATGTTATAATTACCATGCAAGAATTGGTTTGGTTTGTTGTTGTTTTAAAGTGATAGGAGGGAGCAGGCGGCGCTTGATGAGGAGATTTTGTGGCGGGGTCTATGAGATCGAATTGTGCACTAAATTTACACATATTGTTCGACAACAACAATAACAACAATGAACGTGAGCATCGAGAATGACGAGCTGACAACGAGTTTGACATTGACTTACTCCTGATTTGGGTTCTGAACACACAGTACGATACAACACGTACAACATACTATATTTATATATATATATATATATATATATATATGTATGTATATATATATTTAATTTTATCCGTTAAGTTTGATTTTTGGTTTTAGTTTTTTGATTATGCTGATATTATCGATGATCACTACAACGTCTATTAAACAACTAACGAATTCAATCTAGCTTCTATATGTGTATGTATATATACCTATATATATACATATATATATATATATATATATTTGTATATATGCATATATATATATTGACATATTTGACTATGCTGTCCACAAAATTGGCGATAGCGGTTGCATCATCAATTTTAAAATTTTAATTAATTTCCTCTTATTGACTATCTTTTTGGAATTTCCCATTTCAATTTCTTCTCTACTTTTTTTTCAATTTTTTATTTTTTTTTATCTTTTGTCTTTTGTGTTTTTTTGTGCGACGCATAATAAATGCTGAGTGGGGTTGGGTAGTTTCTTAAAACATTTCCTTCCCTTTCCCCCCCCTTCCCGAGAAAAAAAAGGATACACCAACAACTACTAATCATCTACATACATACAACATATAAGTAAATTGTATGTTTATTTTGTTTTTGATTTTGTTTTTTAAACCCCCATCCCTCCATACTCACCCCCCCCCAACCATCTCAATACTTTCTCCTGTTCATAGTCAGTTTGATTTGCATAGTACGGTTTACGTTTACTTAAAGGCTATTAGGAAACAGTTGTATCTACATAGGTCTATGAGCATTTCTGTAAGAGTATTTCATATCAAAAATTAAAAAAAAAAAAAAAAAACAACAATAACAATAGAAAATTGTACTTTCAGTCGGTTTTCCGACTTAAGGATACCCTGTACCAGGTAGGAATAACTCTCAAAAATTTTCTCTTTGCTACAAATTTCATAATCAGGACTAAACGAATTGCCATCTGGGATTAATATGTATACATATGTAAAAATATTTAAAGTCAGAATAATGACAAATTCAATATTATTTAGTAGCTTTAAAGTCTTTAAGATCATTAGTGTATAATAAATAGTACAAAGTACAGGGTATTGAAAAATCAGATAGAAAACTTAAGAACCTAATGGAAGTTTTCATCTTTCATTGTATAACAAAAATCTGTCCTAGTCTGTATGTATGTACATATACACTGTGTGTGTTATATAATGTCTGAGTAAATCTTTCAAAACTTAAAAAACAAATTATATCAAAAATTCCTAGGCCTAGAAAATTGCTTATAAAATTGCGCGACATTTAAAAAAAGAAAAAAAAAAAACAATTAGAAAAAAACACACAATTTAAATAGAAAAAAAAACCTCGCACTCACAACACGAATTTGAAGTCATTCCGCTAGGCGATCTATAAAATAGAAGTCAATATAAATAGTTAAATCGATATAATCGATTTCAGAGCATTCAACAAACAGAAAAAAGAGGAAATAAAACATAAAACCGATGAACGATTTTTGATTTGGATTTTGATTTTGCGGAATATTGTAAGTGTTGCCTTTTGATCGTTTTCATTGTTGCGTTTTGCATTGGTTTTTTATGGTTTTGGTTTTGGTTTTGGTTTTGATTTTGGTTGTGATTCAGTTCCGTGGCACAATTCTGTACGTTAATGGTCGTCGAGCATCAGACCGTGGTAACACGATCGATCTCAACATAACGCACAGAATTGTCGCTTTGTCAGCAAATCACCTCCTTTTCATCCAAAACAGCCGTATCCATAGAACTGAGCGATTTGAGGCGGGTCTGTAGCACCGATGAGCCGCGTAATTTCCTTTTTATTTTTCTGTATGAATGAAAAAAAAAAAAAAATAGAAGAATTATGCAATCTGATTCTGATAAATGCATCACTTACTTATAGGCAAAGGCAGCAAATGCACAACACGAGAGTACAAAGATCAGACAGAGTGTGGCTAAAATTTCTGCTGGCAATTTCATAAGTGCCGAACATTGCAGGAAGGCTTCATCATCACCGGAGGGACAATGAACGGTTCCATCACACCAGACGCTGGCATTAACACAAGCCCCCAATTCGGCACATTTAAATTGGCAATCCTCTGAAATTTCGATAAAAATCCATTAATATGTATAAGAATATACATAGTACTTATAATGAATACTAACTAACCTGCCATACTGAGTGTAGGCCTGGGCACTAATTCCATCCAATTGAATGTGTATTCCCCATTGCCTGGTCTTAGAAATTCCACACTTATTGCTCTAGATCGATTAATCAATGCGAAATTTGGTCGCTCATTCCAACCAGAGCTAAATATCTCAACAAACTCATAGGCACTAGATTCTGGACTTAAGGGGCATGCCACAATGGTGAGACCTTTAAAAAAATTCATTTAAAGTAAATTATTTTTAAAATTTCTTTATCTAAGGATCCTACCTTCCGATGTGGTAAGTACAGCTCTTGATTTTGTTTCACAGCGCCAGTTATCGGCCTGCATAAAGGTGGAATTCAGACTCTTTTTCGGATTATGTTTGCTTAGAAAAATGGCCTTAAGACGAACATAGAGAAATTTATTCCCATTCGATGGTTCAATAAGCCATGGCCGAGAGCGGCATTCAATCTGCAAAATAAAAATAAATTTATTTATTTATATGCAAAAAAAAAAAAAACTCCATCAAGTGTAATTTTTTCTATGTATTTTTTTTTCTCCCTTTATATCAGGGTTAGCTCACATCTCCAAAGGTCATATCAATGGTGCCACTTGGTCCAAATTTACGACGTCCATCCTTGCAGCTAGTTGGCGCTTTAACAAATTCAAACATCCCCTCAAAATTGACAGTATCCGGATCATCTAAAGTTGTCATATTTTGGGCTACAAAATGAACTTCAACATCTCGACTGGTTGAGGTGTATTCCACGGGTAAATGTGATTCATTTGAAGAATTGCAAAGGCATCCACGATGCAATAAAATTGAGTCCTGATATGGGCGTTCGAATATCTATGAAATAATTAATGACCATATATTCTATTTGTAATATGTATGTATATATAGTCTTCTTACCTCGATTCTAACATTTGTATCGCCATAACAAAATGATCGATTGATATCCTCATCCAATCTTGAATAGCATGGACGATTCGTTGTTGTCACTTTACGCAATTTAATTCTAACCCTTTCGCCACGTTGCGCCTCAAACTTGTAGACACATTTCAGATTTCGTGTACCACCGCGTCCAAAAAGGAAAATATTACGTACACTACGAAAGATGGCTGGATCCTTGCGATCCATCATGCTGCTAACAAATTTTCGATTACAATCGTGCTCACCACCGCCCATTGGTAGACCATCCTGATGCAGATCAATGAACTCATATTTTAACTTAAAGTCCAGAGGTCTAAGATCGAAAATTAGTTTAAAAAAAAAAATAATTAATTTTGTTATTGAAAAGGTAAAAAAATGCCAGAGATATTTACCTTAATACTGTTGATTCGGTATTGCGTAATTCCAGGGTAATCGTATCGCTACTGGACACATAACTCTCCGATATTGTACATGGTCTGGCATAGGTTTCATTGATATTTGAACGATCACAAGTACGTGGAATTGTTCCACGACAGAAGCGAGCAATAACATTGGTTGAATTATGGGTATAGTGACCCATTGAATTATAGGTACTCGTTTCGCTGATACTGGAAATAAATAAACAATTTATATCCTGTGTGTGTGTGTGTGTGTGTGTGTGTGTGTGTGTGCGTGTTAACCACAAAAACAAAAGTTAACTCACCAATTGAGATCCTTGCAAACAGGCGGATCTCTCAGAGTGCCATCCCAAATACGTAACATGCCACTACAATCCTCTTGGGTCTGAAGTACTCCAATTGCTCCCACCGATGTCTCATCGATCTGACCAAATTCCGGATCCAAATTAAATTTCAATACAGATATCCAAACCTTAAACCGTGACAAGGGTTGATGTATGCCACCCGATTGGCTATTGGTTCGACGTGATAAACTTAAATGATCAAAGGTCTTAAAGACACCCATGCCCTGTAAATGATATAGGCAGGTGGAATTGGGTGCCAGTGAATGTTTCGGATTTTCCAATATGCCACGACCAGCACCACGTATCCAGAATTCGCATGGCTTTTTATTTTTTGAATATGTCGGACTCTGAATGTCCACGAATTGAACTTCAACCTGAATGGAAAATGATGGTAAAGGCATTTCAATAGTGATTAACATATTGGACAGGAACGTTAAATATGTTGGCATGACAGTTACCTCCAGTTGAAATCCGTATAGTGGCAGCACCTGTGACGAGGTGCCCGTAAAGGTGCCAAATGGCGACGTGCTGAACTCAACCAATAGCTCCGGGCCGCTGGAGACAGCTGCGGGCACAGCCTGACCTCCGCCGCAAAACTTCAATATTATGGGATCACGTGTGGTATAACCATCATACACAGTCACGTAGTCCTGCGGGTGTGTAAAATCAACCAAGAGAAAAAGAGACGGAGAACGAGAAAACAACAACAAAAAAAAGAAGCAAAAAAAAAGGAACAAAGAGACAGAAAAGAGAGAGAGAGAGAGAGAGCAAAGTAGATGAGGAAAAGACGAAATGAGTGAAACGAGCGACAAATATGGGTGGATTGGTTTGGTTTCGTTTGCTTTTGGTTTGGTTTGGTTTGGTTATTTTTCTTACATAGTTTATGTGCATGTAGGTGGTCGCACACACACACACACACACACACACACACTCACACACACACACACACACACACACATACAGCTATAGAGAGCAAAAAAGAGACAGAGAGTGTGAGCAAAATGGAAATGGGAAAGAATGTGGCAGAGATGTGAAAGAACGGTAATTGCTGTAAAGAAGTGGGCTTAAAGTGCAACGACTGGCAACTGTGCTCTCATATTACTTAATGGCCACTGGACGTATACGTGATTTTTGGTTAGATTTCGTTTGGCAGTGGCCTTAATGGAGGCAAAAATGGGGTCTAAAAGTACTTATGCAGTTGAGAACAATGGCTTTCATGTGTATGTATGTATGTATGAGTGTGTGTATGTGTGTGTGTATGCGTGTGTGTGTGTGTGTCCGTGGGTGTCCCCTCTTTACTAAATGTCGAACATTTTAAGCTCATTTAAAGTTTCTTTTAATGCCAAGCCACGTTTATGCAGTGTGCAATGTTTATGAAAATGCAAAAGAAAATCTAAAAGAGCTTATCCTTTATTTTAATATGATTTTCTGTTCAAATTTTAATTGTTTCTTGTGATTTAAAATAATACAAATTTTATTGAATAAAGATTATTGAAAAAAATTTACAAACGAAGAAATTAAATTCATTTTTAACATTAATCATTTGGTAAAAAATAATTTATTATTATTTTTATTCTAAGAATTGAGCAGAATTTCTGTTCCTGTTTTTCTTATAATTTGTTTGACTTTGTATTAGTCTGGAAAATTTCAATCTTTATACAATATATATGCAAAATATATGTATAATTGGACTTTGAACTTAATGCTGAATTAATGTACAGATTAAATTGTTCTTCTGTTTGTCAATTTTGAATTTCTAAATCGCATAAACATTTGAAATAAATATATATATATATATATATATATATATATATGTATATATATATGTATATATATGAAGACTAGTTAGTACATTTTATTGTACATGAATTCCGTTGGGCCTTTAATGCTTTCCCATAGCATTTTGCGCATAATTTGTGCGCATTTTAATTGAGTTGGCCTTGCCCTGGGCAGGTAGGGGGTCAAACCTTAGTCCTGGGTCATTTCCTTCCTGAGTTTTGCAAAAGGTGATGGTGGAAGGAGGGCTCTATTATTATTTTTTGCTTTTGGTTTTGCCATATGACAAATTAGTTTTGCGGCCGACGACATTTAGCATTAATTTAGTTGAGGTTTCGGCTTCTGTTGCTGTTTCATGGACATTCAATGTTTATGGATCTTTGCCGCAAATTTAAACTATGCAACAGACCGCAGGACCAAACAGGAACAGGAGGAGCAGCAGAAGTAGGAGCAGCGGCAGCAGCAGCAGTATGAGAGCCAGGTAATTTCTGACCGCAAATTTATTGAATGCGCGGGAATTTTGTACAAATTAGTATACCCATAACTGCATAAATTTGAAGAGAGAGAGAGAGGGAGAGGGAGAGGGAGAGAGCAGGTGCTGTTGAAGGCGGAAGAGTTGACTTTTTACTGCATACTTTATATATCAGAGTAGAGTTTTCCTTGTGGTTCCTGTTCCCGGTTCCTTTTGCCTTCCGGCGATTATTCACACATGTCGCACCAAAATGGCCAGCACTTTTGGACATTTTGGCTTAAGAGCGCGACAAAAAGGCAAAAAAAAAAAAAAAAAAAAAAGAAAAATTTAAGGGCGCATAAAACGCAAAGAAAACAAAAAATAGAATCGCAGGACAATTTGTAGGCAGAGAGAGAGAGAGAGAATAAGAGAGAGAGAGAGAGAGAGAAATGCTATGCAATCCTTGCAAATACTGGTGCTGCTGCTGCTTTTGGCCAAATGCCGCTAACGTCCAAGCGGATTGCTTTCCAACTGAATAAGCAAAAAGTAAAGGGGTTAGCAATGGCCAATGGCTTCGCCCAAACGGGTAATGGAATTGGGGGGGGCCGGTTGGTTTAAGGGGATTTGCACGCCTTACCACTAGCCAACACAACGAGCATTTAATGGCACTAGAACCAGGGAATAGAAACATGAACAGGAACAGGAATAGGAAAGGGAACAGAAAAATCAGAGCACTTTAAGTGATAAAATTGAGATGCTTAACAAATGCTAAAGAAATTCATGTAAAATTCTCTGATCAAGTAACTAAAACTAATCAAAACCGAAACAAAATATATAATATAGTATATATGTACATATATAATGAAATGTGGCAATAAAAAGGAAGAACTAATTGAAAAAAAGATGCCATGAGAGGGTGAGGGGGAACTGTGGCTGAGATCAGCTTAAATAAAGTTGAATGAAACTAAGTCCCCGGAAGTGGAAAAAAACCTCATCTGAAATGTGTGGGGCATACTCATTCATGAGAGATGTGATGCCTCTGTATTATATGCATGATGAATGCCCGGGGTAATAATTTACAGACGCACACACAGACACACACACACACATACACACACACACACAAACACACAAATACACAGAGACATCTATATAGATGAGTCCAAGGCACGTTCGTCCACTCTTAGTCTTGGGCCATTGGACGTTGTCGTTATAGTCGCCTAATGTCCTTGATGAGCATGCCCTAAACCCCCCCCTCCCCTATCCACAAAATCTACATTCTTGTGTGCGATTTATGATGTGCGTGCCAAGTGTTCATTAATATAAATCCAATGACAGATTTTCGCCCACCTCCTACTACAGTCTATCCTATTCGAAAAGGAAACTTTCTTTCAATGTGAAAGAGTGTATGTTGTTTGTATGTGTGTGTGTGTGTGTGTGTGTGTGTGGGTGTGGGTGTATGTGTATGTTTATGTTTGTTATCTTAATGAATATATTATCTAGTCTATAGATATTCTATAAATGTCGATTTGCTTGGATCGTTTTGCTTTGTTGTTCTGCATATACTTTTAGCTTGATTAATTGTTTCAATCCATCCCCCCTTTACCATCCCTTCCATCCCTTCCCCCTGCATAACAATAGATGACAAATAATTGTTGCTTAAGATTATACTTATGGGCTAATAGATTTGATACTGAACAAACGGAATAGTGGATTGTGGTTCTGGGTGGGTGGATGGATGGATGGATGGATGGATGGATGGACGGTTGGGTGGTGGTTTGTGGTGGTTTAGTGATTTTAATTTGGGGTTTTTGCAAATACATAGTTTAGCTACAAACAAGTGCATTTCTAATTTAATTTTAGTGAGCGTGAGACTCAAAATTATATTAGTTAGTTTGTTAATTGAAGTGGGTGGAGCATTATACATATATGAAGTAATTGAACAAGAGAATTTAGTTGATTTCATTTCATTACCGTGGATTTCCATTTGGGTTTTACATTTTCCTATTTGGAGAAAATACATATACTTAATACATCTATACATATATATGTAAACAATTTGTATGTATGTATGTATGTATATAGCAATTATATAATTAAGCTCAACATTCATTTTTATATGTGCAATTGAAAATAATTGATTAATGAAAGGTAGAAATTAATGGCATTAAGTATGGCAAATATTTGGTAATTGAAAAATATTTTCAATAGATTCAAGTAGATTCTCAATTTCCAGCAAAAATTCATAATTAGTTAATCTCTTAATTAGTTTTTATAGCTATTAAAATCGTTACGTAGATTTCTACAAAGGTTCCGTTTGGTTTATTTTATCGGTTTACCGATATAATGATTCTGAATTTATTATTAACAACAAATTAGCATTTTTATCAAAAATAAAAAGGAATTATTAAAAACGTGGATTTTTAATACATAGTTTCATTAGCTATAATTAAAGAATAATTTCCAACTATATATAAGTATAATATTTAAATTAGGATATCGAGCTAAGTAAAATAAAATATTGATCTTTGTTTAGTTAGAAAAGGTTTATCTTGCCTTATAAACTTTAAAAGAAAAATATATTTATTACCAAATTTTTTGGCAGTTGAAGAAAAAAAAGAATAAGTTTTTCAAATTTAACGGGCAATCAGACATAAAGATTAAAAAAGAAAACAAATCGAAACCTTTCAAAAATTTGAAAAAGTTTTACCTAAAAAATTAAATATGCGTAATACAAATATAAAATCTAACTGTCAGTTATAGTTAAATTCGAATTTCCTGAAAATCTGATAAATTGATGGTAATCACTAGGCATAGCTGTATTTAAATATACCTAACAGATAAAATTGTTTATATTGATTTCTTCGAGTGATAGTTAAGAACTTTGTCCAAATACTTATTAATTGAAATTACATTCAGTTTTTGCTTCCATTTGTAATAATCTTTTACGATTTGGAAGTTTCAGCATTTGGAAAATGCAATTAACTGCTTTGTACTTTGTAAAGGATTTTACAATATACTGACATTCGTTTTATGTTTTATTGTATGCTGCTGGTCTTTTCATCATAACATCTAACAATGTTTTTTAATTAAATTCCTCATTATTTTATCCATTTAAACAGGTTAACAGGCGCACATGGTTGATGTGTAGAGTATCTTACCCTTACTTTCGATAAACCCTCTTAAATCTGATGGCTAAAACTTTCAACCCATCTACCATTTTGTAGGCTTATACCCCAATTTCAAATGCTTTCCCTTCCATTTTTCATCTCTTTCTTTCTTTTTTGTTTTTACGCTTTTTTCGTTTTTTTTTTTTGTGTATTTATTTTGTTTGGCATTCACAGCTGCAACTTTTTGCACTCATTAAGAGTTCGGGCAAAAGTTGGGGCACTTTCAATTTAAAGCCCGCTCCCTTCAATGACAAACAATGAGGCTATGAAATTAACACTTCCCACGGCTTGGCAGAAGAGCCCATCGAAGCTCAAGGCAATGTCGGACAGTTGGACACATACATATATACATACACATATATACATACATATATATATATATATATATATATATATATACATATAGACCATTTTGCTGGACATGAACAGTTTGCAACTGCCCACATTATTGCACACACACACACACACACAGAGAGACATATACAGAAGCCTACACCCACACGGTTACTGATACTAGTGGGTGTATGTGTGTGTGTGTGTGTGTGTGTGTGTGTATGTAAGTGTGGAGTGGGGAATGGTCTGGAATCGTGCAAACAACAGATTTCAGATTTTTGCTCATTTCTTTTTCAATTTGTCGTTTTTTGCGCAGTTTTTTTCAGTGTTGCCTTCGTTTGTCCTGTTTGCCGGCCATTGGCCAACAGAGGAAGTAATTTTTATGCTGGAGCGCTCGTTAAAGTTGGCAAATGCAAACACAGAGAAGTTCGTTTGTCCCTTTATCGCCCTAAGGGCAACGGAGAAAGATCGAGGGGGGGGGGTTATAGCTGTGGACGGTGTAGGTGTAACAGATGAGACAGATAGATGTGGTAGATGAAGAAAGAAGGAAACAAGAGAATATGAATTGGTATGGCAAGGAGACAAGGAGCAAGATAGAGAGAGAGAGAGACAGACAGAGAGAGCGAGAGCGAGAGAAAGAGACAGCGAAAGAACAAAGAAAAGTGCATTTAAAGGCAGATTTAATTACCTGAATGTAATCGCAGTCATTCCATGTTTTTAGTCTCGGCTCGAATTTCTTGTCCTTGTCACTGGCACTGGGTGGTGGCGCCATTTTGTTAGTGGCAGCCGTTTCCTGTGTGGAAATCCAAACCAGATTGCCCTTCGGCTGTTTAACTAGAATCAAAGCATGTTTGCCATGGGGCACATCGTGCTGTGTGGACAGGAGAATTAAATGCAAATTAATGAGGCACAAAAGCGCGCACATTGGCAAAAAAAAAAAAAACGGAGGAAAAAGAAACAAAGAGAAAAGAAAACATTACACTTAAATGTGATAAAATAAATGCAGATTGGAAGATTTAGTAAAAAGGGAATTATTTTACTCTGACAGTTTCTCTAACTTTGAATTAATTTATTTGTAAAAAAAAGAAAAATATCAATTTTACAGAAACCTTTTCGAAAAATCTTAAAAAAAAAATGTTAAATAGTTCTTTTCATTTTAATAATAAATCTTTTATAGGCTAAAATTATTAAGAATAAAATTAGCTAATTGGAATCTAATTTGAGTTAATATAATAAATACATAGATCTTTAGGATCTTTTTTTCTTAAATGCAATTAACTTTAAATTCTATTTCCTATGGTCAAATTCTCAAATTGCCAAAAGCGAAGAAATTTTCCACTATATTTACACCGATTTTTCTTTTTACAAGGAAAAAAGCCTATAGCCAAATTTGTTTCAGTTTTGTGTGGTGTTTTTGTCAATGTCTTTTTGTGGCATCTACTTAAGTTGGGAACATATTAAAAATTCCTGGCTAGGCCACTACAAAGTTCATTTTAGAAATGTATATCAACATTTTCATATTATCCAGTTAATTATAATAAAAGCTCATTTTATTTTGGAATGTAAATTGCTTTTTAATTTTTCCCCACACTTGATTTTTTGAACTCTGTCTTGTCGCAAAGGAAAGAAAAAAACAAAAAAAAAAAAAAAAAATTGAAAATGGAAAATGGAAAATAAAATGAGAGCTAAAGCTGTAGGACGACAGTCAAGTTCAACATCAACATCAACGTCAACGATTTTGTGGCATTTTTATGAGCAGCAAGAACGAAGGATAATGTGGGTGGGTGGGTATCAGCATGATGGGAATGGATGTGGGAGTGGAATTTGGGTGTTGGGAGTTGGTAAGTTTGATGAAGGTAGTGGGGGGGAGTGGCCGTGCGCTTTAATGCGCTTAAAAGGCTATCAGTGGCTGTCTCTGGGCCTACCATAATGACAGGCTAACCTTTGGTTTCGTTCGCTATGCTGCTATGACCCATCCGGCTTAGGTGGCTGCTTTATAACCCTAGATGAGCGTCGTTGTCCTGGCAGCTTTGTGACACCTTTTTCGGGGTGAAGAGGGCATACACTGCGTATGCACAACGTTGCCAGGACAATGCCCAGGCTGATTGAAAAGCAGCCAAGCAGTGATATGTTTGATGAAAGGAGTGATGGTGAAAAGAGGAAAGGGGGGGAGGGAGATGTGAAGTGAGGCAGGATGAATGGGGGTAATTTAATTTAATTTTAATTGTTTCTGTTTCTGTACCGCTTACCTGCCGCACCGCATAGTAGCAAGTAAGATTACGAGGATAGATGCCAGGATAATTGGGCGATTGCAGACGGCACGACTTCTTATCACAATCACTGAAAATCCGTGAGCAATATGTGCCAGGAATGAGATCACCTAAATAACAAAACAAAAAATCCAATAAAAATGATATGGATGGAAATAAATTTAATTAAATATATATATTCACTTACCTAAATAATATTTGGGTTCTGTGTAGTTAAGTTCATCCTTGATTAATGGTTTCTCCAATGATGCCATAAATGTCTTATTATTGGCATATGCACTGAATAAACTAAAATCCTGACCATAACGATCCGATCGGGCACCACTTGAGTTGGTAAAATCATGTAAGGCAGCTCCAGATTGTTGTTGTTGTTGCTGTTGTTGTTGTTGTTGTTGTTGCTGCTGTTGATTGAGAAAGCTGCTGCGATTGTGCCACTGGGCAAGCTCTACGGTGAATGGAAGGGGGAGTTGGTAATGTGAATTGATATAGATGCTATATATATATATTGGATTTAAGCTCTCGTTGTCAGTTACCCACCTGCTAGCTTAATGCCACCATATCGTGTCACTGAACTATCCTTGGACAAAACTTTGTATCGAATGCGAAAATCGAAATTGTAACCGCTTTGATCCCTTGCCAGTCTGTGAAAAAGGGGGATAGATAAGGTAAAGAAGCTTGAGAAGATTAACAAAAAGGACAGACAGAATGGCATACAAAGGCAAAATGGGATAATTTACCTGTTCAACTTGATGGTGAATATCAAGGAGCGTGTCTCACTATAGAATAACACTGGACCCCAGGAGGTGCCACACCACATGCCACCGATGGGAGTTCGAGCAGATTCGGCAATTTGCATATAACCATCTGGGCAACCCTCATGCACATAGGATGTGAATCGGCCAATGGTAAAACTATCCAAAGTCACCTGCCAGTACAATATAATAAATGTATAAACAATTTAATGTCAATATATACATATATACATATATATATATATTTTTTTTTAAATCAATTTCTCATTTTGTTGGTCATAATAAACTGCTGTTGGCCAGTATCTCTCTCTCCATCTCGTTATCTCTCTCTCTTTCTCTCTCTCTCTCTCCTATTCTCTTGGCTTGAACTATATATACTATATCAATGTAATGTCTGGACGCACTCAAGTGTGGCAGCTAAAGGATTTGGCTTTGGCTTTGGCTTTGGCATCGGTTTCGGATTCCTAACTGAAGGTGTGAAGTGGCGTAATAACTAACAGGCGCCGGCACTTGCTTCCTTTTAGCTACAACAAGGAATAGATAGATAGGAGTATGGTACAGGTGAAGGTGGATACGCTGCTTGCCTCTGCTGTCAGTTGTAGTTACGCTTCGTGTGGCTCCTTGACTCTAAGGGATTGAAATTTGTAGCGCTCCAGTGAGTGGCTTTGAAATCAATATTGCCTGATACATTGGACTCATCCACTGCTGTTGCCCCCAAATTTTTACACTCTCCATCTACTTATATTCATCCCCATTCTACCATTCTACCATATATATATACATATATATAGATTGGTTATCTTTTTAATGGCATAGTTTATCCCGTTTACAAAATGAAATGTGAAAGGTATAGATAGCTATTCTCTCATACACTTTAGTTTAATATCCACGATTTTACTCACCTGAACAACATCACCATGTTGGCCACCTGCCGCCGTAAATGTCAGTACACAGACAAAGGGCACGCGATCCTGTTTGGGTCGATGCAGTTCCAAAGCATAAGTCTGTCCAATGTCGCCATAGTAGGTGCGATTACAGCCTGTGTGTGGGCGTAAAGAAAGAAGAAGAAATATATATATATATATTAAATGCAATTAGCGTTAGTTTGGCAATTAGTTTGTTTTGTAGCGCTGCCAAGCAACCGCAACTAACTGGATATCATTTCTCATTCGGTAAAACCCGGCAATCGCCTCACCCATTGGATTAGATTGGTTGCCTGTTTGGTTGGTTGGTTGGTTGGTGTGGAAGGAATAGCATTTGTCGCACCATAAATCAACATCTAGCTGGGAACTAAAACAGTCATTCACACACACCCACCCACCCATCCACCGACAAACACACACACACACACAACCACACCGCAATGTGTCACATTAACATGATATTAACATGAATTTTATTACATAAACGATAAATGGAATTTGAAATTGTCTATAAGAGGATATTTTGATAAAGATTTCCCATTATGAATTGACTGAATCTTTAATTGAGGACAAATTACTTTAATCAAGATCTTATCTCATATATGTATAATAAAATGAAATCAAATTGAATGAAAAGTTTGCCTAAGACATATTAAATAATGGCTATAATTTACAGTTACCAAACATTTCCCTTTAATTCAACATAAATGTAAATCAAAAAGAAATAAAATAATAATCTAGATTTTTTTTTTCTTTTTAATTAATAAATTTTAATATTCTGCATGAATTAAACTATAAAAAAAATATAATAAATAATTATGCTATAGACCGATTTTATACTTTTTTTTTTTGGCCAGTTAAATCCTAATTGATATTAAATTTGCTTATTGACAATAATAATAAATGAATTGCAAGAAGATGAAAATAAAGTGGAAAACAAAATTAAATAAAATAAAATAATTGATATTGAATTGCATAAAAATTTACTGTATGTACCTGATAATTATATATATTTTGATATTTTCAGATAACATACTATATATGTATATATTGTATTTATCTATTTCTATCTATACTGACTGCTGGCAATTATTATTGAATAACATTTTATTGTATATAATTGTCGGAACAATCAAATGTAAAATTGCTAGCTAAAATCATTTGTTCTGATTTGCTAAAATAAATACCAAAGTGCAATTGATAAATTTAATAGAATTTACTTGATTATATATTCATAATTCTTTGCATAATTAAATGACCATAAAATGTGAATGATTTATATTTGCAAGATTTGCATTTATGGATTTAAATTGCTGCCTATTGCCATTGGGTAAAGAGATGAGTGGGTTGAGATTCCCAATCAACAGGACAAGGACAAAAGGCATCCCTTTTGGATCTATCTTCATTTTGTATGACAATTGGATTCAATCTCTCTCTCGCTCTCTCTCTCTCTCTCTCTCTTTCTTTCTCCTATGGTACTCTGGTCTTTTGTACTCCTTATGGCATTTCAATTAGTTTTATTAAAAATGCATGAAGAGATTACAAAGAGATTTAGTTATAGAGAAAAGATAGATAGATAGAGAGAGAGAGAGAGAGAGAGGGGGATAGAGGGAAGAATTTCAATTTCAATTCGATTTTATTGCTTTTGCATTCAATCAAATTTATTATGCGTTCAGCCATCAATAGTCAATTAGATAATTATGTGCATAATACCATTGTTTTTGCCCATATAATGTACTCTATTCCTATATTCACTGAAAAAAAAAAAATAAAAATATGGCAAATGTACAAGTGAATATAATCATGAATGAAATATGATTTGTAGCCTTAAACTATTTGGCTTAGCTTTTGATATATCGTAGATTATTTTATAATTTAAAAAAAAACTTTTGCCCCTTGAGATTTAGTTGAATTTAATTGGATAAGTCTATGATTTTTTGTTCAGTGTAGTTATTAGATTGATATATGCACCCCCATCAATACGAATGAATGGAGAGTAAAGCGATTTGTAGTCGATTTGTATTTCGATTGCCATGTCCAGTGGGCAATTTGTATGGGGTGTGGCAATAATTGCCTTAACAATACCACAAACAACAATAACAACAATAACAAATATCAGCGACTCTGCCACATACAGTGGAACAATGTTCAATGCCATTGAAATTATATAGTTAGAAATTAGGTAACACAATTACGTGTAATTTCAATTGATTGAGATGCATTGAAAAAATAAGTATAGTATGTACTTGACTTCTATGATATACCTATGATACCTTAACTCATCTCCCTCCTCCCAATATACTACTACCTATCTATCTGTGAGTTTGTTTGGTTGGTTTTTTTTTTCGTTTTTTGTTTTTTTCAATTAAAATTTAATATGTTGTCGTTGGGACCATGCCTAGTGAATTTCCTTTCCTTTCATTCCCTTCATCTGATGTTCCACAATTTCTACTGCTGCTGCTGCTGCCTCATTGAATGTCATTGAAAAATACTTAATTAAATTCATCAACGCTTGACATGACGCCGTAGCAGCAGCAGCAGCAGCAGCATCATCATCATCATCATCATCATCGGGGTCAGGGAATGGGTCTATATGCATATATAGTACATACATACACACAAACATATATATATATATATGTATATGTATGTGCGGCTTATATAGGCAGCCAATTGGCAAAGTGAGAAGTTCACTTTGCCGCCATTATGAGGGCCATTGGATTGCCACGAGATCCCCAATGAGGAGAAAGCGGAGGTGGTAGTGTACAATAAGGGCATAGAGTAGGCAATCTGGTTGAGTCTGGTTCAATGTGCGAATGGTAGTGCTTAATTACATTTACACATGGACGCTGTGTATACATGATGAGCATGGCATGCGAACAAGGAAGACAGCAGACAGCAGACAGCAGACAGGAGACAGTCGACAGGAAAAAGAGAGTCAGACCCGAACCCAGACCCAGACCCATACCTAGACCCATATCCAGACAATGAGTAATGAAAAACAGTTGTGCAATGGAGTCTGATTACTAGATATTTATACAGTTTGACAAGTCTGATTGCTTCTATATGTATATAGCATTGCAAAAATCATTCTAGAGCCTTACGAAATCCTGGCAAATAACTGGAATAAAATGTAATTCCATAATGAAATCAATGGGATTAGTTTTCAATTCGTTTATCCGGTGCTCTTCTATTAGTAGGGATATATATATGAAAGTTTACCTATTTGAATGTTGTAACTAACGTAGATTGATTCTTTAACATTTATCGCTTTCGATTAAGCGATATTTTGTTCAATTTTTAATTATTAGAGCTTTACATACTTATTAATTGCCTTGGAGAACTTCTTTTGTACTTACGTGTGCAAAATCGCGGCTCATCACTGCCATCGCCGCAATCGTTGTTGTTGTTGCAAAATTTACTCAATGGCACGCAGCGTCCATTGGAGCAACTAAACTCGGCCAGAGAGCAACCGGTAGAACCGGAAGCGGGAGCCATTTGCAAATTGGCAGGTTTGCCAGAACCACCACCACCACCACCAGCAGCAGTTGATGATGCAGCAGATGTGGAGTAGGCGGGAGAGGGTGATGCATTGGCCAGGGCCAGACTCAATCCTAGACAGACAAGCCATGTTAACGTTGAGGCCGGAAACGGTTGTCGCCGCTCATGATGATGATGATGATGATGATGATGATGATGATGGTGCCGTTGCTGCTGCTGTGACTGACAATGTTGGAGATGGAGGCTGCTGCTCCAGCTGGAAGTCATTGTATTCAATGCTGTTGCGGCTGTTGCTGCTGCTGCTGCTACTACTTTAATTGCATGACATTGTGTTAGATTTGTTGCCGTCGATGTTGCTGTTGCTGCTGTTGCTGCTGTTTCAGGCGACATTTGCAACATTTGCAACATTTTTGTGACATTTGGGTGTCGCTCATTTGGTTGCTGCATCTGCAACTGCATCCTGTTTCTACACTTTAAACTCTTTTCTCTATATTCTCTCAGTCTGGTTTTGCTTGTTGTTGTTGCTGTTGTTGTTGTTGTTGTTGTTGTTAATGCTGTTGGTGTTATTGTTGCTGTTATTTGGGCAGTGTTTGTTGTTGCATTTATTGCAATTGTTCTTCGTTGTTTCAGTTTCTTTGGCCTTTTTCTACTTTTATATTTTTGTCGCCATTTCAATGCCATTTTTGTTGTGTCTGCAAATAGGCAAAAAAAAAAATATATATATAAATAGAACATTTAGAGAAAAATGATTAAAATATAACTTTAACTACATTTCAATAATTATTATTTTCAATCTAACAGTTTATAAAGCAATTAAAATTAATACAATTTCATGAGATATTTAATTAGATAAGAAATATTTGATTTACGTTCTCTTTGAAGTTATTAAATAATGTTATTTATTTATATATTTATTTTATAGTCTCAATTTAACTTAAATTTCTGTAATTTGAACTTTACTTTTCATTTTATTTCTTATTAATATTTTTATAAAAAAAAAAAACAGCAACCAAAAAAATTACCAAATTCTCCTTAAGAAAAATTGTTGTTAAATAATTTTGAATTTTTTTATTTTTAAGCGATTTTAACAAAAACTTGCTTACCGAAAGTTAAAGAATTAATTAAAAAAATTGAAATTGTATATGTACCTATATATTATATACTTTATATGTATTTATATATATATATATATTTTTAAATGACAATTCTCAATAACGATTCTCAATTTAGATTTAAGAATTAGGATATATGCATTATCATTAAATTGGCACATTTACCTAATGAATATCTTTAATATGAATATCTACCATATGAATGCAAATGGTTATTTTTATGAGTGTTTATATATATGTATATACTTTTTGTGGGTAATTCAGCATAGTACAAATTTAAACACGCCTGAATGGGCGATTTTGGTACGGCAAATTTATGTGCAAATATTTATCGCTGGGCATATAAATTGAAATAAATGCGGCTATGGAGTACGGTGTCTGCCTTGGCCCAATGAAGAGCATAAATATTTGCAGCATAAACAATTTTCTTTCTAGTTGTTGTTCCGGACCTTGATGATACCTCTAACAAATTGGGTATTATCAACTTGGTGAAATGTTTGTAATATTAAATAAACAAGCACCCTTTAATTGCAATGAAGCAAACGTTTTAGTTAATTTGAAGTTCGAGCGGATAAGTTTTACAATTACATTATGTAAAGTGTCTAAATTATCTCTTATAGATCACACTTCTATATCATCTATCACATATACAGGACAATTGATTAGAATCAATATCTAGTATAATCCAGGGTATACGAATATTCGTTGTAATACAAAGAGCTTTCTCGATGATTTTTCATATTTTTTCTTTTTATTTTGCAATATTTTTGTTGTTGTTCTTGTTGTTTTTTTTACCATATTTTTCACGCCGGGCTAAGGACGAATTTTCACGCGCGTTGCACATTATGGTAAAGTTCTTGTTGTAGCCTTTGTTTTTCCTTTTTTTTTTTTTATTCGTCCGCTCGCTGAGCGTGTAACGGTTTAATTTTTTTTTTTTTTTTGTTTTTTTCTTTTTGTGGTTGTTCTGTTCCACTCTGCACAATGGATATGGCTATGCCCTGGTCTGGTTTGGTTTGGTTTGGTTTGGTATGGTATGGCATGGCATGGCATGGCAGAGATGTTGTAGGAATTGATTAATGTGTTTTTTGTGCAATGTTGCTGAGGGAGAAACAAAAAAAAAAAGGAGGAGGAGGGAGGAGGAGGAGGAGGAGGAGGAGGAGGAGGAGGAGGAGCAGTAGCAGCATCAGCAATAAGAGGAACAGACTCAAGAGAGAAGGGAATGCCTGTCGATTGCAGCAAACAACAACAGCACCCAGTGATAACGATGAGTAGAAAACAAAAACAAGAACAACACTTTGCTTTATTCATCTTTTTTCTTTTTTTTTCTTTTTGTATTTGTTTTTACTTTTTGCTTTTTGTTCTCACATCGCTTTCTCTCTCTCTCTCTCTCTCTCTTACTCACTCTCTACAGATAATGATTTATGAATGTTGTTTTGGGGTGGAGGAATGGGTTGGCTGTGGGGCCTTGCAACGCGTGACCTCAAAACAGCGTGTTGTCCAATACCAGCAGCAACAACAACAACAACAACAACAACAACAACAACAACAACAACAATAAAAACCAGGAGTCGGCAAGTCAATGAGTGGCATTGGGAAATTACAGCGTCAGGGGAACTCAAAAAATTGCAAATAATAAAAAAAAAAAAATACAAACTAAACACACACACAGACACAAATATATACATACATAGAAAGTTGCATAATTTTAAATTAGATGCTCAGACATGAAGCAGACATGGGAACGGATGCAGCGGCGGCAGACACCAGATGACGACGACAACAGAAACAACATCAACAATAACAACAACAACAACAACAAAAAGTCAACGGAAACTGATTCTGCTATAGTGGATTGGTTGGCAAATTTGTCAGTTAGTCAAAACAAATACCCTACAAATAAAACCGAAATCATTTTCATCGGTTTTTGAATTTCATAAATTTCTTGAGAAGAATTCATGAAATTGCAAACAATTCGTTTGTTAAAAATGATTGAGGGAAAACATCAAGAAGAATTTTTTCATTGCCAAAAATATATGATATAATATAAATAATAGATAATATTTGAAAAATATCATCAAATGTGTAAATGCATCTAAATCAATTGGTTCCTAAGGTTTTTGAAATGTTTTAAACATCTTTCGATAATTATATGTATATCAATATCGATCTCTTCTTGAGGTTACGATTCTATTTCTGCCAAGAATTTCAAGTTAAAGTTCCAAGTAATAAGAAAATTTAAGAAAAACAATAAAAGTATCCTTTATGTCAAATAAAATGGAGGAATTTTAATGCTGATCGATTTTATGATATACCAGTTTATGGCTTATGTAATAACTATAGACTATAAATCTTTAATATTAATACTGATTTCATTATAAGATATAGAAACTATTAAATTATAATCCATTTAACTAATAAGCTCAATGCGAATGTAGTGCATTGAGTTGCATTAAAAACATGTTGTTTTTAACATTTTCATGGCTTTTCCCAACCATGATTATCCTTCACTAACCCCTCCCCCACCCCCCTTTTTTTTTTTTTCTAAGCATTTCTCACCCCAATAAGCTTCAGTAACCATTAAAGGCGTCTGGCGTCAGGGAAATTTGCAAGCATTTTTTTCTGTCCTCTTTTTTTTTTTTTTTTACAAAAAAAAATGGGAAGAAAAAATGTTTTTGGGTTTTTCCTTTTCTTTTGGTTTTTTTGCTTGGCGGGACTAGTGGTGCATTAAATTGCTAATAATTTTTGATATGGGAAACTTTGTTTCTATTTTACTCTCCCTGGCTGCTATTAAATGGTTTTTTTTTTTTGGTCATTCCTAACAAGAAAATCTCAGTTAAGTGCTCTCAAGCTTAAAGACTTAAGTAAAGCAGTAAAGTTAAGAAACTAGCAAGCAAACAAGCTCGACCAATGTCAAAAACCTTTCGAATTTGCACTTGGTCTGCTTCCCCTTTATATTTCTATTTTTCTTCTATTTTTTTTTTTTTTTTTTTTTTTTTTTGGTTTTTGCACAACAACAGCAACTTGTTTATCGCTGATGCTGGGTTAGGTTATCAGCACACACACGAACACTGACACATTTAGACGATATATAGCCATAGCTCTTCTCATATCTGTTTACGATGGGTTGTAAGATGACTATGGCCATGATGATGATGATGATGATGATGATGACGATGATGATGATGGCAACACGCAAGCAACGAAGAAGTGGCAAATGCTGTTGGCTTTAATGGAGCACTGTGGAAATTCAATGGAGAAACTGAAGGACTCATATCAGTTTTCGTCAAGCGTGGAAATGTAAGTATATATACATCTATATGTATGTATGTGTATGCATGTTTGCGTATGTGTGTGTGTGTTAGTTAAGCCCCTTCCCGTTTTCCCTTATCCGAATAATGTTGCACACGCGCCAAGTCAAACATCAATATAAATTCAAGCTCTTTTACTTAGCTAACCTCACAGTTAGTGTTTTTTTTTGTCCTCTCACACATACATATATGCAAAATAGTTGCATAGCAGAAAAAGTGTTGAAAGATATGTACATACATATATATATACATATACATATATGTATATATTTGTAAATTCTTGTCTGATGCCTTTGCTGTTCTTGTTGTTGTTGGTCGTTTGTAGTCGTCAGCATCATCATCATCATCAGTATTATTATTATTATCGTCATCGTCGTCATCATCGTCAGCTGGCAAGCCGGAAGAGAACTTGACATGGTACAGCAGCGGTAAGTCTTTCTTTCTACTTTTGCTGCTGTTCCTGTTCGTTGTCCCTCGTCATTTTCCATAGCAAACAAACTTTTGCCTCAATGGCGCAGCGGAAAGGGAAGTGCACCGACTGCATATGTGTGTGTATGTGTGTGTGTGTATGTGTGTGTGTGTGTGTGTGTGTGTGTGTGTGTGTGTCTGCACTTGCACATGTGTATTTGGGAGACGCTTAAATTCTGTTGCATACTTAAAGGCTACGTAAATTTTTGGCTGCGGTTCAATGGAATGTCGGCTCATTAGCGTTGCCAAATGATAATTGCAATAATTTGCCAAAACAAGAAAAAAAAAATGTATAAAAATAAAATGGAGAGAAAAAAGAAGATGTACATTCATATCAACTGTAACAAATTATAACGCACAAGTTGAAAAGTTTGTCAACTCAAATTGGAAGTCAGTGCCAAAGTTGGCAATGCGGCTAAATTGTAACGAGCTTAACACTCATATGGGAGTGATCGAGGGTGGGGGAAGAGAGTGGGGGGGAGGGAGGGGGAAGGGCTTTTGGAATCGTTTACCCTTGTGTGCAAGGCAAAAGGCATTTGTTTTGGGGCATGTCAAACTCATGCTCTCTCGTCATCAAAAGTTTTCTTTTGCCCTACCCACTCTACAAGTGTGTGTGTACGTGTGTGTGTGTGTGTGTGTGTATATGTGTAGCATTTCCGCTACTAATGGCACAAACACACATAGACGTATGGAAAACTCACGTATGCGAAGAAAGCGCGTCAAAGTTATTTAAACACCAAGGCGACTCCTTCTTCTCAAGTTTCCTTCAAAAGGCTGTCATATACATATATATAGATATATCTCTCTGTGCTTCTGTGTACATAAGTATTTTTTTTGTCTCCCGTTCTTTTTATTATTATTTTGTTGTTTTTGTTTTCTTTTTTTTTTTTTTTTTTGGCATGGACTTTCACTAAGCTGCTTAGCGGCACTAAAGTGCTTGGCAGAAGAAAGAATATCCTGCATTTTTATAAGGCTGTCGGTATGTCTGCCTGTCTATCATTTTGTTTGTTTGTTTAACACAGTTAATGAATTTTTGAGAGTTTTAGGCATTTACTTTTACGATGTAAATCAAGGAGAAAAGAGGGAGAGACACAGACAGAGAGTGAGAGACAGAGAGAGAGAGAGAGAGTGAGAGACTGACTAGAACTAATAGAAAATCTTTTACTAGATGCTATAAATAATTTTGGTCTAGTTGATATTTGAAGTAAATTTAATTTGGTTAAAAAGGCGAGTAAAAGTTTTAATCATTGAGGTGTACGAGTTTCAATATGAGTTAAAATAATAATTTTTTAATTCACTTATTAGATCTGTAATATAATTTATAAATTTTGTTGCTTTTCTGGTGTGTTAAGTCAGTTATTGTTATTTATTGTGTGATCTTTGACCTTGCAAAGTGGTCATCATACTTGACTCGCCTTTTGAAAACTTTCGCTTTTTGAATTTTGTAACTTTTTTACTTGATATTTTATTTGGTATTGCTTTCGTATCATTCTTTACTTAGTTTCCAATTGATAGATTTTGAATGTGGAGAACAAAAATTGAACAAATGAACAAGAGAATCTATTAGTGGATAATGCCTCTATTTTTTATATCACACTTTGTTAATCTTGTTAATAAATAAATTTATTATTGGTTATTGCGTACCAAAAGTACATTAATTTAAACGTTAATAAAATAGTGCAAATTGAAACTAGCTATATAAAGTCGCAGTATTTAGTATTTATTATGAAGTCGTATTCTGGTCTCACTATTCGATTTCTATTTCGCCTTGTAAACCATTTGAAAATCATCTGAAATATCGCGAGTGTTGTGTCTTATTAATATCATCAAATTTTAAAATTTTCAGTATTTAAACATGTTAAATACTTGTTGTTATTCAAAATTGAATTCACTATTCACATTTATCTTTTAATGTTTGTAATTTTAGCTTACATCGGTATTGGATTCAGTTAAACGGTTCTTAACCGTTTTCTGCTTTCCTTTTATCTTTTTTTGGCTGTGTAAATAAAGTTTTTTATTTTTTTTTTTTTTTAGTTACTCTTTTATAACTTTATGAAATTTCTTCTGTAAAACACTTAATAAAATGACTTGAAACTTTCTCATAAGAAATGAACAGATAAAAAGTAAGTTGAACAGTTTAAACATTTATATAATTTTATAACATTTTGTTTTCGTTTATGTGGCCAATTTCAGTAAAAGTTAAATTTAGGCGTTGATTTCTTTGCTAAACTGGGAGTTACACAATTTCGTTTAGTCATAAAATTTAAGTATTCAAGTTGATTTTAATGGACATTCTCAATGTCAGAGTTTAATGTGCCGTGTATCTACTTAATTAAACACCACGAAACACACTTGAAAACTTAATTTAATTTTCGATTGAAATTTATAGCATCAATTTTTCTGCTTGTCATTCGGTGATATACATATATATATATATCGCATAACAGTAAAGCGTACATATATATATATATGCTCATACTCAAATTTCGCATATGTACTATGACATTTATATGTACATATACATATATATATATATGTATATGTATATATGTGTGTACATAGGAGGTATTTATAAAGCAGAATTTTGCCATTATTTAAACCTTAATTGTCATTCATACAATGCGGCGTTAAAGTGTATTTTAATTTGATTTCATTGTTCGCTGTCATTGGCGACCAATCGATGGCATTTGATGGCCAAATGAATATGAATTGAAAATGGGCGTCATCTGCGAGATGTTAAGTTAGTCGGAAAGAGTTAATAGAGGGAGGAGAGTTCGCCTTTTTTTTGTTTTTCGTTGCATTGGAATGGGGATCACTCAAATGACATTCGTTTCATTGCGTTTCAACAATTCGATTAGCGTGGAGGTGGCACATTTAGTGGGGAAAAAAAGGGGCGTGATATGTTGTTCTTGTTGTTGGGCCTTTCAAATGACACGGCTTTTTAATTAGTTTTTAGTGTATGGTGTTGGAGCTTTGCATGAACCTGAATGATGGGTGAATGTATTTGGTATGAGAAAATATGGTGACTGGCTAATTAATATGACAGACACAGGCACAGGCACATGCACAGAAACAGAGGGACATTGAAAGCACAGCAAGCAGGACATTAGGCAAATTTGAATTTTATGGGGTTGGGACATAAGGGAATTTGATCTAAATTTGATTTTGATTTTACCCTAGATTCCAAAATCTCCCATTTGGTGTGGAGTTGGGAGTGTTAATTGAATTTTTCGTAATTGTCATTCAATTTGAATGATGTCCAAGAAAATTGTATTATATGTGTATGTACATACATACATACATATATCTATTTCATTTACAATGAATTTTCAAAATTCATTGCAATACTAAAAGCTGCCACACCAATCACAATTTCCTTCTCTCTCTCTCTCTCTCTCTCTCTATCTCTATCTCTTTGTCTCTTTCTCTCATACTTTCTGTCTCTGTCTCTAACTGCCGCCACTCAATTGCGTCACTCAGCAACAAATCAAATGTTGCAAGCATTTTAATTAAAAATTTAGTTAGAGCTAGTCAAATGTGAAATATCAAGCATATTGCACAGGCATATTGCCTCTGCTAACCAAACCCCTACCCCTACCCCTAACCATCCATTCCTATTTTCCTATTTTTTTTTTATATGTGAAAAGTGGTATTTCTATTTATTTAGGCAAAATTCCGATAGATTTGAAATGTATTTCAAGTAAATATTGAAATTGTGCATGGGAAATGTTTTGGCAAATTGCCATTGGAAAGTGCTTTGATTGATGGGCTTTTAAAGATATTGAAGTGGTTGAACTTCTCTCCCCCTTTCCATTTATTATACACAAACATATCTCTCTCACTCTCTCTCTCTCTCTGTCGTTCTGTCTTACTCTCTATATCTATCTTTGTCATACGTATCATTAATTTTAATGCCCAGAAATCTCACGCGTAAAATATGCATATAAGGGAATTCTATCAACTGACAGGCCTGTCGCTGTCAACGATTCGTCCTTCATCTTCGCATCATCATCGCCATCATTGTCATTATCTTATGGTTCGTATGTTCTTGTTGTTGTGATTATTTTGTTGAACAAATATGTAGAAATGTGTGTGTGTGTGTGTGTGTGTGTGTGCGTTGATTCTTCAGGCGCATTTTGCATGAATTACTTTTGCCTTTGTTAAAAGCAAACAACAATGCCCAAGCTGATGATGAGAGAAGGAGAAGATCTGTTATATGGAGTATCAAATAGGAGGATGGAGGTGAATGGATGACATGCTGATGTGCGTGCCAAGGATTTGTAAGCTGTGAAATGTTCAAGGATACGCGCGACCCACATATGTATGTGTATGCAGGCAAAATACAAATAAGACAACGCCTGGCAAAATGGAAAAGATGAAGAAAAACATACAACAAAAAAAAAAAAAAAAAAAAATTCTATTCTATGCAAAATAGATATACAAGTATAGTTACATATACACACATACTCTCTCACACACACACACACATATATATATATACATATACATATATATCTAAGCAAAGTGTGGCAAAATATGTGTTAGCATGATGGCAATGGTAGGGAGTGGGGGTGGTGCAAAGAGAGTGTTGTATTTGCTAAACATTTGTCACAATGTCTCTCTCTCTCCCTCTCTCTTTTTCTCTCTGTCTCTCTCTCTGCTCATATCAAGCAAGCTGCTGGCAAATGGGAAGGAAAAGATTTTCCCAGCAACTAAGCAATTGCAAATAATTTCAATTCTATTCAAGTACATATATATATATATATATATATATGTGTGTCTGTGCGTGTGTGTCTAACAACTCTCGCTCTCTCTTTCTGTTTTGCTGTGTGTGTGTGTGTGTGTGAGTTTATTTGTAGCAATAATTTTGCTTCTCATTTCTCTTTACGCTTCATTTTATTTCAAAGTCAAATTGTTTTTGCCTCAGTAATTTGTTTTCTATGCAAATTTTTTTTTTTTCCTTCAAATTTTTTGAAAAATGTCTAAAGACTTGCTGATTTCTTTTTTTTTTCCACGATTTTTCTTTTGTTTTGTTTAATAAGAAATGATTGGAAATGGAATAGAGGAGAGAATTTTCTTGAATTTGTTTTCAGCAATTGTATTATAATTTTATTCAATTGCTGTAAATCAACTGCAAGAGGCGAAAATTCTTGCCAAGCGTTAGTCACTTTAGCCTGAAAGGCAAATGAATGGCATACTTTTGGCCACCTACCCCATCCATCTACCGAATCCCATTCTATCATTGCTCCCACTCTGTGCCTAACACTCTCTTTGGCCTCTCTTCTTTTACACTAAGCTACAAGTGCCACTCAACTTGTAAAAGTGTAGTGAAAGCATTGAAAAGTGGCTACTTGGCCCAGTCCCTAAAAATAAATAACATTCGAGGGATTTCTTTCCTTTTTTTTTGTTTTTTTTCTTATTTGCAACAAATGGCAAAGAAAAATCGAACTAGAAATTGAAAAAAATCAAATTTCAAGTGGTAAATGGAATGTGGCATAGTCGTTTTGGTTACGTGGGACGGGAGCAAGACTATTTGCATAATGCGACTGCTGCATGAATAAACCATGTTGAAGATGGCATCGTGTCGAATTCGCGAATCTTTTAGCTTTGCTCATGGTCTCCCGATTTCTACCTCTCTTCCACTTTTCTCTATATGTCTGGTAGTCTGGAAAGAAAAACGCTTAAATCAAATCAGGCGAGGAATGTTTTTTAAGCTCGTCCCTAACAGAATCCCACAGTCAGGGACTGAGCAGGTTATGATGATGCATACGCCCACATACAAATACAGACACACACACACACACACACACACACACACACACAAATATACAGGCATACACATACAACTAAAACACAAAAGGATATACCGACACATGAAGCGATAAAGCCTTGCACGCTTGATTGAACATTTTTTGCCTGCAGGAGAATAAGAGAAAAAATATATACATATATATATATATATATATAAAAAAAGTAGGAAGAGAAGTAGAAAAAGATGGCAAATGGTCGCAAAAACAGCTGCAGAATACCTTGTCTGGAACCCAACTCCTGCTTCATCATCTTCTGTTTCCCCTTTGTGCCATTTAAGGACAATTTATGTGGCTTTAAGGACAACTACGGCTGCCGCTGGGCCTTTGCCCTCATAAGTATGCCATGAAAAATGTATAGCAGCTGGCTGATGGAAAAAGGCGAACAAAATAAAAATGAGAGGAAAAGAAGAAGGAAAATGGAAAACCCTTTGGAAAACTACACAAAACTGACAATGAATATCAAATGTCAATGACAGCCGCAGCGCGGCAGCAAAGTGAAAACTATTTCACAGGACGTCAGAATATGCATATATACATAATACACAAACACACACACACACACACACACACACACAAACACACAAGCGGCACATGGACACATACTCATACACACACACACACATACACACGACTTTAGGCCAAATATGAAATAAATCACTGGGCGGGTTATTGACACGTAAGCAAATATTTACAACCGCATGGTGGGTCTAAGGGATCTGGAAAATGTCAACTTGCTTCGTCCTTTACATTCACCTATCCCTCCTTCTCCTTCACTATCCCCTTGCCATCTGCACCCACATTGCGGCATGCAAGGTAAGGTAAGGTAAGGTAAGGTAAGGTAGGGTAAGGTAAGGTAAGGTAAGGTAAGGTAAGGTAAGGTAAGGCAAGGCAAGGCAAGGCAAGGCAAGGCAGTCTGCATTGGGGCAGCTCTTAAGAATTTTTTCATCTTTCATCTTCCCTCTATCTCAATATCCATGTGGGCATGCTAAATTTTTAGCTCCCTTGTCAACCTCAGCAAGGATGTCGACAGCAAAGTCCACTTAATCCAAATTCTGTAAAAATTGTCAACGGCTTGTGGACTGAGAGACTGAGATCAAGACTTTGACAAAGAAGAGACCGATGAGAGAGAGAGAGAGAGATAGAGAGAGAGAGAGAGGGGAGGTGGAATGGAGAGAAGGAAAACGCTGCGCCAATGTTAGTTCAACCTTTCCAACTTCGACGTTGACGATGATGAGGAACGTCGACGTTGACGTCTGCTAAACCCAGCAATGTCAAATAGCTGGCATGTGTATATGAGTTGCTTAGTCAATGTATGTCTGTGTGCGTGTGTGTGTGTGTGTGTGTGTGAGAGAGAATGTGTATGTTTGTATACCATGTCATCAATTTCGCCTTGAATTTGTTTACCCTTTTGGCGCGGTGGCTGTCATATGCGTTGATGATGATTCTTGGGTTCTCTTGGCACTGTTCCGTGATTGAGGTCGTGGAATCGGTGCGGGGGGTATAAGACGTTGAAAGGGATTGTCTTTTGTTACTGCCTAATGTGGGGTGAACAATTTGCAAAGCATCCAAGAAGCTGAACAACAACAATATATGCAATATTCTGTTTATCTATCGCTAATTATAGGATTTCATAAAGGATAAACGCAAAGGAAATGCTATGCATAAAACATGCATTGAAGTTTCCTAGTGCTTTATATGGAATTGTTTATCCTCAAAATATGTAATGATATTGTTTTTAGCTTGTAATGTAAGTTATAAAATTGAGATTTATCTAATAATTTATATAAATAAAGTTTATTCATTTGCATTCAAGCAATAAGTTTTAATTTAAGTTGTTACCAATTGAAATACTTCTCTAATTTTTATTAAATTCCATTAATCTAAAGTTCAATTAATTAACTCAAGACCCATTAGGATTACATATTTATTATTTTCATATCAATCTGAAAAGTTTACATAATTATTTGAACTGTTTGATTGGCAATTCGAATTCAAATTTAATAAATTCATAATTTTTAATATCCATCAGTCATCCAATGATTGACCCAGACATAAAGTACTTAGAATCGACACCAGCCTTCTCACCCGTTGTAGTTGAAGTGAAAATGAAGTTGGGGTTGTCTAACTATATATTTTGTCAGAGATTCATTCCTCTCCAACTACTTGTTTCCATCATCCTTATCCCTATCGTTTTCTGGCCATTCATTGCCATGATGCATAAACTCTGTCAGCCGTATCACTCAATGCATATTCTTGCATGCATATACGTGTATGATATACATACTTATATATATATATATATATGCATATATATTGGTGGAAAGCAGTGTTAGTCAGACATTAACCTGCTTCATGCTCTATTCCATCATGCTCCTCGTAGCCGGAGCATTCCCAAGTTAAGTGATTGGTGAAATCTATTTGCATAATTTTTACAGATTTTTCAATGGCTGTCATGCATAATGCGCAGCAAGGACCTACGTCAAGTGTTTGCCAGCAGTTGCAATGATAGCCAGGACTTTGCGTCTCCTTTCCTAGCGCCATCGCATGACACTCCTTACCGTCGTTCCATCCTCTCTTGGCCCTATAGTAGGAGCACATGTGTTGGCAAACATGCCAGTTAAGCCCCGACACTCTCTTCAGCAACTTGTTCGTTGTCTACGACTTTTACATCACTCTCTCTCTCTCTCTCTCACTCTCTCTCTCTGTGTGTGTATGTGTCTGTCTCTGTTTCTCAATTTTCTTTTAATACCCTTGGGGAAAAAGGTATACTCTTGTTGGTCAAGGAAAACTTAGAAAATATAAGTCTCTCGATATTGGAAAATATATTCTTCGACATTTTTTCAAATTATAACATGAAATTTTCATAGAAATTATCGGTCGAAACAAGAGTTTTATATATCAGTCTTCTATTTATATATACCTACTATATGTAGGTACTTCAAATTATTTAATTCATTTCCCTGTTATTTTTCTTTAAACTTCTGTGATATATATATATAGACGAGTCTATATGTTTAAATTTAAAATTGTGATAAGTCCCAATTACTTTTATGGGGTATATACGACTTCGTTACGATCAAACTTTGCCTCGACTCTCTTTAGTTTACTTATATGTATTTTTTTTTATATTCTTGTTTTATTTTTTTTTTTTTTGGTTTTTTTGTTGGTAAAAATTTTTGCATATGCGAATATTTTATGCAGATTTATGTCAACTTTTTGGTCTACGTGTCCTGCATGCTTGCCACGTGCATTTATTGAATTAGTGTGAGTTATAGTTAGCAACGCTTCGCACTACGGTGCCAGTGTTGTAAAGTGCTAGAAAAAAGGTTGTAAATTTTTGGGGCATCAGCTTGAAATGACATGAAGCAATGGAGCAAGCCAGTGGCGGAATGGAATGAAGTGGTGTGGCGTGGTGTGGAGGGAAGCTGTGGTGCTTGGGTATTACGGGTAAAACTGTCAAGCAAACAACGAAAAGTTGCTTTTGCCCTACTCAGAATACTTGTTTACACCCCTCCACCCTGCCTCCAACACCATCAAAATCATCCCCCCCTCCCCCCTTCATTCTACCAACCACTCATTCCCTATTGCGTAGAGACATGCATGTACTACAGACATTTTCCATTGTTATTGTTGTTGTTGTTGCTGTTGTTCCCATCGTTGCCTGTCGCTGGATCCTGTTTCCTGTCACGTTGCGACCTCATCCCTCTAGCCTATTCCGTTCTACACCCGACCACTGCCCATTTTTTCGCATTTTTTTCTTTCTTTTTCTCTCTCTTCTTTTTTTTTTTTTTTTTTTTTTTAATGAAAAGAAAACTTATCTCCAACTTTATGATGATTTCCACACAGAGAGCGAAAGAAAAAGCAACTTCAAGTAGGAGAATGAGGACGTTGCTTTTCCTTCTTCAACTTGTTCTTGTTGCTTTTTTCTCTTCTTTTTCATTTCTTTCTTACTTATTTGTGTTGTGCGTTGCTTTTCCATTTCCTTTGTGTCAGTGTGTATATATATATATATGTGTGTGGGCGGATGGGGTGGCTATATGTCCACCATTCCATCTACCATCTTTTGCCATCTACTTTGAGACATGTTTACCCAGTCAGCTGAAGACTGAAGTGGGACAACACTTAATTTTGTGTAAGTACTCACTCAGCTCATTAACCGAGTCAAAAGGAAACTGAGCCTGGCCCAAAAGAAAATTCAAATTCAAAAGCACTGTCAGCACAGAGGAAATTAAATTTAAGTACCAAAACGCACAAAAACGTGCAACACAAAAAACACAAAAAAAAAAAAAAAAAAAAAAAAAAGAATGAGAAAAGAGGAAAATGACTAAAGCAATTTGCTCGTAAGCCTCTCTTCCTTTCTTCATTTGCCCATTTTGGCCACATTTTTTGGCCAAGTGGTTAAATGGGGAATTACGAATGCGAATCCGTTTAGTTAGCACAAGTGGTCCCATCAATCAGGACATGCAGGCACGAATGAACGCACGCACTCACTCACGCACGCACGAACATTTTACTTGCAGCTCACGCCTGCCCCATTGTGTTCGCACACACACACACACACACACTCGCACACAGACATACATTATTCTTGACTTTCTTCCCTTTTTTTTTTTTTTTAGTGGCACACATAACGGTTATAACTCAACTCGACAGCATTGCCAGCAAACATTTGTGGTCAGTTCAGTTTCCGACCAAAAACTTTTCTCTACCCATGACTTATGGGCATACCCAATAAAATGGCATTTAGTATGAGTAAATGCCAGGACATGAATTCTATTGTTAAGCATTTAAAATCACAATAACAATATCAAGAGCCATTGAAATCAAAGAACTATATATGTATAAGTATATGTCATGTGTTCAATATCCTGGCACAATGATTAGCTTTTAAATTATAGCGAATTAATGGCTTGGAGAGAAAAGAAATTGATGGTCAATAAATAAATATAATAAAAATGTCGATTTTCTTTTAAAATGCAACAAGTAGTTGTCTTTGAACTAAGTGGAAATATTAAATATATCTTATAAAAATTTAAACTAATAGCAACTATGCTGGCTTCTATAAATATTTAAACAATTTTTGGGATTAACTAACTTAAACGATTTATTTAATCAATAGAAAACTTTGGATTCTTATTTTCACTTAGTTTCCAGCAACATTTGTGTAGCTCAAGAAGGGGGAATGCAAATGAAACATGCTTTGTTATACACCGATTTATATATACATATATGTATATATATATATATATGTATATTGAAGTATACACTTTAAATATGTTTTTATTGCTTTTACTATCACCCATTTAATACACTATAATAATAATAATAATAATTTCTATTTATTATTCCCAATTGTTTATTTTCATGTTCTATTTATTTGTTTTTATTTTTTTATTTCAATTTAATTTTAACTGCAAAAATTAACGTGAAACTAAAGACTCTGAAGTATGTATTTAAATGTTCAACAATTTTTAATTAATTGACTTCAATTTAGTAATTAAAAGATCCTATTAAATTTGTCATAAATTAGAATCTTTTCTTTGCACACATATAATAAATAGTGTTTTTTTATAAATATAATATAAATATAATATATGTAATTATAATAACTAGAGTTTTATTTCGTTCCACTATTGAGCAATTGCAACAATTCAAATAAATATGACAGATTTAAAGAATTTCACAAATGATCAAATTATTTATTGAATATTTCCGCTCAAATGGAATTGACCATTAGCCATATATGTACTTATATTTTCGTTATCATATAGCTATCGAAATTATTTAGAAATTCTTAGCCAATTTCCGTTTTTATATGCTTTTGGCCATTTTTCCATTTCCCTATGGGAAATTGGGTCTTTGACTTGACTTTAATGCTTTTAAATGCTTCTCATAAAGGAAACCAAAAAGAAACCACTTTAAATAATTACAATGCACAAATACAAAGCTAGAGCAGATGGGGCCAGACCACCAACAATTACAATATGGAAAACAGCCAAAAAAAAAAAAAAAAAAAAAAACAAAAACAAAAAAAAAATATGACAAAAATAAAATAAAACAATAAACAAAAAATGAAATAGAAAAAGAGAACATCATCACAATATGAAAATATGTAAATACACAAACCGCAAAACACACATAAATATAAATAAAACTAGAAAAAAAAATAAATAAAAAAATAAATAATAATAATAATAAAAAGCAACATTTCACTTAAATTAGAAGCGAAAATGGCGGAAAAATATTCCAGGGCAAAAACTCTCCGTTGCTTTTGCCCCTAGAATCAGACAATAATATCTATGTCAGAGGAGCGCACTGGCAACCACAACAACAGCAACAACAACAACAATAACAAAAACAACAATTGTTGTGGTAAACTAAGAACCACTCCCCCCCCCGCCTTCCATTCACCCCTTTTGTCCAACCCTTAGCGGCCAGGTAAATGGCGGCTAAGCGGCAAAACTCAAAAAACTTAAATCTCTGTGTAATATTTTTCCATAAACTAAAACATGAATAGGTAGAGGAGTGCCCAGGAAGAAAGCAGAGAACACAGAGAGAGAGAGAGAGAGAGAGAGGGGAAATGAGAAGAAGAAGAAGAACTGTAGAGTGGCGAGACTGCCACATTCCGGCCACATATTTAATGTTGAAAGTTGAAGTGGAATGCAAAGGCAGGTGGCAAGAGGCAGGCAGGCTAGCTGCTGATAGAACTCATTTCAGTTGGAAGAGTTGCTGGCGCATAAGGCAGAAGTGGGAAAGAAGGTAAGAGAAGAAGAGAGAGATAGAGAGAGAGAGACTCTGTAAGGGAGAATTGTGGAATGGAAGGAAAACCATACCAACTGGAGCATGCAAAGCACATCCGAGTGGATGCAATGGGAGTCAGGGAGTTAACTGGCGACATGTTTAAGGAGGTCAGTTGATAAAACAATGCATAAAATTGGACTCAGCTGGTCATTCATATATATTTTTTGGAAAGTTTTTGAACAACATTCCCAACCATTTAAACAATTAGACAAATCCAATTCCATTGAGCTGAAACTCCAGTTCAGTTCAGTCCCAGACATTATGCATAACTATCGACATATTGGCCAGAAACAGCGGGATTGCATACAAAAGCCATTTCAACAGAGTCCTTAGACTGAGACAGGGACAGCGGGTGGCAATCCTTTTGTGTGGCCTAGGATTTACTTGCATGTGTGATAAAAATGAAAAAAAAAACACAAATTCTAACGAAAAGTAAAAAAAAAAAAAAATTGAAAGGAGAGAAAAATAGAAATCTCCAGCATGGCTATGCTTCTGACACGCCCATCTAACGCCCAAACAGAAGACAATATGCTCAGTGCTCCATGGATAACTTCGTGGTTTGACAAAGCATCCTAGCTATAATAAGAATGAGTAGGAGTGAGTGAGTGAGTGAGAGAAAGAGATAGAGAGACTGGTGGAAAAGACGACAACGATGGCGTCAGCATTGCATGAAAAATGGCACTTGATAAGATGCCTTGGGGAAGGGAGTTGGTTGCCGTCGTCATCCTGCCAAGCAGGAAGTGTGAAGCAGCGTGCATAACAAAATGGAGAAGGAGTACCACGACCATCACTAGCACCAACAGCATCTCTGGATAAGCAACTGTGACGAGTTTGGTTGCAGCAGTGGTTGCAGCCCGCGGGCTGCCATCTGTCTCTTCATCGCCCTCACATCTCCTCATCTCCGCAGTGTTTTTCCCGCTGAGTAAATAGCAAAAGGCGCGTGTAGTGGGGT